>OX421359.1:47182244-47782244 GCA_949126925.1 Cheilosia vernalis
GTTTTTCTAAAGTTCTTGGTGCCCGATTCGTTTACACCAGTCCCTTTGTTTGTTGTTTTTGTTTAAGGAAGGGAGGTCGTTCTTACTCACCCCCCTGTATACAGAAAAGAGGAATTGAAATTGAAACTAGAGGTCCCCAGGTATACAGAGTTCACCGTTAAAAGACATATAACATTGTGCCATACATCCCATGGGCACGGTAGTTCACCCGGGATTATGGGTTTTATCGAGTTATTCCCCCTCTAGATCCGTTATATTTCGTCTGAAGCAGTGGCACCTCGTGCAGGGTGTGGTTCTTCACCACGTATAACGCTTGGGCAGTCCCCTTAGGAACAACCCTTGGTTTCCTACCGAAAACCTCACCACCATGGCCAGGGCCACATATACATACCTACTCACAATTTTTATTCTTCTCATCTATGGCACAGTACTTTTCAAATGATGTAGTTTCATTCTCCTCATTTCATAATAAATACTAAAAGAGTTTACAAAGACTTTGGATGTTCACATATAAACCCTTAAATGCCTGAAATAAACTCGGTAAGCTAAAAAATAAAAGGCCGGTTTAATGTGACTGGTGTTTATTAGTCGACCTGACAATGGTGAATGATTTTCTTTCGTCTAACTTAATACATAGAAGAGAACATGAATAAATTCAAAAATAGAGAATAAAGAAAGTTAAAGGGAAAACAAAAGAATGTAATAGATTTAATTACTTACAGGGTGAGCAAATTTCTACATCCTCCGCCCCAAAATGATTAAAATTTAATTCAAAAATTCAATTACATAACTTCTAGAGAATATAATAAAATTTCAATTAACTTCGAGGATATAATAAAATTCAAAATTCAATTAACTTCTAGAGGATATAATAGCTGCACCGGTCGCCGTAGCTTAGTTCCGTTGGCCAATCTTATTTGACAGGCCCTGTTGTCACGCCCAGGGTAAACTTCTTCGACTACCGCCAACTTCCAGAACATTTTTGATAGCGATGGATCATGTAGAATGACCACATCATTGGGTTGGAATCCCGAAGATTTACCTATCCTTGAGTGATGCAGAGTTCGGAGCTGCTGCAAATATTCCAGCCTCCAACGCCTCCAAAAGGACTTCAATGCTTTTAGTCTCGCGCTCCATTTTAACCGGAGTTCGTCGCTTGAGTGTGGATTACCAAGCTGATATAATTCACAAAGTCCAGATGAGCCTGTTAAAAAATGAGAAGGAGTAAGAGTATTTAAATCTCTAGGATCATCGGAAATATATGTTAACGGTCGGGAGTTGACAACACTCTCAACTTCAGTTAGCAACGTTCGGAGTTGCTCGTAATTAAGAACACCTCGCCGCCCTCTCAACTATAAATCTCCATCTAATACCCTTTGTGCTCACAAAATCTTGCACCATCTCACTACCCAGTGCATCATTTAAAACCTTCAGCTCCTTCGATGCACTCTTAAACGTTTTAGCATTATCTGAATACATTATACTTGGCGTACCTCTCCGTGCGAAAAACCTTCTCAAAGCTAGCAAACAACACTCAGCTGTGAGATCTGTCACGAGCTCCAAATGCACGGCTCTTATAGAACCGCAAGTTAGCAACATTATATAGACCTTTCTTGTTGATACATCATTGGCGGATTCACGAATGTAAAGGGGTCCGGCGTAGTCTACCCCTGACATGTCAAATGGTTGCGTTCCAGGAAGAGCCGATAGTCGCTTGCACACAAAGCATCGAGAAATTACAGATTTTACCAGCTGTCTACCCCTTAAAATCCAAAATTTGTTTCTTAGCTCCGATAGCGTAGTTTTCGCGCCACTGTGTAACAAAGTTTGATGAACATGTTGGACAATAAGTTTGCTTAAAGCGGATCGATATGGTAATATAATTGGAAAAGCGTTAATATCTGGCTGCTGAGCGTCTCTAAGACGGCTATAGACTCGTAGTATGCCATTCTCATCTAGCGAAGGATTTAAAGTAAGTAGTACAGATGACTTACCGATGGCTTCCCCCTTCCGAATTGCATTAATTTCATCGCGGAATTCAGATTCTTGAACGAACTTAAGCCAGTAGTCCTCGGTTGTTGGAGTTCCTGAGCAGTGACCACGCGATCCCTCCGAAAAGTGTGCTCCTTAGCCAGACAATGTATAAACCGCATCACGAATGCAGTTACTCGCAGCAATTTTGTCCAACTGCTGAAGCGCTCAATGGGAAAGAGGGGCTCCTTCATACATGTCTCACTCGTATCGGTAGTAGTTATCTGCAAAGAGATGAAAGGCTGAGAAAATTCTACCTGAGTGTCGTTATTTGGCCAATTTTCCGGACCAAATCGTAACCAATCAGGTCCATGTACCCAAAGCTCTGAAGATGCCAAGAATGTTGATGTTACACCTCTCGTTAAGAAATCAGCAGGATTTTCTTTGCCGGGGCAATGACTCCATTCAAAATTCCTAGTGAGTTTTTGAATCTCTGACACTCGGTTTTCCACGTACGGCTTCCATCTCTTTCCCGAATTGTTCCTAATCCAACACAGAGTGATTTTTGAGTCTGTCCAAAGGCGAATGCGTTCAAATGAAACTTTTAAGTTCTGGACTAAATATGCGCATAATCTTGAGGCGATTAAGGCCGCGGTTAGTTCCAGTCGTGGAAGAGTCAATTCGTTTTGATTTTCTACCTCTTTCAATGGAGCGACTCTATATTTTGCACAGAGAAATCGTACGATAGTTTGAGCATTATTGGTAGATCTCACATAGGCCACGGCACCGTACGCCTTCTGGCTAGCATCGGCAAAAAGATGAAGTTCCTTCCGGGCTACGTCTCTACCTTCAAAAACACAACGTGGGATCGATGCTTCCTTCAGAGTAGCGATACTGGAATAAAAGAGACTCCAAATCTGTAGTAAATCTGCTGGCAACTCCTCATCCCATTCCAGCTTTCGTTTCCAAATTTTTTGAAACAATATCTTAAAATTGATAAGAAATGGGCCGAGAAACCCTAAAGGATCAAAAAAACTCGATATTACTTTCAATACGCAGCGTTTGGTTGGTTTTGTTTTCAAAAAAACATTTTCGTTCAGAACTGGCCTTAGATCTATGGCCAACTCATCGGTAAGCACGTACCATACGATGCCTAAAACCTTCTGTTTATCAGGAGGTGTCTCAATAAAATACCTCTTTACCGCTTGGTGATTGCTGTTCCATTTTCTCAAATTCATTGCAGCTTTTTTCAGAATTTGAGTCGACTGTTGGTATAACTGCACTGCTGATCCTTCATCATCCACACTGCATACAACATCATCCATGTAGAAACTATTAGTTAGGATAGCACATGTCTCGGGAAACTGCCCGCGTTCAGCCTGAAGGTGTCTGTTCAATGTTGCCCCCAACAGAAAAGGACTCGATGTTACTCCAAAGGTCACCCGCGTCATCCGATAAATTTGATACTCTGGAAGAACAACATAATTAGCACTGATTTCGGATGAAAACCAATAAAAACGATGAACGTCTCGATCCTTTTAATTCAAAGATATTTGCAGAAAGGCTTTCTCTATGTCTGCAATAAGCTCAATAGAACCTAAACGAAAATTAAGCAACATTTTAAATAAGTCCGGCAATAAATTAGGACCAGGTAATAAATTTTCGTTAAGTGATAAGCAATGCTCGGCATGTGCAGAAGCATCAAATACGATACGGAGTTTCGAACTAACTTTATCATCCCGATACACTCCTCGATGTGGCATATAATATTTTCGAACGCTATCTGCCTCCTGACTTACCCGTTCTGATATGCCCGAATGGATAAGATCCCACATTGCCCTATCATACGTTAAAAGATCTGTGGGTTTCCTAGAAAGTCTTTTTACGAGTGATTTGAATCGACATAATGCACCAACTTGATTGTCGTCCAAGAAGGTACACTCATCTTTCCACGGTAAGCTAACCTCATATCGATCATTGTTTTTGATAACGCAATTGTCTATAAAATCTCGCGTAAAAGATTCGCTATCATGCCTAATTGGGTTGATGCCGATCGTTTCAAGTTCCCAGAATGCATTTTCGTTTTGAGCACAAATATGTAAAACACTCGCGTTAGTAGTTTGAGTGCTTAAAACACAAACGGGAGCTGGGCCTTGCAAAGTCCATCCAAATAACGTATCAATTGCCATTAACCGTTCATTAATTCGTTTCACGTTTCCCGTTACTATTCGCCAGTAGCTATCAGCACCGATTAAAACCGATATTCCCTTTTCAGGGCGATAATTAAATGGGCGCGCATCAGCCAAAACAAATTCATGTTGGTCTACACAATTTTCAGTTGGAACTGTCAACACATCGAGACAAATCGTGGGCACTACAACCGCGTCTAGTTCAAGTATGTTATCATTAGTTTGCCCCTTCAGTTTTACTCGAACGATGTTATATTTTTTATCCCGCGATTGTCTTTCCTCACTACCGAAAGGAATAACGCTAATATTTCGCGAGCCCACAACTTTTAAACACAACTTCTCAACTAGCGATTCTTTAATAAATGTCAACTGGCTACCGCCGTCCAAAATTACCCGCACGTACGCGCTAGCACTTTCACTCGTATTGAGTGCGAACACCGATGCCGTCTGTAAATATACAGTTCTCGCATTTTCTCTTACATCGGCGGTATATAAATTAACCAATTACGAGGGAGTTATTCGTTCTTGTGACGGTACCGTTTGTCGACGATAATCTGGATCACACATTACCTTAGCATGCCACCCCCTGCAAATGATGCATCGTAAATGCTTAAGTGTACACCGTTTCGCTGAGTGACCACGGGAAGTACATCGGAAGCATCTGCCATCCTGCTTCAGCATGTTTTTCCGTTGTGATAGAGTTATTGAGCTGTCACAGTCTCTGGTTTGATGAGAACTCGATTTGCAGAAAAAGCATGACTGTTGCAAGTGTGACGTGGTTAATAATCCAGCTGCTGTTGAATATGGTTTCAATTGCCGCCTACTGTCCTTCTCTTCAGATGAATTTTCCAAAGCCACAATCTCTCGCTTAATGAATCTTAAAATGTCGTTAATTTGTTTATCACCATCAAAAGTAAAAGAACATTCACTCTCTGCCGATGAAACGTTAGCTGGTTCAGCAGGTGCATTCGATAAACAACGTAATAATTTAGACTTCAACATGATAGAGTAGTTACTGGAAGGGATTCCTAATGCAGTGAGAGATCTGATGGAACACGTGGCAGTATTGTATATTTTGCGCATTCCACGGAGATCTCCCTTTGCCGTCATGGATGGAGTGGACATCAACTCGTTCATATTTTGGTCTATCAATTTATCAGTATTACCGAACTCTTCCTGAAGCAAAGCTATAGCTCCATCATAGCAGTCTCCACTCGGGGTGAACCCTGCGATTGCGTCGGCAGCTGTGCCTGTTAAGGTTGCCTGCAGGTAATTAAATTTATCTGTACCTGACAAGGAACTATTCTCGTGCACAGTGGTTTTGAATTGCTCCCAAAAGGGAAGCCACTCTCTGAAATCGCCCGAGAATGTTTTGAGGGAAAGCTTTGGTAATCTAACACCGTTCGTATTATCACGCGATGGTGGCGTTGGATTTGCACTGGCCACTGTACCGTTACCGTTTCGCATACGGTAAAGTCTTTCGAGGCGTTGTGTTAATCGCGCGATTGCGGAAGTTGCTTTGTCTTCGTAGTCGACTTCTGTTTCTCTATCTTTAATTTGCTCCTCCAATACCGCACTCCGCACAAAAGCATTATTAGCCTTTATAAGACCTTCATGGGCTAATTTTAAACGATGAAGAAGGACATTAAGTTCCTCCTCGATGTTATCCCAATTTTCTTCGTTCGCGGGAATAGGTATCGACTCGGACGATTGCAAATAATCGTTTGCACTTCTCACCACACGCGTCACCTGTCCACGATATGCAGATCGACTCGCGTTATCCATCTCGATTATGAGTTCAGTTAGGATCGATAAACTAGTCAACTTTCCCGGGTTTCGGCACCATGAAATAAACTCGGTAAGCTAAAAAATAAAAGGCCGGTTTAATGTGACTGGTGTTTATTAGTCGACCTGACAATGGTGAATGATTTTCTTTCGTCTAACTTAATACATAGAAGAGAACATGAATAAATTCAAAAATAGAGAATAAAGAAAGTTAAAGGGAAAACAAAAGAATGTAATAGATTTAATTACTTACAGGGTGAGCAAATTTCTACAATGCCCAGTGTATCTTTAAAGATACAACCACTTTATTTACTTGTTGCTCACTATTTTTGCTTTATTGACTCAAAATTTATCCACTGTCAAATAAATGGACCCGTAACATTTAAATCAAACTTACTTTTAACGCAATATTTGAGTTTTTTTAATTTTCCAAAAATTTAAAAAATTACATATTTAATAATTTAATAGTTGTTAACACTGGTAGATCAGAACAAAATTATTCTGATGACCGTATATTATTAGGAAGTATTATTTGATCCAAATACAATATACTCAGCTCATAAATGGCTGTACCTTCAAAGATACACTGGGCATTGCGGCCTATATCCTAATTTCGGTTGAATTTTGTTTGTGGCTACCTGAATTTGTTCTGTATTCAGATTACTTCTGTATCATTAGGAAATGCAGTTGTTGCTTTAATTGTGTATCAGTGCCGTTAAATGAGATATAAGGTATACATGTATATAATTTTACATAACAATTCAAATGAGATATAAATTACAATTTATTAAAAAAAGCGCACCAACAAATATTTGTAGTACATATATTCTTTATGCATTTTGCCGTTCCGGAAAGAAGGAAAATTTGGATAGTTATTTAAATGGAAAATAATGCATTATGTGTACCTACTTCTTATTTTTTTTTGTTTCGCATTCTTTTCTAATTCACTACAATTGACGGTTCGAAGATGACTGACAAAGAAGTCAGATGCATTTCTTTAGTTTTGACAGCACTGATGATTGGATCGAAGATTGTCGTGCATATATTAGCGAGATAGCTGGAACGAACAACCTCAACCATTACTGGGTTCTGAGACACTGTGACATTCCAAGGAACTGTGCAGCAGACGAAATTGCAAGACTAGGCTCCTCCGGTGTTGATAGTGTTAGTCTCCACAACGTGCATGGACCTGCTATCCTACGCTAAGCAGATCACTCACGTGGACACACTCAAGTCGCTGCAAACATTATCAGCTTCATTAAAGGAAATAAATAGTTTACACGAGTACCCATTAACTTCTAATGATCAGTGCTACGCACAATGGGCCGACTCTCTGGCCACGATCAGATACCCATAAGTAAGGAATTTACATAGTCAGGTCCTGAAGCACCTTCTCAAGGCAAAACTGATCTCCAATCATCGGCAAATATGTTAGAGAAGAGCCGTTGTGTAGAAAATACAATTACTTTCCATGTATGAACAGTTACCCGTCTATTTAATAAACTCTTTTTATTGTTTTGTTTTGTGTTGGGAATTCGCTGCAAGTAAAAAATCATCGAAGACATTGCAGAGCTAGTACGCGAGGGATGCTTCTGCAATAGTGATTGACCTTAACTCATCTAAAAAAAACTCCCGGGAGACTGACATTCGCCATCCCGAATAAGATTGCACCGAGCCGTATTTTTTTTTTTTTTAATTATTTTATGAATTTTAAGAGGTAAATACGCCGTTTGTCGGATTTCTAAACTTGTTTTGTTTGAAATGAGTTCTGATTTCTTAGCCCTAGCCAAATTTTACAGATCAAGAGGTTTTATCCGTCTCAATCTCCTGATTACAACATACATAAATGCATCTTTTGAAAGGCGATAACTTTTTAAACTAGAAAATATATTTATTATAGGTAAATAAATTATTTCGTCATTAAATTTTGCGTTTTATAACATTACCTTTTACTTGATAAACTCATTATGTTAGAAATGTCTCTAAGTATCTTTCTTTGAATTCTTTCTTCAGCACAAATTTCTTGATCAAGCCACAATGCTACTGAATCCATATCCATTATGAAATTCAATTATTGTCAACGAACAAATTTAAATGATCAAAAACGAATTATTTGACTTTTTATTGAATTTGAAATGTAATTTTTGACAAAAAACAGTTCGAGTCTGGGAACATTTATTCGAAAGTTGCAAAGATATCGTACAAGATATCCTTTCGATTCGAAAGTTGTATACAGAGTAACGTTTGCAATTAGAATCGGAAACAACCTTCGAACAGTTTTTACTTTCGAATCGAATTAGAGAGTTAGGCCCCAGGATGAACATTATCTAGTCCGACAGACTTGCATTTAAGAAGACTGCATTTCCTACGTTGTATTCATCAACTGCAGCCAATGAAAATTCGTTTTCCCTATTGTATAGCGCAGCAAATGAAAATACATTTTCATTATCATGATGAGCAATCATGCTCATCTGAAGTGCGATCTGAATTAAATCTGTTACTATAGTAATTAAGCTTGGCGGATCTTATGAGCTTGGTAACGAGATTACGTGATGTCTTAAAATTTCTTTGCATTTCTAAACAGTAAAAGCGTTTCCAACGACGCGACGATATGACACATCCCTGCTTTTAATGGCATTAAGAATATCGGTTGAGAGCCATTAACAGCTCTGTGATTTAAGTAGACGTGTCTTAAAAGGTATATACTATTTGAACAGGTAATCGATAGCAGAGGTCATGAAAACAGTTCGTTTATTAACGTCAGAAGTAAGAAAGATTGTATTCCAATCAATTGAAATACAATCACTAAAAATACATTCAACATTGACACTGCTGAAATCGCGGTACTGGAAAGGCTGTACTAAGTTTTTATTTACGTGTAAGTCAAATATAAGATATGGTGGTAACTAATATAATATATATATAGAACTAGCCTAGACAACAAAGATCTTGGATTTCGTTGGACATCAAACATCATAAAGCATCCCATTAGAATTAATATCTATATACTTATACATATAATAGCCCTTTTTTATTATCATCCATGATCTAAATAGATCATCGATATACATGCACTTACAACAACAGCATACGATCCTGCTTCTCATAGACATCATGAACCATCATCTGAAAATTAATTCTACTATTGCTCGCAGCGCTGTTTGGCGCTGTTTGTTTCATTCTTGAATGTTGGTGTGCCTGTAAAAGATAGCCACACAGTCACGTTGCCAGACTAAAAAATTCAATACTCTTCGTCTTCATAGCACAAAAAATCAATCAGCATTTTTTTACAACCAATAAATTTCCCGTCCTTGGAGATTTTGCTTTTTAATTCAGTAAAGGTATGACAAGCACAGCGAAATATTCCATTATTTTAAAATAAATGTTTAACAAAAAATGTTTAGGAAATGTGTCGCAGATCGTAAATAATAATTGTTTCACAAGTTTCCCTGCAGAAAGGTGAGAGTTGTTTTTTGTTTTTACATAAAGTACAAATCAGGTACAAATGTCCAGAAAATCTCGGAATATGTAATGAAAAATGTAAACTAGCAGGCTGCATAAATTTAAACTATTTTATAACTGCAACTGTTTTCGCAGAGTTTTTTTTTTTTGACAAATATCTTTAAATTTACGTGAAGTGACGATTTTATTTTAACAGTCAAACGTATTTTGTGTGTGTGAAGAGAGAGAGCTGTGTTATTATTATGAAGAGTATAATGCTTTGTCTATTTCGAACTGTTAGTTAAAATTTTGAGAAGGACATAGGCTATTCCTTTTATTGTCATGCCTATATTTTGGGAGCGTTTTTTTTTTTTTTTTTTTCTGACTTTACTGCCTTAACTCGCCATTACTCAAACAATTCTTAATCAATGCAAACAAAATAAAATACTTAGAAGAGCCACCACTTTCGTAGTTATTTCAAGCCATCAATCAGCTTTCTATGTCCTCTAGAAGCTGAGCTACAACCTAAGATCTTACATGAAAAAAATGAATTTTGTTTCTCAAATCGATCATTATCAGCAGCCGCGGTTCTTGATCGTTGTTCTGCTTTGGTGTGGTTGGGTGGCGCACGTCGCACAAGCACGTTCATATGAAAAAAAAACTGCGTGGTGTTTTCTCCGAATTAAGTGAAACGAAAGACAAGTATGCGACGTGAATGTGAACGTGTATGTAATCAACAGCGACAATATTATGTTTCTGAGGAAATGCGCAGGTGGCTGTTGACGTGCGTTGATGAACGTACATTATCGGCCTTACTAATAATCAATCACTAATGTCGACAACTAGTTAGATGTCAGCTTTAGTAAAATTGTACAGCTTTTGTGAAATGGTACCAATAAACAATTAGACCTCCACATTTACTAGTCCTACAACTTTCTTAGAATCTATTACATTTGTTGTCATTGCAGAATTCAAATTTCATAATTTGTTTTCGTGAAAAACAAGGTCAATGGTCTCTTTCACAAGGAGGATTTTATTCTAAAAGAAGGAATACATAAATTGCAATTAAATTTGCCCAACACATATCTTTCCAATGCTCTTTGAGACTTATTATAAGCAAAAAACAAAACACTAAATAGGAAATGCACAAAATATCCGCTGAGCTGTCAAATATCACAGGCAAATCAGTAATGCCCTATCGTTCGATCGGACACAATTTTCAGTACTTTTATGGTACGCTTTCCATTGTTTTCTAATACTACCTCGTGATTTCTTATGAGTGCATTTGTGTCGTAATAAAATCTCTTTAAAATTATTCAATAAATGAAGCACAGTTTATTTGAATGGTTCCATTTATTCGTAGGCTGACGATGCAAATCAAAACTTATTAGTGGTCTAAACATCACAATTGCATCGTTAGCAAGAGAATATTTTTGAAAATAGAAATAATATCTGACTCATTCATTTCAGAATGAATAACAATCGCACGTAGGAAGCGTGTTAAGAACTTATCGCTTCCGGGTTTGAAAATAAATACAATTTAACCTATAAATAATTGTATGGCTTATATATTACTTAATTCGGGAAACTTAGAAACCGACAAAAGTTGAAATTCGAACTGAAAAATATAAAACGCATATTCTCGTACTACCTGTTTGTTAGGCTGTACTTGCATCCCCAGAATTTAATAAACTTGTTATTTTGCATGTATTTTGCTGAGTTCTGATAATTCTATTTTTATAACTATATTTTCCGCGAAGGGAACCTTTTCACGCCAACCATTGTCTCATTAGAGATCCTCATTCTCGGTAAACAAACTCCTTTTGCAAAGAGTTTGAAAAGGGTTTGGTTGCAACAAAATATCTACCTGTGTCGCCTAAGGTACTGAGAATTGTTGCAAAAAGAATAAAATATCTTATTCTGTTTGCGACGACTGTCAAGAAAGTTTCTGAATTATCCCAAACTTATATAAAATTTATTTTTTATTAAGCAACTAACTAGGAAAACCAATCAAAAAGCAACAGAAAGAAAAACACAGAAATATATGCTTCACGTGTTTAGAAATAAAACAAAAACGCAATATTTTTCAATATTTTGCATACATTTGTACAAATTTGTGTGTGATAGACTTAAAAACCATTTGTATTGTTGTATTACAACGAATAAAATTAGAAAGCATTCACAATTTACTAAAATTAATTAATAATTGTAAACGCTCAGGCTGAACAACATCGTATTAAATTCTCTCCTATTTCGAAATTTAATACCGCGATTTTGGATGGTTGGGCAACACTTGTCTTCAAAATGACATAAGGGAGGATTTATTTAGCTAATGTCCGAGATAAACATGGCTTTCTCAACACTAACATTTAACCCTACAGTTAGCGATAGTCTGGCAACTATATTTGTTTATTGGTAAAGGGATTTTGGAAAGTATGGAATCTTTTCGTAAAGTGCCAGACTAAAGTTGATTATTGGTAAGGCCGTATGAGTTTAAGGTTTTTGTTTTAATGGTTGTTATCGTACCTATGGTGATACCTGCAGTAAAGAATTGAAGAATTCATGAAGTAAAGACGATATAGGTGAATTACGTTGTTTGATTTACTGTTGGTGTGACAAATTTCCGTTAAGGCTTTTGTTTTAGTGGTTGTTTTGATATTTTACCTTCGTTGATACCTACAGTAAGGAAGTGGAACTTTAGTAGTTACGCATTACGCTGCTGAATTTAATTTGCTTATATTAATTTTAGGTAATAGATTTGTTTGATTTTTGAAATTATTACTTCTTTAGGCGCGTTGGCACTTTTAAATGGGAAGAAATTGATGAATTCGCTTTACCTTTAAAACGGCACCGCGTCATCGTCACCGAGAAATCGACACCCGATAGGTGGCGCTGTTGTCGATTTTTTTTGAGAAACTCAACCGATCTCAATGAAACTTTGTATGTGTGCATGGTTGTATGCAGCTAGAAAGATAGGATACTTTTGGACCCGATAGGTGGCGCTGTTGTCGACTTTTTTGAGAAACTCAACCAATCTCAATGAAACTTTGTTTGTATGCATGGTTGTATGCAGCTAGAAAGATAGAATAGTTTTGGACTCGATAGGTAGCGCTGTTGTCGATTTTTTTGAGAAACTCAATCGATCTCAATGAAACTTTGTATGTGTGCATGGTTGTATGCAGCTAGAAAGATAGAATAGTTTTGGACTCGATAGGTGGCGCTGTTGTCGATTTTTTTGGAAACTCAACCGATCCCAAAGAAACTTTGTATGTGTGCATGGTTGTATGCAGCTAGAAAGATAGAATAGTTTTGGACTCGATAGGTGGCGCTGTTGTCGATTTTTTGAGAAACTCAAGCGATCTCAATGAAACTTTGTATGTGTGTATGGTTGTATGCAGTTAGAAAGATAGTATAGTTTTGGACCCGGTAGGTGGCGCTGTTGTCGATTTTTTTGAGAAACTCAACCGATCCCAATGAAACATGGTATGTGTGCATGGTTGTATGCAGCTAGAAAGATAAGATAGTTTTGGACCCGATAGGTGGCGCTGTTATCGATGTTTTTGATCGCTGTTTTTACTCCCAAAATAGTTTTAAGTATTTCCTGCGCAATTGATGTTTTTTTTTCACATTGCCAATGTTCACCGCTTTGTTTTAGCTAGACTGTAGATTTTACAAATATGCCGTCGAGAAAACGGTCAAATCTTTCTCGAAGCTCAACAAGATCTAGAAAAATGAGACGAAGATCACAGAAAACGGATGAAAAATATCAGATTGTAATGTATTTTTTTGCACTCTGATAAGACTGAGTCCCCTCCAAATAGAACATAAGTGTATGTCTTCCTTTATTTATTGTTTAATACTTCTCTCAGACCGAATTAACACGGAATAAATACACCAAAAACGATGCAATGGTTGCAAAATAGCAATCGTTTAACCGTCCGAATTTGAGTAATACGAGGCATTAGTGAATCGTTCAAAACGACGTCGTCCACATTTAGTGTTACACGAAGCAATACAATCGTCGAAACGACGTCGTCAGACGATTGTCGTCTTACTCGATGAGAGCTCTGGTTTTGGTATCATTATTACCTCAGCGACTTTCCACGTGTTTGCCACATATCTTAATTTCAATGCAGCATTTATAATCTGCGCTAATTTTTTTTAAACATTTTCGTGTGAATTGTTTCAAAATTTCTCCTGTAATTAAATTAAACCCTGGGCCTTTTTTATATTTATGCTTTCTTTAATTTATTTGACAAGTTCTTCAGCTGTTACCGACCGAATAGGTCTATCTTCTTCGCACCTTATTTCGAGTGTTTGATAAGCTTTATCTTCATAAGGTTTGAATACGTCTTTAAGATAATCAGCAAAAGCGTTTGCTTTGGCTGCTTTTTGCCCAGATACCTTTTCTGGTTTTTATTGGTGGAATGTGAGCTATTCGCCTCTTAATCTTCTTTGTTGTATTACGGAGCGAATAGTAGATACTAGCATCATTTGTAAGACTTGTGAGGTGAGTTTTCAAAGACTCATTATTGAATTCTCTTCCAAACTTTCTGAGCTTATTAGTTGTTTAGTGTGGTTTTGTCGCTTGGCGCCCTTGTCTGTTGTCAGCGTTTTATAGCTTTCCTCTTTTTTTTGTAATAATTTTACATATTTCGCGAGGATAAGAGTTTTGTTTGTTCTTTTTTGTTGCTTTGGGAGTTGCAGCCCACGCAGCTTTTTGTATACTGAGCGTCAATATTTGGACTTCTTCTAGTTGATCTTCTGTTTGAATAGCTGATGATAGTTGGAAACTTTCTTACAAATTCTATCGGAAGTAGTTCCAATCTGTCGGTCTAGTTTTGGGTTTTGGTCTTCTATTATTATTTTATCTCCATGTTAAAAGTATGGGGGAATGATCTGATTGAAGATCATGTCCTTCCTCTGCTTATTTTATTTGAAGATATATTTTTGGATATAAAGAAGCCGACAAGATCTGGGGTTTTACTCCTATCTGTTGGCCAATAGGTAGGTTTTCCCGTTGAGTGATATTTGGCGCCTCTTCTTTAATTGCTTCATATAGCTCTCCGCCTCTAGTATTAGTTATTCTAGATCCCCAATAAATCTATTGTGAAATATGCGGAAAAGACTTAAAATAATTTGTCTTTAGTCTATAGCTAGGAGAGCAGTATACTGCGGCATGATATTTGACCACTGCTTGTATGGCTCATGATTGGAATTTTGCTTCTATATAGTGTTTTATTGTATTCTTTATTAACACTGCAGCGACACCTTTTGCACAGTTATGAGGATGTGGGGAGTGATATAATTCATATCCTTGCAGTTTAAAGTTAGTTATCAATTTAAAGTGGGTTTCTGAAATGAGACATATATCTATCTTGTGTATGTCAAGAGTCAATTTCATCTCGTCCTTGCGACTCTCGATACCATTAGCATTCCATTAAAGAATTTTTATTTTGTTTATTATGTCTGTTTTTTTTTTTTTTATTATGTCTGTTTTTTTTTTGCTAACTGTTTTTTTTTTGTTGCTGTTCTTTCTTTCTAACAAAGATATTCTACCAAATACCGTTTTGTTCGATTTTTTCATAGAACAATCTCTGTAGCTAGCAGGTTGGTTTTCATTGCAGTTTACACATTTAGGGTGCTCTTCTTATTTCTTTCTACATTCCTTAGGAGACTTCCTGCACATTTTACACATCTGGGATTCTAATAAAAATCGTATGCATTTTCTTCCAGAATAGCTGTGGGGGTTTAGTGCCCAGTGTATCTATAGAATAGACATACAACAACTTTTTTGTTATTAACTTCGTAAAAAAAAAAATATATTTTTTAACAGAATATTTCTTGTTTTTCTCCCGCTTACATATTTATAGTGTATAGAAACTTGATGGTCAAGTATTAATACATACTAGTATCGCTTGTGGTCGAAAATCGACTATACCTTTTATAAGTATGCATACTAAAAAACGTACTACAATTATTCACGTATATAAATAATTTATGTTTTTTGTAAACGAAACGAAAAGAGCGACATCTATAATATATCGACAAAAAATACTTAAATGAGTTGCCCCAACGGAAACAGACTCTAATCTAATATGATTTATATTTAAATAGGTACGTTACTATGGTAATATGGTGGAGGTGGCGACAAATAATAAATAACTAGTATCGCTTGTGGTCGAAAATCGACAATACCTTTTATAAGTATGTATACAAAAAGACGCACTACAATTATTTTCGTTACTTATTTATGTTTTTCATAAACGAAACGAATAACATCTATGTATCGAAATAAAGTGCACGACTGGGTCGCACGAAACATTCACGTTTAGTGCGAGTCCGACTGACTTTCAGAGTCTTCAGCAAATTGAAAATTGAGCACACAATAGTTTTGAAAACTGAGTTTGCTATTAAGTTATATACCACATTACCTTAGAAATTAATTTTTGTTACAATCGAATAGACCGTTTTCGAGATATGTCGAAATTTCGAAAGCACCGTTGTTCGAATTTTTAACCAAAAACTGGGTACGCAGTCATGGTAACCTCACCTACTTAAGCTTAAATATCAGTTTTTGTTGAAATCGTTAGAGCCGTTTTCGATCAAATCAAACTGGTACCTTGAAAAAAAAAAACACCTCCCGAACTGTGAGCCCAAAAACTCCAAATCCGAGGTTTGAACGTTATTCGGGAAGCCGTTTAGGCTGTAGGCCTGTGGAAGGACGAGGCTGTAGGCCTGTGGAAGGACGGACAGACCGGACAGAATTTTGCGACCCACTTTTTTGAGTTCCTCTATCATCGTAATATCAGAATTGATTAAAATCTCGAGTTCGAAATTTTGTACGAAACCAGTATCTTTCTCTTACTACGTAATGGAGAAAGTTAAAAATACGTAAATGAGGTGCTCCATCGGAAACAGACTATATATTATAATCTAAGATGATTTGTATTTAAATAGGTACGTTACTATGGTAATATTGTGGCGACATATAATAAATCATTCCCCTAAATAAATTTCTTACAATTATTGCTTAATTTTAGGGGCAGGTAAATTGCATACCTTTATGGGTAAATGATTCTCTCCAACAGGTTCTCATCTAAGATGATTAAATACGTTACTATGGAAACATGACCGCGACAAATTGATTGTCACCAAAATCCTTTTATTACCTGTTTTGTATGAGGAAGTCATATCTTTTATTATTATTATTACAACTTTATTGTTACATAAATGAATGACATAAACAATAGAACATATAGCACTAGCTGCCAGGGCTTTAGGCTAATTTATAATAAAAAGGTTTAAATAGATAACTCTAACTTTAGTTTTATAATGATCTTAAATACAGATTTAATATTGCTTTCTTAATTTTAGCAGACTTAATGGCGACATATACCCACGATTTTGTGCTTGTGCACATCTATGGCACAGCACCTTTCAAATAACATAAGTTTCATTCTCCTCATTTTATAATAAATGCCAAAAAAGCGTACGGAAAGCTCGGATGTTCACGTATTTATATAATGATCCCTTAAATAAATTTCTTACAGTTATTGCTTAATTTTAGGTGCAGGTAAATTGCATACCTTTATGGGTAACTGATTCTCTCCAACAGGTTCTAATCTAAGATGATTAAATACGTTACTATGGAAACATGACGGCTACAACTTGATTGTCACCAAAATCCTTATATTACCTGTTGTGTATGAGGAAGTCATAACTTAATTTTACCAGTCTTAATGGCAACATATACCCATGATTTTGTGTTTGTGCACATCTATGGCACATCACCTTTCAAATAACATAAGTTTTATTCTCCTCATTTCATATTGAATACCAAAAAAGCGAACGGAAAGCTCGGATGTTCACGTATTAATATAATGATGATGATGCCACAATAATGACTTTTATTGCTTTGCACAACAAATATTCAATCGGTGATATTTTTTACCGTTTTTCTTCAACTCAGCTCTGTTCTTGTTTGCTATCGTGGGAACTATTCGGTGTGCATTAATTGCATCAGACGCTTGGTCAGTATTTCGGTTTTTTGGGGTTAGCACTTGTAGTAGTTTATTCACATCGTTTGCTGTTACCTATGTTATACAACTTGAATATATACTAACATCAAAAGCACCCAATTAATTTATTCTTTAACTCGTATAAACTGCTGCAATATCAAATTGTTGTAGGCATCTAGTCTTTTTTATTCGAAGTTCACGATTTTGTCTGTGGGTGTGCAAGTTTAGGTTATCGAAGAAGAATTTCCCTAATTTGTTTTTAAGTCGCAATAGCACGAAAAAGTTGGTAATTGTAGAAACTCGAAAAGGGAAAAAAAGAAAAAAAAATCATTTAATATTTTTCGGTCGGCCCACCCTGCTAGTCAGTGACATAGGAAATGGTTCTGTTCTGAACTCTCTCATCACCACAGTCAGTTATATTTTTTTCAGTTATATTTTCCTCATGTGTACCACGCAGAGTATTGTGTTCCGTTAGGATTCTGCAACCCCATCGGTAATTCGCATGATTGTCTCTGTTTTGGCTTCACAGAAGAATGGTTATAGTTTTTTTTTGTAGCAATACAAGTATCACTAGAGGAAGAATTTAATTGAGTCCTGGAGATTTATAGAAAGAGAAGGAACGGAAATCTTATTCTATTCTTTCCCCTGTGACCTAATCCGCAGAAACACTTGTTTCCGTAGCAGTCCGGTTGCATTGTTTACGTTGTATGGTGTTGGTGATGACTAGTGCAGATGTTAGAAACGTCTTTGAGAGATCCCTAAGATCTATAGTTTCCCTACCTTAGGATTTTCCTTAGTTTTACTGTTTTCGATGTATCTGGGAAGTTGTTGTTACCTAACAAAAATTCAATCAATCTGTGATCTGAGTACAATTCCTCCATCCATATTACTACATTTAAAAGAATTACGTTGAAGAGCGTTATGTTTACCTGAAACTGGTTCACTTCGTGTCTTGAAGTCTCTATTTTTCCTTTATGGACCAAACAGTTTTAATAAACTTTTGTTTCGTATTACCAAACTCTCAAAAAGGATTCCTTTGATTTTACTTCAATATTACATAGGTTCCTAATTAATTAATTTTTTGGATGTAACCTGCAAACATCGATTTTGTTTATATACTAAGTTTATGCAACCTATGCATATTAGATCCCAAGTAAATGCGACCTATCCGTAATTGTTTTGAACTAATGCCGTAGAAAACAATAAAAACTTAACCGTGCTTAACTCTAAGCCACATAATAAAACGAGCACGAAATTGTCAATTACCCATAAATAGTTAAACCTACTGAAACGAACAATTGTAAAGTTGTACAATAACTACAAAAATAAACAAAATTTGATATAAATGGGTACTGTTTTATGTTGTTCTGTACTTTACATTTTTTAATGGATTTGTTTTAATATCTTTCTTTTGTTTTTGTATTACAAGGTAAAGTTGGATATATGTAATTGGTATTACTTAAATGATTTATTGTAAAGCGCTTTTTGCAACAAACAAATTTTTGTTGTTATTGCTTATTTTGCATGGTAACATTTGTTTTGTTATGAGCTCTTAATGCGCTCAACATGTTTTTGTATGTTATAGACCGTCAAGATGCAACAGAAGATTATTTTATTTAGGTATGCATTTGTTTAATTTTGTTAGATATTTAAGTATGACTTTGAATAAATTAATTAATTCAGATGTGCGTTCACATTTAGTGACTAATTCCGAGTTATGTATATGTGCTAATTAATTTTATATATTTCTTTCCATAAACGTTCTTAGAATAAATAAATAAATAAAAATATTTACTTCTTTGCCTCTGGACGAACTATGACATTTGGTGCTCTTAAGCAAAATGAAATACTAACTTAGAAAAATTTAATATTAGTTTGATGATTATTTGCAATTGGCCTTTGTGTTGACAAAAAGCGCTCATTTTATAACGTCATGCTTTGTCTGTTGCAAATATACTTGAAACATTTAAGTTGTTTAGATAATATAACCAAGGAAACCCATTTGAAGTTTTTTTTTTTTTTGTGAAGAGATTCCACATAGCAGTTCTAAAATTGTTTGAATATTAAAACAAATTATTCAACGAATCTCACAAATCTAAATGTATACCAAATAATTGTAACACAAAGGCTTATCCATCATAATCATCATCTAATCAATAAATATTTAAAATAAATTTTAAAATTTGTTGAATAATTTTTTTATTAAAATCTATTTTTTAAACTGCTTGAGAATTATAATAAATCTTACCTCTTCATAAAATTTCTTCAAAGGTTTCCTGGAATAATTTCAACCACTGATATTATAAAAAGGTACGTTACGTTACGAATATTTATACATAAAACTGAGGCTGTGAAACCAAAGCTAGTGTAACTCAAATTTTTGTCTTTTGCTTAAAGAAATACTATAGGTACCAAACGAAAATGATTAAAAGGTGATATTTTTATTTTTTGTTTCATATCGAATGAAAATTTGAGTTACATCATTTGCACTTGTGACCTCAGTATTATTAATTTAAAGTGTCGCACAAAGTAAATTTAAGTTTCAGTAAGTGAACTGTGGTCCTCAGTTCAAAGAAAGAACACTCAAGTTAAATAAACACTAGGCAGTGATGTCTTGAGGTATGCATTATACAGGGTCATTCATTTCGTTTCGATTATGGATCGCTTAACAATCGAACAACTCGTTAAAATTTTTAATGAAAATTAATCATGACTTGGAAGATATGTGGTTCCAACAAAACGGATCAACAAGCCACTAAACACGACCTATTAAGGCTTTATTGCTTGAGAAGTTCCCTGGTCGCGTTATCCACCAAAATCATGACACCGTTAAATTGGTTTTTGTGGGGCTACGTAAAATACCGTGTTTACGCGAATAATCCCCGAACTCTATAGACACATTTAAAAACCAACATTATTGAAGATATGGCCGAGATACCACCCGAAATGTGCGAAAAAGTGGTAAAAAATTACCTCAAGAGAATCGCATGCTGCTAATCTTACCGAGGCGTCCATATTGTTTTGCACATCTAATGGAAAAGTCCAAACTTTATAATTAAATACAGTTTTCATCATTATTTAGCTTTACTTTCGAAACTGAAATTAATGACCATTTATAAAGGATGGTCCAACCATAATGCACAATGTTAATTGTGAGTCACACATTAACGTCAAGCTTTTTGAACAACTTAATTTGTCATATCTTTGTTTCATTGTTTGACAAATTCAACCATGAAGCCTTTTACGAAAATGGGCGTTCAAATCTAAATGCATTTCGCGCACCTCGACACGTCGTCGTGCCCTAGCCCAACAATTGAACATCTCACGAACATCACTGCGAATTTTGAATTAAGATTTGAAACACGCTTAAAAGATTCAATTGAATCAAGAGCCACAAAGCCAACGAAACAATGGCTCTTGCGTGATCAATTCAATGGCCGTGTTATCTCACGTCGTGGCAATGTTAATTGACCGCCACGATCATGTGATTTGACACCGTTGGACTTCTTTCTTTGGGGATATTTAAAAGAAAAAGGGTGCGTCCATAAGCCAAGAGCTAAAGAATGAGATAAGTCGGCACATTAAGGACATTGAATCATTATGTCTCAGAGTCATTGAAAATATGGACAATCGGATAGAGGTATGCCACCGAAGTCATGGCAAGAATTTGGCCGATATTTTGATTTAAACATAATTGCCCTAGATCCTTCTATCATGATAAAAAATATAAAGATAATTTTCTGAAAACTTTTTGTTTTATTTACAATTAACGTCGTGCGTTTCTCTTTTAGCACCCTTTTATGTATACTAGCGGACCCGGCGAATTTCGTCCCGCCCCAATTTAACGCCTTAACGTAAACTCCAGAGTGATAATAAAACACAGATTGATCAAATTTCAATGTGTTTTATTTGAATGGAATCGAAATCATTAGAGAGCGATATGATCACAATGTTTTTCGATTTCTTTTCCGGTGCAAAAACAAACAATCAAAACGGTTTGCCAAACAAAAACGCGAACATTCATAGTAGGTACAGCTGACCGTGCGAAAAACAGGAACATTCGAGATTAATCCCACAGACTTCCAACGATTGGCCTCGCGATTTATTGATTGTCATTGTAAAAGCCAAAATCCTTCTGCTTAACGATGTAATCCATGGGTACCTACTCTGATATTTTGTTTGAACACTTGTGCTGTAATGTCATGTCAATCGCTGGATGTTTATCCTGTCAGTAACAGATTCCTAATTTCGGGCCATTAGGGTAGCAAGCGCGTTCTCATAGTAGTGTCAGATTTTAAGTGACTAAAAATACCACCCTTCTAAAGATTGTTAGATACTGCAACTAAGATACCTATAACTTATCAAGCAATTTTTCTATCATTAAATAACAACTATTGACAGGTTACTTTCCACTGAAAGATCCTGCGTGTTCCGCAAATTAGACGCTGTTAATCTTATCTTGCCAAGTCGAACGGTTTCGTTCTTTGTAGTCGGCGCAATAAATTGCTCTCATCCAAGATTTGTCGGACTGTATTGTTGATATGTCCGATTAGTCGGTTTCTATGCTTTCTCGCGGAGCTTCTAGTTTCAGCTTCGATTGTTGGAATTCCGAGATCCCTATGGATATCGTCGTTTCTCATGGTGCTTGTACAATTTGTCTAAGCACTTTATTTTGAAAAGTTTGTAGAATATTGGCATTTGTTTTCTTGGTACAACCCCAAAGTTGTGTACGGTAGGTCCACACCGGCTTTAGCACTTGCTTGTAACGGGTGATTTTTTTTAAGAGGTTTAGAACTTTTTAAAAAAAAAAAAACACAAAAAATTCGAAAAAATGAATGAAATATTTATTTGAATCGATAGTTTGAACCTTGCAATTTAATGTTTAAAGATAATTTCATGCAAATGTTGACCGCGGCTGCGTCTCAGGTAGCCCATCCGCTGAGTCCAATTTTGGCATACTCTTTCACACATATCGGCCGGTATCTCACGAATGAATGCATGGATGTTGGCTTCCAGTGCGTCAATCGAAGCGGGCTTGTCCCTATACACATTAGCCTTGACATACCCCCACAAAAAATAATCTAATGGTGTCAAATCGCACGATCGAGGCGGCCAATTGACCGGCCCGAAACGTGAAATTAACTGTTCACCAAACTCGCCTCGCAATTGCGCCATTGTTTCGCGTGCTGTGTGGCATGTGGCACATATCATGCAAGTCAAGAACTTCCATTTCGGACAAAAAAAAGTTTGTTTACATCGCTCGGTAGCGTTCACCATTGACAGTAACGCTGCGATTCGCATCATCTTTGAAGAAATATGGCCCAATAATGCCGCCGGTCCATAAACCGCACCAAACAGTGGCTTTTTCGGGATGCATTGGTAGCTGTTGCAATGCTTCTGGCTGATCTTCACTCCAAATGCGACAATTTTGCTTATTTACGTACCCATTCAACCAAAAATGAGCCTCATCGCTGAACACAATTTTTCGATAAAAAAGCGAAAATGAACATTTCGAACCGAGCACGAATTTTGATAGTAAAATTCAATAATTTGCAAGCGTTGTTCATTTGTAAGACGATCCATGGTTAAATTGCAAACCAAACTGAAGCTGTTTGACAGTGACACAAGGTACTAAACACACGTCAGCTGTCAAAACCAGTGTTGCCAAAACCAAACCAGCTAAAAAATCACCCGTTATAAAAGCAGTTTGTTCTCAGTACTGAGCTGGGAATGTTTTCCGAGTAACCAGTACATTTCTCTATATTTGATATCGAGTTCTTTACGTTTCATTTTTACGTGCGAATTCCATTTCAGCTTGTCGTCGAGGTGAAGTGTCATTCGCAGGCCTCGTTTGCAAAGGGTATTCGGGCCAAGTTTAGAAAAATTGGCAAGTCATTGGTTTTCTTATAAGTGAAATTCACGTGAACAGATTTAGTTTCGTTGAGGGCGATCCGCTAGTTCCTTGTCCATTCATTTACCTTATTCACTGCGGCTTGCAGTTTTGTAGTAGTTTCTTCCATTGTGTTACCTACTGCTAGGATAGCTGTATCGTCGGCGAACGTAGCAAGGGTAGTGCCATCTTCCCGGTATATCGCGAGTATGTAGCAAATAGAGTAGCGGCCCAAGGACGCTTCCTTGCGGTACACCGACCGAAATTTCTTTAAGCTCTGAGTATTCGTTTCCATTTCTAACACGGAAGAGTCTATTCCCGAGATATGATTCTAGAATGTCATATATGCTTGCGGGGAGAACTTGTCGTAATTTAAATTTAAGGCTGTCGTGCCACACCTCATCAAAGGCTTGTGAGACGTCAAGGAATGCGCTTGAGCAAATCCTTTTTTCTTTAAATGCTTTCTCGATTACGTCAGTAGTTCTATGTACTTGGTCAATCGTCGAATGCTTGGTTCTGAACCCAAACTGGTGGTCAGGGATAAGATTATTGTCTTCAATAACCGGCTGTGGGCGCCTAACCAATATTCTCTCGAAGACTTTGGAAATGACTGGAAGAAGGGAAATCGGTCTTTACGATTTTACTTAATTTGGCGGTTTTCCTGGTTTTAAACCCATTATGACCTCCGCGACTTTCCATTGACTCGGCACGTTTTTTAGTCTGAGCGCGGCATTTATAATATGAAGAAGCTTAATTAATGCTTTCCTTGGTATAAATTTCAGAACTTCTCCGGTGATCAAATCATAGCCAGGAGCTTTCTTAGGTTTTAGGGATTCGATTACACGTTTTAGTTCACTTAGCGTTGCGCTAGTGAGTCGTCAGATTGTGATTCCGCCCTATTAGTATTGTCGTGGATCGCTTGGCCATCGTACGTTTTAAAAGTTTCTCCTAGATGAGCGGCAACAACGTCCGCATTTTCCTTATCTTCCCTTGCCCATTCATTTCGATTTATTCTAATTGGCGGCGCGGGGATTTTGGGCCTTTTGGTGCCTTTTACAGCTTTTCAAAGTGAACAATTGGAATCTTTTTTCGCTGTTAAGCTTTCAAGGTAAGAAAACGGCCCAGTGTTAGTGTCACTCGCACTCCAAAGGTTCCGTACTTTTTTAAATTTGGAAATTGCGAAGATTTTTTGCAGATGAGGTAAACTTGAAAGTATAAGAGTAGAGAACAGACTCTAATGAAACGACCGAGAGCATGTTTGTGCATGAGAATGGGTATCCATTGCAAAAGTCTCAATGGAAAACAATTAAAGAAATACGGAGATGACCGAGAGCACAAATGCTACAAATGGAGCCTGGAATCTGGATGAAGTGTGGTGCATAAACTAAGTATTAAATAGACCGTCAACTCCGCCAACTTAAGTGAGTTTGCCTACAAGCTGTTTCCCGTGTTTCTATGTGCGAAAGTATGTGTGCCATGTTAAAGTCCATAAGACGCACGCATACGCTTGCAAATAGCAACCTGACAGATGACTGACAATTCATTCTGTGGTGGCATTGGGAAAAATTCAAATAATTCAAATAATTGGCAGTTATCGGGACGTGTTAAGAAAACGGTGGGTCTGGTGTGGTGAATTTAGTACCTACATATATATCATTAAAACGAATTGAATTTCAGAATTCGGGATTATTTTACATTAACAAAGTGAAATAACGCCGAACATTGTTTGTGAAATAAAGCCGAAGCAAATGGGGATCATGACGTAATTTCGAATGACAAAAATCTCGAAGGCTAAAAATCTCAATTTGAAAATTCAACAAAAAATATAAGTAGAAAACCTCGCACCCACCCCGTAAACCAACAGTAAACCAAAGCAGGGGGGTTGCAGGGGGGCAGCATGCCCCCCCATACACATTTCATAATCTGCGTAAATTACCATTGTCTCATAAATTAATATTAATTTAAGAATGTATTTATAAATGCAAAGTGAAATAAGGCTGACTCGGCTTTATTTCACTTTAGCAAAGTGAAATAAGACCGAACATTTAAATTCGGTGTTATTTCGCTTTCACAAAGTGAAATAACCCCGAATTTTAGAATTCGGCGTTATTTCACGGCACCGAATTTTACTATATATTTCAGTTTCGATTCTTTGAATTACCATTTAAAGAAAATAAATTCATAAATTGATTTTCAACTACAATTGGTTGGTCATAAGAATTTCTAAAAATTTATTTGATGTCCTATTATTATTTGTTGAGGGCTGTGAACGTTGCAACCTTATTATTTTGATGGTTTTCATTAATTACGTTAATTTTAAATTCGTTTGTTTATTAAATTGTTGCAAACTTTGTTAAAAATATTATTTTTTTCCCCCTTTTTGTTTTCGGTTATTAAACGGTTACCTACTTCATGAAAATATTATAACTCATAAATTATACCCACTCAGAAATGTTCATATCACTCCTCAGAACCCCAACACATTTTAAGTATTATTATTCCATAGTTCTTCGCTTTGAATCCGTTGCCTTTTTTCTGTCGACATTTTCGCCAAAAACAACAAACGAAAACAAACACAATAATAATTGTAAAAACAAAAATGTTTTATTTTATTTCCACGAATGAATATTTCTACCATTTTGCAAAATACGTTTTCGTGGTGAAATAAAACAAACAATCTTAACTGTGGGAACGCATCCATCAGCTGAACGAAATCACCAAATACACTAAACTCAGCCAGTGTTCTTAGCATTCTCTCTTTATTTTTCCTACGAAGCGAGGGCATTTTTCCCTTTTCGCCGTACTCAAATACCCTCGATTTGCTTATGAAAAAATATTTCTTCTAAAAGTAAAGCTGGTATTATTCGGAAAGAAATTCACATTAAATTAACCTTGAGTATAATAATCGCGGTTTGTTAACATTATAATGATTATTTCTTGGTACTAGAAATCTTTTAGACGAATCTCTTTTTATAGGCATTTAGTGTGTTCCATTGTAGTTCAAATGTTTTTTCGTCAGATTCATGATACTTAAACCATTTTGATGGTTTATTTTTGTTTGTACGAATCGTTTTTCGGGCAACAAAATGTCCACAAAAGGTAGAAATTCCACGATGTAGGATGACTGCTGAGTGTCAGTATTTCATTATACCCCCTCCATTCACTATTTTTTTGTTTTGTTGCCTCACACGTATTCACCGATACGAAATTTAAGAGAGAATTTTTCTCATTCATTGTTTAGAGTTTTGTTTAAATCGTAATGGGTGTTAGGGCCTCCCTCCTAGTATTGTCGTGGATCGCTTGGCCATCGTACGGTTTAAAAGATGAGCGGCAAAAACGTCCGCTTTTTCCTTATCTTCCCTTGCCCATTCATTTCGATTTATTCTAATTGGCGGCGCGGGGATTTTGGGCCTTTTGGTACCTTTTACAGCTTTCCAAAGTGAATAATTGGAATCTTTTTTCGCTGTTAAACTTTCAAGGTAAGAACCTATCGCACGATTTTTAAAATCCTTAATAACTGTCTTCAACAAATTGCACAAATAATTCAAATGTACTTTATGTTGCGGAGCGCAGAGTCGCGCCATTTCTTACGCGCCTTCCTTTTTTCGTTGACCAATTCTTTTATTTCGGGAGGATATCGTAGCCCGCATTTGGCCGGCGTTTTCCTTAGATTAGGCGTATTATTCCATGAAGCGAACTGTATGATCTCAACGAAGCGTTCGTTCGTAAAGCCTTCCCAGTTAGTTTTTCTACCAGTTAATCTCGCTGGCTCTAGGTTATTGACTAGTTTTACACTCAATGTTAAAATAACCGGTGAGTGGTCAGATGATAGATCAAAGCGCTCTTCAACTTTAATGTGGTTGGTAGGTATTCCTTTCACGACGAATAAATCTATCAGATCAGGTAGTTTTAAAGTATCAGTTGGCCAGTAGGTCGGTTTGCCCGTCGAGAGGAAATCGCAACTGTATTCCATACCTGTCCCATAGAGCATTCTACCTTTCGCGAGATGTATCTGGAGCCCCAGAACGTGTGCTTCGCAATAAAATCGCCGCCAATAATGAAATTTGGTTTGAGCGATTTAAGCAGGTTAGTATAATCACTTTTTTCAAACGCGGAACGCGGTGGACAGTAGATAGATGAAATTCTAAAAGTACGCTGACTATTTTTAACTCGAATCGTGCACAGTTGCATAGTTTCAAGCTCTATCTTCAGGTCTTCGTATTGTTCAATGCAGTCTTTAATAGGCAATGATGATCCACCTCTAGCGTTTCCCGATGGGTGACAAGCGTTTAAATCATTATAGCCTCTTATTTTTAAATTCGATCCCTTTTTCACGTGAGTTTTAGAAATTTTTAACATTTGTCTTTCATTCATGTTATTTTTGAAGTGCGCGTTTTCCGTGAATTATTTTCGAGCTTAACCAAGCGTTTCTCGAGAATAACTGAGAAAACATGAGAAACCGGGTCCGGCGAAGCTTCAACTTTTTGTGCTCCTTCGAATGCCGCGGCCTGAGCGTAGGTCTGCATTCTGGCTATCCGAGGGTCACTATTCGATGGCTTTCCTGATGGTAACTTTTCAGTAGCGGTTTTTTTGTCAACAGAGGTCGAGGGCCTTTCTATTCTCTGAAAATGTTACGCTTTTGAACCGGAGGTTCTATATTGCCTTCCATCTCCTGAGCGATCTTACGTTTTGTCTTGGTAAGCGGCTTTGTTTTTTTATTTTGGGTTTTGAGTAGCGCATCTCTCCGTTTTTGCAACTCCTTAGCTACTTCACAGCCTCAATAATTTGCCGATTGCTTTCCCTTACAATTAGCGCAGGTAGCGGAGGATTGTTTATTTGCTCCACAGTCTTGAGAGAAATGACTTCCGGGGCATTTTACACATCGCGGCTGTTTTTTGCATTACATTTGCGTATGATTAAATTCTTGGCAACGTTTGCACTGTGGAATTATTTTTAGATTTCTACGTATGGGCTCGATTTTTACTACAATATTAACTATGGTTTTAATTCGGTATATATCTTCAATATTATCAGACCTATCGATGGTAAGCCTAAAGAGCGGAAGTCCACGCCTTACCAGGATGTCCTTATCTTCTTCCGTTTTTTGCTTCTCCTTCTTGAAGATATTTACGGCATCAAGAATTTTAAACCCTTTGGAATGGAGGTCGTTTATAACTTCTTCTTTGGTGCATGAGGGGTGGAGTCCCCTCGCTACAACACGATGTGGCCTTTCTGACTTTATTTCAAAAGTATACCACTGGATCTTCTCGGTATTTAGCTATTGGGACACTGCGCGGTAGTCTTCGTGGTTATCGATGTTAATTTTTCACGCATTATTTCTCAAGGATGTTACCTTAAATTTCGATGTTATCGTTCCTTTAAGGAGGCTGCGTAACTTATTATACTCCGTTACCCCAACGACGTTTATTGGAGGCGATGGACGAATTTGCCCTCGGAGTTGTTTTTCTTGCGGTACTTTACGCATTTGTTCTTTTAGAGGCTCGACTTCAGGTGAAGAACCGGCCCTCGTTTTCTTACTAGGTCTTTTCATAGGGACCCGATTCGTTTCGCGTTCTAGCTCTTCTTCGTCGGTGTGGTATTCCTGACTAGGCAAGTGAACGTGATGAATAAATCCGGGCGTCCGTAATTCCGCGTACATCATCGTACCTTGAGCGTACTCATGTGGCGTTTCTTCTTGCAAAAGTAGCTGGGAGAATGGTCAAACAACCGATGTTGGCCGCGTCTCCTTCAGTAGCAATGGTAACTTCGACTGATATTCGTTTCTTCTATAATCTATATATCTTCTATTCGCTCGCCACGTTTTGATTGGTTTTCAGGACACTCATTCCGTAACTCAATAATCGCTTGACGATATAGTTTCGACGATAGCTTTGCATCACGTAACATTGAAAATCACTATCGTAGGGACGACATCGTTTCGACGATACAAAATTTGCTTCATGTAACTCAATAATCGACAGACTACTACCTATCGTCAAGACGATAGCGTTTGCGCGATGGCCAAAGAGGTATCCTCTTGCATTTATTTGTGTATTTTTCAGACAATTGGAATCTTTTTCATAATTTTATTGTGAAACATTGACTTACCTAAATCATAAATTACAATTTTATATTGCTTCAAAATGAAATTGAAAATTATACGAAAACGGAGACAATTAAGAGACGCATCCGGAAGATTATCTCTTCCAACGGAAATGTAAATACATTCATTACAAACTTCATTTTATTCTTATATTTATTTTAAATCTTCGTAGTTTTGTTCAAAGGTTTCGTTTATCAAAAGAAACATTTTTGATGGTATTGAATACAATAAGGCTGTCAGCTGCCGCCTAACCTACATTCCCCCAATTTGAGGACCAATAAATTCGCCGGCACAAAACACAGGAACCGAAATCCTTTTACAAATGTCACTTATGAAAATTACGATGACGTCTGTGATAATTCAGATTCCAACTACAGTTTGTGAGCTTCTGGGAGATACCAAAAGCTCTCAGTTTGTGGGCTTCTGGGAGATACCAAAAGCTCTCAAACTTTGTGTAAAATAAACGATGGACGACACGATAGTAGTAGAGTTACGTGAAGCAAATTAATGACGAGATCGTTGACTATTATCGCGCAAACGATAATATTATTGCTGTTTTATAAAGTGAAGGGAACAGCAAAGAGATATTCGTTGAATAGTAATGCGATGGACATTGATATAAGAGCGGGAGGGAGACGCCCAGTTTCAAATATGAAATATTGTTTTATATTTTCTTGGAAAGGAAATACTACAATATTTTTTTAATTGAAAATAATGTCAAATAAAGTGTTTTAAAAAAAAAAAAAAAAAAAACTCCTGACTCGTCAGGGCAATGAAGATAGTCGTCGACCTAGGACATCTATTGTCAGAAAATATCTTTCAGGCTAGCAGAATTTGTACTTTCCTAATGTAATTTTTCCACTTCTCTCTCCGCTGCTTGCCTTGGTTTGTTTTTCAGGAGCTCGTTGTATTTGTCAACGATTACCTGGTATTAGATTAATGTAAAGAATAGTATTTAAGACGGATGCCGGATAGACGGATGTTCGGCGGCCAAAAAAAATATGCATACTGCGATGCATTTATTCATGCAGAAACTCTTGTTTTTATTCACCATAATTTGCCCTCAATAAAATTACAGTCTTAAATGGTTTAATTTACTGTTATTAGTAAACTGCTCGTTATTGTGAAAAACAAAACTTTAATTATTGTTTTATATGTTTCTTTTCTTCTTTTTCTTACTCTTTTTACAGTTGCAAGGACTATCCGGCAACTAGCCGGATACCAAGAGTCTATGCAGTAATGTGGCGTATATCAGAAAAGTAGCCGGATAGGATACTAACCGTATATTCGTTACATCTCTATATTTGACTTTGTCCGCGTGGTCCTTTTCGTGGGCTGCCAACCTCATGGCTATCACTGGAGAACAATTTTCGTTGACTGGCTTGCGTTCGTGGTGCTAAGGTTAGCAGTCCCACAGCGTGCTGGAAGGACGACTCCTGGCTTCAGCCCAGCAATTCGTCCTTTGGTGCAAACCTCTATCAGCTATAGCTGGTATTTCTTTTTTTTACACTCTTTTATATTTTGAAATTTGGTTCTCACGAGTGAGACCGGAAAGGTTAGTAAATCCTCGCAGAGACGATTGGCTGAGAGCAGAAAGGGGGCATTTGTCTTCAAGCTGACTCGCCTCTTATTGAAGCCACATACTTAAAAAACCTGTGCCAAGATTTCATGATGTTTTAATACATTTTATCGAAAACGTTTTCTTTATGTTGGTGGGGAAACAAAAATTGAAGTTTCAGCGTAATTTATTGAAATTATTCAAATTGGTACGTAAAATATATACTTGCATAATATAAATGTATATTGCGGCATTTGCTTCATTTAAAAAATTCGGACGACATTATTTTCCACTTACACTATTGCTATAAAACATAGGTGTTTATGTGGACTTAAATTTAACGCAACACATCACATCGAAACTACTCACCCAATCCGTATGATTTTCACAGACACAGCATAGGGGATAGGGCTTAGGTAATAAGTACGACGACCATATTTTAGAATTCCAAATAATGAACAACAGAAAAAGAAAGCAATTTCAAAACAATTTTTAATTGTTTATAAAATCATTTACTTTATAAAAAAACTTAACTAATAATAAATTCAAATTTATGGAAGCTCACAGTTTCGAAATTTGTACGGAAAATATAGCCACTGTGAAATACTAAAATTAAAAAACCAAACTAAAAATGTTTATTGTTAAGGTCCATTGTGTGTGTGTTGGAAGCTATGTTTTATGGGCTTGTCAGATCTGCTCTGTGCAAAGTTGCTGGCAGCGTTCATAATTTTATCCGTTAAATTTGAAATTATTCGTTACGTGTTGATAGTATTTTTTGTTAGGAATAAGTGTACTTTTGCTTAAAATATTTATGAAATATCAAAAACGTAGTATGTTTGAGGGAAAAAAAAAAAATATTGAGCAATCTTTCTTCAGTTATTTAAGAAAAATGCACTAATTCACCATTTAAAAATATTTAATAACTAACCAATAGCATTCAGTAAGGTATTCCCGAACTCTATTACATTCCCCCACGGTTGGCAGAGGTTGACAGAATTTATTTTAGTTCTAAATTCTAAATTGCCATTAAACCAATATCCAATAGAAAAACAAAATTGCGAGTTGGAAAAAAAAGTTGAGGGGGCCAGTCTGTCAGTGCACAGCTAATGTGAAAGTCTTCGATGTATCTTAAAGATCAAGATAGGTACCCTACTACACGGACCTCTTACACCAACAATCTTTTTTTTTTATGAATTGTGGTTACTATGTCGCTATCTATACAACATAGGGCATCACGTTTAATCGTTTGTCAAGCGAGATACAAGTTACATAGGTTAAATGTCACAATCAAGTGACAAATTTCAATTACATTTCAATTGTTTGAGTGACTAATATTATGTCCGGATTTCCAGTATCCTACACGTGACACGTGTCTCTCGATTGATACATTTTTCCCTGTTGTTTTTCTTCTTTGTAGATATGACCGTTCTTTAAAATTAAAAAAAATTTATAAACTGAGCGTGTTTTGCGTGCAATTTATTGCACAATCGCTTGTATAAAGTTAAATATCTTGTAATGGAATTTAGGTTGTAATTTCTATATAGGTATTGCTTTTTACTCGGATGTTAGTGGCAAGTATTCTTAAGTCCATATTTTCCACATTTGAATATCTGCCGTCAGTAATGCGAATGCTATAATTTCATGACCCTTTAATTACTGTGACATTTTTTTTACCATAATATTGTGCACATACTTTGTTATTACTGTGTTTCTCGCGACGAGACTGGTACGCTGTTCCAAAAGTGCTGTGAAATCAGTTTTTGGGTTATATAAAAAAGTACTTCAAATTTAAATTTCGAAAGCAGCTGGAGAAAACAGATTAGGAACTTCGGTTTTTTTTTTTATGACAATTTTTAAATTATCCTATTTGGTTTTTAAACAATTCAGAGTTGCCACTTTTTTGGACAAAATTTTCCAACTAGCCCTGACTTTCCCTGACCAATTTTTAAGTTTTCCCCGACTATTTTGTATGTTGTTATGTTGTTCTTTAATTAATAAAATAAAACCACATTTTTCTTAAATTTTTTTGTTTGTAACGGTAGAGAAATGTTTTTTAACACTTGCTCTTAATTATAACATCAGACATGTTAAAAACCGTTCAAAAACTTACTATTAAACTAGACTTACCATATCAGCTTTCAATAAAACCCGATCTCTCCAAAGTTATCTTCGTAAGAATTTTGTGAGGCAACAAATTATTTATAACATTTTGTTTAAACTATTAATAATGTGAAATCGATCTCAGTTTCGTAAATTATAGCCTGGCCTTAACCCCTCTATACCCTGTCCCACAAAACTACTTAATGCACAGGTTTTGTTTTTGTAATTCGCCTCAAATAATCCATTGCTATACAACCGAGGGCGGAATGTTCGTGTCTTCTAGTGAGTTTTGAGATTTTTTTTGCTAAAGAATTTTGGTGTCTACAATAAAATTAATTAATTTAAATTCGTTATGCTGCCTGAATCGTGAGTTAGAAATTTTAAATATTGTTCCTTTTAAGTTTATTGATTACCTTAATAGGTTTGAGCTCATGCGCATGCTTGCGCAGGGACATAAGTAGGAAAGAACAAAAATTTGACTTCTGGTCACCTCATCGGTACATAAGTCCAAAGTTTTAAAAGATCATATTTGAAAAAAAAAAAAAAAAAAAAAAAAAAAAAAAAATAATAATAATAATAATGCACTGGTTGTCCACTTTAACGATTTAACGATTACAACTGGACATTATCCAGTTGTATTCGTTAAATCGAAAAATTCGTAAATGTACAAATATTGTTTTTTTTTTTTTATTTATTCATAAAGTTAAAGAAAACTAAACTTTTCAAAGCAAAAAGAAAAAAAGTCTGGATACTATCATTATTTTTTTTTGAAAATATATAACCAATAATCGTTTGCTTTCTTGAACTTTGAACGCAACAATTTACAGCTTTTTCGTGAAGACTTAGAACAAATATTTTGCAATGTTCAACGTTGTTTTCTTCGGCACATTTAATACACGTGCTAAAATTCTCAACCGCATCGGTATGAACAGAGTTGGGGACTGTTTTTGAGGAGCTAGCATCTTCATCATTATCCACATCAATAATATCGTTTTCTTGAAATGTGCGGGTACGACTATCTTCTGCAAGAAACATTTCAGCATAACTCTGCGGTGAAGTCAGCCTAAAGTACAATATGTAATATAAAATCGAGGGGGAAGTAATCAGGTGTATTCAAGGTACTTTTCTGTGCGTATTCATGGTGAATCACAGTGTATCACAGTGTATTCAAACGAATTCGCATGCAATCACAAGTAGCAAATCTGTATTCAAGGACCACTCAAAAATATTGATTACTTCCCCCTCGTATAAAATGTATAGTTCATAAAACAATACCTTCTTAAGTGATTCTAACAAACAAGAACAAACTTGCAAACCTATTGTACCTAAAGCAACTATTATCTTCCACGCAAACGAAACCTTTGTCGCTGCATCGGCTTATTTTCCCTACGCTGTTGTTGAGCTCATAGATTACTCTGAGTCCAAAAAGATGGGTCTCATCCTATGTTGCGATGCTAATGCTCAAAACACTGTTTGGGGCAGCAGCAAATGCACTATACGTGGAGATCGTCTTTTGGACTTCACCTTATCGTCTGACATCACCATCAACAATGTGGGGTTGTAGACCTACATTTGTTACGGCCAGGGAACAGCAGGTAATCGATGTTACCGTGTCCAACAGGCATTCCAAGTCTATCACAAATTGGACGGTATCGCCAGATAGCACTCTGTCAGACCACAGATACATTGAATTTTGAATCTACTGTGAAGTTTCACCTTCACAAGAGAGGAGAAATCCGAGAAAAACAAATTGGGCTCGGTTTGAGGAGGAACTTGGCAATTCTGTCAAAGCTCCACTCAAACTTAGATCAATACAGAGGGTACCTACACTGAGACAAAGGCTGGACTCACTTCCCGGGATATCAGGTCACTACGTGTTATAACGGGTGATTTTTTAGCTGGTTTGGTTTTGGCAACACTGGTTTTGACAGCTGACGTGTGCTTAGTACCTTGTGTCACTGTCAAACAGCTTCAGTTTGGTTTGCAATTTAACCATGGATCGTCTTACAAATGAACAACGCTTGCAAATTATTGAATTTTACTATCAAAATTCGTGCTCGGTTCGAAATGTTCATCGCGCGCTGCTTCCATTTTATGATCGGCATTCTCGACCTTCTGAGCAGTCTATTCGGAAGATTGTGACCAAATTTCGCACCAAATTTACTTTGTTGGACATTAAACCACCAACACGTTTACGTACTGTGCGTAGTGAAGAAAATATTGCGGCCGTATCAGCTAGTGTGACAGAAGACCGCGAAATGTCGATTCGGCGCCGTTCCCAGCAGTTAGGCCTTTGTTACAGCACTACGTGGAAAATTTTGCGGAAGGATTTGGGCGTAAAGCCTTTTAAGATACAGCTGGTGCAAGAACTAAAGCCAGCCGACCTACCACAATGCCGCTTTTTTATCGAAAAATTGTGTTCAGCGATGAGGCTCATTTTTGGTTGAATGGGTACGTAAATAAGCAAAATTGCCGCATTTGGAGTGAAGATCAACCAGAAGCATTGCAACAGCTACCAATGCATCCCGAAAAAGCCACTGTTTGGTGCGGTTTATGGGCCGGCGGCATTATTGGGCCATATTTCTTCAAAGATGATGCGAATCGCAGCGTTACTGTCAATGGTGAACGCTACCGAGCGATGATAACAAACTTTTTTTTGCCCGAAATGGAAGTTCTTGACTTGCATGATATATGGTTTCAACAAGACGGTGCCACATGCCACACAGCACGCGAAACAATGGCGCAATTGCGAGGCGAGTTTGGTGAACAGTTAATTTCACGTTTCGGGCCGGTCAATTGGCCGCCTAGATCGTGCGATTTGACACCATTAGATTATTTTTTGTGGGGGTATGTCAAGGCTAATGTGTATAGGGACAAGCCCGCTTCGATTGACGCACTGGAAGCCAACATCCATGCATTCATTCGTGAGATACCGGCCGATATGTGTGAAAGAGTATGCCAAAATTGTACTCAGCGGATGGGCTACCTGAGACGCAGCCGCGGTCAACATTTGCATGAAATTATCTTTAAACATTGATTTGCAAGGTTCAAACTATCGATTCAAATAAATATTTCATTCATTTTTTTTCGAATTTCGAAGTTCTAAACCTCTTAAAAAATCACCCTTTACATACATATCTTTAAATATCGTGTTGATATTTATCAGTCATACTACTGCGATTATTAAGAATACAACTTGGCAGACAATACAGTAACAAATATTGCAATGTCTAGTTTGAAAAAAAAACTATTTAGATAGAAACTGAGTATTAGATAATGTACGAGTAATCTAAACGTTACATAGGTATGTACAGTAAAAGCCCTTTAATTCGGAAAACTCGTTTATTCGGTTATATTTTTTTTTTATCTAAAAATTAAATTAAATGTATTCTTAAATTATAATTAATTCTTGATTGAACATAATACATAGGTACCAAATAGATCTCAAATTTGTAGAAGTCTGAACAAATCATACAATTTTTTTTTGGGGGGGAGTCCGGGCAATTTCTCGGCAACAAAATGAATTAAATGAATAAAATAATTTTTCGGTTAAGTCCTTGCATTTTTTCATCAATGGGAACGCGTTTTAGTGCATACAAAAATTCTCTCATTAATTCGAAAAATTCGTTTATTCGGACGGATCTTCCCCCCAACCATTCCGAATTAACGAGCTTCTACTGTTCTTAGTTTTTAAACTAAACCAAAAACTAGGTTTTTGAGATATGGGCGTTGATTCGAATTGAAAATTAAGGACACAATAATTTTTAAAACATAAATTTTACTCTGAGTATGCATTTTAGTCAAAATCTTTAGTGCCGTTGTCAGGTAATATAAATCACCATTTCAAGCTCAAATATCAATATTGCTATTGTCATGCACGCGACGATAACGAAAGACAGACGGCCAGAACTCGCCGCCTGAGAATTGTTTTGTCCCATACGTTGTCTTCATGTTTTTTAGTTGGAAATTGATTCGAAGGTAATCTTGTATGCTCTTTTCAAATCTTCAATTCGTTTTGCGCTGAACCTTATCAATGCTACGATATCCAGCATCGACCTTGTCCCATATCCATCCCAATCAACGGTTTGTAAAATTGGTTTGTACTATAAACCATCTTATGGTGTTTGGAACAAATTTTCAATACAAATTTGTTTAATTTATATATAAAAATTGTTTTGTTCTACCACCATATCACAGTTACGTGTGACAAAGTTAGTAAATAGATAAAATTGAGAATTATTGTTTTGTCAGAATTAAATAAATCCAATGGTACACTTCGTATTAGTTTGTACCACCTCCAAGCAGTGTTAAGATTCAAATATAGTACTCACAGACCCAGTTGACGAAAGCTTCAAAAGGTAAAGGCTCAAATTATTTTTGTTATAGTGACGAAAGGTATACACTGCTGGTTTAGGTTAGACGCACCAACGTTTTTTTTTTTTTTTTTTAGTAAATTGTTCTATTTACCATCACGCATGTTCTAATTGTCCAAAATGTTTGTCTTATCAAAGCTCGAATCGTGTTCAAAAGTATGTGCTCATAGTTGGTTGATGTGCAAAAAAAAAAAAAAAAAAACTGTTCATTCGAAGACTCTAGCAATGTCTAAGCAATCACGTTTGTTTTCGGTTGATCATTGAAATAGACGCACTTCACATTTCTAAGTCTTGCTTAAACAAGTGCTATTGTTTTGATTGAAAAAAAAAGTACTAAATAAACAAATTAGGGTTTTAAATCAATATTTAAAGCTAAAATGGGAAAAGCTGCTATTATGAGCTAATTGGAACGTCAAAAATAGACTTCTTTCACTCGCAAGGATAATCCAATCGAAACATTGCCAAAGAGATAAAGCGCAGCTCCAGAACTGTTGACTGAACAAGCAAAGCACAATATCATTAGAAATGCTTCCAATTCGACTTAGTCAGTAGCTAAAATTAAGGAGTCAGCCGGAGTAAATAATGCGTGAAATGTATGAGAATGTAATGAAAAATGTGCTCAAAAGAGCACGCATTTGTGAGAGTAACAGAGGCGGACATTTACCTGATATTGTATTCCATACATAATTTCCGACATTAAATAAAGCATTTATCAATATAAGATCCATTCTCTTTCATTTAATCAAAAATTATAAACGAACAAAGTAGTATACCATCCGGCGGACACCCTGGGCTCTCATTGCTTCGTGTAACACTAAAATGGTTGAATCGTCTAGACGACGTCGTTTTGAACGATTCAGTAATGCTTCGTATAACTAAAATTCAGACGATTGAGCGATTGGGATTGACCAATTGCTATTTTGCAATACATAAATTTTACTTTAAAAAGTTAATTTTTTCACAAAAAAATGCCTATCAAAATAATTATTTAAAAGAAAATTTGAGTACGTTGGAAAGAGATAAATTACCACTTTTCTTGGGACAAATAAGTATAGAGTACACTCTGCCTGCCACCGTATGCGACGGATTGTATGGGACAGTTCGCAACGGATTCTATGGGCTGGGCCCTTTAGACAACTTGCCTCAAAAAATGTAGGGTCCGCTAGATCTAGTTTCTCTTGATGGACACAACCAGTCGTATTTATTTTCCTTTTTGGCAAAACACCAGCTGCTTTAGGCATCGCATATATAACAAATTGATAATTAATAAGATGATCTACTCTAGACCCAATTCATAATTCTATGCTATAGCGTCCGGTCGTTACTTTATTAGACCCTGATATTCCATTGACATAGGCACCAAATGTTGAGTTCTTGATCAGCAAAACGGATCTAGCTCGGATATTGATGTTAAATGGCAATAAAGTGAATTAGTTCTATTTAACATAAATTATAATTCGTGTATTTAAGAATACGGAAAAATTTTAACCTCTCAGAAGGTTCGAAGAAAAAAAAATTCGATCTTATTTTTAACATTTCAAATGATGGTTGTGTTCAGAGAACAGAGATGTTGACTAAGGTTAAAAAATAAAAAACAATTCAGATGTTCACAAAAACTATTTCTTTAATTTTTAATCTAAAATTTAAATGTGATGGTTTTAAAAGTATACTTTTTTTTATCTATTTTCTTTTTTTTTAGGATGATCGAACTGAGAGTGGATCAAATGAAGTCTTCGCTCTAATGACCATGGAAAGCAAAAATAGAAATGAGAAAGAAATTTATACAAATCAACACGAACAAAATAAAGCACACCCGAAAGATGTCAATAAATATAAAAACAAATCATTTGTCATTACTCCTGACTACATACAACAAAGTAAGTTCTTACTTTTATACTGTTGCAACAAGGAAAAACAGCGTAAGTCGACTTATGTTGAAATTGAGTTAATGTTACACCTGTTCTATATTTTTTTTATTCAAATATTTCTTACAGTTGTTATGGATCGGGAAAAAACTCATAAGTCGCCTTTCGTGTTGCCACAGTTTTTTTTTTTTAAATAAATATCATTATACTAATACGTGAACATCCAAGCTTTCCGTACGCTTTTTTGGCATTTAATATGAAATGAGGAGAATGAAACTTATCTTATTTGAAAGGTGCTGTGCCATAGATGTGCACAAACACAAAATCGTGGGTATATGTCGCCATTAAGACTGGTAAAATTAAGGTAAGACTTCCCCATACAAAAGGATTTTGGTGACAGTCAAGCTTTCGCTGTCATTTTTCCATAGTAACGTATTTAATCATCTAAGATTAGAACCTGTTGAAGAGAATCACCTCTTATATACCTCTATAAAAGAGAACACATTTTTCTGTTTGTCCGCGAGTAGGGACTAGGTATGTTACGAAACCTAAACAATATATATATTAATCGATTTGTCGTGAGTAGCGGTATTATATAGGATGGTTTTTAGTATCCTAAGTCTGTTATTGGTCCTTTAACCCATTTTATGAGTTTTTAACTAAAAAAAAGAACATTTTTTATGGTTTAAAAACATATTACTACGAAATGGCCAAACAAATTTGAATATGGCTTTATTATTCGATTAGTACACTTCCCGGTGAAGAGATTGATGTATCAGTCATTATTCTCTTATTCGTATAACAGAAGTTGTAAGCAAAAATGTAATTATTTGAGACTTACATATTTCACAGATATGCGTAGATATCTGCCCACCAGTGGAGTGCAGGCACATACACGTTTATCACACAATTTTTTTTTCTCTCTTCTTTCTTTGTACTAGGTATGTAGCTATTGTGTAGGTTAGGTATAGTGTGAGTGTCTGGTTAATATTTTTTTTAGTTTTTTAAAGTTATTACTTCTTTAGGCGCGTTGGGCACTTTTAGATAGGAAGAAATTAATGAATTCGCGTTAACTTTAAAACGACTCCGCGTCATCGACACCGAGAAACCGACACCCGATAGGTGGCGCTGTTGTCCATTTTCTGAGAAACTCAGCCGATCTCAATGAAACTTTGTATGTGTGCATGGTTGGATGCAGCAAGAAAGTTAGGATATTTTTGGACCCGATAGGTGGCGCTGTTGTCGACTTTTTTTGAGAAACTCAACCGATCTCAATGAAACTTTGTATGTGTGCATGGTTGGAAGCAGCTAGAAAGATAGGATAGTTCTGGACCCGATAGGTGGCGCTGTTGTCGATTTTTTCGAGAAACTCTGCCGATCTCAATGAAAATTTGTTTGTGTGCATGGTTGTATGCAGCTAGAAAGATAGGATAGTTTTGGACCCGATAGGTGGCGCAGTTGTCGCTTTTTTTGAGAAACTCAACCGATTTCAATGAAACTTTGTATGTGAGCATGGTTGGATGCAGCAAGAAAGATAGGATAGTTTTGGATCCGATAGATGGCGCTGTTGTATATTTTCTGAGAAACTCAGCCGATCTCAATGAAACTTTGTATGTGTGCATGGTTGGATGCAGCAAGAAAGTTAAGATAGTTTTGGATCCGATAGGTGGCGCTGTTGTCGACTTTTTTTTTAGAAACTCAACCGATTTCAATGAAACTTTGTATTTGAGCATGGTTGGATGCAGCTAGAAAGATAGGATAGTTTTGGACCCGATAGGTGGCGCAGTTGTCGCTTTTTTTTGAGAAACTCAACCGATTTCAATGAAACTTTGTATGTGAGCATAGTTGGATGCAGCAAGAAATATAGGATAGTTTTAGACCCGATAGGTCGCGCTGTTCTCCATTTTTTTGAGAAACTCAATGAAACTTTGTATGTGTGCATGGTTGGATTCAGCTAGAAAGATACAATAGTTTTGGACCCGATAGGTGGTGCTGTTGTCCATTTTCTGAGAAACTCAGGCGATCTCAATGAAACTTTGTATGTGAGCATGGTTGGTTGCAGCTAGAAAGATAGGATAGTTTTGGACCCGATAGGTGGCGCTGTTGTCAATTTTTTTTTGAAAAACTCAATGAAACTTTGTATGTGTGCATGGTTGGATTCAGCTGGAAAGATACAATAGTTTTGGACCCGATAGGTGGCGCTGTTGTCCATTTTCTGAGAAACTCAGCCGATCTCAATGAAACTTTGTATGTGAGCATGGTTGGTTGCAGCTAGGAAGATAGGATAGTTTTGGACCCGATAGGTGGCGCTGTTGTCAATTTTTTTTTTGAAAAACTCAATGAAAATTTGTATGTGTGCATGGTTGGATTCAGCTAGAAAGATACAATAGTTTTGGACCCGATAGGTGGCGCTGTTGTCCATTTTCTGAGAAACTCAGCCGATCTCAATGAAACTTTGTATGTGAGCATGGTTGGTTGCAGCTAGGAAGATAGGATAGTTTTGGACCCGATAGGTGGCGCTGTTGTCCATTTTCTTGAGAAACTCAATCGATCTCAATGAAACTTTGTATGTGTGCATGGGTGAATTCAGCTAGAAAGATACAATAGTTTTGGACCCGATAGGTGGCGCTGTTGTCGATTTTTTTGAGAAACTTAACCGATGTCAATGAAACTTTGTTTGTGTGCATGGTTGTATGCAGCTAGGAAGATAGGATGTCTCATTTACAAATTAAATGGAAATTGAAATATGTATGCATGATTTTTGTAGATAAAAATTCATAAATTTCATTGGCATTCATTTCAAAGAATACCAATTAATTATTAAATTCACTATTTCATGTATGTATTTGTAAATGTACGTTTTAAGCAAAAGATTGCTATATTTTTTATGTACAATGGCGCTTTAAGTAAAAGTGAAAATTGTAATATAAGATTTGTAGTAGTAATTTATAATAATCAATAAAGAAACACTTCATTTGAAAGTATTTCCTGACGATTCAAAAAATGCACACGTAATTGTTCAAGTAATGACTTCTGTCGGCACTCTCGGAGTGCCTGTCTTTTTTTTTTTAATTTAGTTTTTTTTATGTTTAGGTACCGTAAAACAACGATAGCGATTTTGACCAAAATGCAAACTTAGAGTCATATGGATGTTTTCAAAACTCATATATCGAAAATCCCATCTTGATTTCGATAAAACTTAAAAAAGGAAGCAATGCTTACATCCGGAACAATTATTTATAATCGGTTTTCAACTAAATAGGGACGCAATAGTATTTTTTAAACAAAACATTGCAATATTTGGTACTGTTTTGTCTGGCAAATTTTACAAAAACCAGGTTCTATCGCCCTGCTATGGTGCATCGTAGTAAATGAACTGCTGGCACTGCGGCTACTAAGAGGAGCCTATTGTGCCTTCCCTTATAGTTCCTAGAGCCATCTTTTTATTCCAGAGGCAGTCAGGAAGACAAGTATCTTCTTTGGGTGAATGTCAGCAAGGGATGCTGGATTCACAAATTCATCCCCTAGGATGTCTTTCCTAAGACGATGAAGAGCCGGGCAGTCAGTGAGTATGTGGAGAGAGGATTCGTCACTCTCAAGACAGAGTCTGCAGATTGGATTCGGTGAGATACCAGTGCGATGAAGGTGTTTTTTCACTAGACCGTGGCCACTTATTATTCCTGTTAGGATTCTCAGGTTGTTTTTGTCCAGATTAGTTAGAAACTGTGATTTACTGGGGGAATATTTAGGGAAAAATTTTTTGGTGCAATGTATATTCCAGAGCCAGTCCATCTTAGAGCCGTCTGTATACCAGATGATGTCAAGATGTGAAGGATTAGGTTTGTATTTTTCCCATTCTTCCCTAGGGGGAATGACAATGGAGAAGTTTTTATGGAAGCCATATTCAGGTAACATGTCGTCAAGGGGCATGCTGAATGGACTTGAAGGACCCATGTTGTCAAGTAAAGACAGATGACCTCCCTGATATGAGTAGGGGTTAAAGTTGTTCGAATGGAACAGACAGTGGATGCTTAGTCTGGCCTCCATTTGAATGTGCTTATGAAGAGGTGTTAGACCTATAATGACATTGAGTGCCATTGTCGGGGTGGAGCGTAGGCAGCGCGTCATGCAGTTCACAGCTATACGTTGAACTCGCTCTAGCTTTTTGACTGTGGTGACTTCGCTAGTCTTCGTCCACCAGACAACAGCAGCATAGGTCATCGCTGGTCTTACAACAAGCGAATAAAGCCAGAAGATCATCCGAGGTCTCACACCCCAGTTATTACCGCAGACTCGACGACAGATCCATAGAGATCTGGTGGCTCTGTTTACGGTGCGTTCAATTTGTTGGTTCCATGATAGTCTACTGTCAAGGATAATTCCCAGGTATTTGGCTTCCTGAGAGAATTCAATGGTTTCGCCGAACACAGTAGGACGAATAAGGAGATCCAATTTTCCCCGTTTTGTAAAAGGGACAATGGTTGTCTTTTTTGGATTAACAGAAAGACCTTCTTTGATGCACCATCTCTGAACAACAGATAATGCGAATTGTAGTATTTCTGAAACCGTGCTTTCGAATTTGCCACTGACAACGATTGCTACGTCGTCGGCATATCCTATGGCATAGATTCCCTGATTTGTCAAGGATTGACGTAGATCATCAATAACAAGGGACCATAAAAGGGGCGAGAGAACACCCCCCTGAGGGCACCCTCTAGTTGTGAGTGCTGAGATTTCCACATCATCGATGCGGGTCTGAATTATTCTACTATTCAGCATTGACATTATCCATCTTCCTATTATGGGGGATAGATTCATATTGTTAAGAGCCGTGTGAGTGGACTCAAAGGAAGTGTAATTGAAAGCTCCTTCAATATCTAGGAAAGCGACCAGACAGATTTCCTTGCTATTTATGGATGATTCAATTTTAGTTACCAAGTCATTGAGTGCTGACTCGGTGGATTTACCTGGTTCATAGGCATGCTGAGACTTACTTAGCGGAAAAGATTTCAAGGCTACATCTCTTATGTGTCTATCACTTAGTTTTTCCATGCTTTTTAAAATAAAAGACATGAGACTTATGGGGCGATAGGATTTCGGACTAGAATCCAAATTCCTCCCTGCCTTAGGTAAATATTTAACTGTTACTTTTCGCCAGGCTTCCGGTATATGACCATAGGCCAGACTACAGCTAAAAAGTTTAGTGAAGATGGGTGCAAGAACATCAACTCCCTGCTGCAGAAGTGCCGGAAATATGCCGTCTTCTCCTGCTGCTTTATACGGCTTCAGGGAAGTTATGGCCCATTTGATGGCATTCTGATTGCAGATTTGTTTTGCAGTTTTCCAGTCCTCCCTCGTCGGCAGGCAAATCCGCTCGGGTCGGGGGGATAGGTTTAAAGAGAGAGGATCAATTAAGTTTGATTCAGGAAAGTGAGTTCTAAGAAGGAGATGCAGTGTCTCTTCCTTATTTTGTGTTTGACGTCCATTCTCATCGACAAGTGTTCCTAATGAGATGGTTCTGTCAGAGGCAAGAACTTAATGAAGTCGGCAGCTGGAAGGAATATCAGAGATTTCCTCACAGAACCGTCTGAATGATTCTTTTAGGTTTGCCAGTCGCCATTGCGTTTAGCTTTGTTGAATAGTTTCCTTACTCTGGATCTCTGCTTTTCAAGATCTTAGCTCCACCAGATGGTTTCCCTTTTAAGCCTTTTGGACTTTAGGGGACAATTTTCCTCGAAGGCAGATATAATAGAAGATCTTAACAATTCGGCAGTGTTCTAGTTTATCTTTAGTGTCAATTCGGGATATTTTGCCAATGAGTGACTGACTTAGGTGCTCTTTATAAGAGGGCCAGTCAGTATTTCTCTTTGGACGGAATGACGCAATAGTTGTATTGGGTTCGTTGATTTCAAATCTGTTGGTGGTCAGAACATGAAGGTTCGGAAGACACATACCAGTTGGAAATTAGGTGGTGAAGTGAGGGAGAAGCTAGGGTTAAATCCAGAACTTCTCTTCTAACTACATTAATGAAGGTTGGTTCCCTCCCGATATTGCATATATTTAAATTATTGCACGTAATAAAATCAAATCAAAGGCCGAGGCGGCCTTAGCGTGGTGAAGGTTGATCTGAACAACCTTCATATTTTTTTGTGTGAAGGGGGGACCTTTTTATGTGAGTCCCCTCTTTTGGAGTCGTCACGGACTTATGAAAGCCGACTCTTATCAGGAGGTCTTCCGGAGAAGCCAGACAGTGTCTGTCTGGAGCCTGATTGAGCCGGTTTACGAGCCGGATCGGGATCGCGAATTCTGGCAGAATTGGCGGAGGATGAAGGCCTGATTCCTTTAACTCTTTTCAGGGCGGATGTAGGACCAGGCTTGACCGTTCCTTCAGCCGGCTGAGAAGAGGGTTGGATTACCGCCGACATCGAAGGATCAGTGGTAGCAGTAGTGGGACCGGAAGGAAGCGACTGAACAGCCTCCTTGGAAACCTGCTCGCTACTATTTGGCTCTTTAGGGTTGGATGTTACTCGAGAGTAGGGATTCTTCTTGATCCTAAACTGAACCCGGTTCATGTTATAGAACGGCTGACAGTTCAGGTCCTCAAGGAGCTTTACCGAACACTCATCCATCGAGATGGTTAAGGCGAGACCCTGCGCGTTCCGCAAAATGTCGTCAGCGGAACGTGATGATCCCGGGAAGTAAGCTGTAGCCACGCATGGTTTTGGGAGATCGTCTCCTTCAACTAAGCGGAGCTTCGCGTTCTCGCACAGTGAGATGGTGTTTAATATGGTGGCTAACCATTCCCTGGTACCAGCGTCTGCACAATTGACCGTCATCCACCCTGGCTTGTACGAGCAGCCCAGAAAACGAATCTGTGGGCCATCATCTGGGAGCTTATTCACCTCCCTGACGATGGCATCTTCCACCGCTTTTTGGTGTACAGTCTCAAGATGTCCATCCGGAAAATTGTCCAGAAGGAGGCCCACTTTGATTGTGCCCGCTACTTCTGCGAATAATGGAGCATTTGGTTTAGCCCTCTTATTTGGTCCGGCAGGAAAGTTGTTGCTAGACCGAGGGCGCTTGTTGGCTGTAGAAGCTTTATTGCTCGGAGGTTCATTGAGGACTTTTTCTAGCGCCTCATTATATGCGAGACCATCTGCAAGAAGGCGTCTAAGTTTCTTCTTGTTGGAGGTGGTCAAGCGTTTCCTTTGTAGAGATAGTTTATCTATCCCTAGGTTCTTAATAGATTCGGTTTCAGGAGCGTCTGAGCAGCTCCTGTAAGCCTCCTCCGTGAGCACAGAGCTCACCGTGCCGACGGACTCAAGGTCGCTGTCAACAGTTAGACGATCAGGACGGTCTGTCCGTCCATCACGGATTGGTTCAACTGTAGGCTGACAGAGATAGGATTAACCTTATCTCCACCAGAAGAAGTTGTTTCAATTAATTGGTTTATTTTGATCCCACGAGTAGCTAGGGAAATAACGTCCATCTGCACAGAGCCCCGCATGCGCAGATGGGGCAGGATGAAACCGGAGGTAGCCAGTTAGCGACTGGGCTAGATTAATGGGGTCTCAGCCTGGTCGGTCCTGGTACGATGCGGTTAACGCCTCTAACCCGGCCCCAGATTTAATGGTTTACTCCAACCTCAAACTAAATGGACCACGACGAACGATTGAAGCGTTAGCGTAGATCCTTGGCTGACACTAATCAGTATGACTGATTAGCCATTTTCGGGCGGGCGCCTACGTGAAGGACTATCGAATGAGGATTTGTGCCCTGGCCCTAACACTGCTAACGTTGCGTATGTTGACACTGCTAGGAATGTCTGTTTTGCTTCGTTCTGGTTGATCGATTTGGATGTCATTTTCTTAAGATTGTCAAGGTCGGTTTGGAACGCTTGCAGTTGTGCTGTTATGGCTTCAGTGTTTTTTTGTAATATATTGTTGGTTGCCTCCGCTACTGACGTCTGATTTTTTATCAGCTCAAGTAAGTGATTCTGATTTGCTCGTGTTTGCTGAATTTGTTGCTCATAGTGTTCAGCATATGACTCATCTAGTACACCAAAAAGCTTGTTCGCCACGGTACCAACAAAGTCGAAAGGAGATCGTTTTGTTCTAGTCCTTCTTGAGTTTCCAGCTCCTTGGTTATGCAGTAAGTCATTGTTGCTTTCTATTATCGTTAACTGATGGTTAACGCCAATGTTTACGTTTGCTTCAATGCCCTTCCACTTTATTCGCTGTTGAAGCTGTGCTAAGTATTCCGTTTACCATGTCTTCCAGAAATCTTGAGTCATCTTTTGTAAAAACCGCCAGCGCGATCCATAGTTTCGTGTATCGTCTAAATAGGGCTCGGGTACTGCATTCAGCGCGGATCCAATAAGAAAATGACCAGGAGCGAGAATTGGATTATCTTCTATGTCATTGCTTACTTTTACCAGCGGTCGAGAGTTCAGGCATGCCTCTATCTGCGTTAGAAGAGTGGATAGTTCTTCAAAGGTAAGCTTGGTATCACCAATTATTCTTTTGAGGTGATATTTAATTGACTTGACTCCAGCTTTTAATTTCCTCTGGAAATGCCTCTAGTTGCACCAAATGAACTATTCACTTGGTGTCTCCTTAATTTCTTCTAGTGTGAGCTCTCCTGTTCGCCTGTCCATCTTATTGTGTTTAATGTTGAACACAAATCGTTTACAGTAGGCCATAGTTCGGATCAGCCTTGTGTAAGAAGAAAATTTGTGCAAAATGGTGTCTTTCCTTATGACCGACGTTAACACAACTGTTGGTTCAATGATCTCACTTGGTGATCGTACATGCTCGATTTCTGACTGTATAGGCCAGTACTCCATGCTACCCTTAAGCCAGTTTTGTCCATTCCACCAAAGTGAATGATGTTTCAATTGTGCTGGAGTTAAACCTCTTGATGCACAATCTGCTGGGTTGTCTGCCGATCTGACGTGCCTCCAACAATCTGAATGTAGGTTCTCTCGAATTTGATATACTCTGTTGGCAATGAATGCTTTTTCGTTGGATTCATTTTTTCTTATCCATGAGAGCACGATTGTCGAATCTGTCCATGCGAAAACCTTATTGATCTGAGCCCCAAATACTAGCTGCACTTCCTTGAGGAGTTTTGATAATAAATGTGCCCCACATAATTCGAGTTTGGGAGTAGTTAGTTTGGTTTTTATGGGTGCCACCTTTGTTTTAGATGCCAACAATGTGGTTACATATTTTGAATTGGACGTTGGTGTTCTTGCATATACCACGGCTGCGTAGGCGCCTTCAGATGCATCAGAAAATCCATGTAACTCGAATTTCTGACGTCTTTTGGTAGCCATCCATCTTGGAATTTTAATGGACTCAGCATTCGGAAGTTCATGTCTGAACCGATTCCAACATTGTTGTAATTCATTTGTTAGCTGATCATCCCAATCAATGCCTGCCTTCCAAATCCGCTGCATAAGTACCTTGGCCGTGATGGTTATTGGCGTCAGCCATCCTAATGGATCGAAAAGACGAGATGTCTCCGATAGTGTGGCACGTTTGGCAGGGGTATTCTTTATTCGTCCTATTTTTTAATTGTTCTTAATTTCTTTATTGCACTTTCGCCCGTGACACAACAAAACATAATTAATTAATAATTGAAGACATCACTACTATATTTATTATTAATTAATTATGTTTTGTTGTGTCACGGGCGAAAATGCAATAAAGAAATTAAGAACAATTAAAAAATAGGACGAATAAAGAATACCCCTGAGGATGTTGGAAAGAAACCGACGAAACGTAGGGTGCAAGGATGAATTGAACGTGTTTTAATTGCATCAAAAAGAAATAGACCATAAAAGCCGAATTGCAAAAAACAACTTCAGGTTGGCTGTGTGCATCCGATATTGATTTTAAGAGTGAAGAATGGTTTGCTGCCCATTTTCAAAGATGAAATCCACCACTACTTAGTAACTTAGCTAGTTGTTGTTGTGCTTCCTTACATTCCCTTAATGTATCACCTCCAGTCATCACATCGTCTACGTAGAAATCATTTTTCACAATCTCCGCTGCCTTCGGATGCTCTTGTTGTCCATCGGTAGCTAGTTGTTGTAAGGTTCTTACAGCTAGGTATGGTGCTGATGCAGTTCCATACGTCACTGTTGTAAGTTTGTATTCACTTATTCGGTCACTTGGTTCAGTTCTCCATAGAATGCGTTGGTAGTCTTGGTGTTCACTGTTGATCCGTATCTGCCTGTACATTTTCTCAATGTCTGCGGTGAAGACGTACTTGCGAGCTCTCCATCGCATTATAATTGTTGTAATATCGGTTTGCAGCCTGGGGCCCACCGCCATCAATTGATTTAGGCTCACTCCAGTTGACGATTTTGCTAATCCATCAAACACTACACGTAATTTGGTAGTACTACTGTCAGGTTTAAACACTGCATGATGAGGTAAGTAGTAACACTTATTTTTAAACTGTTCCATATTTGAGATTTCTACCATGTGTCCAAGTTGGAGGAACTCATTCATCACCTTTATGTAATCAGCCTTTAATTCCTTGTTGGTGTGGAACTTCTTTTCGAGCTGTAGCAACCTAGCTATTGCTCTGTTTTTGGATTCTCCCAGTTTCTCTTCATGATCCATCGCGTCCCTTTTAAATGGAATTTTAACTATATATCTGCCATTTTTATCACGAAAATGAGATTCCTGATAAAAATCTTCGCACTCCTGATCACTTGTCTGTTGGCCTTGTAAAGAAACTTCTTCAATGTCCCAAAATTTTTCAAGTTGTTTATCTAATGATGTTTGGACGGTAAGACCATTGATTTTGATTTTGTCATTTCGTTGAGTTGATGTTCGACCGGAAATAAGCCATCCTAGTTGGGAATTCTGTGCTATAAGGGAATTTCTATTTCCTCTTTTCAAACCATTAAGAATTACGTCTCCATAAAAGTCTGCTCCTATGATTCGGTCGATTCCTCCTCGAATGTTGAACGTTGGATCTGCTAGTTTTATGGATCCAAACTGGTAATCCATCATATTATCTGCTTCCTTATCTGGTAGAGTTGTCATAAGTTTTGGTAAAACAAGAGGTTCTACCTTAATTTCGAAGCGGGATGAGAATCTCGGTAGAATTGTTAGCTCTACCTTATTTCGCGCTGTTCCTGCATCAGTAGCTCCCAGACCGCTTACTTCAACGTGAACCTTCTGCTTCCTTAGTCGCAAGGTTTGGGCGACAGCTTCCGTTATTAGGATGGCTTGTGACCCTTGATCAATAAGTGCTCGAAGCTCAGTGCATTGACCATGTTCAGAAGCACCGCGTGCCCTTACAATTGCTGTAGCAAGCTTTTTTTTTTGCCTCTGATGACCATGATTGGTTTGAATGTGTACGTCAGCCCGGGTTTGTTCCGATTGTATTTCGTATTTTCGTATTTTATTTACAACAAATATTTCACATTAAGATTACAATCTTATTATTTGTGAAGGCTAAAAGAATAAATAAAGGAAATTCAAGAGCGATTCAAAATCTTAAGCTAAATGAAGTCAATGTGAATTTGAGTTTGATAAATACAGAAAAATTAAAAGTAATATTAAGTAAAGACAGAATAACAGAAAAAAAAAGACATAAAGAATAGTATAGTTTAATACATTATTTTGTGATTTTATTTAATTATCACTGGCCAAGTGTTTAAAAAGAAGATTTTTGAATGTGTTTGTGTTTTTGATCCTCCTAAGTGTTACAGGTAATGAGTTCCATTGTCGTCCTTCTGCCCGTTCAAAATGCAGTAAGGAATGATGTTTCCTGTTGCATTGCTTGCACTTATTTTTGCTCATGCATGGAATTTGTTTGTCATGTCGCAAACAATTTACGCATAGTTTTGCTGCCTTTATTTGTTCACTCCGCTCCTTCGCATTCCATCCCATGAACTCCCGGCAAGCATATATATTATGTTCACCTTGGTAAAATACACAGGTTGATTTTGCTGACACGTGAAAGGTTCTCATCACGTTCCTTGTTTCATCTGAAGCCTTATGCTGCTTTTGCCTTGTGAAAGCTAGTACATCCAATGCCTGATATCTTGTAGCCAAGAAATCGTATAGCATTTGAAGCGAGGGCATTTTATTTGGCTGTTCTAGACCTTGCTCAAATAGTGTTCTACTTTCTTGATCCAATGCTCTTGTTATTAGGTGCACAATAATAGGATCCCATGATTTGGTTTCGAGACCCATGTTATTGATCGCAGACAATCATTCTTTAGTAGCATCCAATATGGATTTGATGGAGTTCGCTGGTGACTGCGTTCCTTGATGACCAGCCTTGAACATCTTATCTATCTCTCATTATCATATCGTGCCCTTAATGTCTCCCATGCACATAAGTAATTGACACTAGAAATGGTCAGATGTTGTATTTTTGCCATTGGTTCGCCTTCTAGATGAGTTTTGAGATACTCCATCTTTTCGGTTGTACTTAAATTTGGCTTGTTGTGGATAATTGTGCAAAATATATCAGCGAATGATCGTCATTCGAAATAATTTCTGAACGATCTGTTCACGTTTCTCTTACCTAATGCCGAGGAAATTCAATGGAGTTTGCGTAAAATGAGAAAAAAAAAACCGAGAAATGGCGTTTTATTTCGCGAATTGGGTGGGTGGTTAAACAAAATGGTGGTCACCGATGAAATGGCCCGATCGCTACTTCCCGAATTTTAAACGGTTGTGTGAACGGGTCGCGTGTCCCGCTTTTCTGGGATTATACCGGAACGAAAACCAACGTAATGAAAATTATTCTTTTACCCTAACTACCGCGGTTCTATGAAATATTCCACTAATATATAAATATAACTCTACTTATCTGCTTCCTTTGTCCCCAAAGACCTGTCCTGTAGGTAAATTGAATCTGTCCTGCCGCTGGTATTTCTCCTTCCTCGCCTGCTCCTCTCCTTCCCTCATAAAAGTCTGCCCCTTTTTTTTATGAACACTTTTCTAAATTAAACTTAGCTATTCCACTAATAGCCTCTTATTTCTCTTAATCAATTTAATCAATTTAATTTTATGATATCGAAACTTTTTGCAAAAATCCGTACGGATGTTTTTCGAGCTAGATCTGGTCGATTTCGTAGCTAATCAAAAAGTGATCTTTAGTTTTTTTTTTTTTGTTCTCCCCTTTACCCCACTTGCATTCTTGCATTCAGCAAAACGGGACTATATTATTGTCCGCGACTGCAACACTCCGTTTTCTTTGGCGGAGGTTCGTGCAGACTCCCGTTCTTGCTCTCAATCATACTGTTTGCGCTCTTTGGTGAATTCGCCCGAGTATTAGGGATATTCCCCAATCTCCGACTCGTCACTGAACGCACTCACGCACACTCTTCACGCATTACATTCAGAGCATAAATTGTTTTTTTTTTTACGTTGTTACTCATATGAGCAATGTAAGAATATTCAAAACCTTATACAGCTCGAATAAAATCCGTATTAGAATTGGTTCGCGACATTATTCCCCTAGCGATTTTACCTATATCCCCTCTACCAAAATAAAAGGATTTTTAGCAGGCGAGGAATTGGGACTTACACTGCTTAGGGTTCGAGACATTGTTCCTATTTATGGAACGCAGTATCTTGGGGACAGAGGTTGCTATTTAAAACGATTTCGAAATTTTGTTTATTCCCTAACTAATTACGTGGGCTTTCGCGCAGATTTGGGGGGGTTGGGGATGAGCCTATAGTGTGCCATTCCTTACATCTATCTTCTTTAGGTTGGGGCTCTTAGCCACTGGATGCTGACTGTTTTCATTAACGTTGGGGTGGACATCTCGTATTTTCTGTTGCATCGGTATTTTTGCATTGTCTAGAGTTTGTGCCTTTGTGGTTAGATTTTGTTTGATGTGGCTCTGTTGTGTTTCGTATGTTTGGAAGGACGACTTTATTGGGTTTGTATCTCGTTATTTTGTCTTCAATGTTATGTTTTCGTCGACACAGATGTACTTGTGTGTTTTGAGGAATTGGGTTTCTCGTTGGCCATTTTGGTATACTGTTTGGTTGTTTTGTCCACCCGTGATCGTGTTTTATTTAGAGAAAGCTCTATCTCTCTCTCTCTCTCTCTCTCCTTCTTAGGACCGTCCGTCTCTGCCCGTCCAATTGGGCTGTTGGAGTACCTGCTTTTGCTTTCCTCCCGAGGGTCATGGAGAGCAAGATCGTTGGGTATATGAATATACCCAACAAGATCGGCTATGCCACTTCCTCAAGAGAATAGCGGGAGGACGAAATGGTGAAAAACAAGGAAGGGGTCGGGAGGTGGAAAGGTGGGAGACGACCACACTTTTTTTTGGAGCGTTTTTGAACGCAACGACATGTAATCTTCATGTAATTCCGTCATGTTTTTTAGTTGCTCCAACAATATCTTTTGTTGATACTCACATATTTGTGGAGAATATTTTTGGAATGTTTCCTCAAATTCCTCCATGTTGCCTATGATTGCTTCTATTCTTATGTTGAGCTTTCTTAATCTTAGAGTCTGGAGGTTGCTGTCTGCGTAAATGGATGGTGGAGAGCAAGTTGGCGTTTCTTCTGAGGGTGTAATATTTTCGAGCATTGTTCTTAGCTCGAGAAACAGATTTTTAACCCTTCCATATGTATCTCTCTCCATGTACGGAGTATCCATTTTTACCTTTTCCTTTATTTTGTTATGGTTATCGTCGAATTCTTCCCAAATCAACTGAATTTTCTGAAGACGTTCTTCTTTATAACGAAGCGTCATCCTAGACGCGCTATCTTTCTTGAAATTTGTAGTTGCTTTTTCTAGCTCTTCGGCAAGAGCCTTTTGTCTAGCAACAATTATGAAAATGTCAAGCTCTTCATCCATGATCGCTCAGGCTTATTTGTTTTTTCACTGAATTGAATTATCACTTTTTTCACTACCAGTGTTAGCCCTGGCAACGCTTGTAATTGATATTTATGTGTTATGTACTAATGTAGTATGTTATGTAATATGTATTCACTGTTAGATGTATTCACTGTAAGATGTATTCACTGATTCGTTTTAATGACTCGAAGGAGCATATGTAAAGATTAGAGAAATTGTAGCAAGACCCCTTACCACTGGTGGGGGGAAGTCTAATGAAAATTCTCCAAGTTCTTCTTTACGAATGAAACAATTTTATTTATTCTTCCTCCTTAAATACTAAAATATTGCTTACGTTAGGTTTAAATCTATACAACTTAAATTACCAGGTGAGCCAGCGATGAATTGTGAGAATCTTTATTCTGCTGACCATCCTGAGAACCGAAATGAAATATTACACGTTATTAAAAATAGAGTAAAAAGATAACGCTGTCTGGTGTCGTCACCCTGACAGTACCTATTTAAATATAGATCATCTTAAATTAGAGTCTGTTTCCGATGGGTCGGGTGCAACTCTTACCCAGACGATTCATCCTCTGCCAAATATCCCACCTAGCGCCAACTAACAACCAATAATCGCATCACCCACCATTAGAATATGGTGTTACCATATCAATCGAGAATTATGTTGAGTGCTTGGTTAAAGTTTCTTTATTTGTGGAATTTGGAAAGATGTACTATGGGGAAAGAAGATATGTAAAAAATGTATGAAATGCTAGGCAGGGTATAAGGGTGGAAAATAGTTTATGAGTGTTATACCTGGAATGGAGTTATACGATTCCAAGACGGTAAATATTATTAATTAATTTCTATCAACCTAAAGCAAAAATTTGTTGAGAAAATAAATTGACTTTTAGCTTTAGAGAATTTGAGAAGAGTTTTTTTTTTCTTGAATTTGTTTGTTTAGATATGGATAAGTAGTAAGGAATAATGTTAAGTGAAAGTGTACGCATATACGCTACGCAGATACCCAACAGTGTGTATGAACCAACCATAGCCCAATGGACTTTGGACTGAAATTCCAAACCATTGTAATAGTTATATCAACAATACTATACTTATCAAATGTAAAACAAAAAATAAAAAGGTAACAAATAACTAATGTAAATCTTCCAACGGTCTCATTTTAACCCTTAGAAGACTCTATGGGGTGAGGTGTTATATCAAAACGACCAACAACCCCTAAAAGAGATAACAACCACATACCCATACAGCAATCTATATTGTGTCGATCGCTCATTGGTTATGGATCTATTTAATCTGTTCTGCGAAACACTATAAATAGAGAAGGCAACAAGCCTCATTGGTTTTTTCTATCACGGAAGCGACAGCAAGAATTGCTGTACCTATTAAATAAAACTGAATTTTAAACTAAAATTAAAATTTATATTTTTATTTTTTACTTTCGTTACGTAAAAGAATATTTATATATGTTCTACCTATATGGCGAATCAGACCGAGTAATCTACCTCATGTAATCTACGTAAAAATCTCACGTACGTAACATTCGAGTAATCTACATGCCAGCGTCTGCATATTATGCCATTCACACGGCATCAAAATATCCCTTTTTAAAATATGGTTGATAGAGTTGCTGGGGAAATGTATTTCTTATATCGCTGTCTGTAGCGTCGAAAACCCCCCATTGATCCTCCAATCTATGGAGACGTTCTGGGGAAATACTCCAATCTCTACCGGGAGGCTGAATATTTCTTGAAATTGGCTGATTCGCTCAATTTCCTATCCAGTTTAGATATTGTTGCAGATCCATGGTGCAGGACCTGTAATTCGAGAGTTAGATAGAGTGGAACAAGAGAAACGATGTTGAGCCGTGATCACAACGGTTAGGGGAAACACAATGAAACAATTAATGGTTATCGTTATAATAATTTTATTTTTTATTAATTGATTGATTCTCTTATACAACTAGACAGATTGCTAAACATAAAAATCGTACCGGGCTATAGTGCTGATATTGCATGAGGAAACAATTAGCTGAAAATGAATGAATGCTGAATGAAAAGGTGAACGGAACTTGAATGCATTATCAGCAAAAGTAGGAGGTGTTGGAAATAAAAACGTAAGGTGTGTGCTGATAGAAGTGCAACATAAAGTAGGTCAGTCCTTAAGGGTTACTAAAAATTGTTTAATTGATTTTGAATGACAAAATTAAAACAAACGACATCCTTGTTTTTCTCAGCCAAAATCGCTAGTGCTTTTACCCAATCTTTGTTAACATCATTCTGAACGAGTTTTATCAAACTCGTCGCCTCGGCAATAATAATTAAATAATAAAATTTCTCTCTGAATTTGTAGTTATTTCAGTATTGTTCTTATTGTGCTTTGTGCTGAAACAAATAGGAACGCAATGACTGCTCAATATTAATGTTTTAAGTAAGAACTCAGCATAAGCAAACAGTAGATATTAAAAATTATAGTTTGTAAGGGGGGGAGTCGCGGTGAGCACTTGCCTGACGGGACGCCTAGCGCAGTGTCACCCTTTTCCTCCTCCTTACGATGAAAACTGGAACCGATGAAACAAATCTGCCTAGCGGGACGCTTAGCGAGATTTTATGATTTTTCCAACGATGATCTCTGGATCTCTGGTCGATAAGACAAATTAAAAAAAAATACTTCTGGTTTACCCAGTACAAACTTATTTATTTAAATCAATCAAAGTGATGTAAGTCCAAAATATAAGCAAAAATAATGTTTTGCACTCTGCACCTCATGTAAATTGTAACACTTGAAGAGTGTGAATCTTATAACGAATACAAATGTCAATAACGATTGGTTTGTTTATACAAAAATGTCCGTTACGTTTGAATTTAATTTAAATTATACAAACTCTAAACAGTATACCATGAGGCGTTATGAACATTAAAATTACAATACAAATGTGCAGTATACTTTTAGGGTGAATATGTTAAAATCATATAATACAATATACTGGATACTTCACGGCGCAGCGTCTAGGGTGGTTGGTTGCTACAGTCTCCCCCTCTGGCTACGAGTACGTCTCGGCGAGTTGCCAGGATCGTGATGAGTCTGCGTTGTCGTCTGTTTAGGGCGTCCTCTTCTTCGAATCGGGTGTCGAGGTCGGACGTTAGTGACATCGGCTCTGGAATTAAAAGGCGTTAGTGCAGATACGTGGTAACTTCCCAGAGGCACATCTAATTGGTCAGGGTGTGCAATTTGGAAAGTCGTCTCTCCCAGTCGGCGTGTAATTATGTACGGCCCGTCTCGTTTTGGCACGAACTTGGATGTGATACCCTTAGTTGCGCTGCTCAAGACGTGCGTTGTGACTAGTACTGCGTCACCAATTGCATACGTAGGCGGCACCTTGCGTTTCGAATTGGCGTATAACAAGCGTTGCTGCTTAGCTTGTGTTTCGATGTGACGTGATTCTTCTACCACGTCGGCCAGTTGTCGTAGATACGGAGTTATCTCTGGGACGAAATTCTCGTTGTCCAGGATGTTCGTTAAATTTTGCGATATGTGAATCGGTGTTCTCAACTCTCTTCCGAAAGTCAAGTAAGCGGCTGTTTGTCCTGTAGTCTGGCAGACGGCTGTGTTCATAGAGAAACGGATCGAGGGTAAACGTTTGCTCCACGAAGAATGGTCTGTCCCCACGAGGATTGCTAGCTGTGTCTTGAGGTCACGGTTCTTACGTTCCACCATGTTAGCTTGTGGATGATATACCGGAGTCAAGGTCTGCTCAATACCAAGGCAGGTAGTTAGATACTGCATGATCGATGAAATGAATTGAGGCCCGTTGTCACTGATTACTCGGCGGGCGATACCATATCGGAGGAATATTTCGTTGAGTAAGATGGTCGCGCATTGCTCGGCGGTGGCCTCTTCGAGTGGGAATAGCTCCACCCAGCGGCTTGCGGTGTCTTCAACTACGAATATCCATCGATAATTATTACTTGGCGGTAGTGGGCCAAATAGATCAATTGAGATGACTTCAAATCGTTGATTTGCGGGTGTTGACTAAAACAGTCCAGCTGGCTTCTGATTGGAGGGTTTGTATTTCTGGCAGTCGACACACTTTCTTACGTAGTCTTCTATGTGAGAGTTGATACCTTCCCAGAAGAAGTAAGGCAGTACCCTTGCCTTCGTTTTGTCGATGCCATAATGACCAGCCGTTGGAGCGTTATGCAGAGCTCGTAGAATGCTGTCTTTCTCACAATCGGGAATCACTAGTGCTGCTTCATCTTCATTGTCGTCGACGTATTTGTATAGTATCCCATTATTCATGATATACCCTTCGGAAACGTAGCGTTCAGCCTCTGTTCCCGTGCTGTCCTCAAATGCGTTGATGATTGTTTTCAGTTTTGGGTCGCCAAGTTGACCCCTGCGTACCTCATCAGGACGTCGCGTAGGTAAGTCGATTTGAGTATAGCATACGTCGCATGCTTGTACTGAAGGGCGTGATAACGTGTCTGCGACTGTGTTTGTTCTCCCTGTGATGTAGTCTATCTTCAGGTTGAACGATTGCAACTGCATGGCCCATCGTGCGAGTCGGCCGGTTGGCGACTTGAGAGACATAAGCCACTTCAAGGGTTGATGATCTGTCAGGAGTGTTATTTCGGATCCTTCAAAATAGCCTCTAAATTTGTTGACTGCCCAAACGATTGCCAATGCTTCCCTCTCGGTTGTAGCATAGTTTCTTTCGGCGGATGTCAATAATCGACTGGCGTATTCTATGGGATGTTCTTCTGTCTTCTCCCCCTGGACCAAAACCGCCCCGAGTGCATAATTGCTTGCATCGGTCTTCAAGTAGAAGGGTTTTGTCTCATCAGCTTGTTGCAGGATAGGTGCCGTTGTAAGTAGTTTCTTGAGTGTATCAAAAGCATGTTGCTGATCGTCAGACCAAACGAATGCTGTATTCTTCTTCATCAGGTTACTCAGCGGCTTGCCAATCTCCGAAAATCTTGGAATGAATCTCCAATACCAGGAGCAGGTTTGAAGGAACGTTAGCAGCTCCTTTGCATTGCGTGGTGGATTCATTTGGATTATGGCAGCCGTTTTCTCTGAATCCGTCTTGATTCCATTTCTTGTTAGGATGTGTCCTAGAAATTTGACCTCTTCGCAGCAGAGTCGGCATTTCTGACGATTGATTTTAAGCCCGTACTCACTGAGTCTGCGGAATAGTCTTTGCAGGTCGTTTAGGTGCTCCTCGAAGGTAGGTGAGCAGATGATTATGTCGTCTAAATAAGCGAATAGGTTCATCTCTCCTAGACCTGTCTTAATTCGATCTATTAATCGTTGAAACGTTGCTGGCGCATTGCGGAGTCCGAAACTCATTCGGTTGAATCGGAATGTTCCGAATGGCGTTATGAACGCTGTTTTGTCCTTGTCTTCATCAGCGACAGCTATTTGCCAATAACCCGATTGCAGATCTAGGGTGCTCATGTATGGCGTCGCCTTTGCTGTGTGAAGCAAGTCATCTATCCTGGGTAGTGGGTACCTGTCTGGCGTTGTGACTGCATTGAGTTGCCTGTAGTCGATGCATACTCGAATGCCTCCGGACTTCTTGGGTACCATCACTACCGGTGATGCCCATGGAGAATCGCATGGCTCTATAATGCTTTGATGTAGCATCTTCTGAATTTCTTCTTTCAGTTGGGTCTTCCTGGTAGGTGAAAGCCTATATGGTGGTGATGCAATGGGTGCGTCATGTCCAGTGTGGATATAGTGTTTCACCCCTTTTGCTGTCACGTTATTGTTCCAAGTGAAAACATCTTCGTTTGCCTTTAAAAGTGCGTTGATAGCGTTTCGTCTTTCCTGTGATAGGTGGAGGCCTTCTTCGCTGCTCAGTTCAATGGCGTTGATGTCAACCTGGTACGGGGGCGCAAAGAGTTTGTCCCAACTTTTGTCTGTTTCATCTCTCTTCGTGTTGAGGAACACGTTTTCAACGTCTCCGCCGCGTTGTGGGCTGTGCACATGCAAGGGGAGTGCGTCACGGAACATGTTGTAGATTGATTCAGGTTGATAGACTCTGGAAGATCTTGATCGTCTGGATGCACTGGCTCTTGACGATGTGCTCGGTTTCGGTGCTTGCTGACCAACTTCTTCGTCTATGGACATGTTCAAGATCTGTTCTGGTGTAGACCCTAGTGGAGAAATCGGAACGATTTCATTGTCTTCCGGGTTTACCAGGGATTGTGGTGTGGATACGTCGCTTCTTGGTGTGTTGGCAGATCGGTCTCCGTGGTCGTAGTATTCGAACGTTGCGATTGGTTGGTCGATATAGTGCCAAGTACGTTGAGCTAGGTTTAATACTATACCAGCTTCTTCGAGGAAGTCAATTCCTATTAGCGTTATCGAACTTCTCCGCTGAGGGAGGACGCAGATATTCATGACCTTCGAGCGATTGCCCAATATTATGCGACATGATGTACACCACATGTCCTTCTGTGTGTCGATTCCGTCCGCTAGCGTGACACTTGCTTTCACCTTGTTGAACCTATGACCGGTTGCTTTGAGGTGTTGGTAAAGGTCGTTGCCTGCGATGCTAGTTAGCGCTGCCGTGTCTATATAGGCGAGCATTTCTTTTCCTTTTATCGAAAAAGGGATCGTTGGTATGCCTCCTTTAGGCGATACGTTCAAGTTCTGGATCTGCGTGTACGATTGACTTGCAGGAGGCTTGCGACAATTTGGACAATTGGCTCGATAGAACCCCTTTGCGCCACAACCGAAACAAATTATTTGCGGCTTGGCTTCTGTCGTTGCTGTTGTCGTCTTACTGGCCTGTTTCTCCTGGTTTGCCTTTTGTCTCCGGCAGTCTTCTGCTTGATGTCCTCTGTAGTGACAATAGCTACATCTGGCTGTTTTGGATCGTGCTTGTGGAGATGGGGCTCTGGACGTTGATGGCTTAGCGTTTATCGAAAGCTGTTCCCAATCTCTGCACATCGTGATGAGTTCATCAAACGTCTTAAATTGCTCTCGTCTGACATCCTTACGAATGGATTCGTGGAGCAAAGAAAAGACCATGTCAATGAACATCTCATCTGGTAGCCTTTCGTAGGGGAGTTCTGCGATTAGGGCGCGCTTTTTGCTGATGAAAACATCTGATGCTTCTCCTTGTTTCTGCTTGGAATCAAAAATTAATTGGAACAACACGTGGGCTTTGCGTCTTGGGGAAAATTGTTTGCGCAAGAGATTTTATAAGATCCACTGCGTGTGTCCATGTCGTGACATCTTTTTCGACTCCTCTCCACCAGACCATGGCGAAGTCTCGGAATAACAGCGGCAGTTCGGATAATGCATCCTCGTCGGAGATGTTTTTCACCCTTTTGAAGAATTCCACGCCGTGGAGAAAGTTATCTAGGTTGGATCCATCTGGTAGACCGTTGAACCTTTCTGCACATTCTGATAAGCCGACATCCTTCCTGAACAATCCCATTAGTTGACGTTGAGTCAGTTGGATCATGTCCGAAGGGGTGTTATCAGATGTGGCACGGCTATGTGTGGCGTTGTTTCGTTCAGCATTATCTGCGGTGGTAGCATGACGTCGTGGTGTGACGTCGTCGTCCATTTGGACAGCGTTCATGGCTGCGGTAGCTGCAGCAGCGGCCTGACTTCTCGTCGTGACGTTAGACGTTGTGTTCATGGACCGTGTTCTGACGTCGGTGATATCGATGCTGGTTGTTGCTTTGGCCTCTGTGTCGTGGACAGCGATGTAAATCGACTTGTCAACAGTGGCGTTGGTCGTATTATAGCGTTAGCCTGTGTCGTGACAGCGATGACGATCGAGCTGGTGACAATAGCGTTGCCTAAGCGATGAGTTGGTTTCAGCCTGTGTCGTGACAGCGATGTAAATCGAGCTGGTGACAGTAGCGTATCGTGGTATTGGCCGTAGTTCAGCGACAGCCTGTGTCGTGACAGCGATGCAAATCGAGCTGGTGACAGTAGCGTAGCGTGGTATAGGCCGTAGTTCAGCGACAGCCTGTGTCGTGACAGCGATGAAAATCGAGCTGGTGACAGTAGCGTAGAGTGAGACAGACCGTAGTACAGCGTCAGCCTGTGTCGTGTCAGCGATGAAAATCGAGCTGATGACACTAGCGATGAGTGGGACAGACCGTGGTACAGCGTCAGCCTGTGTCGTGTCAGCGATGAAAATCGAGCTGATGACACTAGCGATGAGTGCTGCGTAGCCGGACTGTGTACAGCGTCAGCCTGTGTCCTGTCAGCGATGAAAATCGAGCTGATGACACTAGCGATGAGTGCTGCGTAGCCGGACTGTGTTCAGCGCAGTGATGCCAGATTTTTTTTGTCTAAATTCCCCATTTTTGGGGAATTTTGGGAAAATTTTCCCCATTTCATATCCGTTTTTTCCCCACTTTTTTCCCCATTTCAATTCATTGAAGTAAAGACGCATTTTTAGTATAATAAAAATTTGTTTTCTTTTTTTAGCCATTTTTTTTTTAAAAAATGTGTTATAAAAATAAAATAAAAACAAATAATATTCAAAGTCTTGCAGTTTAAAGTAATACAAATTAAGTAAAATTGAAAGCAAATATTGCAGGTAGGTTGAATAGATTTAAAAGGCATGGGTAATTCACAAATACCGAGGCAGGTTGAAAGTAAATTATAATTTTGAAAGGTACATAAATACAAAAAATTATAAATAAAAAAATATGTTAAGTATTTAAGTTATAAATTATATTAATACAAGTTATTATATAACGATAGGTAGGTACACTAATCGTCATTGGACTGGTAACTTTTTTTATATTGTGCAAAACCAAGCATTTTTATCGATGCAAAGATCAAAGCAACTTTTTGATCATTTTTGCAGCATAATTTCGTCTGTAAAATTCCGCTAAGTGTTTCAGTTTTGAGCTAAATCGCATAGATTCTATAAACGCGGTGATGTTTTTATGTTCGGGAGATATTTGAAAGTCAACTACACGAGTTTTATTTTGAAATTATGCAAAATTAATAAACATGCATGGATTTCCGTTTTTCCCCATTTTAAGAGCACTTTTCCCCATTTTCCCCATTGAGTCAAAAATTCCCCAAAATGGGGAAAAATCCCCACATCTGGCATCGCTGGTTCAGCGTCAGCCTGTGTCGTTGATAGCGATGTAAATCGAGCTATCGACACTAGCGTAGGTGCTGCGTAAACAGACCGTGTCCGTGGTACGGCCCCACGTTGGGCGCCAAATGTAAGGGGGGAGTCGCGGTGAGCACTTGCCTGACGGGACGCCTAGCGCAGTGTCACCCTTTTCCTCCTCCTTACGATGAAAACTGGAACCGATGAAACAAATCTGCCTAGCGGGACGCTTAGCGAGATTTTATGATTTTTCCAACGATGATCTCTGGATCTCTGATAGGACAAATTAAAAAAAAAATACTTCTGGTTTACCCAGTACAAACTTATTTATTTAAATCAATCAAAGTGATGTAAGTCCAAAATATAAGCAAAAATAATGTTTTGCACTCTGCACCTCATGTAAATTGTAACACTTGAAGAGTGTGAATCTTATAACGAATACAAATGTCAATAACGATTGGTTTGTTTATACAAAAATGTCCGTTACGTTTGAATTTAATTTAAATTATACAAACTCTAAACAGTATACCATGAGGCGTTATGAACATTAAAATTACAATACAAATGTGCAGTATACTTTTAGGGTGAATATGTTAAAATCATATAATACAATATACTGGATACTTCACGGCGCAGCGTCTAGGGTGGTTGGTTGCTACAAGTTCAGTTATAGTTATTATAGGATAGAGTAAAATATAGATCTACACATCTTTAATCAGGTATATGTAAGTACATAGATAAAAGAGTTAATAATAATAGAGATAGTGAAACGGCTGCCAATTGTTCTACTTTAAATATTTGATATTAAACCTTCATGAAGTAAGAACTTGCCGTACTTTTAGATCTCAGTAGGGTAAGGTCGGGAGGATTTGACAGGCAGGAGGAACTGACATCAGCACTTTTCTGAAAAACTGAAACCCTGACAGCACTTTAAATGATGAGAAAACGAAGTTAGTAACGATTGGTTTGAGTGATAAATAAACAATCACTGTGGTTTAGAAGATAAGCGAAGTGGACGTCTTTTTTATTTTTGTGTCCATTTTATCTAACTTTATGGTAAGCAATCCACCTGTAATATTTTAATTATGTAGCTTTTGACATTGAAAGTGCTATATAGTGCACCTTTGTTTGTTTTAAAATCATTAATAAACAATAGTTTATCCTGAGAACCATTACGAAAGTTTTTTTTGTATTAGTCCCAAAAGTTATCAAAAAGGAGGATTTGACATTCGTGCTGAAGGAGGAATTGACAGAGTGTCAAATCCTAATTTATTTGTCAAAATAAAAATTGTGTGGTAAAACAACTTCTTACTATTTTTTAGAATGCAAAAATGCCAAAAATTTACAAGAGCAAAAATCCCCACCCAACATCGATGAAACAAGTGTTGAGAATGCCTTTAAAGACATTCAAAACAAAACAGAGTCGATAAGCAGTGCTGCCCCAAAAATTGTTTATTAAACGTACCACTTAAATATTCAAACTAAAAAAAAAAACAGGAAGTTCAACAAATTAATGCTCAATTCAGTTCAAAATATACCTCCTTAGGTAGATGGCAAATCCTCCTTCATGGTAGGAGGAATTGACACTTTGTAAAGTTCTGGAAAAAACCTTACAACTCTGTTAAAAGTATTTATATCGATTAATCATTAATGCTTTTATATTGCTAAAATGATATTGTATCTTATGTAAATTTTGAAAATTTGAAATTGTATTTGGATTATAAGATATTTCCAAATGTTCCTTAACGTGTCAAAACCTCCCGACCTTACCCTACTTTCAGCAGCTGACTTGTTACGTAGAGGTTTCTATATAGAAGAAGTTGGCTCTTTTTTAACATCTAAATTATTATATTATCAGATAATATTGCCACATGTTCAACCAATTGAACATTATTTAGTGCACACATTATTGAAATATTATTCATTGAATAATTTTTTGAAACTTAATTCAAAATGTTGTTGGTCAATGTAAAACTGTTACTTAATGTTTATTTAATAATTTCTTTGCAGCTATTAAAAACGCTCTTAAACAAGAAAATCTTAACCCAGAAATAGAAGAAAAACTGATAAACTTGCAAAAATATCAGGAACGACAAATGAAATCAGATCCAACAGCGAGTTTAGTTTCCAATTCGGATACACATTTAATTTCCTCAACTGAGATGCCAACTTTAACCCAAAAACGGTGTAAGTTTAATGAAGAAAATGATTTCAAGAGGGAACCTAAGGAATTGTGCACATCTGCCGGCGTATCCGCTCTGAATACAGATAATTCCGGTAATACGAATGTTGAAGTCAATTTAACTCTAAGTGGAAATAAAGGAATCCATGAAGCGGACAGGAAAAAGGTAGCAGTACTGCTTACTGTAAGTTCATTAATACATACACATGTTACGCTTTTCTTTCTAATGTGTTTAGCAGCACTTACTTTTTTCGTGGTAAAAACGAAATTTTGTAAGCTATCGGTAACTATTAAAACAATTTATTGTACATTTAATCCGCACACACTAAAACCCATCTCCCATAAAAAATTCTGTTTTCGCGTCTTCTAGTTTTGATTTGCATTTATGTGTAGTTATGAATTTAATGATACCTACCTTTTAGCTTAATTTAATTTATTATTTTAGGTTGAATAGTTCATTAAGATAATAAAGGTATGTATATACCTATAGAAAATTGGTTTACACTTGGGTTTATTATCTTCACTGAAGATCCTTCTGATACCCAATATTTTTCAGGCCCAAAATAGTGGACGGCTTACCGACACGTGAACATGCCACGTACAATTGACCATGAGAAAAACATGTATTTTCTAAATTCAGGCCGCAAACACTTGTATTAGCCTTGTGATTTTTTAATCGTCATGGTTCATGGTATGGACCATGAAGGTGAATGCAAGATGAATCGGAAATTGAATTCGCTTAAACTCAAATGGCATATCGGTTGGGATCATCCAAGTCCTCAGAATGAGAACTTCCTCACCTTTGAATTAACCTTGAGTATCATCGCGTGAACCACAATGATCATCAGTTGGTTCAGATTTCGAAGCATGATGAGATGATGACTACTTATGATGATTTTAGACGCTACTAGAAGTTTGGCCATTCCCGAGTGCTCGCAAAGTTACATGTCGGTTGTTCAATGTTCAATACTTTCAAGGTCTAACGGCAATTTTAACGCTGAATGAGCCGTACTGCATCCTTCTAATGGCCGCTAATCCAGAAGTAGCAACTGGTAAATTCGTTTGAACCGATTGTTCTAATTTATGCCGATCATATTCAAGAGTTATTGTAGATATAAAACTTTCGGGGTTAAACTCGATAATGTAATAATTCGATAACCCCAGGACGATTTTCATGATTTTTTTTGTGGTTTTGTTGGTATTGCTGTTTTGTTTACAGGTTTAGACAGACAAAAAAGGAAATGGAGAATTTCAGATTAATGTATTACGTTTATCAACAGTTGCAGTTTCATCGCTTTTATACAGTTGATTTGAGGTAAAAATTAAATATAAAAAATTAAACGCGGATATACCTAATACTTACTGTACTACAATGGTTACATTACGGTGCCCTAAGTGTCGCCTAAATTTAGTTGACAATGACTTATTATTTGCTAAAATTGAACAAATACATAAAGAGCTTATTGAACTAAAAGATTTTGTTTTGCGTTCTTCAACAAATAATTGCGCAAAGTCTCAAGTGGTTACGCGTTCGCAAACAACCGGTAGGGTCAATGCACCCTCTCGTGCCAAAGTGTCCAACTCGCAACTTCCTACTTTATAGTCCGCGCACTCCCCCAATTGTCGCGGCTGCCGCTAATGCAAAGTTAAGTAAAAAAAAAACTCATCATCCGTTGCCAATGTTGCCTCTGCTTTGCCTCCAGACTCGGACTCGATTATTTCGACCATCAACGATCCTGATCGGGCTGATGCTGTTACCTCTGCTGTTGCTACTTATGTTGATGCATCTAATGCTGTTACAATGCATTCAAAAACTGCCGCTGACGATCCTGTTGCGTCTACTTGGAACATCTATTGCTGCTTCTGTTGCTGCCTTGGCCATTATTAGGATCGTTTCAATTGTACATTCCTCAACCACAAGGTGCAACGGAGTTAGTTCCAATAGCACCTCCATAGCTGCGGTTGGGCAAGTTCTCATGTTCCCCTGTGCACTTTATTGATTGTCTTCATTTGGTGGATAGACTGGTTCTTTTTGCCCATGCAATCGCTCCATACGAGTCAATGTCATTACTACGAGGGGAGTTCAATATATTTGCGGTATGGGGGGGATACTCCAAAGATATGAAAAAAATATTTCGTGATTTTAGTAGCCCCGTTATTCAAGTGTTTTACTGTAAAATTTCATTTGGCTGTGATTATAAGTTTGCTTTGTATTTTGCGTTGAACGAAGGTGAAATGGCTGGTGTCGCGATGATCACTAAAATTGAGAACCGCGCTATGATAAAATTTCTTACTAAACAAGGAAAAAGTCAAAAATTATTTACGAAGAGATGGTGGCTGTTTTTCGAGATTCTGTACCTTCGTCGTCAACTGTTCAAAAGTGATCAAGTTTATTTCAAAGGGGCAGAGAGAGCATTAAAGACGACCCTCGCTCAGGCTGCCCACTAACTGACTGCACCGGAGAAAACATTACACAAGTCGAGAAACTTGCACTTGAGGATGCCCGCGTAAAGGTTAAAACGATAGCTGCGAAGATTAACCTTTCTATTGGTACCATACACACCATTCTTTATGACCGTCTAAATCTTTCAAAAGTCAGTGCAAGATGTGTGCCTCGAATGCTCACTTCGCTCACAATGGTCCGGTGCACACATCACGGATTTCTAAGGCTACTGTACGGGATTGTGGTTTCGAAGAGATTCAACATCCACCCTAAAGTCCGGACCTTGCCCCTAGTGATTATTTTTTGTCTCCAGATTTAAAAAAAAACCTTCGTGGTAAGCGATTTACCGATGAATTAATTATGAAATGCGCCATCTTCGAAATCCTCTTGACGCCTTACTCAAAAACTATGCAATGTGGAATTCGACGGCTCAGTGTCAAAAGAATTTTGTGGGATTTAAGGAGCTGTTGCCATCCAATCTACTATTGACGCACTACGATCCGACTTTGACAATCAAAGTTGCAGCCGACGCATCTAATGTAGGATTGGGAGCATATATATGTCATGTGTTTCCAGATGGGAGTGAAAAGGCAATTTACTATTGCTCACGAGCTCTTGCACCTGCTGAGAAAAACTACTCGCAGATTGAGAAAGAAGGCGTAGCTCTAGTCTTTGCCGTGCCGAAATTTCACAAGTTCTTATATATGGAAGAAACTTCAAATTGCAAACTGGCCATAAGCCGTTGCTTGCCATATTCGGTAACAAGAAGGGAATTCCTGCTCATTCAGCAAATCGCCTTCAGCGATGGGCGCTTACACTTATGTCACACAATTTTGAACTGGAGTACATATCAACCAACCAATTTGGTGCAGCGGATATTCCATCACGTCTCATTAACAACACTTCAAAACCTAATGAAAACACAGTCATCGCTTGCATACAGCTGGAAGCAGATATCAAGCTCATCGCCCACGACATCATTCAATCACTGCCAATTACATTCAAAATGGTTCGTACTTACTTACTTACTTACTTAGGTGGCGCTACAGTTCGGGGTGAACCAGGGCCTCAACCAACAAGCCTCTCCAGCTGGCCCGGTCCTTAGCCAACTGCCTCCAGTTGCGCACTCCAAGTTGGTTGAGGTCGTTTTCTACTTGTGCGCGCCACCTTAGGCGAGGTCTTCCTCTACTGCGTTGACCCTCTGGGTTGGAGTCGAAAACTCTGCGGGCCGGAGCGTTGATGTCCATTCGCTCTACATGTCCTAGCCATCTCAAACGTCCAATGCGCAGTTTTTTGACTAGGTCGATGTCGCTGTACAGCTCGTATATTTCGTCGTTGAATCGTCTCCTCCAAAACCCGTCAACGCATACGGGACCGAATATCTTACGAAGAATTTTTCTCTCGAATCGACCAAGGATATCTTCATCCGCCTTGGAAATAGTCCATGCTTCAGATCCGTACAGCAGGACTGGGATGATGAGGGTCTTATACAGAGTCTCCTTAGTCTTTCGGGAGAGGGCCTTACTACACAGTTGCCTTCTCAGCCCAAAGAAACAGCGGTTGGCAAGAGTTATTCTCCGTTTGATTTCTGATGAGATGTCATTTTCAGATGTTATAGCAGAGCCAAGGTAGACAAAGTCCCTTACTACCTCAAAGTTATAGCTATCTATTGTGACGTTCTGCCCGATTCGTCGATGTTGGGTGTCCCTTCTTGTTGACAGCATATACTTTGTTTTGCCCTCGTTAACCGCTAAGCCCATTTTAGCCGCTTCTGTGTCTATACTTGCAAACGCGAGTTATGGGATTTTGAATCCCGTAGAAAAAAAACTATTTCGAAAAAAACAAATTACAAAATTCTTTATTTCTTATTTATTTTTCCTTCTGTGTCTCTGTCTGCACTGCCAAATCTGGACTGCTCGTTAGCATCATCTCATCAATGTTTTTCTTCCGTATCATGAGCTTGGCGTCTATGTTCATTATCATACAATTATGTATAACTAATTTCCCCAAGCTCATCGATATCGGCAAGTAGATAACACCTGCAGGCCGCTGATAATGTCATGTTGTTTTTATGTTGTTGTTATGTTGTTGGGTTTTGTGTGGGGTATTCCGTGTGTACATAACTTCTCCACCCCCAGATTGAAGTGTAGGCTGCTCAGTTAAGATAAGATGAAGTCTGTGCAGCTGAAGCGATGTTGAATGTTATGCTTATGGTGTTTGTCTTGAGGTTTATGTTGATGCATCAGTGCTTTACTTCCACTCGTATACGTGTTGCAAAGAGATGTTTTTGTTTTCTCTTCCAATGGTCGTAGTAACACCCGTAAGCAAAAACGTTTTATCATCAAGAGAAAAAAAATGCAATTACAGTGACTCATATGGGATCGAAAATAGTTATGGGTATATTTGTAAGACAAATTATGTATACTCCTTATATTATTCGAAAAGCTATAATAATATTTTTTTGTTTTAATAGGTTGTTAGATACTCGTATTATAAATTCATTAGCTATTGTATGCTTATCAGAATTGAAAAGAAACAAGGTAGGTAAACGATATTAAGTGTAAGGCTTTTTTTTTTTTTTTTTTTGTAAGCATCTTCTATATGCGGTTTCTGGGATGGGTGCAGAAATACTGTATACATAGTGACATACCAGTATTGCTAGTACATTGCTATAGTCATTAAAACAGTCCTAACTTGTATCTTCCCCACTAACAGTATGAATTAACTGATCAACACATTCTGAGTTAGACATCTTATATTTACGTTTCCTTTTAATTTTATTTTTATGAGATTTCCTATCTTTATTTGTTGTTATAACAGTTACTTTTTTGTCGGATTTTACCTTTAATTTTTTTGCTCTGGGTGTAAGCTTATTACGTCTATTATTAAACTCATAAACCGTTTCGTTTTTTTCGAATGTTGGTGGTGTGTCTCGGTTCCTATTTAATTTATCTATTATTGTTTTATTATGTTTTTCTATTTTTCCTTTAATTTGTTCGTATAGTTTTCTTTGGAATTGTTGTAATTTATTTAAGTAATCATGTTCGGATTCATAGTTTATGAATTTTTTGAATTTAGGGGTCCTGCCTGTAAGAAGTTCTATTGGTGTGAGGTTGGTTACCGAATGGATACTTGTATTATAGGTGGTGATGGCTTCATTTAAAACGTCCTGACATATTTGTTTTTTATCTTTCTCATATATTATTCTATAGATTTCTGTCAGAGTGGAGTGAAACCTTTCTACTGGCGAGTTACCCGTAGAATTCTGAGGTGTCGTAATATGTACTGTAATGTTATGTTTGTTGCAAAATTCCTTGAACAAACTTGAATTAAATTCTGTGCCTGAATCACAAATTATTTTTTGGGGAGTGCCGTGGTGGGCGAAAAATGTTCTTATAGATTGAATAATTTGTATACTGTTTCTAGCTGATAGGATAAAAGCTGAGGCAAACTTTGAAAATCGATCAATTATAGTAAGGATCTGATTATTGTGTATGGCATAGACATCTATGTGTATGATATCTAAAGGTAAATCTGGTGTTCCTGTTAGTTCATACTTCACTTTTGGAGGGCGTCTATCATATTTTAATAACTTACATGTTTCGCAATTATTAATGACCTTCGTTATTTTATTTTTCATATTTGGAAAATAGTAGGTTCGTCGAAGATGCTGCAGCGTTTCATTTATTCCCCTATGATTGGATTTTTCATGGTAGTCAGTGATAACTTTGTCTTGGTCATCATTATTAACTAAATCTGTCAGCTTTGTTGAACAACGAATCAATTTAAAAATTTTACTGTTTGCGAAAAACTTTGCGTAAACGTTTTGAACTATTTTAAAAGTTTCATCATCAGTAAACACTGCCGTAAGCTTCTTTGGACTAAGGTGGTTTTTAAGTATCGATGTTATTACTTCTTCTTCATGTATCTGGTTTTCGAAAGATTTTACGATGCTTTGACTCAAACAGTCTTTTGTAAATCATAGGTTGACGCATTACTTGGATTGTCCTGAGTGGACAGTCGAAAGACTAGAGCATTGTTCTAAATCAGATACATTATTTTCTAAAGACTCGTTTATATTAATTTCTACTCGACTCAACGCATCAGCGTTGGTGTTTGCCTTACCTTTTTTGTAGCGAATCTCATATTGAAATTCCTCGAGTTTTAAACGCCATCTGACTAGTTTAGAATTTGCATCTTTTAGTGAAAAGAGCCAAGTCAGGGGTTTATGGTCGGTAACTATGAGAAACTTACGTCCATATAGATAAGGGCGGAAATATTTGGTAGCCCAAACAATGGCTAGTAACTCCTTTTCCACGGTACTGTACTTGGTTTCTGTTTCAGATAAAGTACGTGACGCATATGATACTGGCTTATCGTTTCCAATAGGACCTTGACTTAGAATTGCACCAATCGCAAAGTTACTTGCGTCAGTAGTCAAATTAAACGGTCGTTGAAAATCAGGATATTGCAAAAGTGGATCATTACTTAGAATGTCCTTGCAATGTTCAAAACAACTAATATATCTTTGGTCTAATTTGATTTCTCTTCCCTTTTTCAAACATTCCGTAAGAGGTTTAGTTATTTTAGCAAAATCTTGAATAAATTTCCGGTAATATCCTAGTAAGCCGAGAAAAGATTTAATTTGCTTTGAAGTACGAGGAATAGGGAAATTCTTTACTGCGAGTATTTTATCAGGGTTAGGTTTTACTCCCTGCGAAGTCACTATATGGCCAAGAAATGACACTTCTTTGCACATAAACTCTGATTTATCCATCTGAACTTTTAGATTAAATTGGCGTAATTTAGAAAATACCTTCCAGAGATTTTCTTTGTGTTCCTGAAGGGAGGTAGAAAAGACAATTATATCGTCCATATAGACGAGGCATATTTTTCCTTGTAAGTCACTTAAAATATTATCCATGACTCTTTGAAAGGTGGAAGGGGCATTTTTTAAGCCAAACGGCATACGAATGAACTCATAGTGGCCGTTGTCTACCGTAAATGCAGTTTTATTAACGTCTCTGGGATCGATTTCGATCTGATGGAAACCAGAAGCTAAGTCAAGGGTTGTAAAGTAAGTAGACCTACCCAGTTTGTCCAAAATATCTGTGATATTAGGAAGAGGGTATCGATCACCAATTGTCTTTTCATTAAGTTTGCGGTAATCCACGACCATCCGCCATTTTTGTTTATTAGAAGCATCTTTCTTTTTAGGGACAATCCATATTGGACTACTCCATGGAGAGTAACTTGGTCGTATAATACCTTGCTTAAGAAGTTCTTGGATTTGTGATTTTATCTCTACCTTGTGAATTTCAGGGTATCTGTATGACTTGGTATATATCGGTATGTCGTCATTTGTCTTAATTCGATGCTTTACAGCGTTTGTGAAAGAGAGTCTGTTACCTTCTCTGAAAAATATATCATCAAAATGGCTACATAACTTGAAAAGCGTTTTTTTTTTCTTCCAAATTTAAGTGATCCGTTCTAAGTATATCTGATAAATCTTTGCTTTGTATTATTTCTAATTGGTCAGAATTATACGTTATATTAATGTTATTTATTTCGTTAAACCTATTGTAAAGCTCGACCTTTAAGGGTTGTTCTAGAAATAATTTCTGTTCTTGATCGGATAAATTGATAACTTCGAAATTACCATACCAATCTGCCACTTTGTAAATACCTTCAGGAATTTCAAGAAATTTATTTACAATGGTGGGAAGCATATAAATGTCACCGTTTTCGATATCAACTGGGAGCTTAGCTATAATTTTTGAATTTGGAAGAATATTAAAAATGTTTGATATGTAGTTGGGTTTGAAATGTAAAGGTATCAATGCGTTTTCTGTCTCTAAAAGCTTGTCTTTTAAATTGACATTAGCTTTAAGTTGTTTCAAAATATCTAGACCTATTAACCCATCAAAATAGGAGTGAAATTTGAAAACAAGGAATTGAAACTTCTCATCTGATTTAAATTCTTTAAATGCAGGGAGAGTTATCTGCCTATTTAAACTATATTTGGAAAAAACTGTATTTATGGAAATGGGTTCTATGATTTTATGCTCATTAAGGTTTGTTAATTCAGGATTTATAAAATTTGCTGACGCTCCAGTATCAATCAAAAATTTTAGTATTTTTCCAGTATTAGAGAGAATATTAATGTAGGGTAATATACCTGAACTATGTTTATTTATTTCAAGGTATCCAATTTGTTGTCCGAGGCAATTTATTGAAAATTTCCGTCATCTATTTCATATTTTTGTTCATGATCTTGGTAATAACTAATATTACCATCATTTATTGTTCCTTGCTGAAAAGGCAAATATTGATCTAGCTCAGAGTAATATTCTTGGGCTGGGTTATATTGATTTGTACTTAATGAAGATATTGGGTTAGGGTAATCAATTGGATATGTCTGTATATTATGAACCTCCCTGATCGAGTAATTATTACGGTTTGGAGTAGGGCTGTTATTATTAATATTATTATATGCATGGTTGTTTTGGTTAGTAAGAGTAGATGGTCGTGACATATTTGATTGTTGGGTTTTAGAATTCCGAGTGTTCCCGCTGTACGTGTCCATGGGAATAGGAATTGGTTGGGCGGTACTTAACGGCCTAGCAGCAAGCGCATTTTGATTTTGGAAATTTTGCGGAAAACGATAGACATTTGGATTGTTTATTTGTTTATTTTGTTGTTGAGGGTAATTATTTGGGCCTATAGGGAAAATATTACTGTTTGAAGTGGTTGGTTGATCGATTTCTGAATGAGTAAATATGTGTGGCCTTTGGTTTGGGTAAACTGTGTTTGTGTAATTATTGTAGGTATTAGGTTGCTGGTATGTTAACTGTGTGTATTGTGGTCTAAAATGTCGAATATTCAATGCTGGATTATTGTATTTCATATAATATGAATTTTGTTCTTTTATGCAAAAATTAAAGGCTTCTTGAAGGGTACTTGGTCTCATTGCTCTGATGGTAGACCCAAGAGGCTCTTTTAAACCGATTAAAAATGTATTCAAACACATCTCCGAATAAAGCATAGTTTTTGCATAAATAACATTGTGGTCAAGTTCATGAATTTTTAAATGGTTATTGAGAGTTGATAAAATCTCTATTATTTTTGAATAGAACTTTTCTAAGCTATCATTTGATTGTTTGATTTGATGGAGATCCCTAATGAGCGACGTTTCATTCCGTTTGTCGGAATAGTGTAGAACCAGGTTTGTTTTAATTTGTTGCCAATTTAATGGAGTTCCAAACATGTTCAAGACTTCGTTTGCTTCCCCCGTAACTTTGTTCCGTATGGCTCTCATTATGATGCGACTATAAGTAGAATTTTGAATTGGTTGCATTACGCCTAAAATCTCCTCAACATTATTTAAAAATTCGTACAATAATCGATGATTACCATTGAATTGTGGAAGGTCTTTTATGGCGTCTGGGATCTTTAAAGCATTAAAAATATAATTTATGTCTTCTAATTCGTTCGAATTTGAATTGGAAGTTGCCCTATTGTTAGTACATGTAACTGTTGGTACAGCTGAATTTGAGTTAAGATTACCATTTGTAGGTATTGAAGAAGCTACACCATTAATTAAATATTGACTTACATTACTATACCTAACGCACCGTTTACATCGGTACCGTTTAACGATAAGTCATTTAAATCAATACTTCCAACACCCGTACCAGAAACTCCGCTAATACTTGCGTTAAGAGCCATATTATTAAATGCTTGTTCTTCCTCAATATTACTGTCTTGCACACAATAGGGTCTATACAAAAATAATTTATTTTTTTTATTTGACTCTGATTTCCTCTTATTATTTCTTTTAGACATATATTAAAGTATACACAGGACAGGAGTGAAGGGATGAGTTTGTAATTATTATTTCTTTCTCTTGACTCACCACGTTTCTGCCGGAATGTTAGCTGTAGGTTCGTCCTGGGCCAAAGAATAAAAATCCTCCACGCTGTAGGTGTGCCCTGGTCCTCTTTGCAACACACTTTACACCAATTTGCACTTGATGCGAGGTTCACGTACAGTCTGTATTTTTGTATTTTTTTTTTATATTTTTCTGCAATATGCACTTGCACTTTTTGATCAAAATACTTGGTTTTATAGATACGAGACCTCCGGGTTGACAAAGTTTCGACTGCGCCAGTTATGGGATTTTGAATCCCGTAGAAAAAAAACTATTTCGAAAAAAACAAATTACAAAATTCTTTATTTCTTATTTATTTTTCCTTCTGTGTCTCTGTCTGCACTGCCAAATCTGGACTGCTCGTTAGCATCATCTCATCAATGTTTTTCTTCCGTATCATGAGCTTGGCGTCTATGTTCATTATCATACAATTATGTATAACTAATTTCCCCAAGCTCATCGATATCGGCAAGTAGATAACACCTGCAGGCCGCTGATAATGTCATGTTGTTTTTATGTTGTTGTTATGTTGTTGGGTTTTGTGTGGGGTATTCCGTGTGTACATAACTCGCGCCAGTGACAGCTCGCTGTGTTCGTCCAATTATGTCAATATCGTCCGCATATGCAAGTAATTGTACAGACTTTTGAAAGATCGTACCTCGTATGTTAGCTTGTGAGTTTCGCACAATTCGTTCAAGTATGATGTTAAAGAAGTCACATGACAGCGCATCGCCTTGTCTAAATCCTTTTTTGACATCAAAGGTCTCGGTTAGGTCATTGCCGACCTTGATGCAGCAGCGAGATTTCTCCATCGTCATCCTACACAGACGGACGAGTTTGGTAGGGATGCCAAAACTAGACATGGCTCTGTATAGCTCGTCTCTATAGATACTGTCATAGGCGGCTTTGAAATCGATGAAAAGATGGTGAGTATCGATTTGGACTTCTTGGGTTTTTTCCAGGATCTGCCTAAGTGTGAAAATTTGATCGACGGTGGACTTTCCTGGCCTAAAACCACACTGATAGGGGCCGATCAGGTTGTTGACGAACGGTTTTAGGCGTTCACACAATATTGCAGATAAGATCTTGTACGCGATGTTAAGGAGACTGATTCCTCTATAGTTGGCGCAGTTGAGGTGGTCAGGCATGCATTCATCTGACCAAATCCTAGAAATGAGTTGGTGCATGCTCTCCACCAAGTCATCTCCAGCTGCTTTAAAGACCGTCAGGCCCAGCAGCCTTGTTGGTTTTAAGCTTGGATATTGCTATCTTCACTTCATTTTGATCAGGTGGACGGTAGTTTTGGCTATCATCGTTTAAGTTGAATGGTTCGTTCTGCCTGACAGCGGGATTTTGGTCTTCGTCGCCGTTATACAGTCTGCAGAAGTAGTTTTTCCATATTCTCAGCACCGACTGTGATTCTACTACGAGGTTTCCTTCGTTATCTCTACAGGTTTCTGTACGGGATTTGTTGCTCTGGCATGTTCTCTTTACCTGTTGGTAAAACTTCCGTACATTATTCCTGGAGTAGCATCTCTCAATTTCTTCGATCTCGCGCTTCTCGTGCTCTTTCTTTTTCTTCCTGAGAAGCCGATGTTCTTCCCGTCTCTTTTGCTCGTAGAGCTCGCGAGCAGCTCTAGTCCTCCTTTGCAGCGCCGCTTTATATGCCTTTTGTTTTGCTGCGTTTGCTAGTCGACATTGTTCGTCTGGTCGAGGAGCTCGTAGAAACTATCTTTGGTAGCGTCGTCCTTTTCCTCTGTGGGGGCATGAGCGCATATTAGGCTTATGTTGGCGAATTTTGCCTTGATGCGGATGGTCATAAGACGTTCATTCACATGCCGAAAGCTCAAGACTTCTTGCCTAAGTCTGCCGCGTATGACAAATCCACATCCAAATAAGCGCTGCTTCTGCTCCGTATAGCAAGCACCGTAATAGATGTCACAGTTTTTCATCTTTCTTTTGCCCGGCCCATCCCATCGCACTTCCTGGATGGCGGTTATGTCTGCTTTATAGCAGTCAAGGGCCTCTGCTAATTGTTCGGCTGCACGCGGTCTGTTCAATGTACGAACATTCCACGTACAGATCCGAATATCGTTGTCCTTATTTCGTTTCGCGGGGTTGTCAACAGTAGATCCGTCCTTTTCCGAGGCTTGTAGTTGTCTCTGAACTAGTTATTTTTTTCCGTGGTAGAGAAGTTACCCCGACGCACAACCCCCAACCTGGAGGGCCAGTTCCATTTTATACCCCTTGGACGAGGGGCCGAGTTACCGGCACCAGTAACCCACTTCGGGATCTGAGCGCTGCCGTTGGCCCATGAAGGGCTCATCCGCCACCAACTCCTTTCCAACACCCTGGCTCAGTATTGGAGATCCCTATAGACCTGGGATCCGAATATGTCGGAGCAGCTCATATAGGGAAGACACTAAATAGTTCAACCTGACTGGAACTGTAGACGCCACCGTTGATTCCATCAAGGGAATTCCTCCGCTGCCATCTGGGATCAGAGGGAGTGCCTTAGTGAGAGGACACTCCTCCCCCCCTCTCTCGTCTGCTGCCACCAACGACCTTCCAAAGGGGTTGGATACCCAATCTCCAGCCGAGGTACTAGGCACCCACCAGTCACCAACGTGGAGGTGAGAGTAGGAGTTGATTGTGAGAGGCTATGTGAGAACGTTTGTGTTCTCATAAAACGCATCACAACCCTTCAACCGGCAAAATGGTTCGTACAGCGACAGAAAATGATCCAGTACTGCGAGATGTTATCAAGTACATCAGAGATGGAAAATGGCCAAAGCTAAATTCAGAAGTCTTACAAAATTTCTATGCCAGAAGAGATGAGCTGTGTGTAATCGACGAATGTTTGATGTACAACAATCGCCTTGTTATTCCTAAATGTTTTCGAAAACGCATTTTAAAGGAGTTGCATAAAGGACATCAGGGTATAGAGCGTACAATTGGCCCAAGATCGATGAAGAGATCAAACAATTGGTTCAATCTTGTGAGAAATGTGCTTCAGTGGCTAAAACATTGCCGAAAACCACATTATCATCTTGGCCGCAATCTGACCAGCCAATGCAAAGAATTCATATTGATATCGCCGGACCAATTCAGAAGTTATACTATTTTGTAATAGTTGATTTGTTTTCAAAGTGGCCGCAAATATATGAAATCAAAACAATATCCTCATCAACAATTTTAGAATGTATCACGGATTTTAAATCGCAGTTTGGGAATCCAGAACTAATTGTGAGTGACAATGGTACTCAATTTTCTAGCAAAATGTTTCCGGATTTTTGTAGAAGCCATGGCATAATTCACAAATTTACAGCCTCGTACCATCCGCAATCCAATGGTCAAGCGGAAAGATTTGTTGACACTTTGAAACGGTCTTTGAAGAAACTCAGTGGTTCTGGAACATGTAAAGAAAACTTACTAACTTTCTTAAGATTCTACAGATCTACACCAAACCGCAGCGCTCCACAAGGGAAAACACCAGCGGAGTTGTTCATAGGGAGAACACTGAGAACGGAACTAGATCTTTTAAAAAAAAAATCCCACATATCTGAACAGAAACGAAATGAGGCGATGGAAAGACATTTTAACAAACAGCATTGAGCCAAAGAACGCAAGTACAAAGTTGGGGACCCAGTGTTTGCTAAGCTGTATAAACTGAACCTGTCACAATGGTTCCCTGGAAATGTAAGGAAAGTTACAGGAAATGTAAACTACGAAGTGGAAATCGAAAACTACCCAATCTTCAAAGCAGTACGATTTCATGCAAATCAGCTACTACCACGATTTGTAAAATCATCATCACATCGTTCATATTTTGAAGTATTATTTGGTTGCCAATTACCAAAGTCTACTTCGTCATCAACCGATACGGAAGTTTCCACCGTTGTTGACAGAGAATCTCATTCATCACATAAACAGCTAACATTGTTGAACCTGTAGCCGTGCCGGAAGATTTAATAGATAACCAGCAGATCGAGGGTAATTCAACGGAGTCTGTGCCGTCGTCTTTAAATACTACAGTTCCTTTAGAACCGCCACAAGACTTACGCCGATCCCATCGATTAAAGCGACCTCCAGCCTGGACACCAGATTATCAAATGCTTAAAAAGAAGGAGAGATGTTGGCAACACTGAACGAATTTTATTACTGTCAAATTACGTGTATTGTCAAAAGATACTTGTCTTTCATTTTTATTTCCTTTTTGTATCGGACGGCGTTATATACGCGGTAATATCATTAAATACTTTTATTTTATTTTGTTTGTTGTACTCAGTGTAGTATTACTACGAAAATCACAACACCTACAGAAGGTGAGATGGTGCTGCTGCACCTTTTTGCCGCGGGTCGGAGGGTACTCAAATTTTTATTTAACTGTAGGTATAGTCTCCGATTGTCATTTAGTTGGGTATAGTGTCTTGTTCATATTTGTTTGGTTTTGTCTTTAGGTACAGTCAGTCGGTTTTTTTGGTTTTTTATATCAACTTTTTTTTTTAAATAATTCAAGTGGACATTTTTACGACTGGCATTTTAATTTTGTAGCTGCCATTTACTTCTTACATTAGGTAGTATGAACTACATCAAAACAAAAGTAGTATGAAGAAGCATCTCGAAGAAAAGCTACAGAATGGCAAAACTGAAATAAATATGTCCTGGAGGAGATGTTTTACAAACAAAAACATAGCGCACAACAGTAAATTTCGAGTTTTTGAAGCAGTGTCTGAATCGATACTGATGTATGCAGCGCAGGTGTGGGGTGGAAAACAATATGATGTAGTGGAAAAGCTTCTCAGTTACTTCGTCAAAAGAACGTTTCACCTGCCGCCGAACACGCCAAATTATGCAATTTGCTGGAAACGGGATTGTCGCCACTCTTTATTAAAACCCTAAAGTTGCAGGTGGACTATATTATTAAAGTGATGAACATGACAAACGAGAGGAGCAACATACGTCTTGGAGAAAAATCCTATACCAGCTGATTTCCGGCGTGGACATGCAATGCAGAAGAGCTTTTGCTCAGGAGGCAATAAGTTCGGTGCATAGAGCAACATATAGTGCACTAAACCATAACTTAGTTGATACAAATTACTTTCGAGACGAATGCAGCATAAATCAAATTTCTATGGTACTAAGAGTCCGAGTGGAACTGCTTCACTTAAACTACATACCGCATAGAGCAGACCTGCCAATTTTGTGTACAGTCTGTAACACGGGTGAGAGAGAAGATGTTATCCATTTTATAGGAAGATGTCCAACATTGCGGGAAACAAGAAGGCATTATTTTGGATGTGCTATTATTGCTGGGGATCAAATTAAAAATATTTTGAACGAGGTGAACGTGGATCAAATTTATAACTATTGTAAGGTAGCTCTAGGATATAGAGAGAGAATTCTTAGCGAAAACTTTTAGAAATATAAATTGTACGTAGATATATATATATATAAAATAATTAGTTTTAATTGAAACAACTATTAGAAAATGTATTTTATCTTATTTTTATTTATTTTCTCTATGAGAAATCAAACCGCACTCGCCAAATACAAATCTTCAACTAACTAAAATTAACAGCATAGAAAAAACAAAGCCAAGCTTAAATTTTATCTAGAATTTTCCGCTTGTCTGCTGGTTGGCTGGATGTGCAGAGTGCATTGTGCAGACGTTGTAGTTATGCGGAAACGCTGTTGCTATGTCGGCGCTGAAGCTATGCGGAAACTGGACGCTGTTGTTGTGCAGACGCTGTTACTATGTCGGCGCTGCTGCTATGTGGAAACTGATATGTTTGTGCTGTTGTAATGCTGGAGCTGTTGCTAATTGTCTTCTCTATTTTCATCGCTCTATCGTCACTCAGTTGTTATGTACTGTTATCATAACTTATATTTTGAATTGGTAATCTATTAAAGCTAGTTAGTAAATCAGCAGACGGCAATGCCATGCCGATTCGATTTTGAGTACTGTAAAAAATTTGTTAATTTTATTGAATTGTTTAAATAAAATCTTATCTAATCTAAAGTGAAAAAAAAAATCTGTTATATTCTTCCATCATCTACTTCTACACTTTCCGCAATACTAATAATAATATTTAGTGTCCATTCAAAATTTTTTTCGAACTCACAATGGAGAAGTTTTAGATACAAAATTGCATATTGTGACCTAAAAAATATAAGAGGTAGATGCTAAAAATGATTATTAGTAAGCCCTTTTTAAATATTTTTTTAATTAATTTCGTTAAATAGCGGTTACTTGGGTTCTTACATTTTATTAATTATTTTCTTTCATCAACAAGTTAGTTGTTATCCAAAGCTTTTTGGCTTCAAAATACAGTACGCGCAAACATTTACCGTGAAATGCAGGTCATAACCATGAAAACTGTACCCGAATCCGTTCTTTAATTCTTGCAACTATAAACAAAATCACGTATTTTGGTGACTTTATTTAATACGTAATTTTGATAGTTTTGTTTTACATTAAAACATTTAATAATATTTATTCATTTCTTTACTGTCTTCTAGCGATTGCATAGACAAAAAGAGCTATTAAAGAAGGATATATTAAAGAAGAGGGCAATTCTGGAAAGAACATTACATTTTGAAATTCAGAGGGAACTGTCAATCGAAGTACCAGAGCGGGATACAAGTGATTTAAACATCTCAAGTTATTGCAAAGCTGGAAGCGCCATTGAGAAGTATTTGAAATATTCCAATTAAATTATATGAAACTAATGAACTTATTGGAATAGGCACTCACCTCATAATAACAATCATGAGACGTATACATCCAGCAAGGTGCCCTTTGGAAGTAAAGTGAAAAAATATTCCAAATTTCCCGGAATAACAAAGAAGCGTGAGAAACTATATTGCATATGTAGAAAACCATATGATGATACGAAGTAAGTCTAGTACTAGATCCGACTAAATTACAAATTATAAAACATCTTACCCAGATCAGACAAAACAATGTTACTAGAAAAATCGTTTCACTTCTTTGCTTTGTTTTATGTATATAGTTAAATTGTTTAATTCATTTGTGACTATGAGCGTTCCTAATTTTGTTTCAGAGCTCACGCACACATATCACAAAATATCCAACATGGCGTTCTTCGACTTTTCTCTAAACTTACTCTCTAAGGAGAATCTATAGTTTGCCGATTTTCATATTATTATTAGTATTGTTGTTTGATAAAGCCAAGGGAGCAACAATGAGATAAATTTTGATAATTCGAGAAACGTTGATATGAGAGTGGGTGGGGAATGGTTGACGACTTTTTTGTTGTAGATGTGTTTGAATTTTTTGCTTTGTTTGTAGAAGTTTCAAATATCATTGTTTTATATTTCCTTGGAAAGAAAAACGTTCAATATTTGTGTTTTTATTTAGATATGCGGAAATCATTTGCTTACTATATTATACTGTTACGCGTTCAGATAATTGAACAAAAATAGCAAGATGCCGAAAGTGTTAACTAGAAAAACACATTCATTTGGCTTTAAAAAAATAATTATTTTTGTTTTATAAATTCAAAATAATATATTTAAAATAATTTAATTAAAACATTCCTATACATATAGTGCGTTGTCAACACTTTGTTATTATTTTTGAACGGTGTGCACTTTTTATTGATAGAAAGATTAATTTTGTCGGTGCCACAACAGATGGTTTGGTAGGTGATTGGGCCATTTGTGAAATTAAAATGCCCTTTATCAGCTAGAGACTTAAGATGGTGTAAAAAAAGAAATTAATTGTTTGAAAATAAATTATGAATATCTGGAGCTAAAAGAAACTCACAACTCAGAAACTCTTTTAAAAAAGTGTAAGGACAAGTTCATATTACCAAGAGATAATTTAGCTTTCCAGTGTATGGATGGGCCCTATGATTTTGTGTATTTACTAAAATTAAAAGAAGATACTTTCTGAGAAATGTAAATGTAAAATCAGAAAATTCCAAATGCAAGTATCGAACACGTAACTAAAAAACAAAGTCCATAAGTAAATTTCGGCTTTAGAAAAAATGCCCTGTTTGATTGTTCTTGTTTCTTGAATCTCCCGTAACGTTGTGCTGGTGGAGATGCTCAGTATGACTTTTAGATTCACCTTATTCCTGTTAGCTGTTTTAAGAAGCATAGAAGCTTAAAATTAATGCTAACTCTGCAATCTTATTTTCTTTACCTTTTAAATACTCAATATCAAATTGATATTATTGGAGTTTTAGCAGCCATCGTTGAGTCCTTTGGCTAAACTCTACCAACTCTATTTGATAAGTAAAGGCGCAGTGGCTTAGTGGTTAGTGTGTTGGACTACTAAGCGAGGGGTCCCAGGTTCGATCCCGCAAAAACCCAAATTCCAACTCAGGTTTTTTTTCACTGCGCCACCTCTCGCGAACATCTGACAAACATCCGAGAGTATAACTGTCTTGAAAGAGCTTCTCAATTAGCCGTTTGGAATCGGCATAAAATTGTAGATCCCTTCCATTCGTTCCAAAAATTAAAAACTCACACAAAACGAATGGTTGCGACGCGAGAAGCTAGGCCCAGGGTCCCTACAGACCTGTTGCGCCAACTATTATTATTACTTGATAAGTAAGTGGTCTGTTACTATTTTGAATCGTTTCCCCCCGAAGGTAAGGCCTAAAGTATGAAACCAGCCCATATGATTGCCAAAATATATATATAGCGTAAATAAAGAAAAAATCTTTCAGAATTGAATTATAGTTTTATTATATTGCGTTTCAAAGTTTCAAATGTTATAGATATTCAGGATCGACTGTTGATTTTCTACTAATACCATGAGTTTCCATTTCCTCAATTTGTTTCTTCACTTCCTCATCATCATCATGATTAGGGGGTAGTCTATATTTACTTGTTGGTCGGTCTTTGTTTTTATTTCGTGCATAATGGAGTTTGTGTTTGTTAGTTGATCCCCTTCTTTGAAAATTTGGTATTTGTAAGTCGCTAAGGTCGTCAAAAAAAGGTTGGTTCAGTGTCCGCAATCTGGCTCTTGCTAGTGCCGGACATTTGCAGAGGAAATGGCAGAGAGTTTCTTTCTCATTTGTATTTCCGTAGCTGCGGCAATGAGGGTTGTGTGGGATCCCAAGTTTGGCCGCATGGTCGCCAATTGGCCAATGCCCCGTGATTATTGCCGTGACTCTGGCAATATCTATTTCGCTTAGTTCCTCTATGTTTAAATGGGTCAAATCTGCCTCTTGATTTTCAGGAGTCAATTCGAAACAATCAAAAGTTGCTTCGTCGCTTGACGAATACAAAAGTATTTTTGTGTCATTCTTTAGAATAATAAATGAATTGTTAAAATCAAATGTTTTAGCAATGGTTAGTAATAGATCCATGCCAATTAAAACATCATATGGTTTGTTCCCCAGATTCCTTTTATACCATTTTATTTTAGATACCAGCGGGGTGATAATTGAATTCTATCGGGATTTCTGTTACTACTCTTTCTACTATCTCCGTTGCATTTTTTTTTTTCTAGGATACAGTTTGTACAGTCTACATTGTCTGAGTTTATAATACTCATCGTTGAGCCTGTATCTATGAGCGCTTTCAATTTTTGGTTATTTAATGTTATATCTATAAAAATTGTATTACCGAGGCCTAATATAAAAAAATCTGGTTCTATGTTATGAACTTCTTCATTACAGTGTTTTCAATGTTCTGGTTCGAAATTTGTCAAATGGACATTGGTGTTGGATGTTGAACTGAATTCCTTTTTTGTCCTGACGGATACAAATTCTGAAAACCTATATTTTGATTTATAATTTGCCTTGATGAGTTAAAAAAATATAGATAACCTAGATTTGGGTTATTTCTATTGTGATATTCATATTGCTTTGATTTATAATTTTATCTAGTCTGTGTGGTTGAATGTCTCGCATATTTCATCGTCTTGGGTTGTAACATGTCTGATTAATTTGTGGGGTGTTGAAGTTAGCTGAGTTTTTATTAATTCTAGGTCCAATCTGTATATATTTGAGGAATGAAACCAAAAAAGAGTAAAGGCAGCAAGTTCGAATCAGTTGATGGTTTATTCAGAGCTAAAACTAAGTAATAAGTATTTGATATGATCAGGTCAAGTTAATAATGTCATAGGAAATACATATGTAAGGAGAATAAAGTTAAACAGATATTCGTTAGAATGAGAACAATAATATACGATTCATTTGCATTGTACTTCACTTGTGAGTTTAACTTTCCAACACTCCTTCTCAACACAAATAATATAAATATAAAATAAAATATATGTTATCATGTCGCTTGATTGGACATATTTCAGAGTTACTTGTTTGTTCTGCACAATTTCCCTTACGTGGTGGTACTTGTTGTCAATGTGCTTGCTGCGGGCATGGTACACTGCATTCTTTGCAAGCACTTAAGTTGTCTCCGTTGACAACGATGGGACAATCAGCATCAAGGAAGTCGATCTCCATCAAAAGTCTCCTTAAGTAGATGGCTTCTTTTGCCGCAGTAGACAGAGCCATATATTCGGCCTCAGTGCTACTCAAGGCAACCATATTCTGCTTCTTACTTTCCAAAGAGAAAACGCCTCAAGCCAAGAAAAACACATATCCGGTGTATGATTTTCGATCCGTGTGATCTCCACCCCAGTCTGCGTCAACATATCCGTAGACTGGATGTCCTTGTTTGCTGTAATGGAGTTTATAATTAATCATTTTTGCCAAGTACCTCAATATAGGCTTTGCCCCTGCTTCATGCTGCACCAACTTGCAAACAGAATGCAAAATGTCTGGACGAGTCGAGATTGCCAGGGGTCCACATTTTTGCAGCTTCCACTATCAAATTTTACTTGGTAACTAGCTTCTAGAGGAAGCTTGCGGCAGGGCGACAATTTTCCATTCCATATTCCTTCAAGAGATTGCTGATATATTGCTTCTGGCACAAATAAATGGCACCCGAATCTCCATCTCGTTCAACCTCCATTCCTAAGAAATGTTGCAATGGACCTTTGTCCACTACTTTAAACGCATTTGCTATCTTAGTTTTGATATTGGTTAAGTCGTCTTTCGATGAACATGCTAAAACGATATCATCAACGTAAACAGCAATGAGGTTAAATTCACCTTCATAATTCATTTTGTATAAACAGGGTTCATTTTTACACGCTATGAAACCTATACCCTTCAGAACCAGGTCTAGCTTTGAGTTACATTCGCGGCCAGACTGCTTTAGGCCATATATAGCTTTGTTAAGTTTTAAAACGCGACCAGGAAACAGTTCACTTACAAATCCTTCCGGTTGATGCATATATACCTCGTCCTTCAAATCGCTATTCACGTAAACATCCATTTGATGTAAATATAAATTCAATTCACTCGCTACAGCTAACAACATCCTAATTGTTGCGTAACGCACCACTGGTGAAAAGGTTTCGGAGTAGTTAACTCCAAACTGTTGACAACAGCCCTTCGCAAATTGTCAGGATTTAAATCGTTCAATCGTCCCATCTTTATTACGTTTAAAGCTAAAGACCCACTTGCTGCCGGTAGCTTTCTTCCGAGGTGGCAGATCAACTAATGATCTGGTGTTGTTTGCAGTAAGTGCTTCATATTCCTTTCGCATGGCCTCTATCCAGTCCTGTGCGTTCTAGGTTGCCATCGCCTTTCGATCTCTGAGCCGATGTTCATGAGGTTCAGATCGTTGAACTGCTTTCGCGGACGGCCAGGCGCTCGCGTACGAATAATCCTTGATCTGCCTGGCTTTGCTCTAGGATTGTTGTCCGTACAATTGGGTTTCACTTGTTCAGTTTTGATGCTCGTTTTCTATTGGTGTCTTATAGTTTTCTTTGTCATTGACGGAGTTCTTTGTGTCTTCGTGGTTTTTCCTTTCAGTGGCGATGCTCTGGATAGTCGCGGTAGTTGTGTTGGCTATGTCTTCCCCTTCTTCAATGGAATAGTCCTCGATGTTTTCAGTTGAAGACTCTGTGTCATCTTAAGGAAAAAGCTCAAATGAATTTCCATTGCTTAACTTGGAAATAATATTTTCATCAAATAAAACGTCTCTTCTCTCGATTACTTTCCGAGTTAAGGGATCAAACAAGCGATATACCATAGACGTGAGAGAATACCCAACCATAATGTATTCATTACCTTTTGGGCGGAATTTACTTGTAATTTTCTTATCTAAAGCTAAAGCTGTTGCGCCGAAGACCTTGAAATGTTGTACTGTTGGGTTAGTCCCGGTCCATATTTCATGTGGGGTTTTATCAACCAATGCTTTCGTCGGAGACCCGTTTCGTATGTAGACAGCAGTGGTTGCGATTGCTTCTGGCCATAGAGACTCGTCCATTCCAGCATACAGTAACATGCTCCTTGCCATTTCCACTAGTGTCCGATTGGCGCGTTCAGCTACGCCGTTTTGCTGTGGTGTATACGGCACTGTGAGTTGACGTTTTATACCCTGTTCATTAAAAAATATATTAAAATCATTAGATATATATTCGGTACCATTGTCACTGCGTAACACTTTTATTTTTTTACCAGTTTGGCATTCTACCATGGCTTTAAACAATTTAAATTTTTCATAAACTTCGCTTTTTATTTTTAAAAAATAGACAAAAATGTGCCGCGACATATCGTCAATAAACGTGACGAAATATTTTGATCCTCCATTATATGATTTACTAATTGGACCACATACATCTGTATGAACTATGTCTAATAAATTTGTTGATCGCGGAAATGATTTGACACAAATTTTACATTATAGAATCTGTTCGTCACCTACTCTGCGAATGCCCAGCCCTTAAAAACAGCAGACGGAGGATCCTCAACAGTTACTTCTTCGATGACCTAGAGGATTTGAAGAATGTTGATCTCAATGCACTCTTGAGATTCATACTCAAATCTGGGTGGTTCTAGTAGACAAACAGACTTCATAATTATCAATGGTTACTCGTAGGACATACTTTAGGATCATGATACAACAGAGCTTTAGAAACCCATGAGATTCATACTAATCTATGTGGCTTCAATATAAAAAGCGGTTCAGTTTTCTCTTACAGGTCACACTGGATGGTTCCCGTAACTGGACACAATGGACCCAACTGTTGGTCTAAGTGAAGCTGTGGCAAATTGCCACAAGAGCACCCTTTTTCCTACCTACCTACCTACCACGACACCACCAGTTTTATCTTTTATTTCAGCAACGTTTTTATTGAATGACACAAAAAACCCTGCTCACCGACATGAAATTGCTTTGCAATCCAGGAACAAAAAGCACGTCTCTCAAGGTTATGACACACATAGCTGTTTTGACGATGACGATACCTTTCCCAATTGCCTCTATGAAATTGTTTCCCGCAAGAATAATTTTCTCCTTTGTCTCTTCAAACCAAAGAGGATCTACAAATAGAGAGTCAGCTCACTTGCCCCTAACACGGTGTCTCCACCTGCAATTTACTTAGCATGAAAATTTTCATGAAATGACAGATTGCACGTGGAGACCACAAATTTCATGAAAAAAACAATTTCATGAAAAGTATTTCACAGCTCCTTTCATGGTATTGATTTCATGAAAGGGGCTGAAATTTCTGTGCAGTTTGACACTTGTTTTTCATTTTCACGATGCTGAGTGGCGAATGGTCCTTGTAGGTTGTAACGCTGAAACTAGGTATTTGATTAAAAACGAGACAAGTATCATTACAAGGATATGGTAAATGGGAACAGAGAATGGATGTAGGTAGGATGTAGTCACATGGGCATTATAGTTTTGCCTGTCGATCATAAACTAACTATTAATAGTTAGTTTATGCTGTCGATCAAGACAGATCTTATTTGCTCTTGGAAATAGTTTGTTATTATTTCTTGTTTTTTTCCCGCGATGGCTGAGTGGCGACTAGAAGAAGTGCTCAAATTTATAAACAATTATGAAAAATTCGAGTGTTTATGGAACTATAAAAGTAAAGACTACAAAAGGTTGGACCTTAAAAGAAATGCATGGTTGCAATTGTCCAAGGAAAGTGGCAAGGACACCGAAAAGCTAAAAAAAAAAATTAGAAACCTACATTGTGGAGAAACAATTGCGAAACCCGTCATCTTCCCACAAAACATCTTTCAATAAATGTTCCTCTAAATTGTGCATTTCCCTTTTTTCCAGAATTGGATTTACCCAAAAACCTACGTTTTCCTTTCTCAGAGCTCGTTTCCGCAATTCTTCTAATTCCTTCATGGCCTTTAATGCGAGAACGCAACGATGTGCTCTGCTCAAAGACATTTCAACGAATGAAATTTCATGATACGAAATGCCCACCCTACATTTCATTTCATATTGACGTTCTTTCAACGCGACCAAATTTGACTGATTTCATGAAAGAAAATTTGCAGGTGGAGACACCGTGTAACCGATTTTCCCCGCAAATTTTGAATGAGAGCCCTCTCGCGCGCTCTTATTTTTCCTGTCTGTGAATACGTGTTATTAATGGCCGCCGGGTGGCACTTTTTCAATAACAAACAATTTGTAAATGAATATATAACAATAAATGTAATAGGAATACATGTTGAGTATGTTTTTTTAGATAGCTTTACTTGTGCTCTATCCATTTTTGGTGCCAACAAATGTTCATCCATTCACATTTCAGGTTTTTTTTTAGTGTTCTTTACATGAAAAATATTTTTGACAGCAAAATTCATGCAGCTTTCTTGGGAGTTGTTCCAAAAATAGGTTTATTACCATGCAAGTTAAACCCAAGTTTTCACTAGGGCTAAAGAATTTATTTTTAAACATTCCTGAACATTGCATAAATTTCTATTACTTGGTGGGTGTTTTCAACTTTTTTTTAGCACCATATTTGTAAAAAATCAAAATATGATTTGGAATTCTGTAGTTTAATAAGAGTGAATACTGTAATGTGTTGTTGTTACGTAGGAACAGTAAAAATGATAATTTTATTTATATATATCTTTAAAAAAATATATTTTTCTCGGATATAATTATGATTAAAGATTAAACTCCTAACAAGAAGACAATATAATGTGGTATTTAATTGGATTCTGCGATTCGATCCGATTTCAGATTTTGCGTATTCAATCGAACGTAAGAATCCAAATTGATTTGTTAATTTTTAGTTTTATAACGTTGTATTTTAAAATGTCCACTGATGTTTTTGTAAGCGTCTCCAATTTATTAATTAACAAAAAAAGTACACTTTATGTGTTTTTGAAATACAAAAAGTGATGTTGTTCTAAGTATATTCGTGTTTTTTGAGCTTCGAACTCAGCAAAGTAGGGTTTTCAGCTCGCAATTACAACCTTATTACAACAACTACTGAGAGTCCTCGAAGTGTCAAGTAGAGCGTAGTTATTGTAATTGCGTGCTGAAAATCTTACTTTGCTTTTATTTGCTAAGTTCGATGCTAAAAAAAAACATCCTAACTTCACATACATACATAGGATTTTTTTTATTATTCAATATACCCGAAAAAATTAAATTCGCATATAATTTTTCTTTGTATTAGGCTCAGTTCTTTTGCTTTTTTTGAAGACTTAAACCTAACGGTTAAATTAAATCTTGGTCGTTAAATGTTGCTTATGAATTACAAAGCTAGATTATCAACAAAAAAAAAAATATATAAACAAATATCCTTAATTTTCTAGAATAATAATTTATTCATTCATTCATCTACTTCTCAGTCAATTCCACAACAAAAAACCAAATCATTCCACTGAATATTTTATTTCTTTACTGTTCCATCTGGCAGGAATTTTTTTTCTGATGGAATTCAATCAGGGGTGGTTGATTTGTTGTAATTGTTTTCGTAGGAACAAATTTTTCTGACAGAATTTTCGTTTTGACCGCATAGACGAAAAAAAAAGATATTTTTTATACTGTTCCAACTTTTTCGGTTGCATTTTACGTATGGCTATAACTAGGTTGCGAAATATAAGGGAAATTATATCGCGAACATGCCAAACATTTGTTGATATCGATGTCATAAAAGTATTGCTGTTCTTTATATCGTACAATTTAAACATTCATTGCACTTCAATTACATAACAAATTTCACTTGATACCAAGAAATAAGAAAATCGAACAACTTTTCATATAAAAATGTAGCGAATAAATTACAACCTGGAACTAAGAAAACCCATTATTTACAAACACAGCCCCGCACTCGACATTGAAATGAGAATCCACCTTAGGCTACCTGACATCTGGTTGAAGCCAGAAGTGTAGGCTGGTTTTTTTCAAGTATGTGTGTGCCCCCTTTGATTAACATGGCACAAACACATGAATTCAAACTGGGCTACACTCAAGGACAAATCCAGCTTGTAGGCTAAAGCTGTCAGTCAATTAAATAGTTAGTTTATGCTTCAAACGTATTAAACATGCTGCGCTAGTTTCACATATGTGTCGTCGCTCCACTGTCGATACACCAACTTGATGAATTTAACCCTCTAAGATCCGCAGCTGCTAGAATGGAATAGGAATATACCGGATTTTGTTGTTGTCGTTTCGGTGCCTTACATTTTGCAGCGAAATGACCTTTTTGTCCGCAGTTATAACACTTTCCGTTGACTTTAACAAACTGCTTTTTGATTGTTCGCCACATATACTTACGGCATTTCGATCCCGTTGAGATCTTATTTCTCCTTCCTCCAGAATTTTAATTTTTAACGCACTGAAAGTGGGCAAAGAAACACGTGCTTCTACTGCAATGACGAAAGGTTCGAAGGATAGCAATATAATAACCAGAAGCACGTCGTTCATGATTACGTTAATTCATGCTAATTTTTCCACGATGTTTGTGAACGCATTAATGTGTTGGGAGACATTGCTATCCTCAGCCATACTTGCCTGTATTAACTGCTTGAACAGTGATACCTTACGTGCAGGTCCTCTGGGCTGGTAACGGGTGATTTTTTAGCTGGTTTGGTTTTGGCAACACTGGTTTTGAGAGCTGACGTGTGTTAAGTACCTTGTGTCACTGTCAAACAGCTTCAGTTTGGTTTGCAATTTAACCATGGATCGTCTTACAAATGAACAACGCTTGCAAATTATTGAATTTTACTATCAAAATTCGTGCTCGGTTCGAAATGTTCATCGCCCGCTGCTTCCATTTTATGATCGGCATTTTCGACCTTCTGAGCAGTCTATTCGGAAGATTGTGACCAAATTTCGCACCAAATTTACTTTGTTGGACATTAAACCACCAACACGTTTACGTACTGTGCGTAGTGAAGAAGATATTGCGGCCGTATCAGCTAGTGTGACAGAAGACCGCGAAATGTCGATTCGGCGCCGTTCCCAGCGTTACTGTCAATGGTGAACGCTACCGAGCGATGATAACAAACTTTTTTTTGCCCGAAATGGAAGTTCTTGACTTGCATGATATGTGGTTTCAACAAGACGGTGCCACATGCCACACAGCACGCGAAACAATGGCGCAATTGCGAGGCGAGTTTGGTGAACAGTTAATTTAATTTCACGTTTCGGGCCGGTCAATTGGCCGCCTAGATCGTGCGATTTGACACCATTGGATTATTTTTTGTGGGGGTATGTCAAGGCTAATGTGTATAGGGACAAGCCCGCTTCGATTGACGCACTGGAAGCCAACATCCATGCATTCATTCGTGAGATACCGGCCGATATGTGTGAAAGAGTATGCCAAAATTGGACTCAGCGGATGGGCTACCTGAGACGCAGCCGCGGTCAACATTTGCATGAAATTATCTTTAAACATTAAATTGCAAACTATCGATTCAAATAAATATTTCATTCATTTTTTTTTTTTTTTTTTTTTTTTTTTTTAAAGTTCTAAACCTCTTAAATCACCCGTTATAACAACCGTTAAAACAAAAAAAAAAAATATCAGGCACTCCGGGCGTGCAGACAGAAGTTATTACTTGAACATTAACGTGTGTATTTTTCGAATTGTCAGGAATTTTACTGCACAGGAAATATTTAAAACTGTTTTGGGAGTAAAAACAGTTGTCGCTGAACGTTGATTGTGAACGGTTGGTTATTTTTTTTATCCGAGTGATCTGAAATTGTCTATCAATTTTTTTCTCTGTAACTGGTCTTAAATTTCAAGCACACAAGAAAAAAAAAAAAGAAAAAAAAAAAAAAAACAAAAAAAAAACGCAGACAGTGACTTTTATTAGAATTTGATGATACAATCTGCTAAGTAAGTACGATGACCATTTGCGCCCATTGTGAAGAAGCCTTGCCCTTGGGAGGTGATTTTGTCTTTTGTCCTACATGCTACAAAAATTTCCACTTTGGCTGTACCACTGTAACAGAAAAATCATGGAGATCAATGGGAGCCAAAAGACATAGCTGGAAGTGCCAAGTATGTAGAAATGCCGGCGAAGTCACAAATACGAGTGCATCCTCATCGCGGCCGTCTACGCCAGATGCGCAACCAAATAAAAGAAACCGTCTGGAAATAAAAAGCCCAGGAAAAAATGCAAATGAGGAATTAACACCTGAAATTTTATCACAGTTAAACACAAAAGAAGTAATGACCGAACTAAAACAATTGAAAACAGAAATAAGAGGTATATCGGATTTTTGCAACTTCGTGTCACAGAAATTCGATGATATTAACAAAAACATTGAAAAGAACAACACAATTATGGATTCACTAATGCAGGAAATAAAAACACTAAAAGAATCGAACAAAGAAAAAGATGAATGCATTGCCAATATGCAGGCTCAAATAAATGGATTGGAACAACAATTTATGAAAGACAAGATTGAAATCAAAAATATACCACCAACACATAACGAGAATCTGATAGAAATTGTCAAGGCTATAGGAAAAACAATTCAATATGAGATAAACGAGACAAATATCACAGACATATACCGCACAAGATCTAAAAATTCTTCAATTATTGCTACGCTTAGCGATAATAGAGTAAAATCCACAATAATAAAAAACGCAAGAACAGCACGACCGCTAACAGTTGGCAAAATAAACGAAAACCTAAGAAACACTGAAAAAATAAATTCAGTGCAAAATGATACGCATACGGTATTCATCAACAATATGCTTACCAATGCAAATAAGCAGCTGCTGTGGCAAGCGAAACAAAAGGGAAAAGAAGAGAACTGGAAATATGTGTGGGGAAAACGGTGGAAAGATATTTGTCAGGAGAGTTGAAAATGCTGAAGTCATACCCATTCGATCAATCTATGATTTGAGCAAAATAAAACGAAATTAATAACAAAAACAAAAACAAAAAAAAAAAAAAAAAAAAAAATAAAGCTCTTTTTCTCATATAATGGATGAAGGAAACATAAACTATGAAGAAAACCTATTTGATATGAACTGTATGGTATTGCCAGACTTCCAACAAATAAAAAATGAATTAAAAGAGTTAAATTTTTGCGCCATATGTTTAAATATAAGGTCTCTTAGGAAAAATTGGGATATTTTCTGTGCGAGCATATCCCCGATTCTGAAATATATCGATGTTATTGTCTTAGAAGAAATAAATATTAAAAAACGGGAAAATAAACTCTACACATTAAATGGCTTTACACCTGAATTTGAAAATAGGGAACTAAAAAAAGGTGGAGGAATTGCGATGTTTATAAAAGATTCAGTGAAGTACAAACGATTAGACATTGGAACTAATTCATGCGAAAATCTGACGATAAAGGTAAATGACACAGGCCAAGTAATCAGTGGTATATACCGACCACCAAAAACGAATAAAACTGAGTTTGTCGAAGATATGGCTAAAATCGCTGATACAAGGGAAGAACAAAAGGAGATGATATTGCTGGGTGATATGAACATAAACTTACTTGATTTAACCAATAATCATGTACTCAACTATCAAGAAATGCTAGCCTCAAAGGGGCTGTATAACGTGATTAAATCTCACACTCGAACAAATTTAAGCGAAGGAACGTCCACTCTTATTGACCATATAATATCATCTGTATCAGACCGTAAGATACTTTCCGCTGTAGTCGAAAATGACATCTCTGATCACTATAGCGTAGTGTTCGGAGTTTATGGTAAAGATGAGAGAGTCGAAAAAAACATCAGCACAATTACATGCGCGAATAAAGTAAACGAGCTAATTAGACTTACAGACTGGAGCATAATATCAGATGAAACAGATATTGAACTTTTTTATAATAACTTAGTGGAAAAGATGAACGAAATCTACAAAATTTCAACAAAGACGATAAACAAAAAACTCTATCGTAAGGTAACCCCGTGGATTTCAAGGGATATTATAGAGAGCTGTAAAGAACGTGACCGACTTTATAGAAGATGGAAAAATAATAGGAGCAACATGTCTTATCAGACCGAGTACAAAAAAATACGAAATTTGGTAAACAAGAAAATATTGACATGTAAAAATCAATATTATCAACAAAAATTCGAAAATACAAGATGCGATCCGAAAAAAACATGGTCCTTAATAAATGAAGTCCTAGGAAGAAAGAAGCCATCAATAGATGCAACAATCAAGAAAAACTTCTCACTTAACACAAATACAGTAATTTTGGCTGATGAATTTGCAAACTATTTCTCGCAGCAAGCGGCTCAGATAATCCACACGTGCAACATACCAACTAATACATATCATGGTAATTTTATACGCGATTCGATCTATGTGGGAGAAGTAGAGTGTTTAGAAGTGGAAAACATACTTCAGCGTTTAAATGCATTAAAGGGTCCAGGAGCTGATGGTATTAGACCGATTGATTTAAAGAAAAACGCACAAATATTTGCGCCTATAATCACTAAGCTTATTAATCTTAGCTTTGATACTGCAGTAGTTCCGACAAAACTTAAAGAGGCCATAGTTAGACCGATATATAAAGGAGGAAAAAAGGATGAAATATCCAATTATCGACCTATAGCGATTCTATCGGTGGTTGATAAGATTATGGAGGAAATTGTTGCAGACAGAATATGGAAATTCGTTGAAAAACACAAATTATTAAGCAAATCCCAATACGGATTCCAGAAAGGCAAAAGCACAAATCGTCTTCTAGGTGATTTTGCAAATTTGATAAATACCAGCCTAAGTAAAAATTTTCATGTAATAGTGCTTTTCCTGGACTTTAGTAAGGCATTCGATACTCTTGACCACACAAAACTAATAGAAGCGTTAGAAAAAGCTGGAATTAGAGGGAAAATGTCTGAATGGATGAAGGACTATCTTAGGCGGCGAATATTCAGAGTAAAAATAAATGATTGCTGTAGCAACAAAAAAACCGTACATTATGGGGTACCCCAGGGTTCAAAACTCGGTCCGTTGTTGTATTTGCTATACACAAATGACATGCTGAATTGCCTTGGGGAAAGCATTCCTTTCGCTTTTGCAGATGACACAGCAATTGTGGTTTACCACCGGTCACTAGATGAGGCAACCAAAAGGATGCAAGCGGAGTTCGACAAAATTGGCAGATGGTGTCATGACAACGGCCTAGTCATTAATGCATCTAAGTCAAAACTAATGCATATTCGCAGCCCGCAATACCGAAGTGAGCAGATTACAATTGCAACATTTAACTGTGACAACCAACAAAATGTTGATACTTTAGAAGTAGTCAACACGTATAAATATCTAGGGATTACGATTGATAACCATTTCATCTGGGAGAGCCATATCAATGATACAAGGAGCAAACTGAGAGGGTCACTCTTTGCTTTGGCTTGCATGCAATATAAAGCGACTACCAGAGTGCAAAAACAAATCTATTATGCTCTTGTTGAATCGAGATTGAGATATGGTATACTTGCATGGGGAGGAGCTTCAGCAACTCATATAAACAAACTTCAAAAAGTTCAAGACAGAGCGGTAAAATTACTAAGGAGAAGAAATAGCACATCAAACGGAGAGACGCTGATAAAAGTTAAAAATATTTTCGAGATGACAGCAGCGGTGGAATATTATGATGACTTACGCTTTAGAACACCAATCAACCACAAATACAGAACAAGAAGACGAGCAGAGGGTTTTTATGAGCTTCCATCTATCTCAAACGTTTATGGCAAGAGGCAACTTAATTACACAATACCCAACATCCTAAACAAACTCCCGCAGTTTTTAAGACATATTAACAATACAACTTGTAGAAAAAAAAGACTAAAACAATTTTTCCTTGAAGCAATAACTTAGATAATCCTTTTCCTGCAATTACGCAATTAAAAAATAAATAGAAATAAAAATAAAATAGATATAAAATTTAGTAATATAATAGAATAAATATCTAAGTTCAAAATTTCAAAACCTGTTCACATCAATGTTAAATTTTTTTTGTAAACAACCTTCTGCAGATAAGCTATTTTACAGCTTCGCAGATATTTAAACAACTATGTATTGTAAATCTGAACTCATTACAATAAACTTGAAAAAAAAACTTACAATAAACTTGAAAAAAAAAAACAAAAAAAATCGACAACAGCGCCACCTATCGGATCCAAAAATATCCTATCTTTCTAGCTGCATACAACCATGACCACAAACAAAGTTTCATTGAGATCGGCTGAGTTTCTCAAAAAAAATCGACAACAGCGCCACCTATCGGGTCGAAAACTATCCTATCTTTCTAGCTGCATACAACCATGCACACAAACAAAGTTTCATTGAGAGCGGCTGAGTTTCTCAAAAAAATCGACAACAGCGCCACCTATCGGGTCCAAAAATATCATATCTTTCTAGCTGCATACAACCATGACCACAAACAAAGTTTCATTGAGATCGGCTGAGTTTCTCAAAAAAAATCGACAACAGCGCCACCTATCGGGTCGAAAACTATCCTATCTTTCTAGCTGCATACAACCATGCACACAAACAAAGTTTCATTGAGAGCGGCTGAGTTTCTCAAAAAAATCGACAACAGCGCCACCTATCGGGTCCAAAACTATCCTATCTTTCTAGCTGCATCCAACTATACTCACATCCAAAGTTTCATTGAAATCGGTTAAGTTTCTCAAAAAAAGCGACAACTGCGCCACCTATCGGGTCCAAAACTATCCTATCTTTCTAGCTGCATACAACCATGCACACAAACAAATTTTCATTGAGATCGGCAGAGTTTCTCGAAAAAATCGACAACAGCGCCACCTATCGGGTCCAGAACTATCCTATCTTTCTAGCTGCATCCAACCATGCACACATACAAAGTTTCATTGAGATCGGTTGAGTTTCTCAAAAAAAAGTCGACAACAGCGCCACCTATCGGGTCCAAAACTATCCTAACTTTCTTGCTGCATCCAACCATGCACACATACAAAGTTTCATTGAGATCGGCTGAGTTTCTCAGAAAATGGACAACAGCGCCACCTATCGGGTGTCGGTTTCTCGGTGTCGATGACGCGGTGTCGTTTTAGAAGTAACCCAAATTCATTGATTTCTTCCCATCTAAAAGTGTCCAACGCGCCTAAAGAAGTAATAACTTCAAAAAAAAACCTTGAACTCAATTTCTATATACACCACCACCACCATATGTACGATTGTACTTCCATCAGCGCACGTCATCAGCCACCTGCACATTTCCTCAGAAACACATTGTCGTTGTTGGTTACATTTTACATACCCATTCATGTCGCATACTTCTCTTTCGTTTCACTTAATTCGGAGAAAACACCACGCAGTTTTTTTTTTACATGAACGTGCTTGTGCGATGTGCGACACCCAACCACCCCAAAGCAGAAAAACGATCAAGAACCGCGGCTGCTGATAAAGTTCGATTTGAGAAAATAAATTTATTTTTTTCGTATTAGATTTTAGGTTGTAGCTCAGCTTCTAGAGTACATAGAAAGCTGATTGATGGCTTGAAATAACTGTGAAAGTGTTGGCTCTCCGAAGGATTTTATTTTGTTTGCATTGATTAAGAATTGTTTGAGTAATGGTGACTTAAAGGCAGTAAAGTCAGGAAAAAAAAACACATTTTGGTCAAAAACGCTCCCAAAAAATAGGCTTGACAATGAAAGGAATAGCCTATGTGTTTCTCAAAATCTTAACTAACATTTCAAAAAAAGTTTCATCAAAATCTGTACAGTAGTTTTCACGCCAACCGCGAACATATGAAAACGGCTACAGTTTTATTATATTTATTATAGATTATAGATAAAAGAGACAAAGTAATGTATACCATTTTGATCATAAGCACTAAGCAAATAAGGAAACATTCTCAAACTTACGAAAGGATTTACCATTTTAAGGATGTAAGCCTTCAGACTCACGAAATCCTTTGGTAATTCGGTCAAAATGTAGTTTTGGTTGAATTTTACCCCATATATCTACCATTAAAACACATACTAGCAACAATTTTTAAAAAAACAAGTGAAGGAATTTTATTAACGAAAAAAAAACTAAAAGCATTAAAAAAAAATTTTTATAAGATATTTCGGGGACGCTATAAAGACCACTTTTAGATACCAATTTGGGTTCATTAATAGCAACAATAACGTTTTTGATATCATACCATCATCATAGTTAAAAATTACCACTTTTAGTCATTGTGTTAACCAAGAATCTCATTGATTTTGCCTGGATACTGATGTCCATCCTATAGAACCATGATGTAATCAGTCGCATTGAAAGAACAAGTCTTTCGCCTCCTGGATGATGGTTCTACAGTTGGATTGTCACGAGTTTCTTTCCTCCCTGATTTGTCCAAATTGCTTTTGATGTAGCAATAATGTGCCCAATAAAACCTGACTCTTCTTCGTCACTAAAAACGGTTTGACGTCCAGGAATTTTGAATGCGCACCTTTGGATTTATTCATTAGAGTATTCACATGTATACCGTACTTTTCGCTAGATTTCCGAATTGAAATTCGTCCACTTCGGAATTCCTGCATGGCGTGTTTCAATACTTCCGCAGTGAAATTGCAGTAGGGCCGTCCTCCTATCTTATTCTTATACTTTCGAGGCATTTCGGCTCAATTCTCGAACCTTCGAATTTTAAAATAAAAAGTAAGGGGTTACTTTGGACCAAGAACGTTTCATATGAAAAATAAATTCGATACAAAAGGGGTTACTTTGTGCCAAATGAAGCAAAAGGGACGGTGGTACAAAGTTACCCCATGAACTTATGACATTATTGAAAAGGACATGTAAGAATTAAATCAAAAGATTTTACTTAAATTAACTTTAATATTGTTTATCACAACTAAATCATTAAAAAAAATAGCCCATCTTCAATTCCCTACCGATTTTAGTTTTTTAGTTGTAGATGAAATTTCTCGCTCTAGCACTTTTCCGCCAAAATATGCAATTTTGAATGGCATGTCATTATTCAAAAACATTAAAACAAAGAAATCAGAACATATTAGATTATCACTGGAAATCTTTTCAAGCAGTCTTGCACATTAAAAAAATGTCAATAATCTTTGTCAAAGTGTTGGTAAAGTGAAATTTTATGTAAAAAAGCACGGTTGGCACAAAGTAACCTTGCAGGCACAAAGTAACCCCAGTTTACGGTAATTATCTCATGTAGGTATTGAAACTTAACTATTAGCAAAGATAATATAATTACCTAGATGACGCAGTCCAATAGGAAATGTTGTCATATGAAACCAAAATGCCAAACATTAAGAGCTTTTCCAAAAAGCTTTTACAGAGAGAAAGCGTAGGTAACCAAAGCAAAAGGAAAACACACATCTATATAAATTACACAGATCACTTATTCGGTCTCCCTTTCATTATTCCTCATTTTTGTCCTTCCTCGAAGTTGGACGTGTTACATGCATATTGAACTCATACGAATGCAAGCGTATCATTTGGATGGACATCGTTCGTGCATGACTGATTTTCTTTCTTTTGTTATATCCTATTCTCCTTCTTCTCAATATGAATCGAATGTCCTCCTGCTCTTCGGAAAAAAAAAATACATATTGTGCTTGATGGAATAAAAATCGAGGGATTCTCATTCATTTTTCATTATCTGCCTCATTTCATGTTGTGTATTTTTTTAGAACAAATTAAAGGCAAATTTATAGGTAATTCCTTGGCAAAACATTAAATAGGAAGCAAAATTAATAAAGTAAAATAGGTAGGTACCCACATGAAATATAGGAAAAAAACAAAAAAAAAAAAATATATAAAACAAACATAAAATAAAAAAAATACAAAAACTAAAAAAAAACATGATTTTCTTTTATTTTTTTTATAGGTACATATAATTATGAAGTATGTAGGTAACGCAAAAAAAATAAAGTGCACGACTGGGTCGTATAGATAAAAGAAAACAAAATGCAAATGAAGTTTGATTTTCTGATTGTGTAAGAACCAAATTGTTGGCATTATTTTGAGATGCATCTTCAATATTGTTGAAAATAGAAGAAGTGGGTTATATTTGCTAAAATTAAGCGTAACTTTGGGACATTAAGCCTATTACAAAAACATACCGTAGATATGCGAAAATACATAGATCGTGATTTCTGTAGTATTTTTTGAGAAATAATTAAAATCTGACGTCTTCGAATTTTTTGAGGAAAACTAAGCACGGCATTTTATTTACAATACTTATGTTATCTGCAATATATATATTTTGGTCAAAACCGTTAGAGCGGTTTTTGTAACAAAACTGTATACCAAATATTGCAATGTATTATAATTTGAAAAATACAAATGCGTCGAATTGAAAATTGAGGACACAGAAGTTTTGAAGACATCCATTGGACTCTAAGTTTGCAGTTTGGTTAAAATCGTTAATGCTGTTTTCCGGTAAACTGAAAAAAATTAAATTTTAAAAAATTTCTTTTTTCAAAAATCCATTGTGCGATAATATAGAGAAAAACTGAGTTTGCTATTAAGTTATAAATTACCACATTACCTTAGAAATTAATTTTTGTTACAATCGTATAGACCGTTTTCGAGATATGTCGAAATTTCAAAACTACCGTTGTTCTGGGTACGCAGTCATGGTAACCTCACCTACTTAGCTTAAATATCAATTTTGGTTGAAATCGTTAGAGCCGTTTTCGATCAAATCAAACTGGTACGAAAATTGTATATGGGAAGTACCATTAATATTGATGTTACCTTGAAAAAAAAAAATACCTCCCGAACTTTTAGCCCAAAAACTCCAAATCCGAGGTTCGAACGTAATCCGGTAAGCCGTTTAGGCTGTAGGCCCGTGAAGGACTGACAGACGGACAGACCGGACAGAATTTTGCGACCCACTTTTTTGAGTTCCTCCATCATCGTAATATGATTGTTTAGTCGTAAGTATACCTATTCCAATGGAGAAATCATTTGCAATTCAAATCAAATTCATAAACGCTTTTTTTAATTAGTTTTATAAACATTGCGTGCTCTTATTTTTCCCAGCAGATTCCTGACTGCATTATTTAGTTCAGGAAATCTAAACAAATTTTGTCAACAAGTACCTATAATTAGAATTACACACTTTACTCCAAGAAATACCCCTATATTGTACTCTATATTTAGTCTTCCCATATTTATCCTTATTATTTTTGTATTACGTCTTAAACTATTAAAACTAAACGATATGCTACCTTTCAAAATCAATTTAAAACTAGATTGAGTGTAACCCTATATATGTATATAGGTACGTACCTATCAGAAAAATGTGTTTGTCCCTTTTTCTTTCTAAGCGAGTGTAAAGTGAGATAATAATTCAACAGTTGTCGGTTTTTTGTTCTACCAACTGCGATTTTTATTTATCACAAGAAAAATTTAAATTTTTGCTTGTGGGGAATGGGAACGAGAAGCACAGGATAAAACGAAAGCAAGAAATTTCGTCACGCACAATACATTTGTGCACACACGCAAACGATTACGATATGCTCAATTGGCACTCAGGAAAAAGCTTTTATTTTGTTGGATAATCGTTGTTGGACGAAGAGAAGAGCTTTTTGTTGGACAATCGTTGTTGGACGATCGCAAGAAATGTGGACATCAGCCAACATGGGACTGCGACATCTGTATATTATATTATCTGTGCTATTAGTATCCCTTTTATTGGAAATTACACAGTCTCACGTCGCGTACGAAGTTGCGGGCACAGCTAGTTTTATTATATAAATCTGCTATTGAGCTGACCACAAGATATGATATTTTATTTGTGATGTCCTTGTAGTTAATTGAGGGTCTGAAGTGCTGCTTAAGGAGTTCCTTGGCTTGAAGTTCCTTCGCTCGTCCTGTTATCATAGATTGCTTGCCAAAGCTCTGGGGTCGAATCGCGTCATCCGTGAACGAGACGGAATTTGTTTTTATTTCACATGTAAAATCAACATAATTCCGTGAACGTATAGCTCGTTCACGGAAGTAACGATTCGACCCCTGGGGTTTCTGCTTCATTTACTGCACTAACGTGGTTTCGAACAACGTTCATATATTGCGTAAGCGTTGCACTGTCACCTTCGAACTCGCGAATGTATGATATCTCTTTTAAGATTCGAACTGTACGGCTCTGTGCTTGGGGTCGCACTGCCAATTCCCGAATAGCTTGCCCTAGGCGATTAAGATTTTCTTGTTCCATGCTTGCAATATTAGGCCAATATTTAAGGGTTTTAATATTGACTAGTTAAGGTTCCTCTCCGCACCGGAGGTTGGAAATCATCATTTTTATTGTATGTTTGTTTGTAACTCCTCTCATTATTTCTGAGGTCGAGAGATTTAACCATTCCCGCATGTTTGACAGCATTTTCAGCCTATGTCTCCCGATCGCTTGTCTTCCTTCAATCTTTCCCTGAAGTAGTATTTGCAGAAGCTTGTATTTGAGTTAAGAGACACTAAAGTAAATCACTTTTGCTTTGAAAATTTCACTTTAACGTCGTTCGCTTTATTATTTTTGTTCGAGTGTCCGAAAAATTCACTTCCCGGTTATTTCGTTTGGCAAGTCGAAAAATGTAGGTAGGTAGGTAGGAAGGTAAAATGGGTGCTCTTGTGGCGGTAGCCACAGCTTCACTTAAACCATCAGTTGGGTCCATTATTGGAGCCGCATAGATTTAGTATGAATCTCATGGGTTCTTAAAGCTCCGTTGTGACCTGATCCTCTAGTGCGTCCTACGAATAGCCAATGATCTGAATATGTTTATCTACTAGAACCACCTAGATTTGAGTATGAATCTCAGGAGTACTTTGAGATCAACATTCTTCAAATCATCTAGGTCATCGAAGAAGTGACTGTTGACAATATTCTGTCTGCTGTTTCTAAGGGCTGGGCATTCGCAGAGTAGGTTACGAACAGATTCTATTTCTTCGACGTCCCTGCAGCTTCTGCAAAAGTCATTATGCAGTATTCCCAGCCGTTCCGCATGTACGCCTATTGCACAGTGTCCAGTAATGACTCCCGTGAGTATGCGAATATCTTTGCGGCTTAGTCCGATCATGCATTTAGATCTCTTTTCACTCAACTCTGGCCACAGTTGCTTTGTGTGCCTGCAGGTAATGAGATTGGTCCAGCGTAGGTTAGTTCTACTCCAGGATTCAATGTCAATCTTCCTTGCAAGCGTGCTGAGCGGAGTTCTTACTGATTTTAGGGCCAGAGATGCATGTACTTCTGACCCGTTTCTTGCAAGCTCGTCCGCCTGTTCGTTGCCTGGAATATCCATATGCCCCGGCACTCAGCATAAGGTCACCGCGTTGGCTTGTGATATTACGTCCAGATTTTTCTTGCAGTGACATACTGCCCTTGACTTCACCACGACTGACTCCATGGCTTTTATTGCCGCTTGGCTGTCAGAGTAGATGGTGATTTGTTTACCTACAATGTGCCTTCTTTTAAGGTATTTTCCCGATTGGGAGATAGCGGCTACCTCTGCTTGAAAGACACTGCAATCATCGCTAATTCTGAATGATTCTCGTAGGCCCAGTGCTGCGCTGAAGATGCCCGCGCCTGGGCTAGCTCATCTTCTACTGTTACCTCTTTGTTCACCCATTCGCTTCTGTTTGGAATTCTAGTATTAAATCTCCTGTCAAAAACGAGAGTGGGGGGTAGGTAGTCTGTGGACACCTTCTCCTTCGCCGCCTTTTCCTCGTAAAGAGGAAGATTTCCGTCTTCGATGGGTTCACTCCGAGTCCGCGGCCCGTGACCCAGTTATTGACTAGTAGAAGTGCGTAACTAAGTCTTTCGCTGAGAACTGGAGTGAATCTATCTGGAACCAGAATAACGACATCGTCTGCGTATGCGCTCACAATGAAGCCTTCCGCTTCCAGTATTTTTAGCAGTTCATCAACTACGAGGAGCCATATGAGCGGTGAGAGGACTCCACCTTGAGGTGTTCCCCTACTGACCTTCCGTTCAATGCTCACGTCCCCTAGCTGTGACTTGATACTGCGTGTGCCTAGCATTAGTCCAATCCAGTCATATAGGCTGCTATTTATGTGGGCTCTACGCAAGCTGCTTAAAATTGCGCCTGCTTGGATGTTGTTGAAGGCCCCCTCAATGTCTAGTGTATATTCTTTGTAGTGTAGAGATTCCTCCACTACCGATACTACTCTATGTAGCGCCGTGTCAACAGATCTGCTTTTCATGTACGCATGTTGCGATTTTGATAGGTAGTTATCGCCGATCGCTTGCCGTACATTCAGATCAATTAGTCGTTCCATTGTTTTCAGCATGAATGACGACAGACTGATAGGTCTGTAGTCCTTGGCTGTGGTGTGACTAGCTTTCCCTGCCTGTGGAATGAAAATCACTCTTACGTCGCGCCATGCCCTAGGAACATAGCATAGCCTTAGACAGCCCGTGTAAATGCTTTTTAGCCATGGAATAATTGCTTCCTCTGACTTCTGTAGCATTATTGGTCGAATATTATCTATTGCCTTGAAGGGGGCAAATGTGTTGATTGCCCAGGCTATTTTCTTCTCGTCTATAATTTCGGCGATTGTTTCCTGCTCCATTCCCTCCCTCGTGCCTGGTGTTACTGTATCGTAACTCTCCGACACATCTCTGCATCCTGGGAAGTGAGTTTCCGTCAGTATTTCCAGCGTCTCTTTGTGTGATTCGGTCCAGCTACCGTCGGCCCTTCTTAGCGAAGATATCGTCATCGGGGCCTTTGAAAGGACTTTCCTCTGTCTAGATGCTTCGGTTGTGGATTCAATTAATTCACAGAAAGTTCTCCATGAGGTTTTCTTTGCGAATCTGATCTCCTTTTTAAGGATTCTAACGCTCTCCTTATACGTTGACCACTCAATACGTCCCTCTTTGGCGAGGTTCCACCTAGACCTTGAGCTTCGTATGAGTTCCGCGATCTTGGGACTCCACCAGGGTGGGCGCTTCTTACCACTCGCTCCAATTTTCGGACAGGATTTTTCAAATGATCGGGAGAGCACATCCGTTAAAGATTCGGCTGCATCGTCTACTTCCTCAACAGATGTGAGAACTTTTACCGGGCAGAGGTTCCTCTAACTCTTCACCGTCTCTCCAAATACTTCCCAGTTCGTCCTTTTAGGATTTCTGAACTGGTTTCTACCCTGCGAAACCATTTTCAAGTCATAGAGTATCCAGCAGTGATCCGATAGTGATTCCTTGCTGGACACTCTCCAATTTGCAATTTGGACAGAATTGTTGTGGGATGCAAAGGTTACGTCTAAATTTTCCTTTCTATTCACCGTAATGAAAGTGGGATCGTTACCCCAAATTTTACATTTTCAACAACATGAAGTGGGAATGGATGTGGGTTTAGGTTATTGGAATTTCGAATATGATATGCGTTTTTGAAGCGGGGACGTGCGCAGGTTCCAGGTGTTAAAAGCATGCATCGTATGCTTTCCCCTCAATAGCCAGAGGCGGGTGTATGTGGTGCCGCTTTACGCACCTGATTCTTCTCAATGCATTCAATTCTTGAATGAGATTGAGACGCTTTTTAGTTGCTTAGAGCTTCAATCGGAAGATAATTATTACTTTTTGGGAGGAGATCTCAATGCTAAACATGCGGCATGGGGAAATGATACTCCGAACCATAGAGCCAACCAGTTTCACGACTGGTGGCGTCATAATATAATTGAGTACCAACTCGAATTGTACGCGACGGATATCCCTTCATTCCATAGCGAGGGCTCTTTCTTGGACTTGGCGCTCATTTACGAAAGACTTGAACCAACTGATCTAAGCACGCGGAACTGTTTACAAGCGGTTGAGTACGATAGTGATCACTACGGACTTGCCGCCGTAATACGGATCCCGAACGAGCAGACGTAGCTGGAGCAGAACGACCAAGTGCGTTCTTTCGATTACCGAAAAGCGCAGTGGTCGCGCTTCTCCAGAGTCTTAAAGCGCCACATACGCTCATGCGAAATCGACCCACCGACAAACAGGAACCTAACGAACGATGATATCGATAGTCATTTCCGGCAAATGAATGTCGTCATCAAACACAATGGTTCAGACTATCCCTCAGGTAGGACGTTCCACCGACGAAGAAAAACGTGACAATAGATGCTCTTTACGGACGTAAAAGTAGACTGCTTTCGAGGCTTGAACGGCTACAAAAACTTGAAACAGATGATCACCGATAATTACAGAAAATCTGTAAGTTCCCACAATTAAATAAACTGTTTGGGATTAATTATCATAACGACATTTCATGTGTTCGAATACCTCGGACGAACGAAAACAGAAAGACACTACCGACTGCAGTCTAAGTCCGCAAAGTGATGACTCGAACTACGGTTTTTTCGTGGTCGAAGACCCGTAGGAGGGGTGGATTTGATGCGGGATTGTGTATACGGTGAACAACCCTACCGAAATCAAAAATCGGCGATTGACGACAACCGTACAATAGCCGATGAACTCTTGTGCTGCTAGAAACGATCGATATCTTCGCCACGCTATTTAACAATGTACTAAAATGCAGTGGAAAATAGTGGAGGTACAGGGTAAAAAGACAGCACAAACCCTGCTAATCTGCGCATAATTAGTTTGCTCCCGAATGTTAACAAGGTATTCGAGAAAGTCGTCAATAGAGCAGTTTTAAGATGGGTTGAAGAAAATAAGATCATTTCGGAAAACCAGTTTGGCTTTAGAGCGGGGCGTGACGCTATTCATGCCGCGTCGAAACTGGTCTCCGGCATTCAGTGGAATAAAAGTAAGAGAGACAATGTCTCAGGTCTTGGGTTGTATAGAACCCCTGAATCTGAGTACATAAAATACTATCCCAAAAATACCTTATTTAATTGACTCGGAGGAACATTGCAAGGGCGATGGCCAGTGATAATAACCGGATCTCAGCGGCTTACTACCCCAATTTAATGTACCATGAGAATGCGCTTCGGTCTGACTTTATCCCGCCTGAGGCATATCTTCATGTAAGTAGACATGAAAGGGTTAGTCCAACCAAAAGATAGTGTATTGTCACAGAGGCACGAGGGATAAGCGGCTCATCCACGACGGGTGGGAGGCCAATGCTCAGGAGCTCCTCTGCCTTAGCACGCTATTCCAAACTTAGTGTTTTAATTTGGGGGGCATTAGTAAAGTAGCGTTGGAGGAGATGTAATGCAACATTTAAAGAATTACAAGTATAAATGTAAACATTTTGGTATGACTGTAGTAACCATATTTCCTATATTAGTGTACGAACTGTCAAATGGATTATTGAGAAATATAGTTTGTAATGCGTTTTTGAAGCTAGCTGCGTTTTCATCAGGGACCAAGTCGATATGGTAAAGCAGTTCACCCAAATTTGGTGGCTTGATGAAGAGGTGAGGGATGATACGCTCTAACGGGCCGGTGCGCTACTTACGTAGCATTTTGCTTCAGAATGGTGACCAATCGACGAGGTTGACCGCTTCTGCCTGAACGTAAAAAATGCTTGTATACTATCGGCCTTACTAATAATCAATCACTAATGTCGACAACTAGTTAGATGTCAGCTTTAGTAAAAATGTACAGCTTTTGTGAAATGGTACCAATAAACAATTAGACCTCCACATTTACTAGTATTACAACTTTCTTAAAATCTATTACATTTGTTGTCATTGCAGAATTCAAATTTCATAATTTGTTTTCGTGAAAAACAAGGTCAATGGTCTCTTTCACAAGGAGGATTTTATTCTAAAAGAAGGAATACATAAATTGCAATTAAATTTGCCCAACACATATCTTTCCAATGCTCTTTGAGACTTATTATAAGCAAAAAACAAAACACAAAATAGGAAATGCACAAAATATCCGCTGATCTGTCAAATATCATATGCAAATCAGTAATGCCCTATCGTTCGATCGGACACAATTTTCAGTACTTTTATGGTACGCTTTCCATTGTTTTCTAATACTACCTCGCGATTTCTTTATGAGTGCATTTGTGTCGTAATAAAATCTCTTTCAATTTATTCAATAAACAAAGCACAGTTTATTTGAATGGTTTCATTTATTCGTAGGCTGACGATGAAAATCAAAACTTATTAGTGGTCTAAACATCACAATGGCATCGTTAGCAAGAGAATATTTTTGAAAATAGAAATAATATCTGGCTCAATCATTTCAGAATGAATAACAATCGCACGTAGGAAGCGTGTTAAGAACTTATCGCTTCCGGGTTTGAAAATAAATACAATTTAACCTATAAAAAATTGTATGGCTTATATATTACTTAATTCGGGAAACTTAGGTTAGGTTAGGTTAGGTTGGGAGGGCAGTTTTGCAACTGATGCAAATTTCACCCAGAAGCCATGAAGGCCCATTGTGAGTACCCTGTTTGTACATGTAAGGACATGTGGCTAACAAAACCACTTCGATCTGTTGAGGAATAGTTTTATGTCTGATAGGGGTACCCCTGCCAAGTCGTCCAGACTTTCGAAGAACCTAGCTCCCATACAGGATGAGCGGCGTTCCTGTAAAGCTGGGCAGTGGCATAGAAGATGTTCCACGGACTCTATTTCTTCCTCGTCTCTACAGCTTCTGCAGACTGCAGAAGTCATTTGCAAAAAGTCCTAACCTTTTAGCCACGTTTCCTATGATGCAGTGTCCGGTTAAAACGCCGACGAGCATCCGGATTTGGCTTCTATTAAGGGAGATTAGGAACTTTGATCTTTTGGTGTCAATCACAGGCCACAGACTTCGGGTTATGACGCAACCGATGGTGCTGCTCCATTGTTCCTTAGGCGCCAGTTATAGCCATACGTAAAATGCAACCGTAAAAATCTTCTTTTGCTTTTTTAGAACATTTAATCCTAATGGTTGAACTCAATCTTGGTCTTAAAATGTTGATTATGAATAATTATAAAGTTAGTCTATCAAAAAAAAAAAATTAGCAAATGATCTTTAAATTTTCTAGAAACATAATTTATACATTTTTCCGTACGAAAAACTTTTTCCGATCCACTTCTCAGTCAATTCCACAACAAAAACCCATATCATTCCACTGATGTAGTTCATTTCTTTACTGTTCCATCTATCAGGATTTTTTTTTCTGATGGAATCCAATCAGTGGTGGTTGATTTGTTGTATTTGTTTTCATAGGGAAACATTTTTCTGACAGAATTTTCGCTATAACCGCCTAAACGAAAAAAAAAATCATTTTCATACTGTTCCCACTTTTTCTGTTGCATTTTACGTATGGCTATAACTGGGGCCTTAGCCAGTTGTGTGATGACGCCTTCAATAAAAGTCTTAGCAGTGTTGAAAGGCGGTAGCACCCCTCCGTTCGGAAGTTGAGGGTTCATATCAGAGCCGTATCTGGCCAATTCGTCCGCCTTTTCATTCCCTTCCACCGCAACGTGTCCCGGAACCCAGCAGAGTAGAATTGAGTGATGACGTATAGCCCTGAGCGCCACGAGGCAATCTGTAACACATTTCGCATTAATAAGATTGGAGCCGATAGCTTTGAGTGCTGCTTGACTGTCCACACAGATGGTTATTTCCATTGCTGGTAGTCCCATCGATAAGATAGTCTGTGCTGCTTTTTTAACCGCATATATCTCAGCTTGGAAGACACTGCAGTGATCGGTTAGTCGGTACGACTGGCTAATAGCAAGCCTTTCTGCCGGCTCCTGTTCCATTTTCTGTTTTTGAACCATCCGTATAGACGGCTATACCTTTAATGATGGTACTGGGTGATTTCCAGTCCTGCCTTTTGGGTATAGTGATTCTAAAGTTTTTCTCGAAGTCATATCTGGGTTTCTCGTAATCGGTGAGTGACATGAGTCCCTTCCGATCGAAGATTTCAAGTATGCTTGAGTGTCCGCAGTAACCAGGCTTCCAAGTTTTGTTCTCTCTTAATCTGAGAGCCGCTTTGGCTGCCACTTTCATAGTGAATAGCTCAATGGGTTGCAGGTTCAATAGCGTTTCCAGACCTAATTGTGGTGTGGATTTAATTGCGCCTGTTATTCCCAAACAAGCAATTCTCTGCACCTTGTTCAGGTTCTTAAGATGGGATTTGGTTTTAACCGCCTCCCACCAGACTACTGAGCCGTAGGTAAGAATGGGTCTCACAATCGCGGTGTACATGCAGTGCACAATGTTCGGCTGCAATCCCCAGTTTTTCCCAAAGGTTTTCCTACATGCATAAAAGGCATTAAGTCATTTCTTCATTCTTTCTTCAGTGTTCCGTTTCCAGCTAAGTTTGGAGGTGAATATCACGCCCAGGTACTTGGCCTCGGTTGAAAGATTAAGTCGGACACCTTTAAGCTTCGGTGGGTCCCATTTTGGTGCCTTATATTTCCTGGTGAACAGAATGAGTTCGGTCTTTTCCGGATTAACCGAAAGACCGTTGTGTTCCGTCCATGTGGATAGTTCTGATAACGCTCCAATGGTGGAAAGGTATTTTCCTGTTATTAGTACTACTAGTTATATCATCCGCGTAGGCGACTATCTTGATACCTCTGTTGACAAGGGATGTAAGTATTTTGTTAATCGAGATGTTCCACAGTAGAGGAGATAGGACTCCCCCTTGTGGTGTTCCACGATTAGTACTTTTCTTAATCACACAGTCCCCTAGGCTGCTGTTAATAACTCTGCTGTTAATCATAGTCTTAACCCACTTTGTCAGAAACTGTGGCGAACCTGACTCCTCAAGTGAGGATGTAATGGTTCTTGTATTCAGGTTGTTGAATGCACCTTCTATGTCCAGAAAGGCCGCCAACGTAAATTCCTTGTTACCTAGGGATTTCTCGATTGTTTTCGTAACTTCATGTAGCGCTGTTTCCACGGATCTGCCCTTGACATATGCGTGTTGTGCACTACACAGAGCACCGCTTGTTTCGAGAGAGTTCCTGAGGTGCAGGTCCAATAACCTTTCTAGTGTTTTCAAAAGAAAAGATGAGAGGCTAATTGGTCTGTAGTCCTTGGGTGTGAAGTGACTGGGTTTCCCTGCTTTGGGAATAAAGACCACCCTCACCTCTTTCCAGCAATCAGGAACAAGTCCGAGTGTCACACAACCACGAAAGATTGCCTGTAGCCATGGGATGATCCTTTTACTGCTTCTTTGTAGCATGGCAGGTATAATCCCGTCCGGTCCCGCCGACTTGTACGGTTGGAAGGATTGAAGAGCCCATGTTATTCTATTCGTGCTAGTGCAGTCACTGATGATAGCCAGTTCTTCAAACGGAAGTGAGGAGGGGCTGCCATCAGAACTGTGTATCGGCCTTACTGGGATTGTGCATCCCGGAAAGTGTGTTCTGAGGAGCAGGTCAAGAGTCTCCTGGCCACTAGCTGTCCAACAATTATCCTCCTTACAGAGGTGCCCTATATGAGAGGGAGTTTTGGCAAGAACTTTCCGGAGTCTTTCCGCTTCCGTAGTGGATTCTATGTCGGAGCAGTAGTTTGCCCAGGCCACTCGTTTGGCTGCTCTGGTTTTCTTTTTAAACTCGTTGAAGCTGTTGCGATATATACTCCAGTCTTCATCGGTTTTTGTCAGTTTGGCTCTATTAAAAAGTTTCCTGGTTTTGGACCTGAGAAGTCGTAGTTCCCTAGTCCACCAAGCCGCGTGTGTTCTTTTGGGAGGGCGACTAATAGGACAGGATTTTTTAAAAGAGTCATTTAGTGTCTTGGTGAGAAGATTGACTGCTTCGATAACGAGTGTCGCCTTCGACAAAGTACCTATGGGGCTAGGTGGAAGTCGACGTTCGACCAGTTCAGAAAATTTATTCCAGCCAGTCTTAACAGGGTTCCTAAAAGGGAGTTCTTTTGGTAATTCAAAGTCAATTGTGAATGTTATCCTGAAGTGGTCAGAGAAGGAGCACTTTGAGGAAACCTTCCAGTCATCGACCCTGAATCTGTCTACTGGGAGCGCTAAAGTTAGATCAATTACCTCTTCCCTAATTTTGTTGTGGAAAGTAGGATGGCTACCCCTGTAACAAATATGTAGGTTGGAAAGTAATATAAAATCAAGTATAGACTCACCTCTTTTATTTATATCCTTGCTGCCCCACTGCGTGTGGTGAGCATTTGCGTCCATACTTACTACTAAGTTGGCTCTAGTGTTGCTGGCGTGCTGTACCAGGTCCCCCATCACCACGGGGGGGGTCTTCTTCCTCGTAGGGCAGATATGCGGATGCAAGAATGAGTTGGGGCTCGTTCTTGCGGTCGCATATCGCCACTGTCAGATTCGGGAAACTTAGAAACCGACAAAAGTTGAAATTCGAACTGAAATATATAAAACGCATATTCTCGTACTACCTGTTTGTTAGGCTGTACTTGCACCCCCAGAAGTTAATAAACTTGTTATTTTGCATGTATTTTGATGAGTTCTGATAATTCTATTTTTATAACTATATTTTCCGCGAAGGGAACCTTTTCACGCCAAACCATTGTCTCATTAGAGATCCTCATTCTCGGTAAACAAACTCCTAAAAGGGTTTGGTTGCAACAAAATATCTACCTGTGTCGCCTAAGGTACTGAGAATTGTTGCAAAAAGGTACCTATAAGCCGTCCAAACTTTGGTAAGAAGATATTTTATTCTGTTTGCGACGACTGTCAAGAAAGTCTTGGAATTATCCCAAACTTATATAAAATTTATTTTTTACTAAGCAATAACTAGGAAAACCAATCAAAAAGCAACAGAAAGAAAAACACAGAAATATATGTTTCACGTGTTTAGAAATAAAACAAAAACGCAATATTTTTCAATATTTTGCATACATTTGTACAAATTTGTGTGTGATAAAAACCATTTGCATTGTTGTATTACAACGAATAAAATTAGAAAGCATTCACAATTTACTAAAATTAATTAATAATTGTAAACGCTCAGGCTGAACTACATCGTATTAAATTCTCTCCTATTTCGAAATTTAATACCGCGATTTTGGATGGTTGGGCAACACTTGTCTTCAAAATGACATAAGGGAGGATTTATTTAGCTAATGTCCGAGATAAACATGGCTTTCTCAACACTAACATTTAACCCTACAGTTAGCGATAGTCTGGTAACTATATTTGTTTATTGGTAAAGGGATTTTGGAAAGTGTGGAGTCTTTTCGTAAAGTGCCAGACTAAAGTTGATTATTGGTAAGGCCGTATACCTTTACAATAATCCATTAATAATCTTCGACGCATAAGCTGCCGTACTACTGCTTTGCATTCGATTTTATATATATACGTTTTTTAGATTTAAATAAATGTTTATTGCGTATTTATTATTATTATTCATAAAATGTCATCACCATCGGTTTTAAGAAGTCATGCTCTCATGGCTTAAGAAATAAATGTTAATTACATATTTTATGTATTTTTTTTTTTTTGTAGATTTTACGTTGGATGTGACCTATGCAACAATTGGTTTCATGGAGAATGCGTAGAAATTACTGAAGAAGCTTCGAAAAAGCTGTCCGAGTTCATATGCGAAGAATGTCGTCGTGCAAGGGATACACAAGAACTCTATTGTTCATGTAAGCAGCCGTACGATGAATCGCAATTTTATATATGTTGTGATAAATGCCAGGACTGGTTCCATGGTCGTTGCGTCGGCATTGTTCAAAGTGAAGCTGAATTCATTGATGAGTACATATGTCCAGACTGTCAACGTAATAATGCTGTTAATATGGCTAATATGAAAAGCCTTACAAATAATGAATATGACGAACTTCAGAAACTCATAAAGCAGATGCAGGTAAGGCTGTTTAAATACATTTTTTTTTTTTCGTAGGTATAACATTTAGTCGTAGAGATTCTTTGAAACTTGTCCGACCAAATCTTAAGAGTCGAGTTGTCCATCTCGTTGTGTATGATCTGTTCTAATAGATGAGATTCCACTACCTTTTTAGTAACTATCTAGTGCTTCGAATATCAACATTACTGAAGAGCATCACTGGGCTTATATTGTCTGCACGTGCAAGTATTACAGTTGTCTTATTATTACTAGAGTTCGCCCAGTGATAGAAATTCTACCATTATATTGAACTGTCTTAAACAAAACAAATTACTATCTTTCCAAAGCGAATATGTTGTGGTTAAGGCAGTGAAAGTGTTTTGGAACTATTTCCCTTCGCTTATTTATATAGTAAGCTGACCCGGCGAACTTCGTTCCGCCCAAAATCCTTTAATTTAATGAAAATAATAATTACGAACATGCACAATTCATATACTACTTTATGTAATTCGGTCAATTCAAATTCTTTATTCCAAACTTATGAATATAATAATACAATAGAAATAACTGAAGTATAACAATGTCGATGTGTTTCACGAGAGTCTGTCCGAAGCCGTTCCGTTGCCTGAGAAAATTTGACTGGTAGTTTGGTCGCAGTAGGATTTCTGGTGTCATTGCGTCAGACGGCATATCGATAAGACATAGGTCAAAGGATAATTCTCGCACACGTTCTTGAAAATTACAATGCGTGTGGTACCAAAAGCCACCTCTTTTTAACCGAAAGATGGTTTTCAGCGTACACCCCATGATAAAAATATCAAGAGTGGGGAGGTTCATCGTAGCATATAGAGCAGAGCCCGGAGTGCCGTATAGATCCAAAGAACCTTTTTAGGAGATGGGCCCATGTTTAGGAGAAAGCGCCTTTGCACTGCTAGATGGTTGACAGCGCTTTATCGGTTTTTCGGGTGGAAGAACATGAGGATGAGCTCCAAATTTACGGACTTTGAGGCCAGATTCTTGGGTCCTTAAATCGAGCAAAATAATAACATCCTCTTCGATGGCAGAAAACACGTATTGTTTGTTTGGTCCTCCTCCAGTTCCGTGAATGGCCTTTTGGTTGTGTCGCAATTTGTTTTTTATGTGGTATTTGAAATCCTTCCATACCTTGAGTGCCTATAAAAGTGTTGGTTTATTAGAAAAACAAAATAATATAAGAACCAATATATATTTCACTTAATTTTTTTCAACCATCACGTGGTTTAATCCGAGGCACAAGACCATTCAACACATTTGTAATGTCCCAAAGTTCTACAGCCTTGGCTCTATATTCTGATGCATTAAAAATGCCCTTCGCATTTTTCTCTTTCAAAAATTCAACAAGTGACTCAACTTTTGACTCCTTTATTAAAAAATATATATATAATCCGCGATACCAATAATCATTTTTAGTGTCCAGGCTAAGTTTTTCGAACTCACAATGGCGAAAATTTCCATACAAAATTGCATATTGTGACCTAGGAAATATTTAGTGTGAAGGTTAAAAATGATTATTGGTAAGGCCCAATGAGTTCAATTATTACACAATGAAAAAAATTGCTGAAAAATTTTAAACTTCTTGTTTTTATTGAAAATTTACATTTTTATTAGGTCCGCAAAACAATCCGCCAGCAATCCGTCACCTAAACACCTATCGCTTTCAATGCAATGGTAAAATGGCGTTGAAAAGTGCTTTCGCTTTCCATATATATAACAATTTTTCTTATTCAAACATAAAGAACTATGAACTACTCCATATAAAAATGTCACTGGACAATTTGGAATGAATTTAACTAGAAAAAATTGGCTATTAAAACAAAAAGGTTATACAATATTTGATGAGCCGAAAGATTTAAAATTCAGAAATAGCGGCCTCAAATCAGGCACTGCTTGTGTCCGGTGTTGTATGGACAGTTTTAGTTGTGGGTCAACAGAGTAGATGCCAGAACCAGTTCCCCTGATGTTTTCGAGCAGTTTGTTGACTTTTTCTAACTGCCACTCACTCCTCTTTGGATATGATACATCGTAGGGAATGTCGAAATCAACCAAAGGGAAGATTTCGTCCGCTTGTGTCTCATTCCCGGGAGGAATTCTGCTCGGGTATAACAATGTCCAAAATTGTTATCCTTGAAATAAGCCTTAATTTAAGTTGTTCGATATGCAAATCTAACCGCGTAAGATGCAGAAGTAGTGCTGTTGTAGTGCTCCAGAGTGCATCCGTTATATCTACGCATGACGCGCTCTGCACAGTCGCCAGTTTGCCTACTGTTGTTGTGTAATTGCCTCGCACCATTATGTGAACCAACCGTTTTCTAATAAAGGTAGCAGTAGCATTATACATATTTCTTTCTTTCCCCCACATTTAAATTCCATATAAGTTTCCTTTCTATAGCATGACCCGAAAATACTTCGTTATAAAAGAGCCAGTTCCACTACTTTCAGTTTCGGAAGATCTTATACTTTCCGGCGAAAAGTACTAGTTCCGTTTTGGGTGGGTTGGCATTGAGCAAACTCCCACTGGCTAATAATCTTTAAATCACCCTCTATAATACTTTCCGTGTATAGTAATATTCACATCGTCTTAGTACCTACACTTTCGCACTTCTCCCCATTCTTTAAAATAAATGTTGTCAATAACCAACACCCGAAGGCGCTGTGGCTTAGAGGTTAGTGTGTTGGACTGCTAAGCGAGGGGTCCAGGTTCGAATCCCGCAAAAACCCAAATTCCAACTCAGGGTTTTTCATAACGATAACGTCTGACAAACATCCGAGAGTTTAACTGTCTTGAAAGAGCTTCTCAGTCGGCCGTTTGGAATCGGCATAAAATTGTAGATCTCTTCCATTCGTTCCAAAAATTAAATCTCACACAAAACGAATGGTTGTGAGAAGCTAGGCCTAGGGACCTGCTGCGCCAAATTATATATATATATAACTAGCTGACCCCGCGAAATTCGTTAATGTAATTAAAGTAATAATTTCGAGCATGCACAATGCAAATGCTATTTTATGTAGACGCTTAAATACCAGTGGCAAGCCGTTCTGAAGAAACGGAATCCGCTTAGATTTGCAAAGTGCTTTATTTGTACAATGTCCATTATAATTTTATTTATGTAACTTTAGAAATAGCGCTTGATTTTATTTTTGAATGGGAGGTGCCACAAATCGTTTTCCTATACGGCAATTTTTTTTGAAAGTAGGTGCCACCTATAGTGCGGTATCCTATCTTTCAGCACCACCTATCGGGTCCAAACTCAAGTAGAAATTGATGGTTATAGTGTAAGCGCTGTTCCTACATTTCAGACATATTTCCGTAACAGTAACAGTGTATAATGTAGGTATTTGGGAATGACTTGTAACTGAAATGTGATCGAATTTTAGCGAGCTGTTAAATTGGTTTTGATGGGTTTGTAAGTTGGTTCGCACGAAACAGAAAATGTGAAATAAAAATACTGATACCATTTTCAAACCTTCCCATGAATCATTATTGTAATTATGGCATCATGCAGGTCTGGATTGGTTTCGGGATCTGGAATCTCCGCACATATGATGTAATCAATTTGGTCTGGTTGCATTCTTTCGGGTAACCAAATGAAAATGTGCGCATGAGGCAAGCCTCTTTTTTGCCATTCAATCGAATACATCCAACATCGAGTATAACGAGGGCTTATGGTGATAAACCTCTATCCCGCAGAAACAAAAAAAAATGCAAATTGAGCAGGAGAACGTTTAAACTCTTTAAATTAGTCTTCAACAGATATTTTCAATAAATTAACTCCATTTATTTATCAGATTTGTATTCTGTTTATTTTAAAATAAGACTAAAATTTTTTTTCGATTTATTTAAATATATATGTGGGTTAGCAAAATATCATTAATATGTGGATTGTGGGATAGCGTAATATTTTTGATCAAAGTCAATGTTTGATTTTAAACAAATTAATTTAAATCTTCTTTTATTACTAGTAAACAAATTATTTTAGTGAAACCAAAACAATTTATAAATATTATTGTATAATAATTGTTTCATAATATAAGGATAGTTAAAAATTTCGTAGGTTAAGAACTAATTTTTATTTAATGAAGGTAGTAAGTAGGTACCTACCACTGAAAATTAATCTTTTACATAGAGTGTGCTCTAAGTTATCATAAAATGCATGAAGATGTGTCCATTTACCGAAAGATATTTTTAGCCGAGAAGAGTGTAGCGTTTCAGGATAAATGCCCTTCTCAATCTGCTTCAATCTTCCTGGCAAATCTTGATATTTATTATCAAAGTCAACTTTGAACTGGACAATGCAACCGGAAAAGATTCCAAGCTTGCATCGGCATGAGCAAAAATAGCCTTCGTATCCTAACGGGCCTCCTAAGGGGCACTGTAGACTCAAGGAACACCTCAGGAAACTGGGTATATCTGAAGAAGGTCTCTGCAGATTCTGCGATGAGTCCAGTGAAATCCCAGAACACTAGGTGGGATCACTGACCCACAAAAGACTGAAATATTTGGGCAAGTACCAACTATCTGATGAGGAAATACAGTCACTAGAGCCAGGGAGAAAGAAGAGTAACAAAACCTCTAAAATAATTTCGAAAGGAATTACACTACGAGGGGAACTCTTTTGAGGGAATAAACAATAACCCACTCTGAGGCGTAGCCGGGGGTATACAATAGACCAAAAGGTCGCACTACAATAATCCCTCTCAAATAATAATAATTGAACTGTACGGCACCATTAGGGAAGTATTTATGAGATCTTAGCTGGTTAACCGTAGGATCATTTTTATTTCGGCCTGATCTTATACTTACAAATCTTATTAGTTTTGTATTGGCATAGTTTTTTAAAAAGGTATGATCTAGGTACTCTAATTCGAAAGGTAGTTTTTTTTTACCGTTACATTCGACAGTTCTTCTTGTATCTCTTGTTATTCTAACATAATCGCAAGGAACAAATATTGACCGTTGCTTAAGTCGAGTCTCGATAAATAAAATTCTTCCGACCTCAAGGCTTTCAATACTCGCATTCAATACTTTTGATGTAGAACTGCAATCCTTAGTTTTTGCCAAAGCAAGTTGAACCATTTTTTCCCTCGGTTACACATTTTAGCTTTATTAATAAAAAATATCTAATTAAAAGCAAAACGAGAAACAAAGACCAATTGTACACGAATTACCAGGAAAAAAACTCTATCCCACACGAACAAAATTAACGATAAACCGCTATCTACAAAACCTTAGAAAATAGTTAGCTAAAATATTGATTCGAATTAGATTATTTAAATTATTTATTTGTTTTCATTGAATGACTTACTTGTCAACTACTGCATAAAGAAACAAAGTGAAATAAAATCCTCTTATATTTTCGTTCATTAACTTTATGAAGTTGATCTCTTGGAGTCAGCCGTTTTAGTAGAATAAATGTGGGATAGGTGTTTTTGCATTTGACGTTTGCCGCTTGGGGATAGAGCATTTTTAAAAAATTTAGAATGTAACGTCTTTCTGTACACTGATATGAGCCCAATTTGAGAGAAATATGGCGGACAAAGAGAAGTAAAGTTTTGCATTAAAAAAAAATCGTTAAAAATGTGGGACAGCGCTTTATCACTATAAGCCCTCGATAACCAAAGACACGATGCTTAGCAATATAGTCCATCAGCGACCGACGAAATATTTGTGGCTTTAACAGCCAAGAAGAAAACTAACCGCACCTATCAACTTGGTTGGTAAACCTTTTCCCTTCTCTCTCTACACCGGTACCGAAGGTGTTATGGTACACGCTCATTTTTCGTAACAACCCCTACGTGCAAACTCAAAACGCTCCACAACTCCTGTTGCCTGTCATCAATGTCCACGTCATCTTAATCACCCCTACATTTCAACTTACTCACACATACTTACGCAAGGATCCTGAAAATACATGTCAAACAAAAATGATGGATTCAAAAACCATGAAATAAATCAAAGTATCTACTCCATTTCAAAAAGTTACTTAATGTAACATAGTAAGCATAAGCAAACTTATTAGGTAGGTAGGTATATTTAAAAAAAAAAATTCAAAATTTTTAACAACAGCTATTTGCTTGGAAAATAATTAAAATATAAAATATTTTTTTTTTGTATTTGAAGTGTCACTACTCGATTTCTTTCCAGTTTATTTTTTTTTTTTTTTTTTTTCAAAGTTCTTTTTCCCCATGAAAAACGAAATGTGGCTTCAACGACACCTGTTGAGAATTTTCCAGCTTTTCTTTTTTCATAAACCATCCCTGATTCAAAACGAATAAAACACACCAAATATCATTGAAATCGGTTGAGCCGTTCGTGAGTTATAAAGTCACAACGCACTTGCAACAATTTTATATATATAGAAGAGATAACCAACACCCACAAGATAAGTGATAGTACTCGACCCTGTGGGGTCCCTCTGCTTTGCCGACATTCTGAGGGAACTTCGTCTTAGAAAGCAGTTAATTTTCGGACTTGTAACCATGTTGCTTAACCAAAAATAAATGCTGAATGTTTGCATTTACCATTATTATTTTGATCAATATGCCCTCTTAATTTTAGACAACGATTCGACTTCTAGGAAAGCTGCTAAAGCAAACTCACCTAATCAAAGACACTTTTGCTTTTTTCCTACCAAATTATGTAGAACCGTTTCTACTGACTTTCCCCTATATATATGCGTACTTTGATTTACCTAAGAGACCATTGCCGCATATGACCTTATATGAGGGAATAAAAGCAACCTTCACCTCCCTCGAAACTATTTTTATATACCCTAATTTAAGACTAAGTCTTTTGTCTCATCTGTATTAGCGATTTGAATTACCTTTTCAATACAGATCATGGGATGTTACAGAATTTTGCATGTACAGTACATAATTGCATACAGTTAACAAGTGTTGTACGTATTGACAGTGAGGAAATGAATGGAATTATCATGTGGACTTGGCAATGACTATTACAAATTGAAATTGTATAGCTGAATAATAATCCACACTAGTCTGACTGGTGGGCGAAAATCGACGCGACCTTTAATAAGCGTGTAATACTAAAAATCGTACCACAATTTTCGATATTTATGTTGTTTTTTATAAACAAAACTGCCAGTGTTTTCAAATAATTTCTCTCTATTGGAAATTCGGATTTATAGGTGCAAACACAAATAATGTCCTTATAACTATCTCCGAAATAAGATATTTCTGAGAAAAACGAATTTCACTGCAAGCTACAACTGCAACTGTTTAGTTTTTATTTTAAAAAGCCAAAAGTTTGAAAGCCAAAAGACAAACGAATGTCTTTCGAACTGCAGTTCACGTTTTTCAAACTAGAAAAAGTGCGGGCTAACTTCACGTGGGATGAGGTAAAGGTTTTTCTTTCTGCGAGAAACAAAGTTCATTATTAAATTTATCTGATTGTACCTAAGTACCTTAGCCAATGTGCTTCAGCAACGTCAAGTTTGCCTGAAGACAAATACTCAGAAGGGAATTATTCCCTTTTTCCTGCACAACTGCAAAAAACGGAAACAATAGCTAGTAACCCTCAATAGGGGCTTCCAACTGCTAAATTCTTCGTATCGCAGCAAAGGTTCTAGCGAGCCATTTAAAGATGTGCATGTGATGTGTCAGCAAACCCAATTGAACTAAATCGCTCTGATCATTTTCGACGTCTTCGTTTTCTTGGGCTACGTTATTTATAACCAACTCGGTCCATGGGTAATAGTGGCGTCGCTTCCATCTAACCCGATACCTACCGACTTCTCTTTTTAAATCTCCACCATCTACAATCAAAAACTAAATATACATGAAACACTACCAAATGAATTTGAATACAATAATAAGCCATCAAATAAATATTGTGTGTGTGTCCATTTTCATACTACATCGTCATCGTCTCGGCACGACAAAGCGAAGGTAACCCAACATATGTCGGGTTATTAAAGCTCTCACTTGATAGTTAATTTTCTGTGAATTTCTTCTTTGGGCCTGAGCACTGTCAGACACCTCTTTGTTCAACACCTATAGGTACTTGGTTATGTTGAAAATAACGCGCTTTCCTTCGTGTTATTCTCAGTCCTGATCCTGACTAAGTGCATTTTGAGTGCTGAGAAAACATTTGTTTATATCTCTTTTTTTTCTTCCCTACGTAGGTACTGGGGGGGGTTTTGGGTATGTGTTTGACACGCACTTGGTTATAAACAGAATAACACGCATTTCTTCGAGTTATTCGATTTTCTTCTACTTCTTCAGATTATTCTTTTCTCATTGTGTGGATAATTGCCGGTAGTATGTGAACCAAATTTTGCAAATCTGCAATGTATGGTTTTATTTCAAGTTGCATAGGGTCACAGGTCTAATGTTTTTTGCCTTTATATGTGATAAAGTTTGCTTCGACTTCCCATTTTATAATGTTCACGCCACGCCACTGATGTGATCACAACTCGGATGATTGTAGTGCCGCTATCCCCCTTGTAACAAGATCCGCCGGGTTTTCTTTTCCATTACAATGACGCCAATCCTTTTCCAGCTATGTGTGATTTTCGAATAAGTCCACAGAAAAAAAATATCAACGGAAACCTTAAGGGATTGCTTCAAATGGGAACATAACCGGGAGGCAATTAAAGCTGCCGTAAGTTCTAACTTCGGCAACGTAAGCTCTTTAGTTCCATCCTTTGGCCCTACTATGAAACTCGATTCTACTATTGATTCTATTCGAAAGATATTTGCGATTCTACTTTCAAATGGTACTCTCCATGAAATGCCGGTAATGCCAAAATATTTGCCCACAAATTTGCGATTTTCGAACGATTCTCGCATTATGTTTGACACAACCCTAACGAGTCTCGCAGTTTGTTTGGAACATCCCAGAAATTTATCGTGAAACAATTAAATAATAATAAATAAACATGGACAGAGTCGCGATTTCCTTGGAGTCTGAAGGAAAAAAAATCAACAAGTTGACGAAGGCGGATAAGATGTAAATCTAACATAATGGAGCTAAGCGAAAAAAGGTTTTTCTATTGACTATTTATTTAAAGGCATTTTTGAATCTAATAAAATAACTTTCTGCTTTGTTAAAAACTACTGCCTTTCGAAATATGCCTTCATGTACTTGTTGAATAATATTTCAACAGAACCGGACAAATTCATTTAATTTTTGCTCAACTTGCCTTTGGTATGTACTTTAAAATCAGCCCGAACCTAATGAAACAAAAATAAAAGAAAAGAATTTGTCAGTGTTGAAACTTTGTTAACCCTTTTCCGTCCCGCTGCACCGTGCTGCGGTGTGCGAGCGTTGCCAACCAATTTTGACGAAAAAAAGGCTAACTTGAAAAAAAAAGATGCCTTCTTCAGTAAAATAGTGCCTAAAATATTTTTTTTTATGTAAATTAAAAAAAATAAATCAAAAATTAAACACAAATATAAAAAAAATTAACAAAAACAATTTTTTTTCGTTTGGAAACACATTCTTTAAGACCGAGCACCGAGGTCTTCTTTTTGCCAAGATTTTTTTTAGAATATTTAAAAAAATAAAAAGTCAGTATACGTATACGTTGAATCAAAAAAAAAATATATATTTGAAAAAAAATGTCTTTTTGGAAATAAAAAAAGCCTTAAAGCCTTAGCGAATTGTGATGACTCAAGTAAACACGCTGTATATTACTAATGTCGTTTATTACGGAATGTCGCACAGAGATAAGCATGCGATGCATGCGGGAGAGGACGAACAACTGACTTGCAAGTATTATGATATAATATAAGAACTGCTTATCGCTAAAAGCTTTCTAGCTACCAGTTAGGCTTAGTGCCACATATCACAATATCCCCCTTCAGTTGGTTGTCCCTTACAATTCAAAATTTTACAATAGTTGTGCTACGGCTTATACACTATTTTTCCGACTTCTTAAATTATATGGAATTCTTAAAGTTTGCTCAGATGTACCTGCATTTTTTACGTTTGGATTTATACTTTCAGATGTTTTAACTATTTCTTTTTCCAAAACTAACCCCTGCTCTTCTACATTAGGTTCTACTGTCAGTTCAATAGGTTTATTTTTGCTTACAGTTATCATGTTCATCTCTTAAGGTTGTAGGTATATAATGGCTATTCATCTTGTCGCATGCACTAATTATCTGATTTAAATGTCTTTTCCATATTTTGTTAGATTCCATTACTTTAACTAAATACGTTTGCATGCCCAACGGTTTCACAATTTTAGCTTTAGTCCAAATTACTTTGTTATTTTTGCTATAATCTTTTACTATTACAATTTCATTTACTTCAAAAATTTTTCTTTCTTTCGATTTATAATTTCGTTTTTGGATTTCTTGTTGTTTAAGAATTGTTGATTGAATTTTACTCAAATCAACGTGCATGTTCCTCTTAGGATTAAGTAAGTATAACCTAGTTCTTAATTTTCTACCTAACATTAATTCAGCTGGAGAAACACCTGTGCTTGAATGAATAGTATTTCTATAATCTAATAGAAATGAGTTCAACGCGGTTGAAACTTCAATTTGTTCATTCGATCCCAATGATCGTTTTAATGCATTTTTAATAGTTTTAACAAAATTTTCGGCCTGCCCATTTGTAGCTGGATTACCTACTGGTGTTGTTAGATGTTTTATACCATTGCTTTTTAAAAATTGTTCAAATTCGTTTGAAACAAATGCCGTACCATTATCTGAAACTAATGTTTTGGGTACACCAAAACGTGCAAATATTGGTCTTAGTTTATTTATAGTGGCTCTACTCGTTGTTGTAGTACCCATATCCAAACACTCGGGCCACTTACTATGACTATCCACTATTACCAAAAACCATCTTTTAAAAATTGGCCCCAAAAAATCGATGTGAACACGAGCCCACGGTTCTTCAGGCCACTCCCAACAAATAAGCTTTCCTTTCGGAGGATCAGTTCTAGTTGCCAAGCACTGTTCACAAGTTTTAACAGTAGTTTCCAATTCACTATCGAGCTTTGGCCACCAGCAATAACTTCTTGCAATAGCTTTCATTTTCCCTATTCCCATATGCGTATTATGCAGTTCCGCTACAACCAAAGCTTGTAGTGAGGCAGGGATTATTATGCGATAACCCCAGAACAGACAACCTGACTCCACGCTAAGTTAATTTCGTCTCAAAAAGTATGGTCTTAGATCAATATCCACCTGGCCTTGCCCCCATCCAAATTGAACGAATTTCATAACCCTTGCTAATGTGAAATCGTTTTGCGATTCTTTTTCTACTGTGTCTATTGTAATTGGCAATTTAATGTTTTCCTTAACATAATTTATGTAAGAACTCGAATCAAGTACTTGCTCCCCAAAAATATCACTTTCAGCATTATTTGGTAATCGAGAAAAATAATCGGCAACATTTGCACCTGACCGAACACATTCAATTTTGAATGTGTACCCTGCCAAAACCAACGCAATTCGTTGCAAACGATTCGCTGCCATCTGCGGTATTCCCTTTTTGGAACCTAAAATGTGCATCAATGGCTTGTTGTCGGTCACTAATGTGAATTCTCGTCCATACAAGTAGTGATGGAAACGTTTTACTCCAAAAAGAATCGCTATCGCTTCCCGGTCTAACTGGGAATATCTCTGTTCTGTCTCAGACAACTTCCGTGATGCAAACTCTATTGGCCTTTCCATACCGTTTTCATACACTTGCGACAACACTGCGCCTAGACCAATTGGACTCGCGTCCACCGTAAGTTTAACCATCAACAATGGATCAAAATGCGCTAACGCTCTTGTGGAAGTGAGTTCCTTTTTGATTCGGTCCATTGCTTGGGACTGTACCTTTCCCCACGTAAATTTCGCCGTCTTTTTTAAGAGATCATATAAAGGTGCACAAAGTGTTGTTACATTTGGCAAAAACTTCCTATAAAAATTTATAACTCCCAGAAAAGATTGAAGTTCTTTCACACATGTGGGATTTTGAATTTCTTGAATGACTTTGATCTTTTTTGGACAAGTTCTTAGCCCTGATTTATCGATTACATGGCCCAAATAATTAATAGATTTCGATAGAAACTCACATTTGTCCTTGTTTAATTTAAGTCCCGCGGCTTGTAATATTTTAAGTACATTCTGAACCCTTTCTACATGCATTTTTCTATTTGGCGCTGTAATTAATACGTCATCCAAGAAAGCAACCACCCCCTTTTTGCCCATCAACAACCCGTCGATCATTTTTTGAAATAGTGCTGGCGCAGATGCTAAACCATAAACTAAACGTGTATACTGAAATAGTCCTTTGGTCGTGGATATCGTTGTCAATTTTTTAGACTCATCGTCTAGAACCATCTGCTGGTATGCCATTGATAAATCTAACTTTGTGAATTCTTCGCCACCATGCAGTTGCGCAAATAATTCCTCAATTCGTGGTAAGGGGTATTTCTCAATTAATAATTGCGGGTTGACAGTGATTTTGAAATCCCCACATCCTAACTTCGCCAGACTTTTTTAAGATAGGGACTATAGGAGTTCCCCATTCGCTAAAATTCACAGGTTCTAATACCCCCAATCCAACTAGCTTGTCAATCTCAGTCTCAACTTTTTCTTTCAAAGCTAAAGGTATTGGACGTGGCTTGAAAAACTTTGGGCTACAGTCACTTTTAACATGCAATGCTACTGTGCCTTTATTGAATTTACCCAATTTGCCATCAAATAATTCACCAAATTTTTTCGTGATATCATGCACTTCTGGTAAAATATTTGTATCTATATAATTGAGATTTGAAAATTTAATTCCAAATTCATTTAAAAAATTTCGACCTAGCAATGGTGGACCGCCATTTTCAACAACTACAACTTTGACCTTTTTGCACATGTTATTGTATAAAACATCCATTATACAAACACCAATAGGTTTTATTTTTGTGCCGTTGTAATTACTAAAAATTGCATTAGATTGATATAATTTACACAAACTAAAATGTTCGCGGTAAGTTTTTAAGGATATTGCCGAAATAGAAGCTCCCGTATCAATTTCCATCTTCATAGGAATACTATTCATGTGCACTTTTACTGTAATGGGTTCATTTGACTTTAAACTAGAAGAAACATTAAACAAAGACAACTCAGAACTTTCAATAAAATTAAAATCCTTTTGCGAATTATAATTACTCTGTTTATTCGGACAAACCCGTTGCAAATGTCCTCTCTTCTTACACCGCTTACATCGATAATTCTTGAATCGACATGAGCCTTCCGCATGATTTGCTAGTCCACAAATTCCGCACTTACTACCATTGTAGTTACTACTGCCGCCTTGCTGTTTCTGCACCCACTGCTGGTTTTGTTTCGCCGTCATTTGTCCACTGTCCCTTTTCCGCGTCTGCCCAATTTGATATATTTCATCGGATGAACTTGCTTCTTGTTTTACGCTAACGTCAAGTTCATATTGGTGCTTGACACACTCCACTGCATTTGCGATTTCCACCGCCCTTTCAAATGTTAATTTAGCCACGCTCTCCAAGAACAGCTTATCCTTTGCCGCTCCCTTCTGCAGTCCCATCACAAATTTGTCGCGAAGAGCTGAATTAAGCTCGTCTCCAAATTCACAGCTTATAGAAAGTGATCGCACTCGTGCTGCCCATTGGTTAACTGTCTCGTGATGATCTTTAACTGCGGAGTAGAATTTGTGCCGTTCTGCGAACCCAGAAACTGTTGGTTTGAGGTGATCGTCGAAAGCTTTACTTAGGTCTGCGTATGATGCCGTTACCATTTGCACTGGATGTATCAAATTATTCACTAATTTATATGATTGCTCCGATAAAGCGCTGATTAAAATCGCTTTTTTCTTCACTTCCGCCACTACGTCGTTTGCGATGAAAAACTGTTCCAACTGGGCTTTAAATATACCCCAGTCATTGTGATTAAAATCAAATTTTTGGACTGATCCGATAATAGACATCTTTTATTTTAATTCACTTTTTCGAAAACTTTATTTTCCTCGTCGCCACTGTGATGACTCAAGTAAACACGCTGTATATTACTAATGTCGTTTATTACGGAATGTCGCACAGAGATAAGCATGCGATGCATGCGGGAGAGGACAAACAACTGACTTGCAAGTATTATGATATAATATAAGAACTGCTTATCGCTAAAAGCTTTCTAGCTACCAGTTAGGCTTAGTGCCACATATCACACGAATGAAATAATAGGCATGAAAAAGCCTAGGTTGGCATCGCTGGGTGTGCCCTTCAGCATTCAAATCTTTGGACAAACTAGTCCACATATTTTCGGATTTTTGAATAAAAATCAATAACAATGAAAGTATTCCCAGGTACAAAAAAAAAAAAACAGACATTATACATACCTACATGTTACTATAATTATGAAATGTTCATGAGATATTAATTTATAGCTTTTATTCTGAGAAAAAAAACTTCTTAAATCGATCTTCTCGCAAACACATTTGATGTAGAATTTTGTACCAAGAAAACAAAAAAATTGTTGGCAGTACTAGAGATGCTCGATTTTCGTTTCCATAACTTACTTATAGAATTACAGAGTAGCGATTTTGCGAATTCGAACAGTTTCACTTTAGAACCGAGTTTAGCCAACAACCAAGCAGAGTTAGTACTTAGATGGGTGACCGCTTGGGAACACCGCGTGTCGTTGGCATTTCACCAGGCTGAGATGATTGCATTGTGCTGCATGCGTTGGACTACTTGCTTTGAGGGTCAGGTGGAGGGAAGAAATATCCTTGCACTGGACAATCAGGCGGTGATCAGACGCATGAAGCAAACATTACAACATCATTGGCACTGGGATTGGCTGGCAGAAGATTGAAGATCTTGGTACATCATTGGTTGGAGACCCAGTCGTTGAAAACAAATTTTCACATAAAAATCAGATGCTAACGGTAACACCAGGAATCGAACCCAGGGAAGAACTCTGGAGAAATTCTGAGAGTATCTCTGTAAAGATTTATAGTAGTAGAGAGACGAAAAGAGACCCGTCGATGGTAGTCTGATTCGAATAACTCTCGAAACTATATCCCTATAATAATATAAAACAAAGTCAGTATTTTTTTATCGGAAGCTACACAACAAACGGGTGAATGGATTTTTTTTTATCTATTAGGTTCTTATGAGGAGCAAGTTCGTGCGTTTAAAAATATTTGATTTTAATTGTGGAAGCCGAAGAAATTCATTAATTAGACTTCGAACACAAAAAAACTAAACTTCTCTTTCGTCTATTCAAATGGAATTAATCTCAGATTTTAGATATCTAAAACGCTTATCTTTTGAATCCAAAATTTAGTTTCCTTTGCGAAATTCCTTTTTTTATTGATTCGTTAATTGACCAAGATTTTCAAATCGATCTCAGTGGTTGTTTCTTTTTAGTTTTCTTTCAAGGTATATTCGAATTTTTTGAGAGAGCGGGAGGGTGTTTTTTCATATAATGAAATGACTCGGTTTTGTGGAGTGAATTTTTTTTGTCATTTGGGTAGATGTAGAATAATGTATATGAATGTGTGTATACCTATACTTACGACGTCAAATTACAATATTTGCATTGCATTCCACGGCCACCATGGATAGCGATAGAGTACGAGTGTGCTGTGCGTTTGAGTGGGACGGAGGATGGGATCGATAATGAGATCGAGTGAGATAACAGATATAAGGTAATGTGAGTGATAGTGAAATGATATTTCAAGATTCAAGTGGATGGATAGCGACTTTCGAGAGGAGAGAAAAGAGAGTCACATGCTGCATGCACACAAAATTTTATATTACCAGAAATTGAGTTCTACTTCTACTCACATAACACTTCGGGTTCGGCGGATCCCGGATCCGTCTAACCGTGAGAGGTGAGAAGAGAAGCCCCGGCGGACATTGAACAATGTTATCTCTTCTCTATTACCTCTATAAAATAGAACACATTTTTCTGTTTGACCGCGAGTAGGGAGTATGTATGTAACGAAACCTAAACAATATGTATATTAATCGATTTGTCGTGAGTAGCGGTATTACATAGGATGGTTTTTAGTATCCAAAGTCCGTTATTGGTCCTTTAAACCCATTTTATATGATTTTTTAATTAAAAAAAAAAATATTTTTTATGGTTTAAACACATATTCTTACGAAATGGCCAAACAAATTTGAATATGACTTTATTCTTCGATTATTACATTTCCCGGTGAAGAGATTGATGTTCTTCTTGATTGATTTTCTTCTCTCTTCTTTCTTTGTACTAACAAGTGATTTTTTAAGAGGCTTAGAACTTTAAAAACAAAAAAACACAAAAAATTCTAAAAAATGAATGAAATATTTATTTGAATCGATAGTTTGAACCTTGCAATTTAATGTTTAAAGATAATTTCATGCAAATGTTGACCGCGGCTGCGTCTCAGGTAGCCCATCCGCTGAGTCCAATTTTGGCATACTCTTTCACACATATCGGCCGGTATCTCACGAATGAATGCATGGATGTTGGCTTCCAGTGCGTCAATCGAAGCGGGCTTGTCCCTATACACATTAGCCTTGACATACCCCCATTGTTTCGCGTGCTGTGTGGCATGTGGCACCGTCTTGTTGAAACCACATATCATGCAAGTCAAGAACTTCCATTTCGGGCAAAAAAAAGTTTGTTATCATCGCTCGGTAGCGTTCACCATTGACAGTAACGCTGCGATTCGCATCATCTTTGAAGAAATATGGCCCAATAATGCCGCCGGCCCATAAACCGCACCAAACAGTGGCTTTTTCGGGATGCATTGGTAGCTGTTGCAATGCTTCTGGCTGATCTTCACTCCAAATGCGGCAATTTTGCTTATTTACGTACCCATTCAACCAAAAATGAGCCTCATCGCTGAACACAATTTTTCGATAAAAAAGCGAAAATGAACATTTCGAACCGAGCACGAATTTTGATAGTAAAATTCAATAATTTGCAAGCGTTGTTCATTTGTAAGACGATCCATGGTTAAATTGCAAACCAAACTGAAACTGTTTGACAGTGACACAAGGTACTAAACACACGTCAGCTGTCAAAACCAGTGTTGCCAAAACCAAACCAGCTAAAAAATCACCCGTTATATAGCTATTGTAGGTATAGTGTGAGTGTCGGGTTAATATTTTTTTAGTTTTTTTTTCTTTACAGTTAGTTGTGTTTTATGGTTTTTAAATAAACTTTTTTTTTCTTTCTATGTTTTATTCATCTTTTGTGCTTTGCGTTGCTCTTTTTTAATCTCTTTTAATAAGTCTCTATCCCTACTATTATAAAATTAAGTTATTGCGTCCACTGTTTCTAGCTACACTTCACTTATAAACTTATTATAAGCTAAACCATGGATTTGATTCTTTTTCTATCAACAAATTTCGCGGAGTGGGTTTGTATAACGCTAATTATTTTGTTTTAAATTTGAGAAGTGGAACTCTGGCGAAGCAAGGCGAGCACGGGTCAGCTAGTATATATATATATATATTTCATAGTAGGGCCCCTGCTTGAGTGGAGCTACTCTGCTTTTTGCACACAAAAAATAAACGCTGCATTGCTGTTTTCGACATATGCCACGGTACCGCATTCTTTCATACTTGCATCTGCGAATATTAGGATATGTATCACTCCTGCTAAAAACGCACCCAGGGCCAAATTGTCACCTCCTTCAAACGCAGTCGACTTTTGTCGCACTTGTCCCACTCAGTCAAATTAAATTCGGTGTAATAATTTCATCTCACAACCGTTTTTTCTTCCATACGGTTTGGAACAGAACCTATATCATAATAGCTGGTGCCAGCATCCCAAGGGGGTAAAATTCAGCGCAATGATTTGGAGAACGTTGCGTTTAGTCCCTTTTGCTATATTCGAACTGATCAAACTCTCAACGGATTGAAAGGGCATAGCAATTTCATCGCTGACTATAAACCATATTAGACCCTAAAACCTTCTGAATTGTTGGAGTATCGCATGAACCCATCGTGTTCCTAATCCTTGAACAGTTGGAATTCCATTTCTTCAGGTTCATAGACGTATTTCTCAGAATCGAATACGGCTTTTTGGCTGATTCGTTCACCTTCTTCCGCAGAGTATTCACTCAGTACCATATCGTCCATATAAAAACTATTTTCGAGCACTTCGCACATAGAATGAAAAAGATGCTTTTCACGAGTTAAGTGTAGACGCAAAGTAGCAGTTAAGACCAATGGGCTGCAACTAACCCCAAAAGTGACCCTCGTCGTCCTGTAGTCCTCATATACTGCAAACTGATCTGCCGACGTTTGTTGTGAGTACCAAATAAAACGGTGAGTGTCGCGATCTTTCTCATTAAAAAACGTTCCAACCCGAAAATCAGCAGTACCTTCAGGACGTCTGGCAGCACCCACTCTCATTTAGAGAAGGAACATCCTCTGTGCAGGCAGATGCATCAAACACAATCCGCAGATTGTAAATCGTACTGCAGCGTCATACTCCTTAAACTTTTTGGATGTCTTTAATAACCGTCTTGAAAGCAAATTCAATCTATGTATAGCATTCTTTCTGTTGCAGACCATCAAAATGTTTGGATTTTTTCACGGATGTGTAGTCTCGTAACGTTGACATGGTTTGATTTGGATTTAATGTCGTCATCGTTGAGAACAGGCAGCAATAAATTGATACTAAGAATATACGAATATAAATTACTGGTTGAAAGAGTAGAAGCCCCATCATGTGAAGAATTGTTCACTTCGTCGACATCGGTAATAGTCAACACGATGAACGATGATCGGCGGGTAAGCAATGAAGCAAAACTGATTTACGCGTAACAAAGTATTGGTGTGAATGTATTTGCAAAGAAGTAAGTGTGCGGCTGCATGATGTAATTCAGTTGTATAAATTTCGCAAACCAGTGACTTTAAGATTTTAAATGAATAGGGCGAAGACAAATCAACTGTTGCATTTGCTTGTCGACAAGTCCCGTGCACTGCTTTCCGAAACTGCTCCCAAAATGGTAGCCAATTCTGAATATTACCATCGAACTTTTTTAGGGGTAAAACAGGAAGCTTAGTAGAACAGTTCAGGACAGTTGATATATGCTGGTACGGAGACTGCGTTTCCAGATTCACTGCAACTGGCGCTTGCTTCTGCCGAGCCTTATTATGCTTTTCAAACCAAGTCCAAAACCGGGTTTCGTCAAAACACACGAAAACTTCATCGAAAAAAGAAGTTTTCCCATACCTACATATTTCAGTTTTCAAAACGAGTCGTTCGCATTCGTTTTCCACGAAAACACCACGAAAACGACTTCCAATCGTTGGGTTTATAGGAACAAACACACCTTTTGCAATGTTCAGCAAATGGCTGACCGAACAAATGTCACAACTCACATCTTAAAATCATTTTCGACAATTAATTGATGGGCTAATATTATTTTGAAATGCACCCAATTCATTTTTCAGGGTTCCGTACCCAAAGGGAAAAAACGGAACCTTATTAGTTTCGCTCGGATGTCTCTCCGTCTGTCTGTCCGAACTCACTAAGCCAATTTTGTTTTAAAATAATGCGATCGAAATTTGTAACCAAAAGAGTTTGCACCGAAGTTTAACGACTAGTGTTTATACAGTCACCCGCTTCGTGTTCGTTAATACCTGAAAACTGAACCAAAAGAATAAAGCTCATTCAATTAACAAAACCAACAAAACTATTGAATTTACCAAAGTATACCGAACACACCCTGTCGTTATTAATTTAGTCCTTCACTCGTCAATCGCCAATAGTTAGTTACCTGTAATAAAAGAAAAATCATGAATCTCTAGTTACATAATTATACGTATATACCTGCATAAATGCCGCAGGAAACTCCAAAAGGTTCCCTTTGCACGGGCATATTCGCAGTGATTGCGCTAGTCACTGAAAAATGTAATTAATATAATATAAAATTACCAAAATATAATTACCAAAAGATAAGAAAACCATCTTGGTAATAATAATGTCCTAAATAATAAAGCCAGTCCATGCTTGTTGTTTTTTGTTTACTTTTTGACATGTCAAAATGAGCAGGTATGTGAGCCAGTTGCGTTCAGCTGAAAGATATAGTCTCGATTGGCATAGTGGGTGAATTTTTTGTTGATGCATGTTGACATGTTGAAGTTCAGCTTCAATGTTGATTGAATTTGAAAATTCAAAAGAGCAGGACGTTGAGATGGGATGAAGAAGGTAGCACGATCTTCAGCGGAAAATTGTTGGTGATAGTGGTACTGGGAGACTAGGGGGCATTATTAGCTGGTGAGGCCGAACAATAGTTCTTGGCGAAACCATAGTGTGGTGCAAGGTCAAAAACAGTGGTAGTCATTTAATGGCCACAGTGCCGAAGAATTTTTTTGTTGTAGCTTTTTCTTTGAAATATTTAAAATTAATTGAAGAAGCGGAAGGATTTTATCCCAATAAATTGTATGAAAATTTTATTTAAATAGATAGCGGTGAGTTGGACACGAATTTAATGTTGTGTTATAGAAAATAATTCAGTGTTTGTATTAGATCATCATTTGGCGGTCAGCGGCTACCAGCAAACAAATCAAAAAGAAGCCGTGGCCGCCAACTTTTATTCGTGGATGTTAATGTACATTTTTCTTGTTTGTACGTGTACTATTGTGTTTTATGTGCATTTTTGGAACGACGAAACTGTCCGAACCGGAAAATTGTACGGAAGTGCCACAAGAGCACCCGCTTACCGCTCCAAAACGGTCGGCATAGCACATATACATTACAAGCACATAATACATCACAAAGAATGTAAATTACAAGTACATAATACGTCACGAAGAAGGTATTGTGTTGTTGAATTTATGCCATTTTAATTGACTTCAAAATGCCAGTTCCTTCTATAAAAAAAAATTACTTGAGAATGTACAGTCATAGTTGTTTGCTTTATGTTTACTTTGTATCATATTTTTGTAACTTTTAATTTTTAATATTGTTGGCCTTATGTCTATGAAAGATTTTGTTCTTTGGTGATAAATAAATAATAAACACAAGGAAGGTACATTACAACTGCATAATACATCACAAAGAAGGTACATTTCACGTACATAATAGAACACAAGGAAACAGTGGCGTAACTATACCATACTTTTGATGGGGCCCTATCAGTAAAAATCGTCAAGTTGTACTCAGTTTAATTTTAATAAACTTCGAGATTTTGAGCGTACTCAATTAAACGTTGTATATGTCCCACTAATGGCCATAGGCCTCCTCTCTTAGGCGAGAATGAAAATTAATACAGATGTGCAATTACCGGTATTTTGATTGACGGTTTTTTGAGACCAATCTCAAGGCAATGACAAAGATGCAAAGACTAGCATGTAGGAACAACCATCGCAATGAGAACTACACCCACAGCTGATTTAAAGGGAATTTTTCAATCTGACTCCTCTGGACTTATACATGGAAGAATTAGCTACCAAAAGTGCTCTATATAAGGCATGCACAAATTCTAGAGAAAAACGTTGGGAACATTGTCACTTCTGACTACATGTCTCCCTATCTGAACTTTGATATACCATTCTCCAACTCTTTTCCGAGTAGAGATGAATGGAGCACAGATGAACCCAAAAAACGGAAATCGGTATCCATTATCACCATAGATGGATCAAAGATGGACTGTGGAACCAGTGAGGACTTGAATATACACTGCTCCATCAGGCTTCCTGATAGCAGTAGTGTCTTCCAAGTCTTCCAAGACGCCCGAATGGTGTCACTATTGGCAATACCGAGTAATGATATTACCATTTTCATTGATAGCCAGGCGGCTATAAAAGTAATTTCTGCTATTTAAATAAAATCCAAGCTAGTTCACTGCTGTCGCGAGGAGCTCAAGGTTCTGAGATAAATGACGAACTAGCGAGAAAGGGGTCTGAAATGGATCGTGATAGAGCATTGCAGTCGATCAAGCCTCTACTCTGTAACTTCAGAGAACATGTGGAGAACAATATTCGTATGAAAACCAATAACAGGTGGAAAGCACTAACTACCTGGGAGGTATCTCGGAAGCTACGGCCAGTATATGACAGAGGCCGAACCATCAAGCTTCTACAGTTTGACAGGTCATCGCCGTCTAAGCTGGTAGGGGCTCTAACAGGTCACAACTTCTTAAGAAGTCACAAGATGAAACTAAATCTCAAAGATGACGATATATGTATAGTGGCTGCGGAGACGAAGAGGTCGATGAGGACACACCTCACTTCCTCTGTCATTGCCCGAGCCTCTGTCACTTGAGGCACAGAACACTTGGAAGCTATTACTTCCATGGCTTGCGAGAGCTTTCCGATGTTACACTTTCTGATCTTTACAGGTTTTTGAGGATATCGGGATGGCTGGACGCCGTCGGGTAAACACAAGAAGAAAGACACGAGCTAAATTAAAATTACTCGTCATGAGTAACGTGTACATCTCTAAAAATGAATCAACATCTTTTTGTTTAGGTTGGTTGAAATACTTAACGATTAACTTGAAATTATATAATGGTCTTTAGTTGTCTCACTTTGGATTTTAAGCAGTAGGGTAGGGCGGGGCTAGTTGGGCCACGGGGCAAGTAGGCCCACTCGAATAACTCAGAAACTAAAAGTCCTACATGACAACGATGACACACAATCGAAGTGTGTGACAAGCCAAACTAGTTGAAATTGCATTTTTACTTTTAAAGGGGCGCGTCATTTAAAATTTGTATTTTTAAGTGTAAAAACTAAAAAAAAAAAAAATTATTTTTTTTCTTTCTTTTTTTGTGAAGCGGTGCAAATATCAGAATAAGTAAACATTTTTCATGTGTCCCGTTATTGTGAGGAATTGAAGTGTTTGGTGTAGTTGTTTCTTTGTGAAACAAAATGTTCAACAAAGTCAGTGCGGGGTAAGTTGGACCGCCAGTGGTGAGGAAGAAAAACATCTTGATTGGTTTTGTCGTATGTGTATGCATATTCAAAAAGTTTACCTGGGGAAGAGTGGGTGCAGTGTCACACTTGCCGAAAGTGGGCCCATTCAAAATGTTCCAAAATATGTCAAAGAAGCATCTTTATTTGCATAAATTCCAGTAACGATTATACGATTCATAATCTATAAAATAATATTTTTTTTCTTATCTAAATTTATTTTATAGAACGTCATAAAGCGGTTTTTTATTTTCGTTTTTTGAAGTTTATGTTGTGTTTTTTCATTAAGTTTTCATTTTAAATACATTTTAGAAAGAAATTATAGCGTTTTCGTATTTTGTAAAAATTGCTTTTCAGTTTTTTAGGTTTCGGACCAACTTACCCCACTCACTGGTCCAACTTGCCCCGCTGGTGAGGTAAGTTGGACCACTTGGACTTGATGTATTTGAGTCAAAATAATTATTTAACTGTAAGATAAATTGTTTTTTTTGTTAATATCATTAAAAAGTCGAAGTTTCAATGTATCTATTTACTTTAGTTTCATAGCTTAATTATGAACAGATTGGAAGTTATGAAGCGTCAAAAAAAAAGTGGTCCAACTAGCCCCGCCCTACCCTACTTATAAAAATATACTTTTCAAATAAAATAAAATCCTCGGGTACAATGTAAAAAAAAAAATTTTTATAAAGACTAGAAGATACTCTGGACAGAACAACAACAATTCATCACACAAGACCAAATACGTGCGATCGTTGCCAGATAAGCCATTTTTTTAATAATATATATTTTTTTTTATTTTCATTATTTATAAATTCTGTTGTTTTACATTTAATTTTGTGTGTCTTTGTTATTGTAATAAGTTTCGTATCCAAGAATATTTTTTTTTATATACAATTTGTGTATGTACCACTAAAGTGAGCTCATTTTACGTAGGAAGTAACTGGGAGTTAGGAGTTTCGCGGAGGGGGAATAAAGAAAAAATTTAAAGCGACTAGGGATGAAGAATACCAAATTTAGGAATTGCCAGATTCAACTTTTGTTTTTTTTTTTAATAATGTTGGTGTAAATTTTAAATTAAATTAAATTCGTTTTTTATTTTCGATACAAGTTAACTTAAAGATAACTTATAACTATTCTAGTTTACATTTTATTTCCTAAATTTAATTAAATTAGTGTAAACAACAAATTTATTAAATCGTCAAGAAAACTGGCTCAATAAACGATTCTACACGTAACAAAATGAATCAATCTCTTTTTCTTATATGGTGAGCCATAACGTAAATAAATGTCCGTGACAAGAACCCTCACCATTTCGGCGAGCGAAGTCGAGCAAAGCAAACGTGCCCCGCTCCTCGCACCCAACACTGCCCCCTTCTTTATCACATCCTATCCAACTGTCATTTCCTCATCCTGTCTCCTGTCATTTGCAAATCCCAACGTCCTTATAGTCCTAATACATGCCTATTACAGTATCTTTCATCGGATTGAAACGTCAATCGAAAACTTATTTTATTAAAGCCTTCACTATAAACTTCTAGAACTCCACTTAGGTTCCTATATTTGTTTTTGTTCTTAAATAGATGAACAATTTTAATTTCGTCTACTATTTCCTCTTTAACTTTATCGTTTTCTATATTCATTGCACATATTTTAGTGTGGGGTTTTGTAAGAACTTACTTACTTACTTAACGGGCTCCCGACCCGTGGAGAGTCTCTGCCTGAGACACTGCAGCCTTCCATCCTCTACGATCCCGGGCACGCTGCTTCCAATTGTCCAGACCAAGCGCTCTGGCATCAGCGATGGCTTGGTCTTTAAAACGGAGGTTCGGTCTTCCTTGTCTTCTCGAACCTGGGGGCTGGGATTCGAAGATCCTCTTAGCTGGAGCATTATTGTCCATTCGCTCGATGTGGCCGAGCCAATGTAGTCGACGTATTTTGGCTTTTTGGACTACATCCACATCTTGATACAGCTCATAGAGTTCGCGGTTATATCTTCTCCTCCATTCGCCTTCCTCGCACACAGGACCAAAAATCAGCACTCGGCGCCGTAGAGCAGAACTGGCAGTATAAGGGTTTTGTAAAGCATACATTTCGTCCCTCGCGTTAGGAGTTTTGAACCCATTTGCCAAACCGAAGTAGCAGCGGTTTCCTAGGGTAATTCTCCGCCGGATCGCCACTAGGATGTCATTCGTGGAGTTCATGTTTACTCCGAGGTAGATGAACTCCTTAACTACCTCGAAATTGTTGCTATCAATAGTAACGTTTTTTCCTAGGCGGTGGACAGATGTTTGTTTGTTTGTTGATAGCAAGTACTTAGTCTTGTCCTCGTTTACTTCAAGACCAACAGATTTCGCCTGTTCTTCAATCGCCGTGAAAGCTTCTATCACGGAGCGGTGTGACCGACCGATGATGTCAATGTCGTCCGCATACCCCAGCAGCTGAACGGATCTGTTGAAGATAGTGCCTTCCGTGTTGACACCTGACCTACGCACTATCTGCTCCAGTACGAGATTGAAGAAGTCGCATGATAGCGCGTCCCCTTGCCGAAATCCGGTGCATGTTTGGAATAGTTCGGAGGAGCTGTTTCCAAATTGCACGTTGCAACGCGTGTTTTCGAGTGTCACGCGACACAACTGAATCAATTTTGACGGGATTCCGAATTCGGCCATCGCCATATACAGCTCCTGACGATGTATACTATCATACGCGGCCTTGAAGTCGATGAATAGATGGTGTGTCTCTACTTGAAATTCGTTGGTCTTTTCCAGGATTTGCCTCAGTGTGAAAATTTGGTCTATAGTCGATCTGCCGGGCCGGAAGCCACACTGTCACGGCAGAACGGTTTAAGACGTTCACACAGTACGTTGGATAGGATCTTATACGCGACATTTAGCAGGCGTATGCCTCGATAGTTCTTGCAAGACATAGGATCGCCTTTTTGTAGATGGGGCATATGGAGCTGATAGTCCAGTCATCGGGCATGTTTTCTTCCATCCATACTTGGTTGATGATTTGGTGCATGCGCCCTACCAAAACATCACCTCCGTATTTAAAGAGATCCGATGGTAAGCCATCCGAGCCTGCGGCTTTGTTGTTCTTAAGCTTTTTTATAGCTAAGCCAACCTCTTCTGTACTGGGTGGTGGAACAGGTTCTTCATTGGCTGGACGCGGGTTATCTTCTTGCCCTACCACTCTCTCAACATGATGCCCATTAAGCAACTGCTGGGAAATTCTGCTTAAATACATCTACTATTCCCTGCGCTTCGGTGACTAGGTTTCCTTCGCTGTCTCGAAGAGCCTGTGTTCCGGTTTTGAAGCCAGCAGCCAGTTGCTTGGCTTTCTTATAGAACCTCCGGATGTTGTTGCGATCACGAGACTCTTCGATCTCCTTGAGCTGGAATACTGCCTAGGCTCTCTTCTTTCTACGCAGGATCTTTTTCTCCTCCCTTCTCCTGGCTCGATACTCTTCCCTAGCTGCCTTTGTTTAGCACTGCAGCATTTTCTTGTGTGCATCTTCTGTCACCTTTTTCCTGTACTCGCATTCATCATCATACCACGGGAGTCTTTCTCTGGGGTTTCTGGTACCCTACAGTGGTTTCGGCTACCTCCTTGATGATGTCGCGAGACTGGCACCACTAATTGTTGGTGTCTGTGGTAGGCGAGTGCATAGTGGAGAGTTTCATGCTCAGGCGCTCCGTGTAGGCTTTGGCTACTCCAGGTGTGCTAAGGCGTGCGACGTCAAATTTCTTCTTCTGGGCGGCCCGCAGCTTCTTCTCGTTGGACAGTCGAGCTCTGAATCTAGCTGCAACAAGAAAATGGTCAGAGTCGACGTTTGCCCCTCGGAATGTGTGCACGTCGAGGATGTTGGATGCGTGCCTCGCATCGATTAGCACATGGTCGATTTGGTTGGCGGTTCGACCGTCTGGAGAGCGCCAGGTTGCTGTGTGGATCCTTAGCCTTGGAAACCTAGTGCTACTTATCACCGTATTACGAGCTGCTGCAGGTAGCTTTGATGCGGATCACAGCTAGGCGATCACTTATCGGCCTAAAGTCAATAACTTTTGTCCTTAGCCGATTTCCCACGACGTATCCGCATCCTAATACATGCAATCTCTTATGGCAGCTGTAATAGATGTCGCAATTTTTTCTTTTCATCATGCCTGATCCTATCCATCGTATCTCCTGGATCGCGGTAATATCTGCCTTGTACCGCGTGAGGACAGACTCACTCAAGTTTTTGAGCAGCACCTGGGGTGTAGAGCGTTCGTACATTCCAGGTACATACTCTCATATCGTAGTCCATTGACGTTCCGGGTCTTGTTGCCATTTGAGGAGTACCATTATCCGAGGCTGGTTGTGTCTCTCTCATAACTAGTTGTTTTTTCCGTGGTCGGGAAGTTACCGCGACGGCACAACCCCCAATCTGGAGGGCCAGGCCCTTGTTTTAACCCTAGGACAGCGGACCGGATATTCCGATGTCAGTAACCCATTCTGGGATATGAGCGCTGCCGTTGACCCATAAAGGGCTCATCCGCCACCAACTCTTTCCAACACCCTGGCTCAGTATTGGAAGTCCCTATAGACCTGGTATCCAAGTAAGTTGAAGCAGCTCATATAGGGATAACACTTAGTAGTTCGACCTAACTGGAACTGTAGACGCCACCGTTGATTCCGTCTAGGGAATTCATCCGCTGCCGCCTGAAACAGGAGGGAGTGCCTAAGTGAGAAGACACTCTCCTTCCCCCTCTCTCGTCTGCTGCCACCAACGACCTTCCACAGGGGTTGGATACACTATCTCCAGTCGAGGTGCTAGGCACCCGGTACCGGTAGTCACCAACGCGGAGGTGAGAGTAGGAGTTGGTAGTGAGAGGCTAGAGTGAGAGCGCTTGTGTTCTCATGTAATCGCATCACTACCATTTCAACCACCAAGAACTAAGACCTTAAATTCTTCTTTAAATTTCAATTCAATTTAATTTTTCAGACGAAATTTTATCACCACACTTACACCACCATCATTTTTATTCACCACTGTATCGAAGCGCATGAGTATTTGGGACTCTGCTTCCGATGTGTAAGGAAGGGAACACATATTCATATGAAATTAACGAAAGACAACTTTCCACTTTAAATTTCTTGTGGTTTTATTTGATCGGAATTGCATTTTGCGACAGTTTTATTTGGTCCATAAAGTGAGTTTTAACTGAGCTACGATACAACGACATTATTTAATATAACACAAGTTACGTAGATTTTTTTTAATTTGCTTTCGCGTTTTTGCTGATTGTTGTTTATTTTGTTGGTAAATAGGGACAGACGATTCGTTTTTCACCACATCTGAATACAAACTTGTGTTTCATGGGCGAGTGCCACTACGGACTTAGAAATATGTATGTCACTCTATCAGCTGGTAATCACTTTCACACATTGCTTTTGCTCACTTGTTTTGTTATCTCCTTTACACCATCACATATTTGTTCATTTTGCTTTTTAAAAGACTCACTTAATCCATTTATTTTTAATTTGAATCTCTTTCACACCACTTTCGCAAGCTTGCTGTGCAACTTTCGTGGAATGAATTTGGCTAACAACAATAAGTTTTAATTTATCTCTCATTTTTTTTTGATCATGGATTCATCAAATTCTTGTTTGTACTCTTTTATATATCTACATATTATTTTTTTCCACTGTTTCATGCATTTCTTTCACAACTGCATTAATGTTTTCTATATACATAACACAGTTCTCACAAATATACCGCACTCTCGCACACGAATCAAAAATTTGTCAATTATATACGACTCTAAGCCAATATGAGTGCCAACACTCCTGCACATCTAATGCCAGATTCTCCACGAACTGCATTTGTGCATTTACTGCAATTCTTCATGATTTGAAGTTAAATTATTTTATCTAATCATAAATGTATGAACGTAAATATTCATTAAATGTTCGGAAAATCCCAGTGTATGGTGTTTATATACTGTGGAATTGGATTTTTATATATTGGGAAGATTACATATTTCTTAAAATAATTGTGTCCATGTCCGTTACAATTTTCTTCTCGAGTCGTAATAAAACTATTAAATAATATTTCGTACTTAAATCTATCTTCTATCTATCTTCCTTATAAAGGTTTTTCCAATAAGAGCGCTACAAAAGTTTTTTTTTTTTAAATAAAACAAAAACTGCGAGATATCAATGAAATTTTGTATTCCTGTGAAAGGACTTTCGATGCCATTATGTATGGAACTCGATTTCTTTTGCATGGCCACCACGGGCACGCTTGCAGAAGTCCAGACGCGTTCAAGCATAAATCGGCCGATACTGCTGCAATTTCACGTTCGATATTCGTACGAAGTTCATCAATCGTCGCTGGTTTATGTTGGCATAGACCATAGGCTTGACGTAGTCCCACAGGAACGTCAAATCGCACGACCGAGGCGGCCAAGCGACTGGACCATTTCGTGAGATAACACGTTCTCCAAACTTGGTTTCCAATAAATTGATTGTGACATTCGCTGTGTGGCTTGTGGCGCCGTCCTGTTGGAACCACATGTCCTCCAAGTCCATATCATCCAATCGGGGCCTCGGTTATCATTGAACGGTAGCGATTCCCATTCACAGTAACGTGCCGGTCATCACGGAAAAAGTGGCCCATAAACCACAGCAAACCGTAATTTTTTCGGGATGCAATGATGACTCATGGAGTACGTGTGGATTGCTGCCTGACCAATACCGCATATTTTGTTTATTGACGAAGCCCTCTTAACGTTGAGGGCACTGACTCCGAATTTCGGTAGTAAATTTTAATAACTTCGACTCGTTGTTGGCTCGTATATCTTTCCATAATGAAATGGCAAACCTTAATGAAGAGAAATGTCAAAAGAGCGGCAAGAAATTCGCCGTCGTTTGCTGTCCCTGTCGCTCTACTTTTGTAGCGTCCCTGTTGAAAAACCCTATATATTAGAGATGCCACGAATAGTTATTTGGCCGAATACCGAATATTCGGCGAGGCTCGTTACCGAAGCGCTGAACATTCGGCAACACTTAGTAGGTTTTTTCCGCGGTTAAGAAGTCAAAACAGACCTTTACAAGTGGTGGTCAGCAAACGCAAAACCCTTGCACAATTTGCTAAGATTTATTTGTCATCTCCGGTAGCAGTGTGTAAAGTGAGCGGCTGTTTTCAGAACCAGGTATAATCTATGAAGAAAAAACGCAATCGTCTACTATCGACAAATGCTAAAAAATTTGTTTTCATACACCATAGTTTACCACTGGTAAATTTTAAATATTAACATATTAATTTTTTGATAAAATAAACATCTTTGCGAGTAATATTTTGAGTTTTTTTTTTTTTTTCATTATTTGCTATATATATTGAAAACTATTCGGCCGAATACCGAATAGTGAAAAAATGTGGCCGAATACCGAATAGTTGCCGAATATTCGTGGCATCTCTACTATATACATATAAAATAGTTGCAAGTTTGTTGTGTCTTTATAACTCACGAACGGCTCAACCGATTTGAATGATTTTTGTTTTGTTCGTCTTGAATCAGGGATGGTTTAGGAAAGAAAGAAAAGTCGGAAAATTCTCAACAGGTGGCGTTGTAGGCAAACATTTCCATTTTCATGGGGAAATGCAATTTGAAAAAAAAAAAAAAAAAAAAAAAAAAAAAAAATAATAATAATAATAAACTGGATAGAAATCGAGTAGGTACCTAGTTTCAAATACAAAAAAATATATATATATATATGTCGGAGCATGGTATGTACGGTATAGTACAGGAATGTACTGTGCAATAAAACATTAGGTTTACTGTAGTATCAGTAACATAAGTAAAATTAGAGCAGGCGATTCAATTGGAAAAATAAAGAAAAGAAGAAAAATAAAGTAGAAAGAAATAAAATATCACGAAGGATAGACGGGCAATCCTCAAGACGAGAACGAAAATGAAATTTCTACATATATAAAATATTAAAAGCAATTGTTGTCAATTATTTAAATTATTTTCCAAGCAAACTGTTGTTGTCCAACAATTTTTTTAAATATACCTAATAAGTTTTTTTATGTTTACTATGCTACATTAAGTAACTTTTTGAAATGGAGTAGACTATTTGATTTGTTTGATGGTTTTTGAACCCATCATTTTTGTTTGTCAAGTATTTTCAGGATCCTTGTATTAGTTCAAACTTCAAATGAAAGCAGAAATATACAATAATTAGTCTATGATCATGATCGAAAACGTGTGTTTAGGTTAGGTTAGGTAGGCGGGCTGGCGTGGAATACTACGCGCCACACTCAGGTCAATATTGACCCATTGTGATGCCCATTGGGGGAAGAGGTTGTCCCTTACCCATAATAACCCTGTCTATACATATTTGTGGTTAGTTACTCACTGTACTGTTATATACAAACCATCTTGTGGATTTGATGAAGCACACTATCTTGTCTAGTGGTGTGCTAGAAAGATCGTCTATGTCGTGGAAGAAGTTCTCCCTAGGAATCTGTGCCTGTTGTGTTGGAGGCTTGGGCAGTGGCATAGGAAGTGTGTTGTGTCCTCAAGAGCTTCCTCATCACCGTAGCCTCTACAGAGTTCCTCTTCCGACAAGCGTAATTTCTTCATTTGATACAGCAGAGTGTTGTGCCCCGTTAAGATTCCTACGAGGATGGAATGGGATTTCCTATCCTTTCGTAAGGTTGGTCATATCATTCTTGTTGTATAGCATGTTTGTAATGTATTCCATCTAACGTTCGCCTCTCTTATGGCTTTTCTCCCAGCTTCAAGCTTGAGTGAGCATGGCGGGATTTTCACAGAGGGATCAGCTTGTTCTGATACAGCTGCCGAACCTAGTCTAGCTAATTCGTCCGGTTTCTCGTTTCCTGGAATACCTTCATGTCCCGGAACACAGCAGAGCAATACCTTGTGCTGAGTGCCAAGAACCCTGAGTTCTTCGCGACAGCATTTCACAAGCTTTGATTTGATTTCTGTTGCAGTTAATGCTTTTATAGCTGCCTGGCTATCGATAAAGAAGGTGATACCTTCAGGTGCTGACAGCTGCTGCTGTCACTGCCAGGACCTCTGCTTGGAAGACACTGCTGTGGTCGGGGAGGCGTTTCTATTTAGAAATACCCAACTACTCAGAGAAGACTCCTGCCCCCACCCCGGTTACCATTTTCGAACCCTCCGTTAAAACGGCTATGGATTGCGCATTAGGCACAAGTCTGTCTTTCCATTCTTCTCGGCTGCGCACGAGAATGGTCTTGTGAACTCCAAATATGGTGTAATATAATCTGTATTTGGTATATGACCAAAATATTTCTGTAGGATCAACGAGTTGTCCTCATCGCACTGATAGTGCCGATACACACTAGTACTTTGTACTTTCGTGATAGCTTTTAGATAGGTGGCTTTGTTTGTTGCCGGCCACCATACGAGACTGCCGTAGCATAGCATAGGTCTTGACGTGGGTTTACTGATGGCGGATAAAATGGGCAGTTGGGCATGATATCACTTAATCGTCCAAAACACGATGTATTCAACCACGAATTACAAAGAGTATGACTCTTTGATGGAAGCTGTGAACAAAATAACTTTTTTTTTTTTGTTTTTTTTTTTTCCGAGGGTAGGTGAAAATCTTCCAAAGACACTATGAGAATAGCAAGCGCGTTCTCATAGTAGTGTCAGATTTTTACTGACTAAAAACACCACCCTTCAAAGATTGATAGATATTGCAACTAAGAAATAACTTATCAAGCAATTTTTCTCTCATTAAATAAAAACTTTTGACAGGTTACTTTCCAATGAAAGATCCTCCGTGTTCCGCATATTAGACGCGGTTAATCTTATCTTGCCAAGTCGAACGGTTTCGTTCTTTGTAGTCGGCGCAATAAATTGCTCTCGTCCAAGATTTGTCGGACTGTATTGTTTATATGTCCGATTAGTCGGTTTCTATGCTTTCTCGCGAAGCTTCTAGTTTCAGCTTCGATTGTTGGAATTCCGAGATCCCTATGGATATCGTCGTTTCTAATATACCATGGTGCTTGTACAATTTGTCTAAGCACTTTATTTTGAAAAGTTTGTAGAATATTGGCATTTGTTTTCTTGGTACAACCCCAAAGTTCTATACCGTAGGTCCACACCGGCTTTAGCACTTGTTTGTGGAAAAGCAGTTTGTTCTCAGTTCTGAGTTGGGAATGTTTTCCGAGTAACCAGTACATTTCTCTATATTTGATATCGAGTTCTTTACGTTTCATTTTTACGTGCGAACTCCATTTCAACTTTGCGTCGAGTGTCATTCCCAGATATTTGGCCTCGTTGGCAAAGGGTATTCGGGCCATATTTAGGAAAATTGGCAAGTCATTGGTTTTCTTGTACGTGAAATTCACATGTACAGATTTAGTTTCATTTAGGGCGATCCGCCAGTTCCTTGTCCTTTCATTTATCTTATTCACTGCGGTTTGCAGTTTTGTAGTCGTTTCTTCGATTGTATTACCTACTGCTAGGATAGCTGTGTCGTCGGCGAACGTAGCAAGGGTAGTGCCATCTTCCCTTGGTATATCGCGAGTATATAACAAATAAAGAAGAGGACCAAGGACGCTTCCTTGCGGTACACCGGCCGAAATTTCTTTTAGCTCCGCGTATTCGTTTCCATTTCTAACACGGAAGAGTCTATTCCCGAGATATGATTCTAGAATATCATATAGGCTTGCGGGGAGAACTTGTCGTAATTTAAATTTCAAGCCGTCGTGCCACACCTTATCAAAGGCTTGTGAGACGTCAAGGAATACGCTTGAGCAAATTTTTTTTTCTTCAAATGCTTTCTCGATTACGTCAGTAGTTCTATGTACTTGGTCAATCGTCGAATGCTTGGTTCTGAACCCAAACTGGTGGTCAGGGATAAGATTATTGCCTTCAATAACCGGTTTTAGGCGCCTGATCAATATTCTCTCGAAGACTTTGGAAATCACTGGAAGAAGAGAAATCGGTCTATAGGATTTTACTTCATTTGGCGGTTTTCCTGGTTTTAAAACCATTATGACCATTATGACAAAATAACTGGTAGCATTTACTTTCTGGGTGCTCCCGGAGGTACCTACTGCCAATACGTTCTTAATTTCATTGTTTTTGGCACGGATTTGATTGCAGCATGAGTTGCAATCGGCAGCGGATAAATTCCCTAGACGGAATCAACGGTGGCGTCTACAGTTCCAGTTAGGTCGAACTACTAAGTGTTATCCCTATATGAGCTGCTTCAACTTACTTGGATACTAGGTCTATAGGGACTTCCAATACTGAGCCAGGGCGTTGGAAAGAGTTGGTGGCGGATGAGCCCTTTATGGGTCAACGGCAGCGCTCATATCCCAGAATGGGCTACTGACATCGGAATATCCGGCCCTCTGTCCTAGGGTTAAAACAAGGGCCTGGCCCTCCAGATTGGGGGTTGTGCCGTCGGGGTAACTTCCCGACCACGGAAAAAACAACTAGTTATGAGAGAGACACAACCAGCCTCGGATAATGGTACTCCTCAAATGGCAACAAGACCCGGAACGTCAATGGACTATAATGTGAGAGTATCTACCTGGAATGCACGAACGCTCTACACCACAGGTGCTACTCAAAAACTTGAGTCTGTCCTCACGCGGTACAAGGCAGTTATTACCGCGATCCAGGAGATACGATGGATAGGATCAGGCATGATGAAAAGCAAAAATTGCGACATTTATTACAGCTGCCATAAGAGATATTAGTATGCGGATTCGTCGTGGGAAATCGGCTAAGGTCAAAAGTTATTGACTTTAGGCCGATAAGTGATCGCCTAGCTGTGATCCGCATCAAAGCTACCTTCCAAAACATAAGCCTAATATGTGCACACGCCCCTACCGACGAGGCTGAAGACCCCATAAAAGAGGAGTTTTATAACCTCCTGGATGGAGCCTACGGAGCCTGTCCGGAGTATGACGTTAAAGTTGTGCTCGGGGACTTCAATGCCAAAATCGGTCAGGAAAACATCCTTGGTGGGTTAGTTGGTAAGCACAGAATCCACGAAACGACAACAGAGAACGGCTACCGACTAATTGACTTTGCAGCAGCTCGTAATACGGTGATAAGTAGCAATAGGTTTCCAAGGCTAAGGATCCACACAGCAACCTGGCGCTCTCCAGACGGTCTAACCGCCAACCAAATCGACTATGTGCTAATCGATGCGAGCAGCGTTGCCAAGTCATTTTGGCGTTTGAGCACCGTTTTTTAAATTTTCAGCGTTAATTTTGACCTCTTGGGCACCAAAACTGTATTTTTTTTTAAAACAGCTTCAAAATAGAAAAAAATAGAAGTAAAAAAACAAAAAAAAAAAAAAAAAAAAAGGCCAGCACTAAGTCTACTTTTTCGGCACTGAAATGAAATTTTGAGCACTAGATTTAACGCTGAAAGCACTGACTTGGCAACGCTGGATGCGAGGCACGCATCCAACATCCTCGACGTGCACACATTCCGAGGGGCAAACGTCGACTCTGACCTTGTTGCAGCTAGATTCAGAGCTCGACTGTCCAACGAGAAGAAGCTGCGGGCCGCCCAGAAGAAGAAATTTGACGTTGGACGCCTTAGCACACATGGAGTAGCCAGCAGTGGCGTGGCGTGAACATTTTTAAATGGGAAGTCGAAGCAAAATTAATCACATTTAAATATAAAAAAAAACTCTACAACTGTGCACAAAATCATACATTGAACATTTTCTTTCACATCAGGGCCCTATTCCACAAAACAATTTATCAATTTTTCACTTTGCAATTTGCAAAATGTTCGTCAATTTATAATGTTTTGCAAATTCCTCAAAACTATAAAATTCGAAAATTGTCAAGTTGAAATTGAAAGTGTAATTTGCAAAGTATTTAACATTTTTATATTTTCTTTGCAATTTCTGTTCCACGTACGTTCTCTTGTGCAAAGTGCAAAGTAAATATTAAAAAGTGTAATTTGCAAAGATTTTGCAAATAATTATGCTGTTTCGTTCCACAAAAACTTTAAACTCTATTTTTGCAAAACAAATTTTGATAAATTTGTCAAAAGTTTGCAAGGTAAACGATCGCCTTACAAATTCATATTGTTATAACTAGTGAAGCTTTCAAAATGTTAAGACGTGAGTTTTTGTTCTACGATACTGAAGACGCGGTTGTAACAAGAAATTATAGACACCGAATTAATTTTTCGGGATTACAAAACCTCTTATTTTAAAGAGTGCTTTCGTTTACATCAAATTCAAGTTGATTTCCTTTTGAATGAAATTGGAGAGAAATTAGAGCACAATATACATCGCAATCATGCTCTTATCGGCTGAAAATCAACTGCTACTGTGCTTGCATTGGCTCGGAAATGGTTGCCAGTACCATGGTGTTGCAGCTAGGAATGGTGTTGCAAAATTATCAGTATGCAGAACCATCCATAGAGTTGTCGACGTTACGGAATGCGGCTGTAAGTCAAAGATTTGACAATGGATGGTGACCATTTCCGAATGCTGTTGTTTTGGGTGATAGCGGTTACGGACTGAAAAACTGGTTGATACCACCATTACGCCGAAATTCCGATAACCCTGCTGAAGAGGCTTTCAATTGTTGCCACAAAAAAACACGGCGCATAATTGAAAATAGATTTGGCATTCTTAAAGAAAGATTCCCGTGTAGTTATTGTTTGTGCCATCTTACACAATATTGCCTGTAGCATCGGAAGGACTAGTGAAAAAACATGCAACCCACTGGGAACACTGACATTGAAATCGAGGAATTGGATCTGGAAAATGCTGAAAAAGAAAATGATGCCCTTAATAATATGGATCATGCGAGTGGAATGGAAAGGCTTACTTCTCTGCTGCATTACTTTTCCTAATGCGGACCATCATAGTATTGTTTTGAAATAAAATATTTTTTTGGCTATGACCTTTTTCCACTGCAAAAGCGTTGTTTCCTTTGGTGGCATTTTTGGGGTTTCAGATTAAGATCTCAGAGAATATGTAATATAAGAAGTAAACATATGGAATTCACTTATTGTTTATTCAGAAATGAAAAAAAAAAAATAATAATAGAAGGGAAAATGGTAATACATATAAAAAAATAATAATTAAAACTTAAAATATTTGTAGTTTCTGCCGCTGCAATTTCCCGAGTTATGGCAGAGGATGGAAGTTGTAGCTCCCTCTCCAATTTCAGGCATTGAAGTTTTCTGTAGTAAACTTCATCCAGGAGCTTCAACCGACATTTCTTCTCTATTTAGCAATGAAAAGTGTAAAGTGATATGACAGAAATGCAAAGATGATTAAATGCTTTGTGGAACACTTTGCACGCTCACTTTGCAGGAGATCGCAAAGACTTTGCAGGAGCGCAAAGTCTTTGCAAACATTTTCTAGTGCAAAGTGAAATTTGCAAAGAATATTGTGGAACAGAAACACTTGTCACTTTGCCAAAAAAATGTAATTTGCAAAGTACAAAGTGCAAAGTTGATGAATTGTTTTGTGGAATAGGGCCCAGCTAAGCAAAATCAATTCAAAACCTTTTTTATACTTCAAGTCATTAATATTTAAAATTTACAATGAACTTAAGGCATACTAAAAGTGGCTTTGATAGAATCCCTTGTTGACAGACGTATGATGCCATAACTTAAAGCAAATTAAGATTACCTAATGATAATAAACACACCCTTACCTACCTCAACATACAACCTACGTGCAATTTATTCACACAAAAGACAAAAAGAAAAGAAGAAGTAAAAGTTCATATCATAACCAAACAAACACATACGTGTTGTAAATAAATAAAGAATTACTTGCGTTTGAAACTTGTATGTGTTTATTTATTTACAACAAATCAGAAGTGGGATGTTCGTTTTCCAAACCGATTCCATAATCAATCTCTTTGCATAAATAAATAAAATTCGAGAACATTTTATTGTATTTTATAATCATGGTGACGCCGAGGGATGATAGAGCTGAAGAACGAGACCGAAGAAGAGAAGAGCTTGAGCATGCAGAGCGTATGCGAGTGGAAGCAGAGCAGGTAAATCGGCAGAAAAATGTTGGCGAGGAAAGTAGGTAGTGTTGGTGGTGGTTGTGTTGGTGGGGCTGTACGAGGCGAGGGCGAGATGGATACAGAACGACAGAACAATGTGCAAAACGAAATAGATGGAAGACAAAATAAAAATAACGAAAATGAGGACATTAACATAAATCAAGAAATACCTAGAAGGAGACAACAAGATTTTCAAAATCCAGGAAATTCTGCGAACACTGGACGATGGGAATGGATGATGGAATACATGATCAACGAAAATCGCATACGCAATGAGCAGATTCAAAGACGTGACCAAACTATCGATATTTTGGTTGAACAAATTCAAGGATTAACGCAAAGTGTCCTTCCAAATGCCAGGAGCACTCCAAGAGCTCATGAAGAAACACTCGTTGCCTGTCAAATGATGCCGGACTTGGCCAAAAATATCGAAAAGTTTGATGGGGAATGCGACATGGTAACGGCACAAAATTGGCTTAAGAATATCGAAAGAATGTGTCGTCTTCATCGATGGTCAGAGGAATATGCGTTAGACATGGCAAAATTAAATTTGGTTGGTGGTGCTAAACGCTGGCTAAATGCGAGATTAGATGAAATAATAAATTGGGCTCAGTTCAAAACAGCTTTCGAAAATACATTCTACAATCAAGGAAAATATGTCTACTAGATGGCAACGCATGGCAAGTCGTCTACAGCAAAAGGGTGAAACATCAAACTCTTATTTCCATGACAAATACGACCTTTGTCGGCAATTGAGGCTCACCTTCGACGAAACTAAGGAAATGATTTTGACTGGACTATGGGCACGGGATGCAGCCAACTCTTTAATGGGCTGTCGACATTTAGATGCTGATGATCTCCTTCACGACATTTTAAAATTTGAGAGAATGGGATTGACACGTATTGGTCAAGATAGATTCAAGGCAAGTGAATTTCAACCGTCAACACTCCCACCAAGGAACAGTGAACATCATGACACCGGGATTCGTCCACGTGTAGCAAAGGAATTGGTATGCTACAATTGCCGTAAAGGTGGTCATCTGTCCAGAAATTGTCCGGAGCCTCGACCATCTCCAATTTGTTTTCAGTGCGGACAGCAAGGACACATTTCTCGAATGTGTCCCATTCAACAAGGAGCAGTCAGACAAGTAGATAGTTTGCCTCAGAACGGAATTGCAAAATATTTAAAGACTGTCTACGTAGGCGAGTGCAGATTATCTGCTTTTGTTGACATGGACAGCTCGGAATGTACTATCAAAGCCACTGCAGCCCTGCTAAATGGCTTTTGTATTCAGCGAGGTCTAATGGAGCTGAAATCGTTTGGTCCAGCTGAATTTAAAGTTATTTCACCTGGATGGATAGTTTCGTCACTCAAGGTTGATGGTGCTCTAGCTGAGAACATTAAATTTCGTGTGGTGCCCGATGAAGAACAAAAATGGGATGTTTTGGTAGGACGTACGTTTACTGAACTGCCATACATAGTGTACGCGAAGGTCGACAATTCGTTGCAGTTCACAAGGACGATCGAACCACAGCCATTTTCGGAATTCTCATATGCAGATCGTGCAATGTCATCATGGAAAGTTGAAGATACGACACAAATACCAAACGGTTCAGTTTCTTTCATCACAGCGGTTCAAGGGGACAATCAAATTGTACTGCCAATTGCTAATATTAGTGGTGAGGACGTGGCTGTTGGAGGAGTTTTCAACATTGATAAGGACATCACGAATTATGAAAATCCGTCCCCAAAATCAGCAATCGAGTTGAAAGATGTCAACGTGGATGCAGATAATACATCACCTGAAAATCTGCAAGAGCTTCTGGGTATTTTAAATCAATTTAGAGACTGCATTGCTCTTGACGCCAGTGAGATTGGATGTACTAGTGAATTTAACATGGAAATACAGGAGTTAGCAGGAAGTAAGCCCCAATACTCAAAGCCATATCCTGCGAGCGATGCTGAAAAGACAAAAATTAGAGAAATCGTCAACGACTGGAGAAGAATGGGTATTGTAACTGACACGAACTCTTCCTACGCGAGTCCTGTGTTGCTAGTTAAGAAGAAAACGGGTGAGTCCAGACTAGTAGTTGACTTTCGGCGCTTAAAAATTAACTTTCCGCTGCCGAATATGGATGATCATTTAGCGATGCTGGGAGACTCAAAGTTATTTATCGTCTTGGATCTTGCTCAAGGATTTTTGCAGCTGCCGATTGACCCAAAGGACCGGCACAAAACGGCATTTATAACACCAGAGGATACCGGTGAGTTTACACGCATGATTTTTGGGCTGACAAACGGACCATTTTATTTTGCCAAACTTATGCAAAAGGTGTTGGGTCCTCTGCGAAACAGAGTTGTATTTTTTTACTTGGACGATATATTTATACCTAGACTTGATTGGAATGATCTGAAGGAACGTTTAGTTCTAGTTTTCAATGCGCTTCAAAAAGCAGGCCTTACCATTAGACTGTCCAAATGCGAATTTCTTAAGATACGTGTTACTTACCTAGGTTTTCAAATCTCTGAAAAGGGAATCGAACCTGCATTGTATGATATCCTGAAGGTTAGCAACAAGTTTACTTGGGATAATGCTGCTGAAATGGCGTTTAGAGACATTAAAAATGCCCTTATGAGTAGCCCAATTTTGCAATTATTCGATCCAAAGAAATATACTGAACTGCACTCGGATGCCAGTATCCAAGGGTTGGCTGCTATGCTTTTTCAACGAGGGAGCGAAGATGGTCATCTACATCTGGTATACGCAATTAGCAGAAGAACAACCGATGCTGAGAAGTCGTACCATTCGAGTAAGCTTGAACTATTGGCTGTTGTATGGGCTACAACTCGATTGAGATTTCTTCTCATAAACGTAAATTTTACTATCATCACGGACTGTCAAGCTCTTATTTATCTGAATATTCAGAAAACACGAAATCCTCAAGTATGTAGGTGGTACAATTTACTTTGCGAGTTCAACTTCAACATTGACCATCGATCCGGAGTGAAGCTTCAGCATGTCGACGCTCTCAGTCGAGCACCAACGGCGGAGGCACCAATTTCGGAAGATTTGGAAGAGAGGGCCTATGTGTTTGCGGTAACAACGGATGAAGATGAAATTATTATGTACCAATCCCAGGATGAAAGGCTTCAAAAGAAAATAAATATACTGCGCAGTAAGGAACCAAGTATGTATACACAAATTGAAAAGGGTGAAATTAATGGGTTTGTTCTCGAAAATGGGATTTTATATAAACTTGAAGGCAACCAACATAAATACGTTATTCCCAAGTCGATGAGAAAAGCTATCACTATTAGATTTCACGACTTACAAGGACACTTTGGCTTAGACAGAACCTTGACAAAAATTAAGAGATTCTATTACTTTCCTAGCATGCGGCGCTACGTTAAGCAACATATTGGTGCATGTTTACATTGCTTGCTTTCAAAAACACAAACGGGAAAACCAGCCGGAGAACTGCATCCAATACCACCAGGTACTCGACCGTTCGCAGTTGTGCACTTGGATCATTTGGGACCTTTCATCACGAGCTCAAAGGGGAATAAGTATATTCTTGTTATCATTTGCAACTTAACTAAATTTGTGAGACTGGAAGCTATGCTGTACGTTGCAAGAGATTTGAATAACAGCGACAACAAAACGACGGGTAAATCTCCGTTCCAACTTTTATATGGTTATACAACTCCACGTTTCGAGGAAGGATATGTAAGACAACTCACAATTAATGAAGAATCCAGACGTTACCAACGACCCGAGATTTTACGAGATGAAGCAGTTTATCGAATACTAGCAGAGCAGAAGAAATTCAAAGACCGCTATGATCGCAGCAGACGAATCAACGTTCAATATGATGTTGGGGATATCGTTTTTATGAAAACGATCTCTCAATCTACAGGTGATTCCACTAAATTACACCGTAAAAATCGAGGACCCCTTGTTGTAACCAGAGTTAGTTCTCCCAAATGATACTTACGGAGTTGCAGCCTTGCGATGTGATGACTCTGGACGAAAATACTCCTCGACGGCTCATGTAAGTCAATTAAAACTATGGAGAGCACCAGACGAAAAAGATGATGAAATTGAATCAGATGCAGACGAAGAACTAATTGACTCAAATACTAATGATGCTTCAAAGGACGATTCCAAGATGGATGTTGCCATTAATCTCCAATCAATGGCGACCACTGAAGATTTTAAGCAGCAGCGTATTCGTAAGCGAATCAGATTCCAAGACTTTGAATACTATTAATATCGTTCAGGCTTCTTTTATTTTTTTTTGTTATGAACTTGAAATTCTCTTAACTTTTATTCTAACGGGTGATTTCTTAGCTGGTTTGGTTTTGGCAACACTGGTTTTGACAGCTGACGTGTGTTTAGTACCTTGTGTCACTGTCAAACAGCTTCAGTTTGGTTTGCAATTTAACCATGGATCGTCTTACAAATGAACAACGCTTGCAAATTATTGAATTTTACTATCAAAATTCGTGCTCGGTTCGAAATGTTCCTTTTCGCTTTTTTATCGAAAAATTGTGTTCAGCGATGAGGCTCATTTTTGGTTGAATGGGTACGTAAATAAGCAAAATTACCGCATTTGGAGTGAAGATCAGCCAGAAGCATTGCAACAGCTTCCAATGCATCCCGAAAAAGCCACTGTTTGGTGCGGTTTATGGGCCGGCGGCATTATTGGGCCATATTTCTTCAAAGATGATGCGAATCGCAGCGTTACTGTCAATGGTGAACGCTACCGAGCGATGATAACAAACTTTTTTTTGCCCGAAATGGAAGTTCTTGACTTGCATGATATGTGGTTTCAACAAGACGGTGCCACATGCCACACAGCACGCGAAACAATGGCGCAATTGCGAGGCGAGTTTGGTGAACAGTTAATTTCACGTTTCGGGCCGGTCAATTGGACGCCTAGATCGTGCGATTTGACACCATTAGATTATTTTTTGTGGGGGTATGTCAAGGCTAATGTGTATAGGGACAAGCCCGCTTCGATTGACGCACTGGAAGCCAACATCCATGCATTCATTCGTGAGATACCGGCCGATATGTGTGAAAGAGTATGCCAAAATTGGACTCAGCGGATGGGCTACCTGAGACGCAGCCGCGGTCAACATTTGCATGAAATTATCTTTAAACATTAAATTGCAAGGTTCAAACTATCGATTCAAATAAATATTTCATTCATTTTTTCGAATTTTTTGTGTTTTTTTTTTTAAAAAGTTCTAAACCTCTTAAAAAATCACCCGTTATATATACCTATATAAAAAAAAAAAAAACAATTTGTTAAGACTTCGGGGACAACACGAAGAAAAGGGGGCAGTCTCGTTGGAATAATCGTCGCGAACGGACGTGTAGTACTGTATACCCGTGATTAACAAACTAAATAAAGAATTACTTGCGTTTGAAACTTGTATGTGTTTATTTATTTACAACATACGACATAGGCAAAACACAACCCACCATGGATGGCCAGTACCAGTACTCAGTTCTGCAAAGAAAAAAAGAGATATACAAACAAATGTTCACTCAGTATTCGGCAGCCAAAATGAACTTTGTGAGAACCGCGAATAACTCGAAGAAAAGCGGGTTATTTTCTACAATGGGTGTTGAACAAAGAGGTGTCAGACTCAGGGAAGAAAAAAGAGATAACAAGCAAATTTTCTCTCAAAATGAACTATAAAGTGAGAACTTTAATAACCCGACATATTTTGGGTTACCTTCGCCTTGTCGCGACGAGACGATGACGATGTTGTCTGAAAATGGATACACACAATTTTTATATGAGTGCTTTTGTGTGTGTACCATTTGGTGAGTATTCAAATTCATTTGGGAGTGTTTCATGTATATTCGGTTTTTGGTAGATAGATAGTGTTAACTGGTGGATATTTCAAAAGGTAACTCGGTAGGAATCGAGTTATATGGACGCCACGCCACTGGTACCCAGAGCCTACAGGGAGCGCCTGAGCATGAAACTCTCCATTTTGCAATCGCCTACCACAGACGCCAACAATTAGTGGTGCCAGTCTCGCGACATCATTAAGTAGGTAGCCGAAACCACTGTAGGGTACCAGAAACCCCAGAGAAAGACTCCCGTGGTATGATGATGAATGCGAGTACAGGAAAAAGGTGACAGAAGATGCACACAAGAAAATGCTGCAGTGCTAAACAAAGGCAGCTAGGGAAGAGTATCGAGCCAGGAGAAGGGAGGAGAAAAAGATCCTGCGTAGAAAGAAGAGAGCCTAGGCAGTATTCCAGCTCAAGGAGATCGAAGAGTCTCGTGATCGCAACAACATCCGGAGGTTCTATAAGAAAGCCAAGCAACTGGCTGCTGGCTTCAAAACCGGAACACAGGCTCTTCGAGACAGCGAAGGAAACCTAGTCACCGAAGCGCAGGGAATAGTAGATGTATTTAAGCAGCATTTCCCAGCAGTTGCTTAATGGGCATCATGTTGAGAGAGTGGTAGGGCAAGAAGATAACCCGCGTCCAGCCAATGAAGAACCTGTTCCACCACCCAGTACAGAAGAGGTTGGCTTAGCTATAAAAAAGCTTAAGAACAACAAAGCCGCAGGCTCGGATGGCTTACCATCGGATCTCTTTAAAGACGGAGGTGATGTTTTGGTAGGGCGCATGCACCAAATCATCAACCAAGTATGGATGGAAGAAAACATGCCCGATGACTGGACTATCAGCTCCATATGCCCCATCTACAAAAAGGCGATCCTATGTCTTGCAAGAACTATCGAGGCATACGCCTGCTAAATGTCGCGTATAAGATCCTATCCAACGTACTGTGTGAACGTCTTAAACCGTTCTGCCGTGACAGTGTGGCTTCCGGCCCGGCAGATCGACTATAGACCAAATTTTCACACTGAGTCAAATCCTGAAAAAGACCAACGAATTTCAAGTCGAGACACACCATCTATTCATCGACTTCAAGGCCGCGTATGACAGTATACATCGTCAGGAGCTGTATATGGCGATGGCCGAATTCGGAATCCCGTCAAAATTGATTCAGTTGTGTCGCGTGACACTCGAAAACACGCGTTGCAACGTGCAATTTGGAAACAGCTCCTCCGAACTATTCCAAACATGCACCGGATTTCGGCAAGGGGACGCGCTATCATGCGACTTCTTCAATCTCGTACTGGAGCAGATAGTGCGTAGGTCAGGTGTCAACATGGAAGGCACTATCTTCAACAGATCCGTTCAGCTGCTGGGGTATGCGGACGACATTGACATCATCGGTCGGTCACACCGCTCCGTGATAGAAGCTTTCACGGCGATTGAAGAACAGGCGAAATCTGTTGGTCTTGAAGTAAACGAGGACAAGACTAAGTACTTGCTATCAACAAACAAACAAACATCTGTCCACCGCCTAGGACAAAACGTCACTATTGATAACAACATTTTCGAGGTAGTTAAGGAGTTCATCTACCTCGGAGTAAACATGAACTCCACGAATGACATCCTAGTGGCGATCCGGCGGAGAATTACCCTAGGAAACCGCTGCTACTTCGGTTTGGCAAATGGGTTCAAAACTCCTAACGCGAGGGACGAAATGTATGCTTTACAAAACCCTTATACTGCCAGTTCTGCTCTACGGCGCCGAGTGCTGATTTTTGGTCCTGTGTGCGAGGAAGGCGAATGGAGGAGAAGATATAACCGCGAACTCTATGAGCTGTATCAAGATGTGGATGTAGTCCAAAAAGCCAAAATACGTCGACTACATTGGCTCGGCCACATCGAGCGAATGGACAATAATGCTCCAGCTAAGAGGATCTTCGAATCCCAGCCCCCAGGTTCGAGAAGCCAAGGAATATCGAACCTCCGTTTCAAAGACCAAGCCATCGCTGATGCCAGAGCGCTTGGTCTGGACAATTGGAAGCAGCGTGCCCGGGATCGTAGAGGATGGAAGGCTGCAGTGTCTCAGGCAGAGACTCTCCACGGGTCGGGAGCCCGTTAAGTAAGTAAGTAGTATGAGTTGCCCTAGCATTGGCTTCATCTGAAATAACAGCAACTTTGTTAGGTGGCTACCGAACTGCACACTCAGCATTGATATTGCCACTGAACATGTAAATCAACCAGACATCATCTTGAAAAATTTAATAAAAAATGCGAAGATTTTACAATGATGGAAATTGATCATTTGGGTCGAATGCACGATGGCAAAAGGTCAATAGTGGCGGTGGACAGGACGTTGAAAGATCTTCGTGACAATCAAAACATTTTTGGAATAGCGATGGTTGTATTATCTGGTGATTTTCTGGAGGATTCCAGTTATTCCCACGATCAACTGCAGCTGACGAACTAAATGCGTGCTTGAAAACATCAAATTTGTGGCGGCATGTCAAGAGACTCCGATTGACGAGATCAAACTGCAGATGTGTTGGACATTGGTAATGGAAAGATTGCAGTTGATATCTCGACCGAACTTATCACATTGCCCACTGATTTCTGCCACATGACCGATTCCAAGGAAGAGCTCATTCGACGTGTTTTTCCGGGCATGCCGCAGAACTTCAAAAATAATAGTTGGCTGAGCGGAAAATTATATTGGCGGTGGAAAACGGAGATGTCCAAGAACTTAATTCCACTATTAAAAATTTCATTCCGGGACAGTTGTTTTCCTTCAAATAGGTGGACACAGTTACCAACCAGGTTGAAGTAGGCTTAGTAATCATTATGTTACGTAACATCAATCAACATCGAATGTGCAATGGAACGAGACTGGTTGCGAAAAAGCTTATGAAGAACGTCATCGAGGCGACGATTATCAAGGGGAAGTATAGAGGAGAGGATGTTTTGATTACACGCACCCCGATGATTCCAACGGACTTACCATTTGAATTCAAACGACTGCAATTTTTTACTACAAAGCTTTGCATTGAGTGTTAATATCGTCTATTTTACATGAAAATAAGAGGCATTGAATTAATTTGAGTTACTAGCAAAATTTATTTAATCACCAAACTAAGTTGAAATCCAAAAAAAAGCTTCAAATAGATCAAGGTTAGGTGGTACGAAATGCACCAGGTCAGCTAGTTGTTTTTTTAAATATCTTTCACAAAATTATTTTTAACTCTTACGGGTAGCAATCTAGTCTAGAAGGCTATTTTTTTGCCTATACCTTTAAGGTTGCGGTGAGGATAATGCATACAAATCTCATTATCGAACAAAACATTTTAGTCCGAATCTACAAGGATGACACTTGCAAAAAATTATGTACTGATCGTGATCATGTCATGTATTCAACGGATAATGTTTTAATGTACTTTTTTTGGTAACGTTTTGTGGAAAATTGCGACTTTAGTTTTTGTTAGTGATTTATTCTTCTCTAAATTTTGTTAGAAGGTTCAGAGTCTAAAATAATTTCTGTCAGGAGGTGCAGAGGCTCAAAAATATGTTTAAAGTAGACTTAGATTTTTATCATTAAATTAAGCCGACAAAATGTTTAGACTGTGGCGAACTGCGAAACTACATATGTACTTTCTACCGGCAATGCCACATTTTCATTGGCTACATGTCATTGGCTTTGGCTTAACACTGTTGCCATAAACAACACCCTCATTTACTTTCTAAATTTGTTTGTCAAACTATCACCCCAATCGAGGTATCCGTTTGGAAAAATTTTGATACGAAAGTCAAATTGCTATCGAAGTATCCGTTTCGGAACAAAGTAAATGAAGCATTTAATCGCGTTCATTTCACATTTAAATATTCCGCAGCAATTAGTTGTTCGAGAGCTTCTGAAAAAATGTGCTAAGTAGCTGTCAAAAGTTTGTGGTATAACGCGGTTCCACTCAACTTTCAGTCCTTAGTTAATCATAGCAGAAGAGTCGAGCTATTAAAAACTCTTCTCGCAAATAACTGTCACATTTCCTTCATTCAGGAGACACACCTCAACAAACATCGTGTCAATCTTGACACATACAGAATAATACGCAATGACTATAATCAAGGAGTCGCTATTGTCATTAAGGACAACATCCGATTTGATTTAGTTGACCTCCCTAATCCTGCATTCCCATGCAAATTCATTTCTATTAAAATTAATCTTAATGGTAATAACAACGTTTTTTTATTTGGTTCAATTTGCATTCCCTCAAATGCTTCATCTTCCGTGCTCTCGGAAGAACTTTGTAAGATAGACGCTTTGAGTAATATTTTGATGGTGCCATAATCGGTAGCGACCTAAATATACGTAGCTCCACCTGGGGAGACCATACTTTCAATAACAATGGAAGAGTGTTTGAGAACTGGTTATATAACTGCAACCGCATACCTAACCAACATCACTTCCAGTAGCCCAACGTTTCTCAAAAGCGGATCATACCTGGATCGGTTTCTGATCCCAAACCACATGGTCAATCGACTAAACCAACATTTTTCTATTAGGACTTTATTTACCTTCTCGGACCACTTTCCTCTTCTTCTGAAGATGGACTTTGGAGAAGCCGAGATTATAGTTGCGGATCCTATCTGTTCCAAATCAAGTAAGAATGTTAATTGGGAGGTTTTCAGAACTGACCTAGATGATAGATTGAATGTCTAAGCAATCACGAAATCGACCAATTTATCACTGCATTTAATGCCGACGTGAACTTTACAACAAATTCTCACTCTTGGCTAATTCCAGTCACCACAAATAAATATAATAATCTGCCTACAGATATCGTTAATCTTTTAAAATCAAACACCAATGGCAAAAGCAATTAAAGAAAATTTTCCATAGGAAATGCAATAGACTGTCTCAGCAATACAAACATCTCTCGAACCGTATTGGTTTACTCAAGCAATCATACAAGAAAAAATAAACATTTGGTTAAAGGTTAAACAAACAATTTTCTGAGCGATTATCTAAAATTATACCAGGACCGGGGGCTTTCAAGGAAGCCTTCAAGTTCATAGGTAATAAAAAAAATGCTGCTGTGGAGAAAATCGTTATCGACGATACTGAGATCACGGATGAGTCTGAGAGGGGGGTGGCTCTAGCATATTATTTTAAAGAAGTATATAGGGCGAAAGCTCCTACCTACGACAACAGAACTTGCGAGGAAGTGCGGGAAGCGTGTCAAAACATAAGACTAAACCATCCTTTAGGTATATTTAGTTTTGACCAAAATTATCCAGCACTAAGGAAGTTGCGGGTCTCTTACAGTCCCTGCGACCAAAAAAATCCGCAGGACCCGACAACATTTCTAACTTCATTAAAAAAAAAACTATCCGAAACGGCCATTAAATATCTTACAATCATATTTAACAATTGCATTAACAACGGGTATTTCCCCAAAGACTGGAAAGTGGCGAGGCTTTTTACAATCCTGAAAAAACCAGGAAACTATACTATTAATAATCTTCGACACATTTCTCTACTGTCTAATGTAGGAAAACTACTGGAAAGAATAATAATTTGGAAGCTTGACGCATTCGTAGACAGTAACATTGAATTGAACCAATTTGGCTTCCGCAAGGAGCACTCTACAGTGCACGCACTTTTAAAACTGCATAACGACGCCACTCTCAATTTAAGAGAAAAAAGATACACTGTCGCCTGCTCGTTAGATATTGAAAAAGCGTTCGACAGTGTCTGGAGGGATGATCTTCTCTTTAAGATGGTTCGCATGGACTAACCTCCTTTCATTGTTAATATACTTAACAGTTTTCTATCAGACAGATATTTCCATATAAAGATACAGGACACCCAGTCGCCCAACTGCCCATCTGAGAGCGGAGTCCCACAAGGGTCCATTCTAGGACCTCGGCTCTATAACATTTTCATGTCAGACTTTCCTCATACGAACTTCGTGGAAGGCAATATTACCTCCAAAGCCCTACTCTATGCTGATGATACCTTCGCATACGCAAGTACTGAGTTTCCGCTTGTGGCACTAAGACAATTGAAGGAACACCTTGGTGTTATTAACGACTTCTATAAACGATGGGGAATTAAAATAAATATAGCAAAATCTGAAGGAATATGCATAAGAAATGCTAGCGGTAAAGGCGGGAGCTGTCCGAGAAAGCAGGAACCTTAGCATGGAAATAGATGGTACCACCATACTCTTCAAGAACAAACTCAAGTACCTGGGGGTGAATTTTGACAAACTTTTGAAATTTAAAAACCACGCTAGAGCGAACAAAATAAGAGCCCAAAGACATAGTTATCTGAACAAAAAAAACAAACTACTCTTCTACAAGACCCTGATAAGACCGGTCCTTATATACGCCTTCCCGATCTGGTTCTCAATCTCACCCTCGACAGCAACCGCTCTGGACATTTTTGAAAGAAAAATACTACGAACCTGCATTAACCAAAACTATGAGACTAGAGTCAAGAAACTTCCCAACAACTATATTTACACCGAATCAAAGGTTACTCTCTTATAAATTATGGGTTATCCTTAATGAAAAAAACAATCCTCAAATTACCAAATATCGATAATGACCTCTTATTATTATTATAATTTTATTAATTAGTAAATAAATTACAAAATTAATATGGGGTAGCACTAGCTGCTAGGGCTTACGGCTAATCAAAAGTACTTTAAATGGTTAAGTTAGTTTCTAGAATTATTTTGTATACAGTGTTAATGTTGTCAATGGATATAATGTGCAAGAGTTCGGTTAGGTTTTGGCTGGCGAGTCTATTGCAGATATTGTTAATTTCCTTACATACTAAGAGATGATCGACTGTCAAAGATGTTTGATCGGCCATAGTTGGCAAAGTGGTGGTGGATCCTTGGTGAAGAGGTGTGAATGCGTTGCGTACGTGTGTCCCATCCTTAATCTTATGTAGGTTTTTAGTTTTTTTGGTGAAACATTTTGTGGGTAAATAGACCTCTCACCATTGGGGTTAAATTGTTTGTATGTGTGATGGTAGCAGGCCCATGAGGTTTTCTTTCTCAATTTCCATGTTGTAGATATGTAGTTGTTTAAATCCTTTTTGTTGTAGGCGTAAAATGTCACTAGGGGTTCCTTAAGTCCCGATTTCGCTGCGGCATCCGCGAGTTCATTGCCTGAAATGCCACAATGCCCGGGGACCCAGAAGAGCTTTATTATGTTGTCTCTCAAAATCAGTCGGTCCCGAATGTGTCCTATAATATGTGTGTTGTTGTTTATGTTTTGGATAGCTGTGATGGTGGAAAGGCTGTCAGTAAAAATTATTGTTTTGTTTTTGTTCGTGTGAAGTGTTGCGCTCAGGATTGCATATGCTTCGGCTGTGAAGATAGACGTAAATGGCGGAAAGATACCTTTTGAAACTGTAGTTCCGTTTGCATCAACGACAGCAAAAGATGTTGCATCTTCAGATTTTGAAGCGTCGGTAAATAGGAATCGCCATCCAAGTTTTTTGTATTCTTCTGTAGCTGCTGCGAAAAGTTGTTTGTAGGTGTCGTTGGTTGTAGTGTTTTTAGGATGTTTTCTCAAGGTTGTACATATTATGTTGTTTGGTAACTTCCATGGTGGAAATGTTTTTCCCTTTTTCCGTTTGATTGCGACTGGTATTATGTAGATTTTTTGCGAAAGTTAATGCGTTGTATAGTGTTGAAGGATACTTCGGAATTTTTGTACGTTTTAAAATTTTAATGACATCAGTGAGAATAGGCGACATCGCAGGTGAGTTGATTTTTTGTGAAATGAGCGCAGTGTTGTGTGCGCTCCTTTCAGTGATATGGGGTAATCCAGAGTCTGGTTCACAATAGGGGTAGTCCGAAAGGCTCTCATACACGATCTGATGGCTGCATGGTACGGGGTGGAGATGAGTTGAGTGGATGCCTTAGAGCATTTACTGTAGATTGCAAGACCGTAATCGATTTTAGAGAGTATGATAGCTCTTATTACGTTGATGACTGTGTTAATGCAACAGAAACTGTTCTTTGCTGAGAGGTATTTTATAATATTAACTCTAGGTGTGAGGTTTTGTCTTAAGTATATGCAGTGATCTTTGAAGTTGAATTTTGAGTCGAAGATGACACCTAGTATTTTGGAAGAGTCTACGTTGTTAATAGGTGTACTGTTTAAGTTGACTGCCATCGTTTTACGACAGCTGTACTTTTTGCATACGTGGAGTAATTCACATTTTTGGACAGAAATTTTTGCTCCTGAGGAATTGCCCCATTTCGATATGTCGCCGAGAACGTTGGAGAAAGCATTTTCGAGCAAACTCAAATTTTTGCACTTAGAAAACAGGATAAGATCGTCTGCATATAGGATATGATTAATTTGCTTATAGCTACCGACTATTTTGCTAATTTTGTTGAAGGCTATAATGAAGAGGGCAACTGATAGGGGCGAGCCCTGTGGGATACCATTTTTGAGCTGGTGTGTGGAAGAGTAGGTATCATTTATCTTTATGCGACATTGTCTATTACTTAGAAAGGAGGTAATGTATTTTTGGATTTTCGGTCCAATTTTCCAGTCTGTAAGCTGTTTTAAAATGGCGTGTATACCGATCCGGTCAAATGCCTTTTCGAAATCAATGGCTAATATAGATGCGTGGTTTTTTTCAGACAACGCAGTGGAGATGAATTCGTCTAAACTTAAAAGAGCGTCTGTGGTGGATAGGCTCTTTTTAAACGCGACTTGGCGGTTGTCGATGAGGTTGTTTTTTTCAAGGAGCCAGAAAAGTCGTTTGGCAATGATTTTCTCTAAGAGTTTACCAGTGCAGGAGAGGAGAGAAATAGGGCGGTAGCCAGCAATGGTTGCACTATCTTTCTTCGGCTTTGGTATGGGGACTATTGTCGCAATTTTCCGTGTTTGGGGGATAGTCCCATAATTGAAAATTTTATTCAATAGACCCAATAACCTAATTTTAAAATCAAGGGGGCAATTCTTGAGCATAATGTATGAAATGCGGTCGAATCCGGGGGTTTTGCCTTTAACAGCTTTCAAGCAGCTTTCGAGCTCAATCATGTTTATTGGGGTTTCGATCATTTGTGCGGAGCGGTTGGTAATAAATGTGGGGGGTGCACTCGTTAGAATTGATTTCTTTGCTTTCGCAAATTTACGGTGGAAGTTGGAGTCGTTGGCAGCGGTTCCCCATTCAGTTGCGAATTGCTCAGCAATTTGTACTGGGTTGGTTATTATTCTGTCATTGGTTTTAATGACTGATATTGTGTGGGGGACGTATGTGCCTGTCAGGGTTTTGATGTCAGACCAGAGTTTTTTTGATGTGGATTTTGGGTTTATATTCGAAGTGAAGTTTTGGAAGCATGCGATTTTTTCAACTTTTACAGCTTTCCGGAATTTGGCGTTGAGTTTACGATATGTAATTAGGTTGTCGTCGTTAGGGTATTTCTTAAAGAGATGCCACGCACGCTGTTTTGCTTGGCGTAGAGCATTAATTTCTTTATTCCACCACGGAACAGTTTTTTGGTGGGTTTTAATATTTGGTTGAGGAATTGCTATGTTCGCAGCGGATCGAAGGGATTTAAGTAGATTGGCCGCTTCTTTGTTTATGTTAGAAGCGGGCTCTCTTTGCGTAAGTTCCTTGGAAATGTTCGAATGGAAAAGTTCCCAATTTGCTTTGTCTACTAAGAATCTATTTTTTTGTTTTATCGGGTTGCAGTTGTTCCCAAGTAGAATGGTGGTAATAATAGGGTAATGATCGCTACCATGTAGATATTCTGAAAGAGTCCATGTTGCTTTAGGGAAGAGTGAAGGAGTGATGAGCGTTAGGTCTATATGGGTAAAGGTTTTGTGTGTAGAGAAGTGGGTAGGGCGACCGTCATTTAGTATTGATAGGCCTGAGTTAGTTATAAACCGCTCAACTAGTTTCCCACGAGCATTATATGATGCCGAACCCCAGGATGGATTCCAAGAGTTAAAATCCCCTGCTACAATAACTGGGGTATTGATTCCGATCAAAATGTTATGGAGATCGTTATATGTGAAATGTTGGTCGGGTGGGATGTAGAGGGAGATTACAGTCAGTTTTATGTGAGTTTGGATTTCGATTGCTATCGCTGATATGTTGGAGTTGATAACCAAGGGTGTATGTGGAATGGATTTGTGGACGAGAATGCCAGTGCCCTGCTTGGAAGAAGTATTTGTGCTTAAATTATGGAAGTAGGGGGAGTATTGTTTAGGTGAGTAGGGTGTTGGCTTGGGATTGTGTTCAATATGAGTCTCTTGAAGGCAGATAATGGATGGTTTGATTTCGTTAATAAGAAGTTGGAGTTCGTGATAATTATTTAGGAAACCTTTAAGGTTCCATTGGAGAACCTTAAGTAAAGACTTTTGTACAATATATTTCGAGCTATATTGTGAAAAATCACGGTTCTGTGAAGTAGATGGTGTCCTGTTTCGACTCCGCTGCCCAGGCGCTGGGCCGTTCGAGCCCCATGAGGAGCTCGGACGAATCAACTCCCGGGCAGCGGAGTCGTGGGCTTGGGGGAAATTGATATTACGACATTGATTGTTCATCTTCAATGTCAGGGGGGTTGATGTAGTATTGATTATTTTTAATTAATGATTGAGTGGCGTTTGAAATGGGTGAGACAGAAGATGTTGCAGAGAAGTCGATCGAGTCGAGTGAGTTAGTTTGGTTAGGAGTAGAGTTAGAGTAGTTCTTCTTTGGGGAGTTGTTTGTTTGGTGTGCGGTTGTTGAGTGGGGCTGAGGGGCCAACCGGTTTGAGTTAAGTTTGGGAGAGAGAGCAGTGTTGCTCGTTGTAGGTTGCGTCGTAATATGTGGTATCGGTATGTTAGGTTTTGAGTTATTGAGAGAGAGTTCTGAGTTTTCGTTTTGGTGATTCTGGTGTAGTGGAGCAATTAACTCAAATTGTTTGCGATTTAGTTGTGTGGTGAGGTGGGGGCTTACATTGCGAACAGGAATGGAGTGCAGTTTTGCTGGGTTATCATTTTTATTTTTATGTATGTTTTCATTGCTTGTGTTTATATATGTTTTGGGTGAAGAAATCGTGCTGGAAGCATTTGTTTTTTCGGTTGGAGTGAGAGGGGTTAACGGGTTATTGGTGGGGTTAGCACCAGTTGGTTGTGTCGTTTGTTTGGTGATTTTCGCAAATGATGCAGAGGTCGTATTAGAAGGAGTTGGGTATCTTTCTCTTTGTAGTCGTTTGGCCTCAGCCATACTACATTTGTTTTTAGTTTTAATTGTGAGAATCTCTTTCATTTGGATGAACTTGGGGCATGTTTTTTCGGATGCGGGGTGGGCGGCTAAGCAATTGGCACACATAGTACGTGTGCAACCGGAGGGTGAATGTGGTGGTAAATTGCAAGATTCACATGTGGGATTAGCTGTACATCTTTTAGTCGTATGACCTAGGAGCTGACAGTTACGGCATCGCATCGGGTTTGGGATGTATTCGTTAACTTTGGCATTATACCAGCCTATTATCACTGAATCCGGTGGTTGGAAAAGGTCAAATGTAAACAACATAAGACCAGTTGCTTGTTCCTTACCTTCTCGGCGTTTTTTGAATTTGAAAACCTCGGTCACTCCTTGGGACTTCATTTCGGAGACAATCTCTGTTTCGTCCACGTTGATCAAGCAGGGGGCGTATACAATTCCTTTGGAGGAGTTAAGACGGTCGTGAAGTGTAACTGAAACTGGACATAAGTTACCTAAGTTTTTAGTGGCTAAGAATCTATCAGCAACGCGCTGGTTCTTTGTTAGTATGAGAATATTGCCATCTCTGAGTTGGGCTATGTGATCATATTCCGTACTGATTGCGTCGATCGACTTGCAAAGGAGGAACACACTTATTGATGTAAGGGGCTTATCTGCGTTTTTGGGGGAAATCAAAATGAATCTGGGATTTTTAGTAGCAACATTTTTAGGCAGGGAAGGATATTCTTCCATGAATAAAGGGAGTGCTTTATGTTTTTTGGCCTGGGGTTCGGGTGGTGGGTCTTCAGCAAGACCGGCAAACCGATTCCCGGGCTTAAGTTTTGGCCCCGGGGCCATGTGGGAGTATTAACCAAAAACTTCTTCGGAAATTTCACACACGCGCTTTCACGAAAAATATAAAAGGCTTAGGGAGTGAGTGAGACAAATGTATGTAGTAAGAAAAATGTGTATACGCAAAAACGGTATCGATCAAAGGGAGACGCCAAAAAACGATGTTTACTGCTCGAGAGCTAGTCGGAGACTGAATGACCTCTTAAAAGAAGTATATTCTTCACAAATTAACATATCATGGCAGAATACAATCTACCCATCACCGGTCGGCATAATAATAATAATAATAATAGTAGAGAGGGTCTAGTGCACTGCGACCTTGTGGTCTATTGTGCCCCCTGCTTATACCTTGGAAAGGTTCGTGCCCTTTTCCAGAGCGCCATCGCATCACAATTCCATTCAGAACCGTGTTTGAGGGTTTGCTGTGTCTTTGCCTTGGCGAGAATATAAACTTTAGAGCACTTTATCCAGACCAGTTTCTCTTATGAATCTGAGAATGAGTAGTGGGTCTATGGTTTGTATATCCTTATCAGTTAGCTGGTACTTGCCCAGATGTTTAATCCTCTTGTGGGTTAGTGCTCCACAGGATTCCAGAATGTGGTGTGGGGTTTCAGCGCTCTCATCGCAGAATCTGCAGAGACCCTCTTCCGATAGGCCCAGTTTCCTCATGTGTTCTTTAAGCCTACAGTGTCCCGTTAGGAGACCTGTAAGGATTCTTAGGTTGTTTTTGCCTAGACCGATACATGCTTTGAATCTTTTTAGGTTGTAATTCCCTATAAGTTTCTTAGCCTGCCTCAGGCCTTGGGTATTTTTGAAAGCTGCGGTTCTTTTTTCCTTTTCCATTTTGCTGAACTCTTCTCGTAGGGTATGTTCCCCTGTCTTGCCAGAGCATCTGCACCCTTGTTACCCTCGATGCCGATGTGACCAGGTATCCAGCAAATGGTTACCCTGTTGTTTTTACCTATTTTGTTAAGCTTGTGCAGGCATTCCCATACAAGCTTTGACTTTATGATTTAGGCCGCAAGTGCCTTGATGGCAGCTTGACTGTCTGACATCATTGCTATATTACAGGTTTTGTAATTTTTCTTGAGGATGATTCAAACGCACCTATCTATGGCGCATATTTCAGCTTGGAAGATGCTGGTACATTTGCCCATGGATTCGTAGTGTTTAGTTCCTGGCCCAAACACTCCTGCACCAGTTCCTTCATCCGTTCTTGATCCATCTGTATACCATTTTACAGTGTGCTGGCTCAGTCCGTAAATCGTGGATTCATTACTCCAGTTTTTCTTATTGCTGAGCTTCGTTATGAAATTCTTCTCAAAATTAAATTTCCTGATGCTATCATCTCTGGGTATAGCTAGAAGTGGAAGTTTTTCGAGCCATAGGTTAGGTTAGGTAGGCGGGTTGGCGTGGAGTACTCCGTGCCACACTCAGGTCAATGCTGACCCATTGTGATGCCCATTGGGGGAAAGGTTGTCCCTTACCCATGTTAACCCTATCTATACTTATTTGAGATCATTTACTCACTGTGCCTCACTTCGAGCCATACATTATATTCATTTGAACTAATGCACTTCTCCCTTCCGATGCCTTCTTTTGCCATCCGTAGAATTGTTTTATATGCCGTATCCTCAACCATGAGATGTAGAGGAGTTAGCTCTAAGAGTACCTCCATGGCTGAAGTTGGGCATGTACGCATTGCTCCGGTAATGCATAGGCACGCTATCTTTGCACTTTACTAAGTGTTTACTTCCCAGGCGGTCAGTACCCGCACACATAGTTATAAGATTCCGATTGTTTACCTTTTCCTGACCTACATAATATTTCACATTTATCAGCACACACCCAATAATATAATTTAAATTCACTCCACCTTATGCTTTTACTGACAACGCATTTTTGATCACCAATTTCATTCACCCTTTTTACTAATTGTTTCCTCATGCGATGTCAGCACTATTTCCCAATCATATTTTAATTGTTCATTCTGTTTAGGTAATCAATTATGTTAGTATATAAGAAATTGACTCAATAAAGAGATTGTTATTACCATTCCAACAGTTCCAGCATTTAGTTGTATTCAAGCCAAGACTGCCCCCCACCAGTGGTAAGGAGTCTAAGCATACGATACACATACAAGACGCAAACAAGAAAGACACGACGATCACCACATCAAATTGGGTATTCTTGTTCAAGTACCGGAACTACCCACTTGTCGTCAAGGTTCATGCACCTTGGTCGACACAGCGATTTGATCGCACACTAAGAGTGTCTCTTGTTGTGACTAGACTGGTTCGTTTTGCCCATGCTACAGCTCCGTATGTGATCATAGGCCTCACAATTGCAATGTACATCCAGGATACTTGGGTTACATCCCCATGACTTTCCTGCTAAGCTCTTGCATATCATAAGATCGCGTGTTGCCTTCTTAGAAATCTCTTCAGTATGCTTACGCCATATGAGTTTACTATCTAGGTGTACTCCTAAGTATTTTACTTCGTTGACTGGTATCAGTGTTGTGCCTGATAATCGAATTGTTTTCAGTCCCTGAAGTTTTCTTTTCCTTGTGAACGGCACTATAGTTGTTTTTGCCGGATTGATGTTTAGTCCTGCTGTATGGCACCATTCTTGGGTTGCTCTTAGTCCCATCTGTATGATGTCACAGAGAGTTCCCTCAAACTTTCCCCTGGCAATCAATACTATGTCATCGGCATATGCCTGACAGTTAATGCCAATGCTGGTTGGTTTTTCCAATAGTTCGTCCACAACTAGACTCCACATTAAGGGTGATAGTACCCCTCCTTGTGGACATCCTCTAGTTGAGCGGGTATGGTACCGTCCACCCCTGGTGCCTTGAAGGGTTGAAAGGAACTAATGGCCCATTTCAGTCTCCCCCTGGAGCAGATGGCTGATGCCCCAGTCCTCTTTTCGGGGCCTGGCTAAAATGGTCACGTTCCCATTATCGCTGCTAAGGGAGCTGTCTGGAAAATGAGTTTCTAGAAGCAGTAGCGCCCGCTGGTCCTCATTTTCTGTAAAGCTACCATCTGGTTTCTTTAGAGACGTCGGTATTCCCCCCGTATTTGCCAAGGCTTTATGCAGACCGCTGTGGGAGTGTTTGAGATTGTCTCACAGAATCTCCTGAAACTATTTCTTTTAGCTTTTCTTATTTCCTTATTGTAAGCAGTGAGAGCCGTTTGGTATCTTTGCCAATCTCCGTTTCGCTTGGCAGTGTTAAACAGCTTGCGTGTTCCGGATCTAAGTCTTGACAGATTTTTGCTCCACCATGGCATATCTTTCTTGCTCCTTTCTTTTCCCAAGGGGCAGTTTCGTCTGTAATATGCTCGACTGCGCTTTCCAATTCTAGAGGGTGTGCTGGAGCTTTCTTCATTTCGAGTCGCTCCAGATGGTTTTCTAGAGCAAATTGGTAGTTTTCCCAATTTGTTTTTCTTGGATCTCTTACCGGATTTCTAGTGAGGCTTGTATTGTTCAACTCGAATTCTATAATTCTGTGGTCGGACAGTGATGGCTCACTAGATACTCTCCAGTTCCTAATTAGTCTAGTTACGCTCCTGCTACCGAGCGTAAGGTCAAGTACCTCTTGCCTTACTCTAGTTACAAAAGTGGGGGTATTTCCTACGTTGTAAATGTCTAGGGACGAACTTAAGGTAAATTCTAGTAAGTACTCACCTCTAGTATTCGTATCGGTGCTTCCCCAGATTATGTTATGGGCATTTGCATCGCATCCTAGTAGCAGTGGCATGCGGATCTTGTTGGAATGCTCCACTAGCCGTTGCAGCTCTGATGATATCATTGGCTCATCTCCTGGACAGTACATTGATGCGATGATGATAGTGCATTGAGCTTCCTCTATATTTAGGGATACCTGTATTGGCACTATGACTCGCGTTGCGTATTCTGAAAGTAATGTAAGGTTATCTTTATATTTTTTATCTATAAGAATGCATGCCCTCGGTTTTTCAGCCCGAGAGTCCCAAATTACCTTTGCATCCTTATTTGCTAATCCTTTGATCCTGAATTAAGGCCAGTTTTAGACCTCTGGTGGTAAACATTCTGGCTATAGCAGCAGAGGCTCCTATAGCATGATGAATGTTTACTTGGTCATAGAGCTATTGCTCACGCGGGGCTTTGGCCTCGCCCTCAGTCAGCAACTGTTCTTCCTCATCCGGAGTAATGGTGATGTCCCGAAAAAGGTCGATTGCCGTGTCATCCAGATCTCCACCTGAGAACGTGCTCCCTGAAATGGACATCGATTCCTCAGCGTCACCAGAGTCTTGAATCGTGTTGTCAACGTCCTCTGTATCCTGGACCATCGGCACGATAGTGTGATTGGTATTACAACCTTTGGTGGATCAGATTGCTCCTCCTGGGGTCGCGTGCTCTGCGGGGTCTGATTGGACTCAATCTGGGCTGGCCCAGTGATTTCATCAGACTTCTTGAGCCCGCACACTGTCACCCTGCAAAACCGGTAGCTCAAGGATGCTTTTTGTTTTTTGATAGCGTTCAAAGATTCATGTTCGATACTCAGGGCCAGTACCTGCCCGGTTTCCTCGTTTCGACCATGGAGTACCTTCCATGCCCTAACATTTAGCCCCTCGTTTTGCGCTTCCAGTAGTGCCAAGGATGTTTTGGGCTCCTGATTAGCGCTACGTGGGAGGAAAATGGTTACGGAATGGGTGCGTGGTATGTCCTTCCCACTGCAAGCTGTGAGTCGTGTCCCCTTCCATTTACTGAGCTTGGGTGCTACTTCTTTTAGCCATTCTGCTGTTTGCAGAGTCTTACAGTCCACAAGAAGCATCCCACTCCTGAAATGTATGCCTTGGAATTTAAGCTTGTGCGGTCGGCATAGTGCTTGAAGAGATCTCAATTTCCCCTGATGGACAGCGCAATGAATTCTATAATAAAACCTATCGCGGCCAAAATAGGGGCTAATGCCTCCCCAAACAATCCCTCGAACTTACAATCAAAAAAACAATTTAAAATTATAAACTAAAATGTAGTCACAAACAACAACCAAAATTCAAAACATTCAAAACATTGGAGACATAATTTCTACATTAGTTAAGTATTATCTATATTATTAATCCCAATCTCGTATAAATACAAATACGTAAACACATCATATAAATATTGTACCACTACGGATACTTTCGCTAACTTTCTACTTGATGAAATAAATACAAGACCCACTCTCCAACTTCCCCTCTATCAAACCCTCACTATTAATAACATAAAACAAAGGAAACATATCACCTACACAAATTTCGTCTACATAATTAAAAAAAACTTTAATGTACATATACTATCCAAAAGAAACTCACTACATCAAAGGTGGTATATTCGTTTACCACACCTCGTTTAGATAATCATCAACTTTTACAGCCTCTCGTATTTACACCAAGAAACAGATCAAGAATTGCATTCTACTTATAAGCAAACAGCAATTATGAAGACTTATTAAAGAAATTACAATTACAACGCGGTTCCACGCAATGCGACAAGATGCGTTATATGTCATCGGAGAATTTTTCCGAAAGTCGTATCAGAACGCATGCCTCGAATGGAATTTCTCCGATTTCTGCAGATCGGAGAAAATTCCGTCCCGATCGGATAAATCGATAGGGGTATGCCTTGACCCTACATTTTGTTGCTACTTTTTCCCTATTTTGTTTAATTAGAAAAAAAATCAACGCGGTTCCACGCAATGCGACAAGATGCGTTATATGTCATCGGAGAATTTTTCCGAAAGTCGTATCAGAACGGATGCCTCGAATGGAAATTCTGCGATTTCTACAGATCGGAGAAAATTCCGTCCCGATCGGATAAATCGATAGGGGTATGCCTTGAAGTTGTGTTCAACTTCGAGTGAATAAAATGGGCCTTATAGTATTAAGAGAACCAATACTTGTTAAATATCGTGTGAAAATTCTTAAATTGCAGAGTAGCTTTAGAAATGACACTTTTTTTTCTTTCACCGCTCTTCTTTTTTTTTTCTACCTTTCGGAATTTTCCAACAATCTCCCTGAGTGTTAGAGAAATATTATAAATTTTAGTTTTAGTTTTAAAATTCAATATAGACTGTATAGATTATTCTTAAACAAATTTTTTTTTATAAATAAAACCAAAACAACCAAATCTCATTAGAATTATATGTCTTTAAGATTACTTTACTGGTGAGCTAGACGCTACTTCTACGAAGTAGTAGTAGTCGTTTTGAAGTGACAAATTTTAAAATGGAAGCCTTGATTTTCATTTATAAATATATATAAATTAATTAAATATTGTTTGTAAATTATGTCAACTCATATTTATATCTAGGTACTTTTAAGATCTCGTTCGTTGTAGTTTTAAAAAGTCCCTAAAAAAGGGGGGCGATGAAAGAAAAATATCCCTTTTTTATTATCTCCCAATATTTAACAAGTACACTGTTTTACACTATGATCTTGTGATAAGGCACCGCGCTATATTTTAAACATACATATGTATTTATTTTAAAATCATATTTTTTTAAAACTGTTTTAAAGATTATTCGTATGAGCGCGAAATGCGAATAAATGAATTGAAAATTGGTTTAAATAGCTCAATTTATAAAAACAGCAATTTTCCCGCGAATTAAAAATTCTTGCCTCTAACTTCACACTTAATTCACAAATCAAATAATACAGTACCGATCCACAAAACCATGACGGACGAATTCTGTCAAGCTTAACCTTGAACAATGCCACTGATTCGCTGGTATCTGCGACTTAAAAAAGGAACAACAAATTGTATCAGGGTCCTCGAAATAAGTACCAAATTGTCGCACAACGGTCACGCTGTTGTCATTTGTTCTCATCAAATTTGGAAAAAAATTTCACTTCTAAAACGTCCTTTACACTAGTTTTTGAATACAACATCAATCATAAAAGTGTCTTTTTTTGCTGCATTGTCAATCACATTTTCGATGGTTATGGCATTGAGCTCGTCATTGGTCTCAGGCTTGCCGGCGTAACTTTGCTTTGAGGTGAGGCAACTGTATGGTATCTAGAGTAGTATAACGTCTCACAGCAAAGCCAATTAGCCTAAGCCATACTTCATGCCTTGTAGACTGTACTCTCCGATTGTCCTTCTACAAGACTTCTTGCTTAAGTCAGCTAAGCAACCATATCTGTTTCAGCACTCTGACTCACTGACCTTTTCTGAATACATTATATGGCAGAGTAGCCCAAGTAAGGTATCTGCCATCTTTGATTCAATCTTGTGGATTCATGCTGGATGTCTTCTTTCCTCAGGACTCATTTTAGATATATGAGACTCGTTCAGACAGTCATTCAGGCAGAACATAATAGTGTTGCTACTTTCTACTTGTTCAGCAATTGCGCTTATACGTTAAGCAAATCCTACCCGGATGTGCAGTACCAGTTTTAGGTGGTTACTACGGGTGAAATAAGCACAAATTAATGTGTGTTTGAGACAGTTGCGACATCACCAAGTTAATGTCAATCACATCCATTATTTAAACATACAACACCCAACCACCGGTGGTGTGAATATATAGACTTTTCACGACCAGCTCCTAGCAGGTTTATTTTGTCTTTTATAATATTTACTTTGTAAAGTGAAACCAAATAACGCATTAGTTAACAACTACCAACCAAGAGAACCAAGGACCTGTTTTGTTTTTCTATAAGGCTAACTATTAGTTTTGCTTACTAGAACCACACTCAGAGAAAAATTTTAAATTGTTTAAAAATTAAGAAATGTTACCTAGGTATATGTAATTTGTTTTCGAAACATCACGTAAATAATTTTTCGACTTTTAAACAAAATCAAAAATTATATTTTTCTAAAAAAAACCTTATATACCTAGCTATTTAGCTGCGTTTTAAGCAAGTATTATCATACTGATTGACTAGCCTTTTATTTACAGAATCACAAAAACGCTTGGCCGTTTATGGAACCAGTAGACCCAGAGGAGGCACCCGACTACTACAATGTTATAAAAGAGCCAATGGGTAATTTTTTAATTCCTGCTGTATTCCTTGAATACATTTTTTGTTCTCTTATTTTCTAGATTTAAAAAATATTGAACAAAAAATACTATCCCAAGTGTATACTAAATTGTCGGAGTTCATTGGTGACATGACGAAGATATTCGATAACTGCCGCTATTACAACCCTAAAGAATCAGCATTTTATAAATGTGCGGAAAGTTTAGAAGGATATTTTGTTCAAAAAATAAAAAACTTTCGTGAAAATGTTGTAGCACATTCGTGAATAAAAAGAGCGAAATATTTGTTTGAATTTATTAATTGATTCTTTATAAAACAAAAAATACCCCTGTGAAAGTATTATAAGAATAATGTGTACTAAAGTTTGGGTAAAGAATCGTATTGATAAGTATTTTATAAATCATAATTCATATACAATTAATTCGCATACATAGGAACTAAGAAACATTTATTTTTGTAAATATTTGAAATAAAAAATAGAACGTAGGTAGTGTACTTGATAAGTAATGTTTTTTACGGTAGACTTTTTAAATCATGAACTATAATAACACTTATTTATTTTTACGAGTTTTGCATACGCCATCAGCTCCAACACTGTAAATATAAATCAATTGTTCGTTGATAACATTTAAGTTAGTCATTACTAACAAGCATTCAAATAAAGTTAACTCAATTATAACAATTATTATTATTATTCTGTGGCAACAAAGAAAAATAGTATAAGTCGACTTACGCCAAAATTGAGTTAATGTTACTCTCGGATGCACTGTACCCTGCTCTATATGTCATATTTGCTTCATTCAATTAACTCTTACGGTTGCTGTGTTATGGATCAGGAAAAAAACCCATAACTTGTCTTCCGCCATATGCAGCAAACCTTTATTATGCGCTACTGAAAAGTTTCTAAAAATTGCTTATGCTGTTTTTCCTTGTATTATACGAGTAAATATTTATTAAACTTCACATGTATGTACATACACGTAAATTTTAATTCTTAAAATTAGGTGTTTTTTCTGTTTGGGGTAGAAGAAATGGTTTACGCAACATAAGAAGGTTTTTTTACCGTTGACCACCCCCGACTCCCCTTTTTACAAGGGTACATGTAGACTAAAACTCCTCTCTATTCGCATTACTTCAGGGGGCTGTCACATATACTCTTTCGGGCTCACTCATGTCTCGTGGAATTGCTTTTCCCTTTTCTTTCTTTTAAGAATTTGTTTGGGCGTAGGTGCAGATTTGGTTCCAGTTCTGCTCGCTGGCCAGTTTTTTCGGGCTTTGTTTGGAGTGATGATGCCGATACTTCTCTCCAACTCTCCTCTTTCGGATCCCCATTTACTGCGGGCGAAGCAGGTATGTTACACGTCGTCTTCTTGGGAATCCCAGTACTGACAGGTTGTGCTATTCTTTTTGCCGATCTTGTGGGAAAAAAGGCGTTTAAGTATCTGTGTCCAGTGAGTAACTGGGTGACGAAATAGTTAACCTTCCCGTGTTTGCAGTCGTTACAATCAGACACATTGCTGATCAGCCTTACCATAGTCCCCTTATGGGCTTCCAAAACCCGGGCCTTGCTGTCAAAGGCTGGAAGGTCATTGAAAACCCCCGTGGTTCTGATGAGGAGCCCAAGAAAACTGGCCGCTCTATGGTCATCTCGATGTCGGCTGAGTCTATCCCGATTCTCAGGGATAGAAACTTCCTCATAAACTTTGGCCTAAAGGAAGTTGAGTTGAAGCTCTTCAGGAAAGATGACCTTCGAACCGCTGCAGCCAACGTGCCCAGATCCTTCGCATCATCCTCGGCTGACACCGATTCGCCATTAGAGGGTCTGGATGCTACCATAGTGGAGAAGTCTGTATCAGTTAGCAATGCCGCTAAATCTGATACAGATTAATCTACACCATTCAAAACTGGCAACCGCCAACCTAATGGTCCGCCTCATCGAGGACGGACTTGACATTGCCCTGATCCAAGAACCGTGGCTTCACAAGGACCGCGTAACTGGGCTCAGGGGCCTAACTCTGTAATTCGATTCTAAAGTTAAATCGTTCGAATTCGGAAAATACGTACTTTGTTATTTGAAAATCGAAAATTAAAATCCTAACTTCATTTATCTAGATACCTTTGCTCGAAAATCGGAAATTTCGTACTTTACAACTCTATTTTCGTTGCTAAATACACTCGAATTTCAGAAATTTCATTCGATATCTAATAACCATTCGGAAAAGTTTGACTGAAAGGTATAAGTAATACTTTTTGGTAACATGCTATAAATTAATTGAAGAAAAGATAATAATTATTGACATGATGATATTTTTATTTATTTTATTTTATTTTAAAGGGAAACCACGAATAAAAATACTATTACAAAAAATCTTGGGGCGGGTTTCCAATATGCGCACTAAGCAAACATTTTTTTATATTTTTTTTCCAGCTTAAAATGTCCTAAAAAACATAAATATAATATTTTTTTTTTGAGGAAATGAAATTTTTTTTTTTCGCTATTTCGCTCGCTAACAGGATTTTAACCCTTTTTTCGCAGGGTTTAGCCCGCTCACGCGACTTCGTCGCTCCGCTAAGGGTATGTCAACAACTGTCAGGCAGGCGCCTGGAGTTAAAGTTTATATATATATTTACTTTGGGGTATTTAGCAGTATGTATAATATTTTCAGTCAAAAAAAAAAAACTAAAATTTGTCCAGTTTGTTTACATGCACTTTTCAGTGAAAATTGAAAGCTTTAAAAATTAAAAAAAAAAATAGAAAAAAAAGTTTCCGCAGAAAAATTCTTTTACAGTAGGTACATCTTAGAATAACTCAATTTAAATAAAAAAAATAAAAAAAATGAATTTGCTTAGTGCGCATATTGGAAACCTCAGCCAAAATCTTTCCTCATTCGTCATTAAAAAATTATGTTGTATTCGTTTTTTTTTTTTTTTGCTCAGAGCAATTTTTATGTTCGTTTGGTACAAAAAAAAGCAATTTCGCGAATTTTGATATTTTATCAGATTTGCTTCAGATTTACCAATTCAAGTGCATTTGAGTTTGACAACTGGGGTATAGTTTGTTTACGCTTGAGTGAATTTTTCCTACAACAAAGAAAGGCATTGCATCGGGTGAATTTCTTTCTGTAAATTATTTATGTATAAATATGTAGAAATCTATCAGGATGGAAATTTCGAATTTTTTAATACAAAATTTAACCAGTGAATGGAAATCGCTTAGAAAAATGTCGAAGACTACACATTCAAATCGCACGAATATCAACAGTAAATCTGAAAAAGAAGAAGTTTTGACACAACTGTTTTTCGATAGCTTACAGACTTCAGAAATAACCAGTGAATCGATCTTGACCTATTTGATGCTGGTATCTACCTTATGCAAGAAACTTGTTGCATTCACCTGCGGATGTAAAATTTATAATTAATACAATATTATGAGTTATTTAAATAAACACACCCAATTTGTTTTCTTTTCGTCGTCTTTCCTTTAGTCCGATCTGTTGTCATTTTAGTGGATGATAGCAGCTGTCATTCTGATATCCCAAAAATTCCCTGTTTGACCCACAACGGAAATTAAATACAAGTAATGCCAAGTCTATGGTTATTCGAGGTATTATAGCTAAGAGAATATGAGCAGGAGAGGCTTAGCGAACAGACTTGAGGAAGATGAATTACTCTCTAGCGGCTTATTTTAATGGACATATCGAGTTGGAAGAACTAAGTGATGAGAGAAGCGGTACTAATTCTTATACGACACTTTAAGACACTGAATACCCAACCGCCACACAGTGCAGTACAAGAGTGCAGTGATAGTGCAATTAACTAGTAAAATTGTATAGTTTGCATAGTGGACGTTGGAAGTCTGTGAATTTTAAATAAATAATTTTTTGAAATCCTAATACAAGGGACTCCGGTAAGGAAGTTTTATTTTATTTTATTTGCCATAAAATTGAAGACGGTGTTTTAAAACAGGTTAGTGCGAAATATCTACGGAATAGTAACGAATTTCACCAAGGCGATCGCGGATTAGTTTAAGAAAAGAGCCGTGATCGCCATATTTTTTTATAAGTGCCATAGATACGCATTCATGTTTTAAGGGTACCATAAAAAAAATAGACATCCAAGTATATGCCATAAAAATTAAGTGCAATACAAAATTGTGTCGCTCGCAGTATAATAAAGTCGCACACGATCAAATAGAGCCGGGGTCATTAAAATACATTGACAGTCGCCTTCCATATTAACGGCCTGATTATATATACCCTTGAGCATTTGACCCCAGGCTTATATGAACAATCGCCGACAATATCTGCTGCCACCAACAACGAACTAAACTTGCCGTGTTCTAACGCAAAACGAATTTATGGCAAGTATCTTAAAATATGCATCGCCGGAGCTGATCCCTTTCGTACGCTACATGAATGTCCTGTCATCTTATGTATTTAGTTTTAGTAAGCGTGATTTATGGATTTGATTGTTTTTTTCTTTTTTTTTTTTTTTCTTTTTGCTTATTGTAAGAAATTTCGTCTCCAGGTCGTTCCGAATTATCGTTTTTTTTTTTTTTTTCTTTTTTTATAAAAAAGCTGTCACAAAGGACAGTAAAACCACCTAAAAAGAGCTCATTTTAGGTAGGGCAACACTATAGTTATTTGGGTGCATGAAAGTTAAGCATGCTAGTGGGACCGACGTAGGAAACTTAGTTTCATTTCCTTTTTGTTTCTTTTGTCATTATATTTTAATTGTTCTTTTAGTGTAATTAGTTATATTTTTATGATTTTAGCAAGTTTCTTATTTTTTTATCCTGTTTATAGATTTAAAATGTTTTGTTTATCGATTTTTTTTTTTTTTGAATAATTTCCCTTTTTAATTCGAAATAACTTCTTTTGTTTTATGAATAAATCACGCTATATGTATGAAAACGGCTTGCGTTATTTTTTAAGCACGATAGTGCCAGATGATGTGGTGAAATTTGAAGTTTCAGGGGGTGCCTAAGGGGCGTTAGATATACCTTGGCAACGATGGCATAACGGATGACATGTTTCGTCTTTGGGGAAATCCAAAATGGCCGTCGGATTTCCATGGTAGGGAGGGAGAAGGCCATCGCTGAACAACACCGCAGCGCCCTCAGTGTGGTAAGACCAGTCCGTCCGTTGTAGTTTGAAAAGTTGTTTTATTCGGCATGTTTTATGTTTTGTTGTTGGCTTCGTCGTGTAGCGGGGACAGTAACCACCCCATTCGGCGAGCTTAGCCGTGCTTCGCCAGCATGCCGCGCTCCTCGCTCGCGACCTTCATTCCCTTTCTGTTCTGTTCCCATCCTAAAGTCCCATCCACATCCCTGCTTCCTACCTTCTATTCGCTACCAACGCCCTCTACATTCCACCTTTAGGCCTATTACAAATGGCGCCCAACGTTTTTGTTTGTCCAATGTTCGTCCTAGTGTTTTTGTTCACAGTTGTTCTTGTTGCCATCATCAAGGGATCCGTAAGTCTTTAATTGGATAGTTCTTCAACATGCCATATTGAATTGCGACGGGTGGACTTGGTGATGACAACAACAACAATTGGCATCTGTTTCTTTTTATGTTTTTGTCTTGTCTTTCTACTTTTACTTTTAAATGTGAATTCTACTTTCCTGTCCAAAATTTCAAATTTCTTTTCATATTTACTTCGTCGTATTTTCACGAGTACCTATAGTGGCCTTGTTTTGATGTTGTTTTAGGTGTAACATGTAGCACTGTCTCGTCTTTCATTAGCTTACCTCTCTCTATTTTATGTTTGTATATTGGATCATCCCATGTCTTCCAACAAATGCTCTTTGGTATGTTTGGAATTGCGGGGATGTGAAGATATGCGGTTTGTGCTTCCTAGTCTATACATGTTTGAATTTTTATCACACTGAGGGATCAACAATAACACCGTCCGTCCGCAGTCTTTTATCTCAGCTATTGTCATCGCTTATGCCAGAAAGCCAATCAATACCGCCGAAGTTCGCAACCCGAAGCACCCCCAATATGATATAATCACACACCAATTCAATCCAAATGCAACCATATTTTTGTTTATTATCTCGTTTATTTCGGTACACCAATACTTAAATATTTTATTCATAGTTTACTATAGTAGACTATTTCTTATCCTATTAAAATCATTCAATTTAAAGCAAATTTTCATGCTAATCTTAACCATAGATATATGTTTCAAACTCTTTAAGATTATTTAAAAACTTTATAAAAACTTAACTTTAACTTAACTGGTTTTGGTCATCCTTTTTGTTGTATTTTTGGTTTTTGTTAGTTTTGAAATGATTTCATCAGAAAGAGATAGGAAAAAGGACAACCAAAAGAAAAGAAGAAGTAGTAGTTTTGATGAAAACAGAATACTCACTCGTTCCGCTACTGTACAAAAAAAAATCAAACTAATTCCGGTACAATGCCGAAAGTTCAGCACAGTCCTCCCGCTGATTCCACGGCACAACCAGCGTCCGTACGGCAGTTCGCTTTCCCTCCTCCAACTCTCGTGCCGTCTGATCAGAGTACCTCCTCAGAATCTCTACCTGCTCCGTCTTTTAGTAGCCTGAGTCAAATGGGTGCAGCTAGAATTGAAGCTCAGGACCACAGCCTCGAAACCATAGTCGATAGTGATAAAGGAACTTCCCACTTGTCACCTGCTTTGACATCCGCTATAAATCAAGCAGTGGCTAACGCGTTCGCCGCATGCCATACTTCTCTCAGAAATGAGATTTCGGCTAATCTGAAAAAAGAAATGAAAAACAATATATCAGATTTAAGAAAAGATTTTGGTAAATTTATTTGTACACCCCCACCACATGCAGAGACAGAAGTGCCGGTAGCAATGCCAGCTAATATTCAAACCCAGGTTCAGCAACCACAACCACACCATGCAAACGTAACATCGCAGCTTAATGCGGAATCCAGACCATTCGTTTCAGCTGTTTCTCAAAACCCTAGGAGAAATAACCATTATAGGGGAAACAATGGCACATGTCATCGACATGTTAACCAACAACATCAGGTGAACTCCCAAAATTTCACTCAGGGTTTATACCCAAGTCCTCCACTGTATGCTCCCAATGCAAATCCACAATTAAACGCCCGAGGTCCGATCAAAATTGACGAATGGGGTATATGCTTCGACGGGAACCAAGAGGCGCTAACAGTGGAAGATTTCGTTTTTCGGCTGGAAACTATCCAACGCCAATATGAGTGTTCGTGGTCTGAGATTTTGCGAGATTTTCATCTGCTACTCTCAGGTACCGCGTACGAATGGTATTGGCAATTTCAGAGAACGAGTTGCGGCGCTGAATGGCCAATACTTCGGGAGTCATTGATACGTCAGTTCCATAATACGAAATCGGACTTTGAGATTATCCGTGATATAATGGATCGTAGGCAAAGTATCTGGGAGTCGTGTGACGATTTCTTCGCTGCAATATCGAAACTCAGATCACAATTACGGGTACAAATACCGGAAGCTGAGTTGATCAGAACAGCAAAAAGAAACCCGAACGATAAAATAGGCAAGTTGATATTTCCCATGTCGATATTCTCCATGGAACAAATGAGACATGCATGCAAGGAGGCTGAAAACGCTTTTCCAGTAAGGGATATACCCAAACATAATAGGCATCCAGCTAAGTATGTGACGCATGAAATAGAGTATGTCGAAGAAGCTGCCTATGATGGGGATGAGCAAGTTGCGGCAATGCAGTATGCTGGTGCTCGTCCTAAAGTCTACGCCAAATTCGCAGAACCAAGAGTGCTAACTTGTTGGAACTGCAGGGCTGAGGGACATGCTTTCATGGATTGTCCATCGCCAACGCGTAGCATTTTCTGCTATAGGTGTGGAAAAGAGGGGATAATAACTACTAACTGTAGGAAATGCAATCCGGAAAACAGGGTGAAGAACGTGATGTCATCGGGGAGTCGCGTTCGACCCAGTTCCCCGAGAAATAGGCACCCAAACAGAAGAAGCAATTCCGAATGATGAAACACCGCTAAGTCAAATTAAATTATTGGTAAGAGACGGAAAAGCGGAATCAGAAGAGACTAACAAGAAAAGATTTCTTATTAGACCACTTCACGTTAGACTTAAGGAATATAATAGGATTAGAGATAGAATTTTTAATGTTAATGTCAAGAGAGTGTCCCAAAGAATCTTAAATACTAGAAAGAAATACCGATTGAGAAAGGAAGTAAGAAAGAGTATATCGTCAACGATAATAGACACTTCAACAGACCCAAGACCATATGCCAAGATTAATATTGCAGGGAAAGAAATTGTCGGCCTACTAGATAGTGGTGCCAGTATAAGCATACTAGGTAAGGGCTGTATAGAATTTATTAAAACAATCGACTTACCAATTTATTATTTTAGATCCGAGGTGAAGACTGCAGATGGTAAAAACCAATCCATTGAAGGTAAAATTCTGGCTCCAGTGGTGTACAAAGGTCACATTCAGGTCATAACTTTCTACTTGGTCCCTAGTTTGGACCAAGAACTTTACTTAGGTGTGGACTTTTGGAAGTCGTTCCAGATAGCACCTAATATAATTAATTCAATATCAATTTCAAATATTTTAAATGAAACAGCGACTCACCAATTGTCGAAGTTCCTCTGTTACACCCAGCATGGGCTCGGAAAAACATCTTTAGAGGAGCACGTCATCGATACCGGAGAGTCGGAACCTGTAAAGCAGCGTCACTACCCCGTTTCTCCAGCGATACAGTCGCTTTTGTATAATGAAATCGACAGGATAATAAGTCTCGGCGTTATTGAGGAGAGTGAGAGTCCTTGGTGCTCACCAGTTGTCCTTATACGGAAGCCAGGCAAAAATCGACTTTGTCTGGATTCTCGTAAGGTGAACGAGTTAACCAAGAAGGACGCTTACCCGCTCCCTCATATCGACGGACTTCTCAGCCGACTTCAAGACACTCATTTCATCAGCAGTGTTGATTTAAAAGACGCCTTTTGGCAAATACCGCTGGAGAGACGGAGTAGGGAGAAGACGGCTTTTACGGTTCCTGGAAGACCCTTATACCAATTCACAGTCATGCCTTTTGGGCTGTGTAATGCGGGTCAAAGGATGTGCCGACTGATGGATAAGGTTATTCCCTCGCGGTTGAAAGATCGTGTTTTCGTGTACCTCGATGACTTGCTCATCATTGCTCCCGATTTCGAGACCCATCTCGCTTTGCTTGAGGAGGTCGCTCAGTGCCTGCGGAAGGCTTACCTCACCATCAACTTGAGCAAGTCGAAGTTCTGCTTCAAAGAGCTCAAATACTTGGGTTTTATAGTTGGTGGTGGGATGCTCAAGACCGATCCCGCTAAGGTTGAAGCGATCGTCGACTTCCCGGTTCCGAAGAACCCAAAACAGGTACGCAGGTTACTCGGCCTCGCAGGGTGGTACCGACGGTTCATCAGAGACTTTTCCAGCCTGACTGCTCCACTAACCGACACTCTGAAAAAGAGAAATGAAAAGTTTAAAATGGCTGAAGAGGCTCTGGAAGCGTTTGAACGATTAAAGAGCGCTTTAACGACAGCTCCAGTACTCACCCATCCAGATTGTACAAGAAGATTTTTTATCCAATGTGATGCCTCAGATCTGGGAATAGGTGCAGTCATATTCCAGATAAATGACGCCAAAGAAGAATCCCCTATAGCTTACTTCTCCCAAAAGCTAAATAGCTGTCAGGACATTGAGGAAATTGCTCCACTCATTGACCTCCATTCCAAGGAGTTTGAGTCAGATGAGTATCTTGATTTGATCAAGGTCGTCGAAGATCATCAAGAGGAACTGCCAGATCTGAAAGTAGAGGAAAACTTCGTGTACAAGAAATCGCTGCCACCTACGGGAGACGAGTCCGCTGTTGAACATACCTGGACGTTATGGATTCCGTCGGGTCTCACCGAGGAACTGATTTCTCGGGCACACAACCCTCCAAGAGCTTCCCATGGGGGCATCGCAAAAACCATGCACAGGGTTCGCCAAAATTTCTACTGGCCAGACATTGACAAATTCGTCAATACGTGTCCGATTGTGATATTTGTATACAGTGCAAGCCGTCAAACCTCGTGCAGCGTCCTCCAATGTCTTCCTCGTTTTGTCCATTCCAAAAATTGTACATTGACTTCTTGGGCGCGTACCCGAGGTCCAAGTCGGGTAACTCTTATGTTTTTGTAGTGCTCGACCATATGTCCAAGTATGTTTTGCTGAAACCTCTGAGAAGCGCCAATTCTTCAAGTGTTGTCCGATTTCTGAAAGATGAAGTATTCAATATGTTTGGTGTTCCTAAAATTATACACTCCGATAATGGGAAACAGTTTCTGTCAAAAGACTTTCAGAATCTTCTGTCAGTTTTCGGAGTGCGACACTTAAAAACTGCAAATTATTCACCCCAATCGAATGCGTCGGAGAGAGTCAACAGAACTCTTTTAGCAGCCATAAGGTCTTACCTCAAAGAAGATCAACGCGACTGGGATCTTCATCTCAGCGACATAGCATGCGCTCTGAGAACTTCTGTCCATAGCTCCACCGGTGTGTCACCATATTTCGCCCTTTTTGGAGTAAATATGATGACACATGGAGGTTGCTATGAACTAGCAGAAAGACTAAATGCAGTCGAAGACGGCGAACTGTTGACCCTCTCCAGACAAACTCGTTTGCAGTGCCTGCGTGACAAAATAAAACAAAATATACTAAAGGCAAATGAAAAGAGTGCAAAAATATACAATGTGCGAACTCGAAACATTCGTTTTCTACCAGGGCAAGAGGTGTTCAGAAGGAATTTTATCCTTAGCGATTCCTCAAAATACCTGTCAGCCAAATTGTGCCCGAAGTATGTTAAATGTCGAGTTGTGAAGCTAGTCGGACAGAACATGTACGAATTAGAGAATCTTTCTGGGAAGAAAATTGGTATTTTTCACGCGAAAGATATCAAGCAATAAAGTGAATCGCAAGCGCAACCATTATGTATTTCGGCCCACAATCGTCATTATCGTTTATTTTATATGTTTATTGTTTATCTATGTATCTACGTATTATTATAATTACTGGTGGCGTTGACTTTATGTATCTCTATGTTGTATATTCAGCTTTATTACTTTTATTTAAATGTATTCCTTTATCAAGTTTATTTTATGTTCCACAAACAACCTGATTTAGTACTTTATTGATTCAAGTTTGTTTATTTCTTTATGTTATCAAACCTAGGATTAAGTATTCACACATGTAATCGTCCTCTGGCAATGTGATATGTATGTTATTTATTTATTTATTTATTTATTCTCTTAGTTCTAAGATTTATTTATTTATTTTATTGATTATTCTACGTACTTTGTCCATTCATTTGCTGTTAATTTATTATTAGTTTAAGTTATTATCTTTTATTGGTGTAACAAACTAACCAAAACCGCACTGTGATATTCATGTTCATCAACACTGTGATATGAATGTTTCCTTCGTGCAAAGTTGCTAGTATGTTGTTTACACCTTTGTTTATTTATTTGATTATTGTCCATTTATGTATTTTGGTGTTAATTTATTAATATTTTTAAGTATTCACTGAGACCCTTTTGTACATATATAATATACTCGTATATTCACTGGTACCGTGATGGTTGTTTATTGTTTACACTTTTAGGATAGTTTAGGTATTTTACTATATGTTATGTGAGATTAACCTATTCTAATATTATGTCCTCCTTTTTTTTTGAGATAAGTTAAGTAATTTGCATTGCACAAACACGCTGTATATACTGACCAGCTGATTCGATGGAAAGTTCACTGCACCTTTAAACATATGTCGTTTTCCATTGGGCAAAAAGAAGCGTCCGGGAGAGTCCGGAATCGAAAAAATCACTTCTGAAACCGTTCCATTGGCACAAAAAATACTCTTCTGTTGATTCTGAGGAGAGAATTTCGCTTCTGGATTTGAAGTCAGAATCCACTCAAGAAGCACTCACACAAGTGTAGTTTGTGTATTTTATACAAGTCAACTGACAGCTGCCGTAGATTATTTTTTGGCATTTCACCAATACTCTTGTGGATTCAGTCAGAAGCAGTTTTCTTGTTCCATTGGACTACAGAATGAGTGGATCCCCGAGTGAAACCAATGGAAAACGACAATAATGTACATACCTATGTTCAATGTTTTTGCCCGGCTTTCATAAAGTGGGATTCTTCACCACGATTGCTCACTTGTGCAGGTATCTTCTTCTCTGTTCCTGTTGAGCATGTTACTCCGCCAAGCCCAGAGATTTGTTGCATTCACCTGCGGATGTAAAATTTATAATTAATACAATATTATGAGTTATTTAAATAAACACACCCAATTTGTTTTCTTTTCGTCGTCTTTCCTTTAGTCCGATCTGTTGTCATTTTAGTGGATGATAGCAGCTGTCATTCTGATATCCCAAAAATTCCCTGTTTGACCCACAACGGAAATTAAATACAAGTAATGCCAAGTCTATGGTTATTCGAGGTATTATAGCTAAGAGAATATGAGCAGGAGAGGCTTAGCGAACAGACTTGAGGAAGATGAATTACTCTCTAGCGGCTTATTTTAATGGACATATCGAGTTGGAAGAACTAAGTGATGAGAGAAGCGGTACTAATTCTTATACGACACTTTAAGACACTGAATACCCAACCGCCACACAGTGCAGTACAAGAGTGCAGTGATAGTGAACTAGTAAAATTATATAGTTTGCATAGTGGACGTTGGAAGTCCGTGAATTTTAAATAAATAATTTTTAGAAATCCTAATACAAGGGACACCGGTAAGGAAGTTTTATTTTATTTTATTTGCCATAAAATTGAAGACGGTGTTTTAAAACAGGTTAGTGCGAAATATCTACGGAATAGTAACGAATTTCACCAAGGCGATCGCGGATTAGTTTAAGAAAAGAGCCGTGATCGCCATATTTTTTTATAAGTGCCATAGATACGGATTCATGTTTTAAGGGTACCTACCATAAAAAAAATAGACATCCAAGTATATGCCATAAAAATTAAGTGCAATACAAAATTGTGTCGCTCGCAGTATAATAAAGTCGCACACGATCAAATAGAGCCGGGGTCATTAAAATACATTGACAGTCGCCATCCATATTAACGGCCTGATTATATATGCCCTTGAGCATTTGACCCCAGGCTTATATGAACAATCGCCGACAATATCTGCTGCCACCAACAACAAACTAAACTTGCCGTGTTCTAACGCAAAACGAATTTATGGCAAGTATCTTAAAATATGCATCGCCGGAGCTGATCCCTTTCGTACGCTACATGAATGTCCTGCCATCTTATGTATTTAGTTTTAGTAAGCGTGATTTATGGATTTGATTGTTTTTTTCTTTTTGCTTATTGTAAGAAATTTCGTCTCCAGGTCGTTCCGAATTATCGTTTTTTTTTTTTTTTTTTCTTTTTTTTTATAAAAAAGCTGTCGCAAAGGACAGTAACACCACCTAAAAAGAGCTCATTTTAGGTAGGGCAACACTATAGTTATTTGGGTGCATGAAAGTTAAGCATGCTAGTGGGACCGACGTAGGAAACTTAGTTTCATTTCCTTTTTGTTTCTTTTGTCATTATATTTTAATTGTTCTTTTAGTGTAATTAGTTTTATTTTTATGGGCCTAAGCAATAAACATTTTTAGTTTCGACTCTAATGTCGTTTTCGATTTGGCAAAAGATCAATTTTTTTTTTGATCGAGATTGCTTTTCATGTTCGATTTGCCACAAAAATCAATCTTTTTTTTTTGATCTCAGATCACTTTTGAGAAATCTCAATTTTTCCTCATATTTTACACCTACTTTCACTAACACCAATGTTTATGACACACAGCGTCGGTTACGAATTGTTTATCGTTGGGAGGGTTGCTTTTTTAACTGAATTATTTATTTTACGCATATGGGATCGAGTTTTTATATTAAATTATTTCGAAATGCAGTACTATAAATGTGTGAAAATCAATTGAAATGGATTTCGAGTGCAAGTGCAAAAATATTTTATTTTGCCGCCAACTCAATACACACACATACCAATATAGTTCAGATTTCATGTTCGATTTGGCAGCAGAAATCTGAAATCTCAGATCAAAATCTGAAAAGCCAAATCGAAAACGACATAAATTTAAGTAGTTTACAGTGGATATATTTTCCATACATTTCTCGCAATTGTGAGTTTCCGTAAATTTAAAGTCGAGACTAAAAATGTTTATTGCTAAGGCCCTATGATTTTAGCAAGTTTCTTATTTTTTTTTATCCTGTTTATAGATTTAAAATGTATTTGTTTATTGATTTTTTTTTGTATAATTTCCCTTTTTAATTCGAAATAACTTCTTTTGTTTTATGAATAAATCACGCTATATGTATGAAAATGGCTTGCGTTATTTTTGAAGCACGATAGTGCCAGATGATGTGGTGAAATTTGAAGTTTCAGGGGGTGCCTAAGGGGCGTTAGATATACCTTGGCGACGATGGCATAACGGATGACATGTTTCGTCTTTGGGGAAATTCAAAATGGACGTCGGATTTCCATGGTAGGGAGGGAGAAGGCCATCGCTGAACAACACCACAGCGTTCTCAGTGTGGTAGGGACTGGTCCGTTGTAGTTTGAAAAGTTGTTTTATTCGGCATGTTTTATGTTTTGTTGTAGGCTTCGTCGTGTAGCGGGGACAAGAACCACCCCATTCGGCGAGCTTAGCCGTGCTTCGCCAGCATGCCGCGCTCCTCGCTCGCGACCTTCATTCCCTTTCTGTTCTGTTCCCATCCTTAAGTCCCATCCACATCCCTGCTTCCTACCTTCTATTCGCTCCCAACGCCCTCTACATTCCACCTTTAGGCCTTTAGTGTAATTAGTTTTATTTTTATGGGCCTAAGCAATAAACATTTTTAGTTTCGACTCTAATGTCGTTTTCGATTTGGCAAAAGATCAATTTTTTTTTTGATCGAGATTGCTTTTCATGTTCGATTTGCCACAAAAATCAATCTTTTTTTTTTGATCTCAGATCACTTTTGAGAAATCTCAATTTTTCCTCATATTTTACACCTACTTTCACTAACACCAATGTTTATGACACACGGCGTCGGTTACGAATTGTTTATCGTTGGGAGGGTTGCTTTTTTAACTGAATTATTTATTTTACGCATATGGGATCGAGTTTTTATATTAAATTATTTCGAAATGCAGTACTATAAATGTGTGAAAATCAATTGAAATGGATTTCGAGTGCAAGTGCAAAAATATTTTATTTTGCCGCCAACTCAATACACACACATACCAATATAGTTCAGATTTCATGTTCGATTTGGCAGCAGAAATCTGAAATCTCAGATCAAAATCTGAAAAGCCAAATCGAAAACGACATAAATTTAAGTAGTTTACAGTGGATATATTTTCCATACATTTCTCGCAATTGTGAGTTTCCGTAAATTTAAAGTCGAGACTAAAAATGTTTATTGCTAAGGCCCTATGATTTTAGCAAGTTTCTTATTTTTTTTTATCCTGTTTATAGATTTAAAATGTATTTGTTTATTGATTTTTTTTTGTATAATTTCCCTTTTTAATTCGAAATAACTTCTTTTGTTTTATGAATAAATCACGCTATATGTATGAAAATGGCTTGCGTTATTTTTGAAGCACGATAGTGCCAGATGATGTGGTGAAATTTGAAGTTTCAGGGGGTGCCTAAGGGGCGTTAGATATACCTTGGCGACGATGGCATAACGGATGACATGTTTCGTCTTTGGGGAAATTCAAAATGGACGTCGGATTTCCATGGTAGGGAGGGAGAAGGCCATCGCTGAACAACACCACAGCGTTCTCAGTGTGGTAGGGACTGGTCCGTTGTAGTTTGAAAAGTTGTTTTATTCGGCATGTTTTATGTTTTGTTGTAGGCTTCGTCGTGTAGCGGGGACAAGAACCACCCCATTCGGTGAGCTTAGCCGTGCTTCGCCAGCATGCCGCGCTCCTCGCTCGCGACCTTCATTCCCTTTCTGTTCTGTTCCCATCCTTAAGTCCCATCCACATCCCTGCTTCCTACCTTCTATTCGCTCCCAACGCCCTCTACATTCCACCTTTAGGCCTTTAGTGTAATTAGTTTTATTTTTATGGGCCTAAGCAATAAACATTCTTAGTTTCGACTCTAATGTCGTTTTCGATTTGGCAAAAGATCAATTTTTTTTTTGATCGAGATTGCTTTTCATGTTCGATTTGCCACAAAAATCAATCTTTTTTTTTTGATCTCAGATCACTTTTGAGAAATCTCAATTTTTCCTCATATTTTACACCTACTTTCACTAACACCAATGTTTATGACACACAGCGTCGGTTACGAATTGTTTATCGTTGGGAGGGTTGCTTTTTTAACTGAATTATTTATTTTACGCATATGGGATCGAGTTTTTATATTAAATTATTTCGAAATGCAGTACTATAAATGTGTGAAAATCAATTGAAATGGATTTCGAGTGCAAGTGCAAAAATATTTTATTTTGCCGCCAACTCAATACACACACATACCAATATAGTTCAGATTTCATGTTCGATTTGGCAGCAGAAATCTGAAATCTCAGATCAAAATCTGAAAAGCCAAATCGAAAACGACATAAATTTAAGTAGTTTACAGTGGATATATTTTCCATACATTTCTCGCAATTGTGAGTTTCCGTAAATTTAAAGTCGAGACTAAAAATGTTTATTGCTAAGGCCCTATGATTTTAGCAAGTTTCTTATTTTTTTTTATCCTGTTTATAGATTTAAAATGTATTTGTTTATTGATTTTTTTTTGTATAATTTCCCTTTTTAATTCGAAATAACTTCTTTTGTTTTATGAATAAATCACGCTATATGTATGAAAATGGCTTGCGTTATTTTTGAAGCACGATAGTGCCAGATGATGTGGTGAAATTTGAAGTTTCAGGGGGTGCCTAAGGGGCGTTAGATATACCTTGGCGACGATGGCATAACGGATGACATGTTTCGTCTTTGGGGAAATCCAAAATGGACGTCGGATTTCCATGGTAGGGAGGGAGAAGGCCATCGCTGAACAACACCACAGCGTTCTCAGTGTGGTAGGGACTGGTCCGTTGTAGTTTGAAAAGTTGTTTTATTCGGCATGTTTTATGTTTTGTTGTAGGCTTCGTCGTGTAGCGGGGACAAGAACCACCCCATTCGGCGAGCTTAGCCGTGCTTCGCCAGCATGCCGCGCTCCTCGCTCGCGACCTTCATTCCCTTTCTGTTCTGTTCCCATCCTTAAGTCCCATCCACATCCCTGCTTCCTACCTTCTATTCGCTCCCAACGCCCTCTACATTCCACCTTTAGGCCTTTAGTGTAATTAGTTTTATTTTTATGGGCCTAAGCAATAAACATTTTTAGTTTCGACTCTAATGTCGTTTTCGATTTGGCAAAAGATCAATTTTTTTTTTGATCGAGATTGCTTTTCATGTTCGATTTGCCACAAAAATCAATCTTTTTTTTTTGATCTCAGATCACTTTTGAGAAATCTCAATTTTTCCTCATATTTTACACCTACTTTCACTAACACCAATGTTTATGACACACGGCGTCGGTTACGAATTGTTTATCGTTGGGAGGGTTGCTTTTTTAACTGAATTATTTATTTTACGCATATGGGATCGAGTTTTTATATTAAATTATTTCGAAATGCAGTACTATAAATGTGTGAAAATCAATTGAAATGGATTTCGAGTGCAAGTGCAAAAATATTTTATTTTGCCGCCAACTCAATACACACACATACCAATATAGTTCAGATTTCATGTTCGATTTGGCAGCAGAAATCTGAAATCTCAGATCAAAATCTGAAAAGCCAAATCGAAAACGACATAAATTTAAGTAGTTTACAGTGGATATATTTTCCATACATTTCTCGCAATTGTGAGTTTCCGTAAATTTAAAGTCGAGACTAAAAATGTTTATTGCTAAGGCCCTATGATTTTAGCAAGTTTCTTATTTTTTTTATCCTGTTTATAGATTTAAAATGTATTTGTTTATTGATTTTTTTTTGTATAATTTCCCTTTTTAATTCGAAATAACTTCTTTTGTTTTATGAATAAATCACGCTATATGTATGAAAATGGCTTGCGTTATTTTTGAAGCACGATAGTGCCAGATGATGTGGTGAAATTTGAAGTTTCAGGGGGTGCCTAAGGGGCGTTAGATATACCTTGGCGACGATGGCATAACGGATGACATGTTTCGTCTTTGGGGAAATTCAAAATGGACGTCGGATTTCCATGGTAGGGAGGGAGAAGGCCATCGCTGAACAACACCACAGCGTTCTCAGTGTGGTAGGGACTGGTCCGTTGTAGTTTGAAAAGTTGTTTTATTCGGCATGTTTTATGTTTTGTTGTAGGCTTCGTCGTGTAGCGGGGACAAGAACCACCCCATTCGGTGAGCTTAGCCGTGCTTCGCCAGCATGCCGCGCTCCTCGCTCGCGACCTTCATTCCCTTTCTGTTCTGTTCCCATCCTTAAGTCCCATCCACATCCCTGCTTCCTACCTTCTATTCGCTCCCAACGCCCTCTACATTCCACCTTTAGGCCTTTAGTGTAATTAGTTTTATTTTTATGGGCCTAAGCAATAAACATTCTTAGTTTCGACTCTAATGTCGTTTTCGATTTGGCAAAAGATCAATTTTTTTTTTGATCGAGATTGCTTTTCATGTTCGATTTGCCACAAAAATCAATCTTTTTTTTTTGATCTCAGATCACTTTTGAGAAATCTCAATTTTTCCTCATATTTTACACCTACTTTCACTAACACCAATGTTTATGACACACAGCGTCGGTTACGAATTGTTTATCGTTGGGAGGGTTGCTTTTTTAACTGAATTATTTATTTTACGCATATGGGATCGAGTTTTTATATTAAATTATTTCGAAATGCAGTACTATAAATGTGTGAAAATCAATTGAAATGGATTTCGAGTGCAAGTGCAAAAATATTTTATTTTGCCGCCAACTCAATACACACACATACCAATATAGTTCAGATTTCATGTTCGATTTGGCAGCAGAAATCTGAAATCTCAGATCAAAATCTGAAAAGCCAAATCGAAAACGACATAAATTTAAGTAGTTTACAGTGGATATATTTTCCATACATTTCTCGCAATTGTGAGTTTCCGTAAATTTAAAGTCGAGACTAAAAATGTTTATTGCTAAGGCCCTATGATTTTAGCAAGTTTCTTATTTTTTTTTATCCTGTTTATAGATTTAAAATGTATTTGTTTATTGATTTTTTTTTGTATAATTTCCCTTTTTAATTCGAAATAACTTCTTTTGTTTTATGAATAAATCACGCTATATGTATGAAAATGGCTTGCGTTATTTTTGAAGCACGATAGTGCCAGATGATGTGGTGAAATTTGAAGTTTCAGGGGGTGCCTAAGGGGCGTTAGATATACCTTGGCGACGATGGCATAACGGATGACATGTTTCGTCTTTGGGGAAATCCAAAATGGACGTCGGATTTCCATGGTAGGGAGGGAGAAGGCCATCGCTGAACAACACCACAGCGTTCTCAGTGTGGTAGGGACTGGTCCGTTGTAGTTTGAAAAGTTGTTTTATTCGGCATGTTTTATGTTTTGTTGTAGGCTTCGTCGTGTAGCGGGGACAAGAACCACCCCATTCGGCGAGCTTAGCCGTGCTTCGCCAGCATGCCGCGCTCCTCGCTCGCGACCTTCATTCCCTTTCTGTTCTGTTCCCATCCTTAAGTCCCATCCACATCCCTGCTTCCTACCTTCTATTCGCTCCCAACGCCCTCTACATTCCACCTTTAGGCCTTTAGTGTAATTAGTTTTATTTTTATGGGCCTAAGCAATAAACATTCTTAGTTTCGACTCTAATGTCGTTTTCGATTTGGCAAAAGATCAATTTTTTTTTTGATCGAGATTGCTTTTCATGTTCGATTTGCCACAAAAATCAATCTTTTTTTTTTGATCTCAGATCACTTTTGAGAAATCTCAATTTTTCCTCATATTTTACACCTACTTTCACTAACACCAATGTTTATGACACACAGCGTCGGTTACGAATTGTTTATCGTTGGGAGGGTTGCTTTTTTAACTGAATTATTTATTTTACGCATATGGGATCGAGTTTTTATATTAAATTATTTCGAAATGCAGTACTATAAATGTGTGAAAATCAATTGAAATGGATTTCGAGTGCAAGTGCAAAAATATTTTATTTTGCCGCCAACTCAATACACACACATACCAATATAGTTCAGATTTCATGTTCGATTTGGCAGCAGAAATCTGAAATCTCAGATCAAAATCTGAAAAGCCAAATCGAAAACGACATAAATTTAAGTAGTTTACAGTGGATATATTTTCCATACATTTCTCGCAATTGTGAGTTTCCGTAAATTTAAAGTCGAGACTAAAAATGTTTATTGCTAAGGCCCTATGATTTTAGCAAGTTTCTTATTTTTTTTTATCCTGTTTATAGATTTAAAATGTATTTGTTTATTGATTTTTTTTTGTATAATTTCCCTTTTTAATTCGAAATAACTTCTTTTGTTTTATGAATAAATCACGCTATATGTATGAAAATGGCTTGCGTTATTTTTGAAGCACGATAGTGCCAGATGATGTGGTGAAATTTGAAGTTTCAGGGGGTGCCTAAGGGGCGTTAGATATACCTTGGCGACGATGGCATAACGGATGACATGTTTCGTCTTTGGGGAAATCCAAAATGGACGTCGGATTTCCATGGTAGGGAGGGAGAAGGCCATCGCTGAACAACACCACAGCGTTCTCAGTGTGGTAGGGACTGGTCCGTTGTAGTTTGAAAAGTTGTTTTATTCGGCATGTTTTATGTTTTGTTGTAGGCTTCGTCGTGTAGCGGGGACAAGAACCACCCCATTCGGCGAGCTTAGCCGTGCTTCGCCAGCATGCCGCGCTCCTCGCTCGCGACCTTCATTCCCTTTCTGTTCTGTTCCCATCCTTAAGTCCCATCCACATCCCTGCTTCCTACCTTCTATTCGCTCCCAACGCCCTCTACATTCCACCTTTAGGCCTATTACAAACTTAAGGGTTGCACCTAGTTTTACCATTGTGGGTATTGAAGACGATCTTTTCCTTTCTCTCAGATCATCACTTATGCTGTTTAAAACATACATAAATGCATCTTTTGAGAGGCGATAACTTTTTAAACTAGAAAAAATATTTATTATAGGTAAATAAATTATTTCGTCATTATATTTTGCGTTTTATAACATTACCTTTTACTTGATAAACCGATTATGTTAGAATTGTCTCTTAGTAACCTTCTTTCAATTCTTTCTTCAGCACAAATTTCTTCATCAAGCCACAATGCTACTGAATCCATATCCATTGTGATATTCCATTATTGTCAACGAACAAATTTAAATAATCAAAAACGAATTATTTGACTTTTTGTTGAATTTAAAATGTAATTTTTGACAAAAAACAGTCCGAGTCTCGGAACATTTATTCGAAAGTTGCAAAGATTTCTGTACAACATATCCTTTTGATTCGAAAGTTGTACAGAGTAACGTTTGAAATTAGAATCGGAAACAACTTTCGAACAGTTTTTACTTTCGAATCGAATTACAGAGTTAGGCCCTAGGGCTCCTGGCTATACCCTCTACTACGCGGAAGGTAAAGGTAAAATTAGAACTTAAATTCTTGCTAAAACGAAGTTAAAACTTACTTTCATCCCCCAGCATAGGACAGGCGATCTTGCTGCAACGCAGCTCACTCCGATCAGCGGCAATCCGGTTTGGCTAGCGTCTGCCTATCTTCCATACCAGGAAACCAGCCCGCCATCAGCTGAACTACAACGGGTGGTCAAGGAAGCGGAGGAAAAGAAGAACGGAATTGTGCTAGGGTGTGACACTAATGCACACCATGATCTATGGGGCAGTACCGACACCAACCCTCGAGGTGAGTCTCTTTTCGGGTATTTAGTAGAAACTAACCTAGTAGTCTGCAATAGAGGGGATAGTCCAACCTTCATTGTTAAAAACCGGCTCCCTTAATCTTTCCGATGCTATTTCTAAGTGGGCAGTATCGGATAGTCCATCATTCTCGGACCATCGGTACATATTTTTTTTTTTTTTTTCAATTCAATTCATTTTATTCCAAGCAATGAGCATATAATTAAACAATCTACTGAAAAACTTAACAGATATTACAGCAATGGACATTAGGAATATAAGATACATCCTTTAGTTAAAAAACTAGTGACGGATGCATTAATTCAATTAAGAAATGTATAGCTAAGGTAAATACAATTGTTGTGGGGTGATTAAGATGATCTAAAACTGATAAAGTTATAACTACTTTTAAATTTAGTGCTTAAGATAAAAAACTGAAATTTTCTTAAGTAGAAGTTATGCTATATAATTACTTTTATTATGTTGTTTATTTCATTGAAGTCAAACCTAAATAGCCACTTTTTAATTTCTCTGTTGAATGAATAGATTTTGGTTATGCTTCGAAGTTCGAAAGGTAGCTTGTTAAACAGTCTGGGTGCTACTGAAGTGTAAAAGTGCAAGAAGCGATGAGAATTGTGAGGTGGAATATTAGCAAGACATCGTTCAGTGCTGCGAAGTCCATAGGCAGTTAAATTCTGATTTAATAAATTCCCACTTCTTACGTAAAATATTTTTAAGACTTTGTAAAAATAAAGATGTTTCAGCGGAAGTATCTTTGATTTGCAGAACAAACAAAAACTATGTTCACGGCGTTGTTTTTTCCATATTAACCTTAATATATGTTTTTGAGATACGATTAGGGTTTGTAAATTATTACTGTAAGTACCACCCCAACATACGAGCCCATATTGCAACTTAGATTGTACCAAACTATAGTAAATTGTTTCTAAAAGTTTCTGGGAGCATAGTTTCCTTAGGTGATACAAAATATATGTTGCTTTTAAAAGATATTTTTTTAGTAAGGAAGTATGTATACTCCAGTTCATATTGTTGTCAATGGTTAAGCCCAGATATTTAAAACTACTAACATTTTCAATTGAAAAACATTTCGATGAGCAGGTAAGGCTTTTCGAATTTGTGTTTAGTTGACCGTTATTTGCAACATAATTACTATTACTAAAATACATTTTCTTACAATCGAAACTATGAAAGATACAATTAGGAGAGTGCCTGTCTAGTGATGGTAAATTAAAAAACATGATTTTAGTTTTATCACTAATAACTAGCTTGTGCATACCGAACCAATGCCTCAGTATTTCCAAATCGTGGTTAATATCAGCAATCAAATCCAGTACAGACACATTTGAATATAAGCATCCAATATCATCCGCAAAACCAGTTTGATTACACTTTAATTGTTGGTTAAAGATAGAATTTATAAAAATTATAAATAATAAAGGACCAAGAACGGAGCCCTGTGGAACTCCGATCCGAACGTCTCGACTTTCACTAAAGGAATTCCCAATCTTAACCATTTGTTTCCTACCTTTGAGATATGAAGCGAACCAATTAAGAATAAACCCCCTGAGACCAGACATTTCTAATTTAGCCAATAGGATATCGTGGTCAACAGTATCAAAGGCTTTAGTGATATCTATAAAAAGAGCAGCAGTGTTTCTTTTGCAATTTAAGCTATCGTGCACCTGACCACAGAAATTAAGAAGTGCATCTTCCGTTGATTTGCCAGCTCTAAAGCCGTATTGATTTGGGCTAAAGAATAATTGCTTTTCAAGAAATGCGACAACTCTGCTCTTTATCACCTTCTCAAAAATTTTTGAGAAGACCGGAAGAAGAGAGATTGGCCTATAGTTATCCACCTTTGTTCGATCATCTTTTTTAAATATAGGTATGACCTCAGCATTCTTCAATCTATCCGGAAAATTAGAGCAGTATACGCTTTTGTTGAAAATGTGTGCTAAGACATCAACAACATTAAAACAGATTTTCTTCAGAAAAACACTTGAATAACTATTCAACGTAGCAGAATTCGAGTCGACCAGCAACATTATACATCTATATAACTCGAAAGAAGAGATTGGTTCAAAGAAAAAACTATTTTGTTGACTACTCTCTCTATTATGACAGTATTCCGAACACAAAATCGGAGACGCTGTATCATAACCAGCATCAGAAAGAGTTATGATAGGAACGCTAATAAAAAACTCATTGAAAACATTAGCCATTTCTACTGAACTCGTGATATCCTTATTATTAAACTTTATTTTAGAAGGTCCATCAGAAGTGACATTTTTATTGAACAATTTATTGACGATTTCCCATTCCTTTCTTATATTTCCTTTCGCACAGTGAAATTTGTTTATGTAATAGCTATCTTTGCAAATTGAAACTTCAGAGGCCACTTCTTTACAGATTTGATTATACATTTTGGTCAGATGTGTGTTTCTGGGCTGTTTTTTGCACTTTCCCCGTAATTTATTTTTCTCTGCGATTCGCTGTAATAAATAATCAGACATCCAAGGCTTAAGTCTTTTTTGTTTACCTCTTCTCTTTTTTGATACTGTAGTACAACACTCAACGTGGTAATCTAATATGTTACAAAATATATCGAATGCAATAGAAGGATTGTTTTCTCTATATACACCAAACCAGTTTTCCTGTAGCAAACGTGCATTAAGACAAGTGAAATTAGTTTTATGAGATAAAAAATCAGGCGCAATATTCTTTGAGCTTTTAATCGTATCACTCTTTAAGAAAAGGCAAGTCATACTGTGATCAGTAATTGTATAATCTGATATTGTACTTATTAAGGAGAGATTGGCATTTAGATCCAACCTAGCAAAAATATGGTCAATACAAGTTTGAGTACTACCAGAAGTCCTTGTTGGTTCATTGATACAAGACTCCAACCCACTCGCAGACATTAACGTAAGATATCTTTCCACTACTACAGATTCTTGTAAAATGTCTATATTCATATCACCTATAATGAACAAATTTCTTGAGCGTTCGTCACACAAAAGGGAAGATAACTCATCAACAAAAACATCCTTACTTTTTTCGTGAAGTCTATAAAAACACATAAAAACAAATTTGTTATTGTCTCTATAGCACGAGACTTTTACCATATCAGACCCTATCAGATCAGGGCTGCAGATCTCACAATTCTCATTTAGATTATTACATACAAAAACTCCAGTACCACCCGCTGCATATGAATTGTTACATTTAGGGTAAAATTTGTAACCAGGTATATTGAAATAATCCTTTTCATGGTCATAAATCCATATTTCGGAGAGAAAAATTAAATCCGGCTTTTTTAAGAATGAATCCAAATGTGATAAAAATAAATCAAAATTTTTTCGTATGCTTCTAATATTTTGGTGAATAATAAACCAGTTGTTTTCTGTTACATTAGCATTATATACTACATCATAAAAATCTTTGTCATATTTGTAGAAGGAGGTTAAATTACTATTTAAAGGAACTTCAATTTGATTCATTTGTATATTAACCATAATTTAAGATAAATTTTCAAGATCCTCAAAAGAAGAAATTCTAATGGGATTTTCCCCTTCCTTTTTTCTTAATAAAATAACCCCATTTCTGACCCACAAGAACGAAAAATGTTTGTCTGCCTTAATCTGCTTAGCTTTGTTAAACAATGATCTATTGTATGTTGATAAACTTTCATTTATAAATATAGGCTTATTACCAAATTCTGCACCAAGAATATTCGCTGACAGCTTCTTCCTACGGTTGTTAACAAGTATTTTTCGTTTGCATTCCAAACTATTGAATTTTACACAAATAATGTTCATCGTTCTCGCTGGCTGAGATGTTGGTCCAGATTTCATGTTTATGTTTTGTGTTTGCTTCTTTGCAGTTATTGTTCTAGTATAGCAGGATTTGATGTCATCATGAGTAATACTGTTGTCCACACCTTCTGCTAGTAGCTTTACCGCAGTATTCAATGCATTATGCTTGTCGACAGTTGGTATGCCAATGATATCAATACACTTGAGTAGGGGCTTTTGCTGCAGTGAGTTCACTATGTGTTGTAAAGTATTCACCTTTCTCAAGAGCATTTCTTTTTCTTCTTGTAGAGTACTAATGAGCGCCAGAGCTTTGCTGTTCATGAGCTTCAGAGCAATGATTTCATTGTAAAGCACATCAAGTGTAATGACTGCGGGAGGGGTGCTGCTTGCTTCTACGTCGACTATTGTTTGCGATGTCGGTGGTTTGCTAGAGCAAGGCAGAATAACCTCCTCAGCAGCAGCTGATGGTGATGATATCGCGTTGTTGTTCCTAACGTTGTGAAAGTTAGCTGGTGGAGAGCGCAGAGAGTTTCGCCTACGCTTTGTACATGATGCACAGATATGCGGTACATTTCTTTTTTTCATAAAATCACAATCACTTTGCTGCAGATTTTCACATTTTAAGTGATATAGAACTTAACATGAACCACATTGGATTTTTGCATCAGCGCGATCGACTTTTAAGCCGCAAGAACAAGGCATTTTACAATAATTGTTAATAGCTTTTTATCTTATGATTCACAAGGAGATAACGACTTTGGTTTTTCAATTTATTCAAAAGTAAATGTATTTACAGGAGGTTAGAGTAGAGTTCACAAACTTCCGATAAATTCTCTGAGTGTGTTCACCCCACAACACTCTGATGAGAGATTGAAGATTACTTTACTCTAGATTGTAGCTATATCCCCAAAAAATGTTTTTACCGCAACCGGCGGAGAACGAACTGGGTTAAACATAATTCTATCCTGTCCGCGAATCTAGCAAGCCACGAACCCTCGCCACCCAGCGATCAGGCTGAACTAGATTTGCTGAACAACGTGCTCACCTCAGCCCTGGATAGGGCTTTCGCGGGTTCCTGCCCTCCCACCATAGTGAGAGAAGACAAGAGACCACCGTTGTGGTGCAAGCAACTTATTCCGCTTCGCTGCAAGTGCAGGAAGACCTTTAATAGAGCCAAAACAACGAAGCTAGATGCGGACTGGGAAGCGTACAAAGACAGCCAAAGACTCTTTAAAAAGGAAGTTCGAAAGGCACAACACAGCTCCTGGCGCAATTTCTGTGAGAAAATTAACAACACTAACAAGTGCTCCAGGTTGCGGAAGGTCCTATCTAAATCCGCCCCTGTACCCTGTGTACTTAAAGACCCCAGTGGCCAATGGGCAGAATCAGAAGAACAATCACTGAATCTACTCATGGCTACTCACTTCCCTGGCTGCACGCCTGTCAATGGTAATCCTGACTTCAGCAGGGACGCCCTTGTAGGCACCCGTCCTACTGCAATCACTATTTGCGAGGAAAAGCTGATGTGGGCAGTTTTGAACCGCATAAGTCTCCAGGACCTGATGGCATCTTTCCGGCACAGCTACAGAACGCCTTCGACATCGTCAAAGGCAGTCTGGAAGGGTGCATAGCTCTTTGCAGCATCCCTTCATCCTGGACGATGGTCAAGGTTGTTTTCATTCCCAAAGCAGGTAAGACCTCACACACAGCTCCAAAAGACTTCAGACCAATCAGTCTGTCCTCCTTTTTGCTGAAAACACTTGAAAGGATCATCGATCTTCACATCAAAAGCACTGTTGACCAATCGCTAATTTCAAGCCCTCAACATGCCTATCAAAAGGGCAAATCCACCGAGACCGCCCTTCATTCAATCGTCGGCTCGATTGAAAGGTCCCTTTCGTTCAAGGAATATACAATGGCTATTTTCCTTGACATAGAGGAGGCCTTTAATAACGTAGAAACCCGCTCGATTATTCAAGCCTTAAACAAGCTAAACATTGGCGAACAAACATGCCGCCTTATAGGCCACATTCTCACCTGCAGAAGGGTGACAGCTACGTTCGGCAGCAGCGCTGTCGAAACACTTGTGCACCGAGCCACCCCTCAAGGGGGAGCGCTATCTCCACTACTTTGGAATCTTGTTCTTAATGAACTCCTGATTTCAATGGAACTTTCCGGATGCAAAGTCGTGGCCTATGCAGACTACGTCGCCTTACTCACTTCAGGAAGGTATCCCCAGACCCTTTGTGATGTGCTGCAACTCGCTCTACACAAACTAGTTGCCTGAACCAATAGTTGCGGTCTAAGCGTAAATCCGACGAAGACGGAGCTAGTTCTATTTACTAGAAGGATTAAGATACCTCTTATCAACCCCCCTAATCGAGTTCGTCAAAAGTGCCAAATACTTGGGACTTATACTAGACAGCAAGCTTTTATGGCGGGAGAACATTGCCGAACGTGCTAGGAAATCCCTAGTGGCTCTCTACTCCTGTAGAAGGGCTGTCGGCTCGAGATGGGGCCTTCAACCCAATATCATGCATTGGCTTTACACCGCGGTAGTTAGACCGATTATGCTATACGGCATTGTAGTGTGGTGGCCGGTCCTGGACAAGAACTCCAATTTAAAGGCCCTTGAGAAGACTCAACGCCTGGCTTGCATTAGCATCACGGGTGATATTTGATATTTATTGATTATGAAACGCTGTACAGCAAGATGAACTTATAATAAGTACAGGATATGAAATAACAAAATATTACGTATAATGTGCAAAGTAAACTAAGATAATATTAAAGACATTAAAATGTTTGAATTGGAATAAAATAATTTAAGTAAAACATTAGACAAATGCGCAACCAAGGACGAGTAAAGAGTTAATAAAACAAAAGATAAGCAAAAAAGGTAAATCAGTTCAAGTTGGAAAGATGTTGAAAGCAGACAGTAAGAAATTTTCTGTGTTCGATTCTAGACCTCACATGAATGGGTAAGTTGTTCCAGAGTTTGACAGCATAAATGAAAAATTGCCTGCGTGAAGTCAAGCAGGTGTACGTGGCAGGTCGCAATGATATATAGCGATTGGACGAGCTTAAATTAATATTATTAAATAAGTAGTTTGGTTCTCTCTTGTGGAGAAGCTTGAAAAGTAAAGAACAGCAACGATACTTGAAAAAAGCATCAAGGCTACATCCAAGAAGTTGACGAGCTTCAGATGAAATGTGATCAAACCGACGAACATTGAATACATATCGTGCAATAGAATTGAAAGCAACTTTTAGTCTATGAAATGAGACGGAATCAGGATCCGCAAACAGCTCACAGCCATATGAAATTATAGGGATTATTAATGCTTTAACCAGTTTTAGTTTAACTTGTGTGGGTAGAATAGTTCTTGTAATCGATAATCCTCTTAGCGATGCATAAACTTTATTTGTAATGGAATTAATGTGTGCATCCCATGTTAATTTGTTGTTGAAAATTATCCCCAGATTTTTTGCGGAGGCGACATATTCAACTTGGCAGGAGTTTAAGAAGATAGGAGGAAAATCGGAGAAATGTGGTTGATGTTTGGCGATTGGAATGGCTTTCGTTTTGTCAGGATTAAGTCTAAGCCCATTACGTATGGATACGGTGACCATATTTTCAAGAGCGAAACCCGGGACAAACAAAAATATATAACAGCACACAAATGACCAAAAAGAACAAAACAAATCGTATTAAATTATTTTACAAATTCTGTTCAGCGGGTATGTAAACATGGTAGTAATAGATGCATAATTCTTGTAGTATTTTCCCTTGTGATTATTAAGGGGCTATTTGCACTTTATTAGTGATCATGAAATGGTTAATTTTGTAAAATAGATAAAAAAATATTACAAAAAAAAAAAATTATGTACATACGGGACAAATACGGGACTAAAATAGAAATACGGGACATTTGTATGTCCCGTATTTCTAAAATAAAAACCAGGGACAGGCTATTGAAATACGGGACTGTCCCGGGAAATACGGGACGTATGGTCACCGTACGTATGGACCACTCAAAGATAGAGCAGAGATCGTCGTTAATTTTTGCAATAGCGTCCTCAACCATGCCAATAGGAAAACTAAGGTATAACTGAACATCATCGGCATATATATGAAATCGACAGTGAGATAAAACAGAAGGTAGGTCGTTGATGAACAGAGAGAACAGTAATGGACCAAGGATAGATCCTTGAGGGACACCACTCTTAACAGGAAGAAAAGAAGACAATTTACTATTACATGAAACAGCTTGCAGGCGATTAGTCATATATGAATAAATTAATTTGCTAGAAGTGTCAGAAAAGTTAAAATAAGTCAGAAGTTTATCACAAAGAATATTAGGATTAACACAGTCAAATGCTTTAGAGAAGTCAAGTAATGTTATCACAGAAGTATAATTGGCATCAATTGCTTGTCTTATATCGTCGGAAACCTTTAATAATGCAGAAGTGCAGCTGTGTCCAGAGCGGAAACCTGACTGCAGGGGGTTAAGAAGCTCTTTGTCTTTTAGGAATTCTTTTATTTGTTTGCTGATGATAGATTCAAAGACTTTAGATAAAAAGGGAAGTATGGCTATGGGTCTATATTCAGAGTTTACGCCTTTTTTAGGAATTGGGATGATCTTAGATTTTTTCCATGCAGCTGGGTACGTAGAAGTCATAATAATGGTGTTGAATAAATGGGTAATGTATGGAAGTAAAAACGGAAGGAGGGTTTTGACAAAGTCCGGATGAACATTATCTAGTCCGACAGATTTACATTTAATAGAAAAGACTGCGTTTCCTACGTTATATTCATCAACTGCAGCCAATGAAAATTGGTTTTCCCTATTGTACATCGAAGCCAATGAAAATAAATTTTCATAATCATGTTGAGGAATCATGCAGTCTGTGGCTTGAAACGTAATGGGTGTGGAGAACCTAAGGTTCAGCTCATCTAAATTAATATTGTCGTCTGAAACTGAGATATTATCCTTACCCAAACCAATATTACGAACTTCATTCCACAGAAACTTAGATGTGCGATCTGAGTTAAATCTATTACTATAATAATTAAGCTTGGCGGATCTTATGAGCTTAGTAACGAGATTACGTAATGCTTTAAAATTTGTTAGCATTTCCACACAGCCGAAGCGTTTCCAACGACGATATGACACATCTCTCCTTTTAATTGCATTAAGAATGTCGTTTGAGAGCCAGGGACAGCTACTTGACTTGATAAGACGTGTCTTTATAGGTACATGCTTGTTGAAAAGGTAACCAATAGCAGATGTGATGAATAAAGTTTGTTTATTAACGTCAGAAGTTAAAAAAATTGTATTCCAGTCAATTGACGTAAAATCACTAAAGAGACATTCAACATTGACACTTCGGAAATCACGGTACAGAATAGGCTGCGTTAAGTTTTTATTTACATGTAAGTCAAATGTAGCACAAATAAGATCGTGATACGAAAATACAGGGACAGATAGTTGACTAAAACATTTAACAATACTTTGATCACTAGCTAGGAACACATCTAACAAAGACGGCACAAAGTTAGGTTTAAAGTGCGTTGGCTCATTAGAGTTCACAAAAGAGAGTCCAAAAGAGTTCATCGAAATTTTGAAAGAGTTGGATGAGGAATGCAAAAGATTTATATTCAGATCTCCACAAAGGATAAATTTCGGTGCAAGATGAGATATTTCTTCCACAATTGGGGAAATGACAGCCGAATTTGCGATGTGTGGTGGCATATAGAAAACACCAACGATGCATTTACTCTCGCCATTAAGGATATCGACAAAGTAATAATCACAAGACTGGGAGCCGTCCGAATGCGTAACCCGACTAGACTTAATGTAGTCCCTAACATATATGGCAACACCTCCCCCAGTTGTGTGAGTACGATCAGCTCGGTAAGGCTTTTTAAATCCTCTTAAACAAAATGAATTACTCTTTAAATTAGGGTGAAACCAAGTCTCGGAGACACAAACGATATCAACTAAACTGTTCTCAAATATCATTCTGAACTCATCAAACTTATTCACAAGACTCTGTGCATTAATGTGACAAATATGCAGACCATTACTACTTTTACAGATTGTATTTAAAAGAAATTTGGTTTTTTCATGTATGCTGTCAAAGCCAGCGTCATTGCTGCTGGTCATGGTAAAAATAAAAACCCACAGCAAAGTCAAAACCGAACACAGTTAAATAGGTAGCATTACTTTCACATGCTAAGGAGAAAAATGACAAAGAACATATAAAACCAATGTGAACTGAGATAACTTGAACATAAAGTAAAGAGAAAAACAAAAGTAAAGAAAAAGAAAAAACTTGGTGCGATAATGAAACAAAATTCAATAAATACGATGAAGAAAATAACAAGAAGTCATAATCAGCTTTGATTTTCATTAATGTGCAGATCATTGTTGACGTCAGGTCCGATTGCATTCCTCAGATCTCCAATGTTGTGGATGATGAACGAGGTCTGGCTATTTACGGTGCGAATATAAATTTGTCCATTGAATGTATGCACTGAAGACAAAAGAGATTTTCGTTTAAGTCTCAATGCATGCCGCTGCAGTTGGTAATTTGCTCTCGTCAGACTGTCATTGATAAAAAAGCTTTTCGGTGAATCGATGCCGACATCACAAAGCTTTAAGGGCGCTTTTTTGTTTTTGCAAAAGCTCGCAACCGCCCGCATTAGATTTTGTTTGCCACGCTTCTCAGAAAACTTCAGAATGATGCTGGCATCGGCGGGGGAACGGTCGTTGCGAGAATTTATTTTCGCGCGAAAGATGCTGTGCAGGCGAGGTGGCTGAATATTAACTGTTGCGCACACTTTGTTGAAGAAAGTCTCCAGATTTTCCCCAGGAGACTCGGGTACACCAACAACAACAGCATCACAGCTGATTTTCTCTCGCTCAGATTTATCGACGGCGAGCTCAAGTCGTTTTATGTCTTGAGACACTTTCTGCAGTTGTTGTTCGAAAGCAATTATATTTTCTCTAACCTGTGCATTTAGACGATCCTCTAGTGCAGAGAGCTTATCATCCAGCGACTCCATCCATTTATCCAGTTTTTCTTGTATGCGGATCCACAGTTTGTCAGCAATGCCAGTTAGATTGAGTGCACCAGTATCTCTCGGAGAGCCCACACTGGTTTGTTGTTGTACACGGCAGCCTCGAGTATTAGCAGGCATTGTAAAATAATTTAATTTACAAAATGCCGACAAAGAAAATAAAAACAATCACACAAACTAAACACTGACGGTGGCTTGGTGGTAAAGTAGAGCTGATTGATGTGCTTGCTTTTGTGCACTTAAACCGTGATTTAATTTAAGAATAAAAAGAGTTTAATCGGACGACGAAGATAACACGTCTAGTTACTTTGCGACATGTGTCAACTTCTGATTTCCACGTCCGTCACCCACCTTCTCTGCAGCTGCCCCGCCCTATCCAATCTAAGGATGGCGTACCTAGGAAACTACTTCTTCAACGATCTTAGCGATCTAAGTTGTATCAGCGCTGCTAATATTCTTAGCTTTATCAACGGCAGTAAATGGTTCACATGAGTAACCAGTAAAGGAACCCCTAAACACTAGTGGTAGGTATGCACAATGGGCCGATCAACGGCCTAAGTGTTTTTCTCAACGAGAGCCACTTTAACATAACATATCTATACCATAGTCCCCTGCTTTCCAAATGTCGGCCCTCTTGCCACTTCTGTTTCATGACATATCTTTTTGTCGTAGACATATTTCCTTTCTGGTGCTAGAAGGTCTATTGGGGTCACTCCTGCCACAACAAGGACAGCCGGTTCCGTAACCATTCGATAGGAGCTTGCCACATTTCAAGCACCGCGTCGCTGAACAGCTGCCATATGTTTTCTGTACTTTTTCCGTCGAAGTGCTTCTGCCCAAATCTAACATCCGTAAAGGACGATAGGACGATTATTTGTATATATAATACTTCTAAAAACACTTACCCCCGTATTAATAAACGACTAGCAGCGGCGAGTTAGCACTAACACACATGTTAGCTTCAAATTCCTATTAATAAACGTGTGTTTGGTTTCACTGACATTTAATAACGAGCGGATAACTTAATTCGCCGAATTCGGCGTATAGAGAGCGGATAACTTTTTAACTCAGAGAGGGTGAGGGACTTTACAAAATCTCGAATCCTTTTCGGTGTTACGAATACCAAAAGTTAAGGTTTTTGTTTATACTGGGTTTGCAAATTTGTGTAGATAAATTTGGGTTCACATTTCGAATAATAATTAAATATAAAATATATCCTGGGAACATAAATAATTTTCAAATGACAAGACATCAATATTCGAATGACGCGTGACATCTGAGTATTCTACAAGAGAGAATCTGAGAGAGAATCGGTGAATTTCTGAGCGCAACAACCGCTTGAAAAACGAAATATGACAGATGTACTAGAATGTTTAGTAGGTACAATTCCGTGTAGTGCTGTCGTGCGTTAGGTGATAAACAGCGAATAGCTAATATGTAGATGGAATATGTTTATTAATAAGAAAAGTTAACAAACGGAGAGGGTCACTATCCGTCTGCCAGCTAAAACACGTGCTAGAGAGCGGATAGCGTTTTTTTATTAATACGGGGGTTAGGAATTTATAAAATATCCATTTTTTGGAAAAAAATTACCAGTAGAATTTATTATGGGAATGAATAACCCATTTGTCTTTCTTAATAAACATCTCTTTTCAAATCTAATAAGACTGCTAAGTGCGAAGCTGATACTTATTGAAGATCTTTGGCATGTTGCACATAATGAAAAACCAACAACTTCAGATGCGAGTTGGATGTCAAAATGTGGACTCCCAGTTGGTACATCTTCGGAAATTTGAAGAATTTTGGGAAACATTTAAGGAGACTCATGAAAAATCCACTGTTTCAAAAAAGAGAAAGAAAGAAAGTTGTGTTCACGAAGAAACCAATTTCATGAAATGGGCTGCAATTTCTGTGCAGTTTGACACTTTGTTTTTCATTTCCACGTATTGGAATAAAAGAGACAAGTATAGTCAGAAAAGAATATGTTAGATGGGAAAAAAAGAAAGTGTCCAAAGCGATGTTATCCCATAACTCGACATTGGCCGAACCGATTTTGATGATTAACACTTTGTTGGAAAGGTATTTTCTCAGCACGGGTTTTAAAAGAAAAAGAAAATCAAAATTACAAAATGTCTTATTTTAACCATCCAGCGTGTAACGACAGTTTTTTTTTGATTTTTTTCAATTTTTTTTTTCATTTTGTATTTATTTATTTTGGCAACAACCAGAAATAGAATCAAATTTGAATGTAACATTGGTATTGTATCACAATTGAACTGCCAGATAGACACGCAACGTAACGCCATCTATTATCGATCAATCGAGAAGCCAATTTTGTTTCATGTGTGGTGGCGCTGTCCACGTTGACTGTGCCATTGCGCATTACCGATTCGGATTTCTTCAATGCGATTTTGTGAGTTTTTATAAATTAAAATTATTGATAATCTTATAAAGAAATTGGTGTAGTTCTGTTCGACTTAGAATGCATTTGACTGCCTGCCCTTAAATGCAAAAAACTTAGAAACTTCTTAATATATTTTGGTGCATTTTTCACAGGGCACAGGCCTATAGAGGATACCTAGGCCAATAATCTCCAATTTGTTTCAACATAATAACTAAATAATTTCCGGAAAAAAATGCACAAGAGTAATTTATTTTTTCGTTTCGTTTCGTTTCGCTTTTTTCTTTGTCACGCTTTGCGTTCGAAAATAAATATAGTAAATGCCACCTGGGCAAAAATCCTCATTCTTTAGTCCTTCACGTGGGCGCCCGCCTGAAAATGGCTAACCGGTCAAATGGTTAGTGTCAGCCAAGGATTTACGCTAACGTCTCAATCGTTTGTCGTGATCCATTAGTTTGAGGTAGGAGTAAACCTTTAAATCCAACCTAATTCCAGTGGTGGTGTGAGCAGATAGCAAACCGTACCGAAGGATGAAAGGCTGGGGGTAAAACCAGTCGCGAACGAGCTCCCTCCGACGCTCAGGCAAGGTCGGTTGTAATAAGTGCCCTATCCCGGTAAGTCGGCTCTGCCGGGATCGACTCTTCTTTCCGGACCTACTCGTGGGACCAAAACAATGAACTTTAATTTAAACAAAAAAGAAACAGAAAATAGTAAAAAAATAACAAAAAAGGAAGAATCCCTCTTAGGGACCTCTTCCGAGGAGGATCTACTAGCCTCCAGCCAGGAGACAGTAGTCAACCCCTCAAGCCAAAGGAGCACCAGCCATAGTACTCCTTCTGGCAGTCAACCAATCTTACCATCCAAAACTATGACAACAGTAGGGGCCGAGGATACCAGCCATAGTATCCAAAAGCCTAATACTGAAAAAAACACAACCGGGAGCACCAGCCACAGTGCACCCAAAACTAAGAAGTCCTCCGGTTCTCTCTTGAAGTCAAGATACAACAGGGCTGTCTTCATCCTTGCAAAGATTGCGAAGAATGAAGAGACTGGAACGGCTCACGAGAGAGATAAGGACGACAAACTTAAATATCAAAAGGTGGTAGACGAGTACGTCAACTACCAAAACAACCAGAAGCAACAGAAGAAAGAGAGCGTGAAAAGAAACAGGTCCCAAGATGAGACCTCTCACGCCTCTAAAAAGTCGAAGATCGCCCCTAGACTTACAAACCTTCAGCGTCCATCAACTTCCCAGGCAGCCAGAACCTTTACCGAGGTGGTGAGGGATCACCTGCACGTTGCCCTCATAGACGAGATGTCTAAGAATGGCAAAACAGTGATGGACCACTGGTGTAGCATTGAAGCCAAACTGTCTGAGATGGTTGTGGAGTATGTGCTATCTGGAGCTGACAGCAGACTACCCAGTTTCGACTGCGCGGATGTGGTGCGAGGATATCGGGTGATCAAATGCGTGGACCAGTACTCTAAGGATTTCCTTGGCTCATGCATCGACAAGATCGCCGAAGCTTGGGATGGCTTAAAGCTTAAGCTTATCCCTGCCAAGGATATCCCCACGAGACCTAGGGCCCGTATTTGGTTACCAGTTATGAAGATAGACTCTGAGAGTCTCCTCAAGTGCCTCAAACTGCAAAATCCGACCATTCCCATGGACGACTGGGCTGTCATAAAGGCAGAAGAACCCCAGAAAAACAGTCTATCCTACCTGCTTCTGATAAACGAGGAGTGCCTAGGGGCACTAGAAGCAGCAGATTTTAAACTGAGGTTCGGCATCAGGCACGCCAAACTCAAGATCTTCCGATCGACGGTTCCTGAAGACGACACAGACGATGTCGCCGCTGCCAACAAGCTGTTGGAGGAACTGGCGATCGCTTCCAACACCCAACAATAAGATGCTGAAAGTCATACAGACGAATCTCCAGCACTCGAAATGTGCATCAGAGAATCTTCTGGTCTTCCTCAGGGAGGAAGACATTGACATCGGCATCATCCAAGAGCCCTGGGTCAGGAAGTCGACCGTACTGGGCCTCTCAGATAACAACTACAACCTATTTTACAAAAAGGACGTCGGTAAGCCAAGAACATGCATTTTAACAAAAAAATACATTAACGCTTTCCTATGTCCCAACCTTAGCTCGGGTGATTTAACTGTCGTTAAATTAGAACGAACCCAGGGTCAACACATATACATCTCATCCGCTTACATGGCGCACGACAAACCATCCCCGCCAGAAGAAGTGCAGCGACTCACAGCAGAGATACAAGCGAGGCACGGGTGCCTGCTTATAGGTTGTGACGCTAACGCGCGACATCATCTTTGGGGCAGCAAGGAAATAAATGAACGAGGTGAGTCTTTATTTGATTTCCTATTAACTTCCAATCTATGTGTATGTAATGTGGGTAACACCCCTACCTTTATATTTCCAAGTACGGAAAATTATAGCGGTTGGGAAGAGGTGTTAGATATTACACTCAAAACAAACAATGACATCGTTAGGGTTGAGAATTGGAGAGTCTCTAACTTAAAGTCCTTCTCGGATCATGAGTGGATTCTCTTCAATCTCAGTATCAAGGTAGATACTCCTGTCCCATATAGAAATCCTAAAAGAATTGACTGGAAGAAATTCGGTCAAGTATTGAACTCTAAACTTCCTAATATACCACACCAGAAAATTGAATCGGGTGCAGAACTGGATACAATTACGTTTGCACTTGAAAAGGCGATGAATACAGCTTTCAAGGCATCGTGTCCAGTAAAATATAGTAAAAAAACCTTACCACCGTGGTGGAATGAAGACCTAACCATCCTGAGAAGGTTGACTAGGGACATCTTCAATATCTGCTATAGGCATAAGTACTGGCAACCATACAAGGACTGCCTAAAGTTCTACAAAAAATCAGTCAGATCAGCTAAGTCACAAGCATGGTCTGAATACTGTCAATCTATCGATACTCTTAAGGAATCTGCAAGACTCAGTAAGATTCTTTCCAAAGGACACTCCAGTCCATCTTTTATCAAGAGAACGGACGGAACGTGGACAGAATCCACTGACGAATCCTTGGAGCTTCTACTTAACACACACTTTCCTGGTTGTACAGACTACTGTGCTACCCTGCCCGACTTTCGGGTAAACCTTCCCTTACATCGGGAAGAAATAGAGCGCATTATAACCAAGGAAAAGATCTTCTGGGCCATTCACAGTTTTGCTCCGTATAAATCACCAGGGCAGGACGGCATTCTTCCCATCATGCTTCAAAAACATGACAGGATAATTGTGGCCCTGTTAGTTGAAATTTACAGAAGCAGTATCCTACTGAATCACATACCTCAGTCTTGGAAGTATGTCCGAGTAGTTTTTATACCGAAAGTCGGCAAAAGAGGTCACGAGTCCGCGAAGGACTTCCGACCTATTAGCTTAACCTCCTTCATACTCAAAACTTTAGAACGCGTACTTGACCTTCACATAAGAACAGGACTTGAAAGGTCCCCCTTATGTAATTCACAACACGCATACCTCAAGGGCAGGTCGACGGAGACCGCTCTTCATGAAGTAGTGCGTACAGTTGAAAGGTCACTCTCCCATCACCAATATACCCTAGCCACCTTCCTAGATATAGAGGGCGCTTTTAACAACGTCCGTACTGAATCGATCCAGGAATCTCTCTTAGAACTAGGTGTAGAGGATTTCATCACTTCATGGATCATTTCCATGCTCAAAACAAGGATCATTCAAGCAAAGCTTGGTAACACTCATCTAACCAAATCAGTAAGCAGAGGAACACCTCAAGGTGGGGTGATCTCGCCTCTCTTATGGATTATGGTACTCAACAAAATCCTTTCAAACCTTGACAGGGAAGGTATAAAAGTCGTTGCGTATGCGGATGACGTGGTCGTTCTAGTGTCAGGAATGTTTCCGAACGTGATTAGTGAAATCATGGAAAGGGCCCTGGGTAAGATTAGCGGTTGGGCTACAAGTTGTGGCCTCAGCGTTAACCCAAGTAAAACTGAACTGATGCTTTTCACCACCAAAACCAAAATACCAACCTTCTCACTTCCCCGCTTAAACAACCAAAATCTTCCTTTATCCACCAGCGCTAAATACCTTGGTGTCATGCTTGACCCCAAACTCAACTGGAAGTACAATATCGAACACCGAGTGCGGAAGGCAAGCATAGCTTTCTACACTTGTAGTAAAACCTTCGGCAAGAAGTGGGGGCTTCAACCAAAGATGGTTCGCTGGATGTACACAGCGGTAGTACGTCCCATCCTCACCTACGGATCACTAGTATGGTGGCCCGCTTTAAGCAAAGCCTATAACGTCCTTAAATTAAGTAGAGTCCAAAGAACAGCTGGAATTGGAATCACAGGAGCCCTGCGATCAAGTCCGACCGCTGCCCTCAATGTCATTCTTAATTTCCTGCCAGTGGATCTGCATATAAAAAACATTGCAGCGTGTAGCGCTGTTAGATTGAAGGAATCTAAGTGTTGGTCCGAAAGGCCTTATGGCCATACCAGCATCCTTCTTTCCCTTCCTGACGGCTTAGGCCGTATGTCTACAGACTACATAGTACCCAAATACGACTTCCATAAAAACTTCTCTGTTAGAGTCCCCTCTAGATCAGAATGGGAGGAGAATGCGGTCGTTAATGAATTCGACATACCTATCTTCACAGATGGTTCCAAGATGGAATGTGGAGTAGGAGCAGGCATTTTCTCAACAGAATTAAACATCGCCAAAAGTCTTCGCCTACCCAACGTGGCCAGTGTATTTCAAGCAGAAGTACTCGCAATTAAGGAGGCGTGTAGACTGCTCCACAATAGTGCGACTCCCAAAAGAAAAATAGGCATCTTCGTCGACAGTCAGGCCGCGATTAAGGCTGTCGGTTCAACTAAGTCGACGTCCAAACTTGTTGTGGAATGTAGGGAGATACTGACCAGGGCTTGTCATCGGTTTGATATCACTCTCGTCTGGGTTCCCGGCCATAGGAACATCGAAGGGAACGAGAAGGCCGATGAACTTGCCAGATATGGCTCAGCTCTGTGCATGTCTCATGCGGAGGAAGTTTTCCCTCCGCTGGGATATGTTAAGAGAGAAATCCTCCTGCACTTCACCTCATGGGCTGAGACTAGATGGTTGAACCTGACGAACTGTGTCATTTCAAGGAAGATCTGGCCAACCTACGATGATGCCAGAACAAATAGTCTTTTAGCCAGAACACGTATAGATGTTGCCAGACTAACGGCAATCAGTACGGGTCATTGGCCTTTAGGAACTCACGCAGCCAAGCTTGGCATCCCCCACAACACCCATTGCCGTAGCTGTGCTGACACAAACAAGAGTGAAACAGTGTTCCATCTTTTTTGTGAGTGTCCGGCCCTAGCCAAAACCAGACGCAGTACACTAGGTCATCTCTTTTTTGATGACCTTTCGGCCATTCAAAGCATCCATTTTCACAAGATCATCAAATTTCTCAACTCCACAGGCTGGTTTTGAGCTCTCTTAACTTCCTTTACCCCCTTCCATTTCAGGTTCCGTTAGTTGTGGTTTCAAAACGGCGCTCAATGCGCTACTTGTGTCTTTCCCTCGTCGGGAAATACAGTCACCTAAACCAACCAACCAACCAACCAGCCACCTTATAGAGGACATATGTGGGTACAACATAGGATATCCAATAACTCTATAGCTTAAATGGTATTTTAATTAAATACTAGGCGAAATTTGAGACATTTCTCAAATCTTATTTCTTTTCTTTCTTATTTTTCACCTGGCTGAGCTTACTACATATTTACTAAACTCATGATTTAAAAAAACAAAAAATATGTACCCTCCTTGGCCTTTAAATAAAATAAATCGATATTTTGAAAACATTATTGGTGACACAATAGTAAGACCATAATAAAAAATACATTACATTGTTTTTGAAAACAAAGGAATTCAGACTTTCAACGGATAAAATAATAATAATAGTTGAGTCTTACCTCAGGATTTAGGCTTTTTAGTCCGCCTTATCAGCTATCACTATTATTTGTGAGTTCTTTTGTAAAAGAAAGCTTTCAATTTTAAAATTATGATATGCGTTTCTTAACAAATTATTAGTTTCAATACTTCATTGAACATGTATTAATGATACAATTGTATCCGCTTTTGGCGTGTAAGAATGTGGCGTGTGGGGCGTGGGATTAAAAGAGATAGGGTGCGAAATGTATACGGGACTGAAAGAAAATGATTTAACATTTGAAACGAATACCTGTTAAAATTACGGAAGGAAGACAAATTATTTTATGCAGTGGGAAGAAATATCCTGTTATTGGCCAACTCAAGCGTTATAAGAATATATATTTTTTGCGAAAAAATGGCCCCCTACAAGATAGCAAATTTCTTAGATCTTTTTTCCATCAACTGTTCTGAAACCACATTTTGCACGGGCGAAGCCGGGGGGTATAGCTAGTATATTATGTAATATATGCTCGACTCAACTAATTTGTATTCTAGTTTTCTCTCAGATGTCGAGTACGTAATAGAAAACAAAAATCCAAAGCGTTCTATACTAAATTCAAAATAATATAAAAAAAAATTGGCGCAAAATTATAGTCGGATAAAGCCAGTGACAATGTCCGTATTAGTATTTTTCTAATTATAGTCGATAAAATACCTACTTTATAGTTATAACCTGGTATTAAATTTAAAACCACCAAAAGTACATATTATCCCTTAGTATAGACTCTCAATCCTCTCCCATCTATTAAAAAATTGTAATTTCAAATTTTTTTTCTGCAAATTTTGAAAGAAATGTTCCAGGATATTTATACTTTTTAATATCTCGAAATGTTTAAATATTTTGTGTTTCTAAGAAAAGCTAAATAAAACCCGGGCAAATCCTTTTCAAGATTTTGGTTAGGAAGATTGCCTTCTAGCTACATATTCAATAAAAAAACTTTTCAATCCATTCCTGCATTTTTAATTTTTTTGTTTTTTTTTTTCTCTTTTGCTGTCATTTCATTAAAAATTGCTTAAGGAGAATTCCCCAAACTGTGTTTAGTTTCTCAAACTGTACATTTTTCGGTCTGTTTGACAAAAATTTGCGTCGCGCCTGCTCTAAGGTTGGAACTAGTTGTAGGCAGGTTACAAAGCGTTTATAATTTTCTAGTTAGGCATGGGCTTTGAAGTTAGAGTGGCGCTAGTTAGTATCTACTAATCTCTCCTAATACACGATGTCTATAATTTTGCGCCATTGTTATTAGCACGGCGCAGAGATTTTAATAAATTATATCATACTCAAGTGCTGGAATAATGAAAAAAAAAACTATCCTTATCCCTGAATTTGTCTCACTTTATAGTGTACCTATACTATAGTCCTTTACTCTGTTTTGCATTTATCTTTTTATTTACAAATTTGTTTGAGTCGAATGGTTTACTTCGCAAAAAAAAATTAGGCCTGATATAACCAAATTTTAAAATATAAATATAAATGCAAAACAGACTACACCATTTCAAAGAGCACAATGAGACGAATTTAAGGATACCAAACTCTTATTAGCAGCTTATCAGGTTTCCTAGAGACATGCTCGAAAGTGGAGCTTTTTTTTTATTAACGTAGCACATTTAATAAAAAAAGATACACCTTCAAACCTGTCTCTAGAGAACCGTGCAAGCTATCTCCAAGTATTTGGTATGCTTGAATTCGTCTTTATGTCCTCTACAAAATGACATTTTAAATGAAAACATAAATGGGAAAAGATGCTTTTCCCATTTATGTTTTCATTTTAAAATTTTGTAGTATCAAACCCGTTTTGAGTTCGGTTGTATTCACTTCGCACAAAAATCGTCGGCTGAGTTCTTAACTGTTCAATCTCCAATTGTTCCGAAATTGAGATTATTATTGATTCTTAGGTTTTTGGGGACGCTCTTTCGATTGGTGCAATCAGAAATTGTCTATCGTTAATAGTTTGGGAAATCATTTTTTCACATTTTGTTCAACAGACCAAAAATACGCGTTTTTTAGTCCACCGATTAGTTCTTAAATGTTCAAAGTGCCACTTTCGTGTCCGTTTGAACAAATTCACATGGGGAAAATGACAAAACGTCTAAATAATTCACATTTGTTCAATCTCCATATAAAATAACTTACTGTGGTGCTTCGTATGAATTTCAAAGCAGATGTAGTGGTAACGACATAGCTAGTTCACTAAACAAAATACTGAAAGCTGTAGTGGTGGTCAAGCCAGATATAACTGGTATTATTTACTGGTCGGACTCCTGTATTCCGTAAAAACATAAATCGAATAACATCATTGGCAATATTCAAATTCCCGAAAGAAAATCCACATTGAACAACGCTTTTCCGTACCGACATTCACACCCTTTGTTACTTATTCGTGAACTCAAGAACATGAATTACGCAAATGTGTCCTTAAAAATTATGCAGTGCGCGGTAAAAGTTTTTTTTAACTATAGCGCAGCTACTAACGGCCTACAATTTATCCCAGTTGTCATCTAGGAAAATTAGTTACGGTGAAGAAGCTAATATACTTACGTCGTTTTCGATTTGGCTTTTCAGATTTTGATCTGAGATTTCAGATTTCTGCAGGCAAACCGAACATGAAATCTTAATTTTATAGGTTTTTGTGGCATTAAATTGTCAGCAAAAATAAAACATTGTTGCACTTGCACTAGAAATCCATTTTAATTGACTTTCACACATTTATAGTAATGCATTGCGAAATAATAAAAACTCGATCCCATACCGATTAACAATTCGTAACCGACGCCGTGAGTCATAAACATTGGTGTTGGTGAACGTTTATGTAAAATCTGAGAAAAAATTGAGATTTCTCAAGTGATCTGAGATACAAAAAAAGAAGATTTTTGTGGCATGTATGCAAAAAAAAGATTGATCTGTTTGCCCAACTGAAAACGACATTAGTGTTTCAATTATGCCACAACTTAATAAACAGAAAGAGAGATTAAGGCCCATTTTATTCACTCGAAGTTGAACACAACTTCGGGATTTCAATATGGAAAACTCCCCGAGTTGTGTTCAACTTCGAGTGAATAAAATGGGCCTAAATACATCAAATGATATAAAACGTGATCTGGCAAAAGTGCAAAACACAACGAAAGTGTTAAACTTACTTTCTAAAGAGAAAAATACTGATATAAAATCAATGCTCCCTTGGATATGCCATTATGTGACTGAATTTTGTTATTTACTTTTTAAAACTGAACTACCTCCATACCTGAATTTGAAAAGACTGAATTATTCAAATAATAAAATAAATTCTTGAGTTTTATTTTCTAAGGTGTAAGTCCATACATATTCATGATGCTTCAGGAAGAGTGCTCTGTGTTCTTGTTTGTTCAATATCCAAAAAAATGTTCAATCTCCACTACTTTTCTCAAAGGTTTAGTATATGTATGGGGGCTTGTTCAATCTCCTTTTTGGATGATCTATAAAAATGTATTTTTTTTTAAATAAGTGTAAGGCATTTAAACATTCTTTCTGCTACTATTAGGACCAACAAATATATAGTTTTTTTTTTTTTTTTTTGTTTGGAGACGATTGCATATTTAGGAAAAAACTTACAAGCAAAATTAGGACAAAAAGTCGTCTCCTGAACATTTTAAAGTTTGGCAGATTGAACACTTAAGAACTCAGCCGACGAAATATAGAAGTGGAAACGGGTTTTATACTACCAAATTTCAAAATAAAAACATAAATGTTAAATGTGTAGGGTAAAGGTGTCAACAGTGGATCATTTTTTACTTCTTGTGCCGTTGAGCTCGCATTTATAGTAGTATAGCCAACAAAATCGGCTAACCCTGTGGAGTGCTTACTTGCTAAACATAATGTTATATATTTAGGTATATATCTAATAGTAGCTGCAACTCTCTTATACTAGACTAGCTTTATACCGATATGATATGCCTATACAACAATATTGTACGGGTCACTCAATAAGAACTCGGTCGTGTTTTATCTTCATAACGGCTACGAACACCCCAATAAGGGCATCACAATGGGACCTAAGTGGGGTGCGGTAGGACTCGCTCTGACGTACCCACCCATATATCTAACCTAACCTATAGTAGTATAGCTGTTAATTTTTTTCCATACCTTTTTCAATGTTATATCCTTATTTTAATCATAAGAACTCGAAGCTTTATTTATGCTGAGATAATAAAAAAAATATTTGAAATTACCCTTCGCATGTGATCCACTTTGTACCATGGGTGTACACAGTGAAACAGGGATATTTGAAATCAATTTATTCAGTAAAAACGGGAGCCGGTCCAAATTCTGCTTTGCAAAATTCTGCCTTTTAACACAAAAATTCTACTTTTTTCTGTTCTGTCTAACAAAATTCTGCTTTTTAAAATTCTGACATGCAATATTTTAAACAAATAAATTCTGCTAACTCTGTTTTTTTTTTCCAATTTACGAATTTAAAGAAAACAACTATTTTTCAACTTTGTCAACAAATTACAATATATTTGATGTATATTGTTACATTCAGGTTGGGATTCGTAAAGATAAAACACTATTCCGTTAAAATTCACTTTTATTACACTTTTATCGACTATTCTAATATTTCACTTATTAAGTACCAGAACACTATTACTTAAACAATTCTTCAACGTTTCAAACCAATCACTTAATTTACTCTATTACTTTTCACTTATTTATCTTCACAAACTGTTACTATCTCGAACTTTAACCAATCACTTTTATAAATCAACTGTCTCGCCCTCTTCTAAAAGCTGTCCTTTTATACCCGCTCCGCCATCTGACGAGAACTTTCTAGCTAATTCTAAGTGGTTCTAGAACAAGGTGCAGTGGTGAAATACATTTACTTGACAGGTTCCAGTCTCCAATTGGAAGTGACACTTGGGTGGAACTTGTTTGGTGACTAAGGGGTTGTTTTCACTTCACCATTTTAGGTTACACGATACATTCCACACCACAATGTCCCCCTCTTAAACTTGTTCGTCCCGAACAAACTCGTTAACATTTTCACCATTATAACGATGAAGACGATCCACATGAACGACTTTCAGCTTGCCTCTTCCTCGTTGGATGCGATAGACAACGTCGTTGATGCGCTTTACGATTGTATAGGGCCCTTCCCAGTCTTGTTGGAACTTAGGCGATAAGCCTTTCCTTCGATGAGGGTTATATAGCCATACCAGATCTCCTTCCTGGAATCCTTTAGTTGTCGTTTTAGTATCGTACCTCATTTTCATGCGGTCACTGGCTATCTTAATGTTATCCCTAGTGTCTCGATGCACGTCCCTGATGATATCCCTGAGGTCTGTAACGTAGTCCTCCTCATTCTTGGGCTCTACGCATGGATATCCAAACATCAACTCGCTAGGTAGGCGGACTGTTCGACCAAATAAGATGTCAGACGGAGTATGTCCTGTGGTGTTATGCACTGCTCCTCGATAAGCCAATAAAAACATGGGAATCTGCTTATCCCAGTCTCTCTGGTCTTCGTTAACGACCTTAGAGAGGTGTTCATTCAGTGTCCTGTTGAAGCGCTCCACCATCCCATCTGATTGTGGATGAAGCGGGGTTGTCCTTGTCTTGTGAATCCCGAGTAACTGGCACACTCCTTGGAAAATCTTCGACTCGAAGTTCCGTCCTTGGTCTGAATGCAGTTCCATTGGTACACCGAATCTGCTTACCCAGTTATTGACGATTTGCTCAACCACGGTTTTAGCTTCTTGATTTGGAATAGCAAATGCTTCAGGCCACTTACTGAAATAGTCCATAACAACGAGGATGTAACGATTTCCATTGTTTGTTTCAGGAAACGGTCCCGCAATATCAACTGCTATCCTTTCGAAAGGGGCTCCAACATTGTATTGATGCATTTTGCCACGGACTTTCAGTCTCGGACCTTTGCTGGCCGCACATGTAACGCATTTCCTGCACCAAGTTTCAACGTCCTGCCTTGAATGAATCCAGTAAAAGCGTTCCCGCACTTTTTCGAGCGTTTTATTGATCCCCAAGTGGCCTCCAGACACTCCATCATGCAATTCCCTGAGCACTTCCATAACCTTTGACTTGGGTACAACAAGCTGCATTACGAACGACTTTAAATCCGGGCTTTCCCATCTTCTTTTTAGAATGCCGTCTTGTACGTGAAGGGAGTCCCACTGCGCCCAGTATGCCTTCAGCTCGGGGCTCCTATTGGATATCTCCTGCCAGTCTGGTTTTCCCTCATGCTCCTTCCAGGCGATAATCGGTTCGATATCCGGATCTTCCCTTTGAGCCTCCCGTATTTCCCGCGCACTCCAGCCACCAATGGGTATAGCTCTCACCCTTTGAACGGACGCGACATCTTTTTCCTCGTGTCGTAAGCAATGTTTGCAATTTGCTTTGCACGGTCGACGGGAGAGAGCGTCTGCATTAGAGTGAAGACTTCCCTTTCGATGTTGTATTTCGTAGTCGTACATCTGCAGCCGTTCGATCCACCTTGCGACTTGGCCTTCAGGATTCTTAAAGTGTAGTAGCCACTTTAAAGACGCATGGTCTGTGCGGAGGATGAATTTTCGCCCATAAAGGTACTTATGGAAATGTTTTGTTGCCAGTACCAAAGCAAGGAGCTCGCGCCTGGTAACACAGTAGTTCCTTTCTGGCTTTGAGAGAACTTTGCTGAAGTAGGAAACTACTTTCTCTTGGCCATCGTGCACCTGGGAAAGGACGGCTCCAATTCCCACATTACTAGCGTCTGCATCCACAATATATGTTTTCCCAGGGGTGGGGTACGCTAGTATGGGGGCATTGCACAACTGTTGTTTAAGTTCCTTAAAGCTCTTTTCGCACTCACCTGACCATTTGAATTGTTTGCCTTTTTCTGTCAGTTGATGCAAGCTCTTTGCGATCCTGGCAAAGTCCTTTACAAATCGTCTGTAATAGGTCGCAAGTCCCAGGAAGCTTCTCAGTTGATGTTTATCTTTAGGTACCGGCCAGTTTTTCACTGCATCGACCTTCTCCGGATCAGTCTTGACTCCTTTGGAAGAGATGATGTGCCCGAGGTACTTCACTTCTGGTCTAAATAAGGAACACTTCTTCGGGTTAAGTTTTAGTTGCGCACTTCGTAGCCTTTGGAACACCTCCTTAAGGTTATCTCGATGTTCGTTAAATGTTTTTCCTACTACGATGACATCGTCCAGGTAGACCAAGCAGGTTTTCCACGTTAGTCCCAGCAGAATGCGCTCCATTAGACGTTCAAAGGTAGCTGGAGCATTGCACAGTCCAAATGGCATTACTGTAAACTGCCAAAGGCCGTTTTCTGCTGTGCATGCTGTTTTCTCGCGGTCTTCTGGATGGATCTGCACTTGCCAGTAGCCACTCTTCAGATCGAGAGTCGAAAACCATTTGGCTCCGGATAGTGTGTCCAGGGTGTCGTCAATTCTTGGAAGGGGGTAGCTATCCTTCTTGGTGACGTTGTTGAGTTGGCGATAGTCCACGCAGAATCTCGTACTTCCGTCTTTCTTCTTGACCAGGACGACCAGCGATGCCCACGGACTTTTTGAGCTTTCAATCAGTCCCTCCTTTTCCATCGTCGACACCATTTCTGCAACCTCCGTCTGCTTAGCCAATGGTAGTCGCCGGGGAGGCTGACGAATCGGTCTCGCATCTCCGGTGTCGATTCGGTGTTGTACGAGATGTGTTCGGCCATACTCGCTGTTCTGCGAAGCAAATATATCAGCGAACTCATTGATTAAACTACCTGCCATGGACCGCTGCTCCTGATCCAGCTCGCACTCTCCGAGTATATTCTTTTTCATCTCCGATATCTCCGCAGGTCTAACCGGTTTCACAGGACTTGCATTGGACAACTTTGTGACCGCAGTAATCGGTACGCACTTTCCAATCACTTCCCCTTGCTTAAGTTTCACGCTTTTGTTTTCCACATTGAGGACACGAACGGGAACCAAGTTGTTTTTAGGTTCAACCAGCATCTTTCCGACAATATACCTCTGATAATAATTTTCTGCATCTGGCTCGACTAGGTAGAATCGGTGGCTCCCAGGGTCCCCTTCCAGCTTTGTCCAAATAACTGTTTCTGACGAAGGTGGTAATATTTCGTCCTCACTTACAACTGTCCGCAGAGCTGCGACGTTCTCGTTCCCGTAAACCATCGGAATCTCGACGTTCTTGTACTTTATAACTTGCGAACCGATGTCGAGCAGTATATCATGCGTCTTCATAAAGTCGATTCCGATGATGCATTCGTCACATATATCAGCCACTAAGAATGCATGGGAGAAGACTATTCCTGCAAGGTTTATCTTCAAGAGTACCTCACCATACACCTTTGCTGTTGCTCCAGTTGCTGTTTTCAGACAGTAGCTGCTGGTGTTGTGCAGCCACGATTGGCGAACGATGTCCCTTCTGATTATGGAAGCGGTGGCACCTGTATCGATTGTAGCCACATACTTTTTCTGGCCGATATGGGCTTCCACTGTCAGGCTCCTATTACATCGTTTGGTCTGGGAAACCTGAATTGTGGTCCTGGGGAGGTCGATTCCAGAAACCAGCTTCTGCCCCGACTGATGGCTTTGTGTTGATCCATCCGCCGAATTTTCAAACGCCTCCTCGATCCGGTTCCTAGTTCTGCAATGTGGACAACTGCCCTGTCTACGTTCGGCTCTGCACTGTCGTTGTTTGTTGCAGTTCCAGCAACGGATCGGTCCCCTTCGAGAACTGTTACGGTCGACTACTTCTGTTCCCTGGCACGAGCATTCAACGGATGTCATTTCTCTCACGCGGTGAAATCCTTGAGATGCTTGGTCAGCAGCTCTCATGGTTAAGGCAAATGCCAGTGCCTCAGGAAGAGTTCTCTTTCCAGCCATTCGTAGAGCCATCTGCAGTTGTCTGTCCTCTATGGCTTGTGTAAATGCCTCAATAGCCATTTCATTGATGACATCCTCGCCGGCATTGGGATAAGACTAGTGCGCTAGCCGTTCGATATCAGCTTGCAGTTGCTGGAGTGTTTCTCCCCTCTTCTGGATTCTACTGCGCAGTTGCACCCTATACACTTGTTGCATGTGGTCGTCACCAAATCGCATCTCAATAGCCTTCACCAAAGTCTCGTAGTCGCGTTGTTTTTCTTCGGAGATAGTTTGAAGCAATTCTGCAGCTGTACCTCGTAATGCGAGCGTTAGTGCAATCGACTTTTCCTCGTCGTCCCATCCATTGGTCGTTGCAGCTGCTTCGAACTGTCTCTTATAAATTGGCCATGATGTTTGACCATCAAAAACGTGTGGTTGCATCTCCTTCCTTCTTGGGCAGTCAGCAGAATATTCCCGAGCCTTTTGCTTCTTGACTTTTTCGAGTTCTTTAACTATGTTCTCTATGTTTGTTCCTTGTTTATGAAACATTTCATTAATTTCCTCAATTTTGTTTCATGCTCGTTTAATTTTTCATCAATTTCGTCTTTTTGTGCGGCGACAATGGAATTTTTTCTGTTCTTCTAAAGAATTTTTCTGTTCTTCTAGCGAATTCTTCTGTTCTGCGAAATTCAATTCCATAGAATTTTTCTGTTCTTCTAGAGAATTCTTCTGATCTGCGAACTTAGATTCCATAGAATTTTTCTGTTCTGCGAACTTCAATTCCATGCAATTTTTCTGTTCCTCCATCTTGACAAGAAGCAATTCCATCATAGCGCTAATATCAACGCTTGTATTTACTTGTTCTTCTGCAACGTGGAATAGCATGGTTTTCGGATCTTCTCCCTCGTTTTGGACAGCTTCCTGCAGACGAAGTATGAGGTCACTTTTCCCTCCAGCTGTGGAGAGATTCCGCTTTTCTAGTTCACTTTTCAATTGGGGTATGCTTAGATGTAGCAATACACGAACCATTTTGTTTGTCTCTTGGAATTTAGAAAATCACAAATTCACTTTTTTTTTTTTTTTTTTTTTTTTCTTTTTCCGTTTAGACACTTAGCACAGAATAAGTTTTATCCCACTTCTGACACCAATGTTACATTCAGGCTGGGATTCGTAAAGATAAAACACTATTCCGTTTAACTTCTCTAATAAAATTCACTTTAATTACACTTTTATCGACTATTCTAATATTTCACTTATTAAGTACCAGAACACTATTACTTAAACAATTCTTCAACGTTTCAAACCAATCACTTAATTTACTCTATTACTTTTCACTTATTTATCTTCACAAACTATTACTATCTCGAACTTTAACCAATCACTTTTATAATTCAACTGTCTCGCCCTCTTCTAAAAGCTGTCCTTTTATACCCGCTCCGCCATCTGACGAGAACTTTCTAGCTAATTCTAAGTGGTTCTAGAACAAGGTGCAGTGGTGAAATACATTTACTTGACAGGTTCCAGTCTCCAATTGGAAGTGACACTTGGGTGGAACTTGTTTGGTGACTAAGGGGTTGTTTTCACTTCACCATTTTAGGTTACACGATACATTCCACACCACAATATATTAAGGTACACAGGTGGGTACCAGGAACACAAAAAATTAAAAAAAAACAGGCAAAAAATTACCTTATATTTTATTGGGTTTAATTACAGATACCTATATTTATTTTCACTCACTAGGTTAGGTTAGGTTAGGTAAGATGGCTGTCTAGAAAGACACACTTAGACCAAATTGATTTAGGTCCTTTGTGATACCATATGAGTTAAAGGGGGAGGGGGGGGGGGGGGAGGGGGGGGGCGGCCAGAGTGTTATTTATGCCGGACATACTAGTGGGCACTATTGCTTATTTGCGTATATGACTTTTATCTGTGACTTCTGTGTCTCGTAGAGAGAATCGGGGGCAGTTTATCCTCAGATGAGGGGAGGGTGGCCGAAGCAGCCATCCCTTCGCCTGTAATCCTCAGACAACTCCTTGAAGAAGTGAGACCGGGTATAACCATAAGACGGTATTTCTTCGGATGTGAGCGATGGGTGACCGAAAACAGTGAACCCTGTAGCAACAAGTCTACACTAGGTTAATCACAATAAAACACGCCCATTAAAAGCCCTCGTAAATAAAAAAGAAAATGGTAACGAAACAAAAACGAGCCATCAGCCATAAGCGCTACATATGTTTGTATCTGTATATTGTATTACTTTTGACTTCTTTTAAGTCTTGCGCAGTCTACTGAACAACGCACTTGCGTCCACATACGTTGTTAAATAAAGTAAATTAAGTTAGGATAAAAAAGAAAGTTTTTTTATTTCAAGAAGATAGAGCTAAACTAGACGGGCTCTACATTGGTGACCCCGACGCGTAAAAAAATATAAAAAAAAAACTCCATTGTCTCAACGGGCAACGTGAACGAGGGAGAACAAAAGTTTTTTTTAAATAAAATTTCCGCCATTGCCACCAGTACTACCATCTACTTGCGACACAGAAGGAAGAACAAAATTGTTACCAAACCCCTCAATATCAGGAGGAACTCAACAATTCGTCACCGTCGCAACCTCGCTACCACCACACATAATTGCAATAATCAGTTTCATAACCAGCCATCAGTGTCATTGCCATTGCATCCAGACTTCTATAACCGACAAAATACGCGCCGTAGAGTCTCCGAAGGAAAACCACGACATATAGGCGAACAAAATTGGGAAGCCAGCATTACCTGCACCGTTACAACGACGCCAAGAAAAGTCCCGCAAATCAAATCACACCAGAGCAAGACCACGCCGCGCCAGTAAAGCACCGCAAGACCACGCCAGTAAAGCACCGCAAGAAGTACCGCAAAGTTGCGAAGAGCAGATCAACGAATACAAAATTTTTTCTTTCTTTTGTGTAAGGTGAGTCGATTTTGTTTTGCATTACCATTTAAAATATATAATTGAATTGGGATAAAGAATTTAATTAAAAATTGACATTTTTCTCGGCGGTTTTATTGTGATTTGATTTTTTTTTCGCGTGCTTTAACTATAAAATATTTTTGGTTGGGTAATCGTTTTATAACTCCTACGCGGTAATAATTATTCTTTCGTTATGGACGAACCGGGGGTTGAGGATAGACCTCGGGGTAGCGGTAGTAACATTGAGGAAAAAATAATTCCTCCAGGATGTCTAAATACGGAAGGTTCGGTTTCGGGAATAAGCCACCCATACCCTCCATATTGGAACCAAATGCCGGAGCTATGGTTCACGCAGATGGAAGCTGTGTTCGCGATGCGAAACATAACTAAAGATACTACGAAGTACCTTCATACGGTGGCTCAACTTCCAATAGAAGTTATCGTTATAGTGTCCGACATTATAAATAGTCCTCCACCTTCCAATTCGTACAAAACTTTACGCGAAACTTTAATAAAGAGAAAAGCGTTATCCGACGCACAACGTCTCGAACAATTGCTTGAGTCTACGACCATGGGCGACCAGTCGCCATCCGAATTCTATCGCAAGATGGAAAACCTTAGCGGTACGTCTGGCGTAATAAACAGCAAGTTTATAAAAACGTTGTGGCTCAAGCGATTACATGATACGATTAGAGCGGTAGTGATGATTAGAGAGGCCGATGAGATCAACGTTTTAACAGAGCTGGCAGACAAAATCTGGGAAACAAGTTCTGCATCCACGTCACGTGTTGATGCGATGACATCAAGCAACGCAATTTTGCAAAACTTAATGGTCTCAGTGAACGAACTAAGGTCGCGTTTCGATAGGTTGGACATGCGACACAACAGTACGCGTTTCCCGAATAGACGCCCTAGTAGAAACCGTTCTTCTTCACGTCATAATTCTAGGCAAAGAAATGTTAGTCACAACAGTTACATATGTTGGTTTCACCGAAAATTCGGGGCCAGGGCAACCAAATGCAAGGGAGGTGAATGTAATTTCAGCACACCAGCGACAAATCTTAACCGGTCGGAAAACTAAAATTCCCCGTCGTTTAAGCGGCAAGCGACGGTGGAAGAGTAAGTCGCAGACTTTTTGTTAGGTGCAAGAAGACAAATTTGAATTTTCTTATCGATACGGGTGCCGATATTTCCATCATCCCTCCAAAACATTTTAAAAATTTAACGCCAGATATGGTATCAAGCATTTTCGCCGCTAATAACACTCCGATAAAAGCATTTGGTACACGATTGGTTAACTTAGACCTTGGATTACGTAGAGAATTCAAACACGTCTTCCTAATCGGCCAGGTCGGACAACCAATCATCGGTGCCGATTTTTTGACAAAATTTAAGCTCGCGGTAGATTTGAATACACAAAAATTGATTGACAACAATACGAAACTTTCCGTTTCAGTCGTTACATGAACCAGTAGTGCTCAAGTAGTACCGCAATCCTTTTCGCAGTGGACACCCAACGGACCTTACGGAGCTCTGTTGAAAGAATTCCCTAGTCTTACTAAGCCACCAGATTACGAGCTTCCGGTCAAACATAATGTTGTGCACAGAATTTTTACAAAAGACACTCTTCCGTTCTCACGTCCTCGACGGTTAGATCATGTGAAACATCAGATAGCTAAAGATGAATTTGATCATATGGTACAAATCGGCATATGCAGGGCATCATCGTCTTCAGTCTCTTCACCGCTTCATTTAGTTCCTAAACGGAACAGCAATGACTGGCGGCCTTGCGGAGATTACCGGCGGCTTAATGCCGTTACAGTGCCGGATAGATACCCGATCCCCCATTTACATAACTTTTCAATTCACATTTGCGGCTGTTCAGTTTTTTCGAAGATCGATTTGGTGAGAGCTTACCACCATATACCAGTAGCACCCGAAGATGTGTACAAGACAGCAATAACGGTCCCATTCGGACTCTTCGAGTTGACTCGCATTCCATACGGTTTGCGTAACGCTGCGCAAACTTTTCAGCGTTTCTTAGACGACGTGCTGCGAGGGCTGGACTTTCTGTACGTATACATCGACGACATACTGGTAGCAAGTAAGTCTCATGAGGAACACCAGTCGCATCTCCGTATACTATTCGACAGATTTTCTAAAAATGGTTTGAACATCAATCCCTCGAAGTGCGAATTTGGAGTTTCCTCTTTAAATTTTCTCAGCCATGAGATTTCCAAGAAGGGTATAAAACCATCCGCGAACAAAGTTTCTGCTATCGAAGAATTTCCGCAGCCAACGTCGATCAAACAAGTCCAAAGATTTATCGGGATGGTTAATTTTTACCATCGCTTTATACCGCGGCTAGCTGAACTGCTGACTCCGATTCACGACCTTTTGAGAAAACTTCAAAAAAAGGATAAAAAAGCACCTTTCTCCTGGCCACCCGAATGCGAAGAAGCATTTCGTAAAACAAAAACAGCACTCGCAAATTGCACATTACTGTCATACCCAGTAGAAAACGCAACATTTAGCATCACAACTGACGCTTCAAGTATAGCCATCGGAGGCGTACTCGAGCAAAGTATAAACGGTAATCGAGAACCATTAGGATTTTTTTCTAAAAAATTATCTCAATCCGAAAAGAAATATTCGACGTTCGATAGAGAACTTTTAGCAATGTACAGTGCTATCAAACACTTTCGATATTTCGTGGAAGGCAGATCTTTCGTAATTTATACCGATCATAAGCCTCTGTGTACCGCCATAACGTCAAAATCGGAACGCAGTCCTAGACAATGCCGACATCTCGAGTACGTATCCCAATTTAGTACAGATATCAGGTACATCACAGGGCCTAATAACATAGTGGCTGACACCCTTTCACGCGCCGATCTCGACGAAATATCAAGCATTAACTTAACGTATATCGAATATCGACGTTAATAACCTGATCGCATTACAAACGGTAGACACAGAACTTAAGGATTTAGTCGATAACACAAAAACTTCAAAAATAAACATTAAACGTATTCGCGATCCTCTCACGGATAAATATATCTACTGCGAAACGTCGACAGGAAAAAATCGACCGTATATCCCCAAAGACATGCGCAAACAAGTTTTCGATACTCTACACTCCTTATCGCATCCAGGCATTCGCACTTCCCGACGAATGATTGCTAAAAAATATTTTTGGCCGAATATGAATGTCGACAGCGGGTTTTGGGCTAAAACGTGCCAAGCCTGCCAGAAGTCAAAAGTAAATAGACACACCCGGAAGCCTCATGGTCAATTCGACATCCCCGGTGGCAGATTTGAACACATCCATATCGATCTGGTAGGACCTTTACCACCTTCGAATGGGTTTAGTTACATTTTAACTATCATTGACCGTTTCACCAGGTGGCCGGAAGCGATACCTTTAAGAGATACGAGAACCAGCACAATAGTTCACGCTTTCGTTGAACAGTACATATCACGTTTTGGCGTACCACTGCAAATAACGACAGATCATGGCAGTCAATTTGAAAGCCACCTGTTCCAAGAGTTCAATAAATTGTTCAATTATATGCTCGCGAAAACACAGCTAATTGGAGTCGCGAACTGCCGTTTATATTATTAGGAATCAGAACTTCTATCAAACAGGATTTGGGCTGTACGCCTGCCGATTTAGTCTACGGACAGACGCCAAAGGTACCAGGCGAGTTGTTGATAGACAATAATACTAGCGTATCGGCAGACCCTATGTCACTGATCTGCAAGCTTAAGGAAGCAATGCATAGTGTCATTCCGAAAGCCACTCGTACCTCGAATCCGAGCGACATTTTTGTACCAAAGGACCTTATGAACTGCGAACATGTTTTTGTAAGAGTCGATAAAGTGAAGACTGGGTTGAAAGAGCCGTATGAAGGTCCTTATAAAATAGTAAAAAAACTTCGAGAATACTTTGTATTAGATATGAACGGTAAAACATCATCGATATCTCTAGATAGACTCAAACCAGCATACATCACGGAATCATTGCAAACGCTTACGTCAAAAAAGAAACATCGTCGTGTTGGTTTCACATTGTCAAATAAATACATCGAATCTTTTCCTCCACCCAGGTTTCGGCGAATTATCGCGAAAGAATCTTATTAACGCCGTTATTAATATGACCCTTTCGCTAAAAGGGGAGTAAATGTAGCAACAAGTCTACACTAGGTTAATCAAAATAAAACACGCCCATCAAAAGCCCTCGTAAATAAAAAAGAAAATGGTAACGAAACAAAAACGAGCCATCAGCCATAAGCGCTACATATGTTTGTATCTGTATATTGTATTACTTTTGACTTCTTTTAAGTCTTGCGCAGTCTACTGAACAACGCACTTGCGTCCACATACGTTGTTAAATAAAGTAAATTAAGTTAGGATAAAAAAGAAAGTTTTTTTATTTCAAGAAGATAGAGCTAAACTAGACGGGCTCTACAACCCCTCGCTTATAATCCTCCGACGTCCCGTCGAAAGTGACATGAGTCGATATATAATGCCGGTGGTGGTTGTATATCGGCCCTCACGTTACGTACCTTACTAAGGTCCTAATGAGGTTGGTCAAGGATGACCGGTGGACATTATGCCTTCGGGTGTGCGGGTGGTGACCGTATCGGTTAGCCCCTCGCTTTGTCCTCTGGCAACTTGTCAATAAAGGGAGTATGTTGCAAAGACCATGATAGTAGTGGTGATTGTAACAATCAACCTGTTTACTACTCATGATTGCGGGTATTTCAGCTTGGTCAAGAAAGGTGAGACTGACCGAGTGACGGTTTGTTTTGGATATAGTGAGGGGTGACCGAAACAGTCTACCCCTCGATTGTGATTTGCAAAACAGCCCGTCTAAGAGATGGTGGTTCGGCTAGTGGTTAGCTGACGCTTAGTAGGTATTCATTGAAGATTATTCAAGCCATTTGGTCTTTGTTATGAATTTGCTGATGCAGCGTATGTCTGTACGAGACAAGTCACTGAGGTCTTCGAAGAAGAATTCCCCTAGGTTGCTTTTTCGCAACTTAGCAAGAGCTGGGCATGTGCAAAGTAGATGAAGAACGGTTTCTTCTTCCTCCTCGTCCATGCAGCTCCTGCAAAAATCATGGTAGGGTGCTCCCATTCTGCGTGCATGCCTACCTATCAAACAGTGGCCTGTTAAAGCTCCCACTACGGAGTTGAGTCTGTTTCTACTTATAGAGAGAAGTCTCTTAGTCCTTTTAGCCTCTAATTTCGGCCAGATTTTTTTGGATGTGACGCAGGTATCTATGCTTTCCATCTGTTATTTGCGATCATTATTGCCCTTTTGAAGAGGGAGAATTTGATCGATTGCATAGGAGCGTACGGTTCACTGTGGTTGGTTGGGTGAAGGCCGCTTCCTTGTCTGGCTAGTTCGTCCGCTTTACAGTTGCCCGGAATGTCGCTGTGACCTGGAACCCAGCACAGGGTTACTGAACATCTGTCCGCAATCTCGTTAAGAGATTCCCGGCATTGTTTTACCAACTTTGATCTAATTGTTGGTGTATTCAGGGCTTTTATGGCAGCCTGACTGTCTATGTAAATAGCGCTAGCTTTCCCGTCTATCGCAGACAAGGCGAGTCTACAGGCTGCCTCTCTTATAGCCATTATTTCAGCCTGAGAGACGCTGCAGTGGTCTGGGAGGCGTAGGGCAATGTTGATTTCGGGTGATTGAGAGTATACTCCCGCTCCCGTGCCCTCCGTCATTTTAGAACCATCTGTGTAGATTTCATGTGCGTATCTACTATCTACTGTGCCATTCTCTGATTCGGAACGTTCTGGGATTATTGCTTTGTACTTTATATTTAAGTCCTCGAAGGGAATAATATAATCCGTTTTAGCTGGGATTGAGACAGGGAGGATACTCATATGGCCTGTCTGATAGATAGTCCATTTCTGAGATTCCCTAAGCCTTAAGGCTGCCATAGATGCGACTGATTTCCCGTATATATCAACCGGAAGAAGATGTAGCATTGTGTCTAAGGCAGCCGAAGGGGTGGACCTGAGTGCCCCTGTGATGCATATACTGGCTGATCTTTGAATACGTTCAATAGATCTGGAATTGTATTTTTTCTCTAGTGCGGGCCACCAGACTAGGATTCCCTAAAACAGAATAGGTCTGACCACCGCAGTATAGAGCCAGTTTGTTACCTTAGGCTGAAGGCCCCATCTGGGACCTAGGGCCTTCCTGCAGGTGTGGATAGCTACCGCGGCCTTTCTTGTGCGGTCCTGAATATTTAGCTTCCAATTAAGCTTACTATCTAGTATTACACCTAGATATTTGACATGATTACTAAATTTTAGCTCCTTGTTCTTGAGTTTTGGAGGAGCTATATCGGGAATTTTGTATCTGTTTGTAAACAAGATTAACTCTGTCTTGGATGGATTGACATCAAGTCCGACCGTCTCCGTCCATTTGACTAATTTGTGCAGGGAAGATTCCATAAGGTCTCTTATTATGTTTGGAAATTTGCCAGATATGGCAATAGCGATATCGTCTGCATAGGCTATAACTTTGCATCCCATGTTTCTCAGGGTGATGAGTGCTTCGTTAACTACTAAGATCCAAAGTAGTGGTGACAGCACTCCCCCCTGTGGTGTGCCCCTGTGCACTGACCGCCTGGTTTGACAGCTCCCTAGTTCGGATAGGATCACTCTACTGTTGAGCATGTTTTCTATCCAGACTCGTAGACAGTTGTCAACCTTCAATTTGCGGAGTGCACTAGAGATACCTTCTGCTTTGACATTATTGAAGGCGCCTTCAATGTCTAGAAATGATACCATCACATACTCTTTGATAGAGAGCGATTTTTCAATAGTACCTACTAGTGAGTGTGAAGCTGTCTCCACCGAAAAACCCTTACGATAGGCGTGTTGGGAATCGGACAGGGAGTTGGCTGCTAAGTTCTTTCGAATATATGTGTCAATGAGTCTTTAAAATGTCTTTAGAAGGAAAGAGAAGAGACTGATTGGCCTAAGATCCTTGGGGGAAACATGTGAGGTCTTGCCACACTTTGGTATAAAGACTACCTTAACCCTTTTCCATGCTGCAGGAGTGTATCCGAATTTTAGACATGCGCGGAAGATCACTTCGAGCCAGGGTGTTAATATATCTATAGCTTTCTGTATCTCTACTGGTATTATATTATCTGGCCCAGGAGATTTGTACGGAAGGAAACTGTTAACGGCCCAATGGATATTACGGCCGTTGACAATTCCGACCGGTATTTCCCGAGCCATGTAATGAGGTAATGTTGATGGTACCTATGGCATCTATTGCATTACCCGGAAAATGGGTGTTTATGAGAAGATCCACAGTCTCCTCGTTTGACGAGGTCCATTCCCCATCGGGTTTTTGAATATAGCTAGGCATAGTTGGAGATTTGGAAATGATTTTCCTTAGCCTGCTCGAGTCGGTACTGCTTTCTATGCTGCCACAGAAGAGCCTCCATGACTGCCTTTTGGCTTTTGCAATCTCTGCCTTATAATGCCTTAGACTGTTTTTATATATGTCCCAGTCCTCCTGCAGGCAGGAGGACTTGGCCGAATTGAAGCATTTCCTGCTCTCTTTGCTCAACTTTGCTAGATGTGTATTCCACCACGGTGGTTTACTACCTTTCTTATGTCTACTAATCGGGCAAGCTCTTTAAAGGCTTCGTTCATCGATTTGGTGATTTTGTCAACCATATAGTCAATGTCCGATGGTGAATTCGGTTGGCTATCTAATTGTCCAAGCTTTCGTTTTAGGGCCGAATTATATACGTGCCAATTGGTTTTCCTAGGATTACGGAATTTTTCGATTGGAGGGCTAATGAGATCAATATTAAATTGAATATAGCGGTGGTCCGAAAAAGAAACATCTCTTGAGACCATCCAATTACTTATTTTTAATTTTAGAGTGTTAGTTGTTAGGGTTATATCTAAAACTTCCTGTCTTATCCTATTGATAAAGGTAGGTTCTGAACCTTTGTTGCATACTATGAGGTTAGTTGTCATAATGTAATCAAAAAGACACTCACCCCTTTTGTTTGTGCCGCTGCTTCCCCAGAGGGTGTGATGAGCGTTGCATCTGCGCCCATCACAAGGGGAATGTTGTCTCTCTCAGCTGCCTCTATTGTTTCCCGTACGTTTGCTGCTGGGATAGGCCCTGTGTCGTCGTAGGGCATGTAAGCGGACGATATCCTCAGCTTGCTGCTACATATCTGTTTCCACGCAGACAAAATCTGGACCGCTGAAATTGGGTATAAGACGAGCTTTTAAACCGTTCTTTGCCAAAATGCAGGATCTGGGTTTACCTTCGTTATTTGTATTGAATAAGGTGTAGTTTTTTGCCCTTAGTCCATGTATGGTGTTCTTGCCATCCACCCATGGTTCTTGGATGAGGACAACGTCTTCTCCGCCCGTTAGCAGGCGAAGCATTAAATTAGCTGATGTTATTTTGGATTGATGGAGGTTAATCTGTAGCAGCCTTAGCATCATTGCTAGTTTTGGTTTTGCAGACGAATAAGTCTGAGAATGTCCGTTTCGGTTGATGGTCCTGGGGGTAGCCAGACACGTCCTTTGGGGCGAACTGGTATGTCGCTCCAGTGCATCACCTGAAGCTCTGCATCATTCCACAGCGGACTAATTTTAGGGACTTTAGACTTAAGAAAGTCAACCGCGCTGCTGTTTTTACATCTTACGAGTTTTACCCCGCTAGAGAACCAGCCACCATCCACAAAGGACGGCGGCTCAGCCGTAGAATTCTCGTCCAAGAATTTAAGGACTTCTCCGGCTAAGATGGCTTTGAGCGCTAGCCAATTCTCCCCGCTCATTTTGCCTTCGTCGTTCCCGCTGTCGTAGATGCCGTATAGCATATTGTCTTTCGCGACTTCATTGAAGGGTCTGTGTGCCGTATCAGCATTCTTCGCCTTCTTTGATGTCGCGGAAGTTTCTTCGACAGATCTGGGTCGTTTGGTCGTTGAGACCTTTTTGGCGGGAACTGCCGAGGGTCTTCCCGAAGCAGGAGGATTTCTCGGGTTACCGCGAACCGTGCTAATGGTAACTCCTGAAACAGGAGTTGAAGTTTTTGTAGGTCCAACCCTGCTAAGAGGGGGTCTCTTGCTAGGGTTGGACTTATTTGGGCCGTTTGAAGGTAAGGACGGTTGGGTGGCGCCGCTAGTGGAGGGATGCTGACTACCCGAAACAGGTTGAATTGCCTCCCCCTTCAGCACCTCGCCAGCCCAACGAATAGTGTCCCTGTCCTTTTGATCCCAGGAACTGTCTGGTTTCGCCAGGACTGCGGCAAGCTTGTGTTTAGGAGCTCGTATCTGCTTGTATTTGACTGCGCACGGAGAGGTGTTTTTTCCGCGCCAGCCAAACGTCGAAGGAACTTTTCGTTGTCTTGACTCCGCGTCCGAAACAGACGCGCCAACGGATCTTGAATCCGAGTCAGACGGAATTGAGGAATCATCGTCCTTGTCGGAAGTAGGTTTCCTGTAGTTTTTTGTAGTTGTCGGTTCGTTGTCCTTGTTCTTAGCTTGAATGTCGTTTTTTGTTTCGTTTTTGTTTGGTTTTTTGTTTTGAAAGTTCATAAAGATTCCCACGAGTAAGCCGGTGAAGAATGGTCCGCCCCAACATAGCCGGTTCTGCTGGGGTAGGGCAATTGGATACGACAGGCCCTGCCAGGGCACCTGAAGGAGCTCGTATTCGGCTGATTGAAACCCTCAACCTTTCATCCCTGGGCACGGTTTGAATAAACGCTCACACCACCACTAGAATTGGGTTGACTATATTTTAGCTTCGGAAAACCCTCCTCCGGAGACCTTACAGTATGGGAGTCCCTGCTGCAATCGCCCTCCGGTATCCTAAGGTACCTACTAAGCATCCACACCACGTCAAGGTAAATAGTCGAAGATGGATGCAATAATCACTAACTCTAAAAGAAATATTTGTAACTTTCACAGCCTAGAAGAAAACTAACCACACCTATCAACTTGGTTGGTAAGCCTTCTCCCTTCACTCTCCACACCGGTACCGAAGGTGTTATGGTAGCTTTGAGCTGCCCTCCCCATAACCCTACTCACGAATGAGCATAGTACCATGATTGTTACTCATTCATTTTTCGTAACAACACCTTCGTGAACACTCAAAACGCTCAGCAACTCCTGTTGCCTGTCATCATTGTCCTCGTCATCTCAATCACCCCTCCATTTGAACTTACCCACCTATTCAAATGCAAGGATATTGAAAATAGGTACCTACTTCCCAAACAAAAATGATGGATACAAACAAATCAAAGTATCTACTTCATTTCAAAAAGATACTTCATGTAACATAGTAAACATAAACAAACTTATTTAGGTAGGTATATATATATATATATATATTTGAGAGATATTCGAATCAGACCACCATTGACGGGTCTCTTTTCGTCTCTCTGCCACTATAAATCTTAGCCAGATAGACTCTCTGGATTTCTCCAGAGTTCTTCCCTGGGTTCGATTCCTAGTGTTAACGCTAGCATCTGTTTATGTGAGATCTGTTTCATCGACTGGGTCTCCACCCAGTGATGCCCCAATATCTTCATTCTTCTGCCAGCCAATGCCGGACATTGACACAGTATATGTGCCGCTGTCTCGGATTCCTCCAGGCATAGTTTGCAGGTATCGTCCTCTCTAAGGCCCATCTTCCTTAAGTGATACCCGAAATTACCATGTCCTGTTGATAAAGCCACCACCCATTTCAGTGTTCCTCGACTCATGCTTAGAACCCTTCTTTGAGTGGAGCAGGTCGGCCATTTAATTGCCATTTTAGACTGTCTACATTGTTTCATGGTTGACCATCTTCTCAGATGTTCTGCCGTGATCCAGTTGTAAATCAGTTGTTCAACCATTCCTCTGCCAATTGAAGAGAATGGTTCTGGTCCCAGCAACTTTTCAGCTGACCCCTGTTTTGCAAGGGAGTCCGCCTTTTCGTTGCCTTCGATCCCTATGTGTCCTCGTACCCAAGTCAGTGTTACTTCATTTTTAGATGAACACTTATTGAGCTTGAGTACACATTCCAGTGCCAACGATGTTGTAATGTTTGCTTGCTCCATGCATCTGATCACCGCCTGATTGTCCAGTGCTATAAGGATATTTCTTCCCTCCACCTGACCCTCAAGCAAGTAGTCCAACGCATGCAGCAATGCAATCATCTCAGCCTGGTATACAGAAGTGTGTTTCCCGAGGCTAACGTGACGGGCTAGTTCCAGCTCTTCTGAAAAGATACCGTCACCCGCTCTGCCATCCATCATGGATCCATCTGTGAAAATCACTATTTCACCACTTATTTTTTCTGGAAGTAATCCGTTCTCAATACGAGTTTTGTGATTCCTTTCCATAACACGCACCCTTGTAATCCCATCCATAGGCATGCTCAGCTCCCTAATCTCGTTTTTGACAAGTTCCAGGATCTTCCTATGTCCATAGATGGTACCACGATTGTGCCATTTCGCATCTCGATGCAAACGAAGTGCTGTTAGGGCCGCTGTTTTCTTAATAAATAAGTCCAGCGGTAAGATCCCCAGGATCACTTCCATTGCGCATGTTGGTGTTGTCCGTATTGCACCTGTAACTCCTATACATGCTAAGCGTTGGACCCTATCCAGGTGCTTCCTCACTGTTTTCTGGGAAGCTTTCGCCCACCATACAACCGAGGCATAGGTGATAATGGGTCTAGTTATCATCGTGTACATCCAGTATGCTGACCTAGGCGAGAGTCCCCACCTCTGTCCACATACACGTTTGCACTGATGTAATACCCTTTTTGCCTTCTTGACCTTCTCCTCAACATGGTAGTTCCACGAAAGTTTAGTATCTAGATAGACTCCCAGATACTTGACCTTCGTGGTCGTTGTTAGTTCCGATCCGAAGAGCGTTAAGGGTCGAAATTCCAGATTTTTCCTCTTCTTAGTGAAGACTATTAGATCTGTTTTTCCCGCATTAATGGAGAGCCCTTCTTCCAGACACCACCGCTCAACCACTCTGAGCGCATTCCTCATGATATCTGCGGTGACGTCTATAAATTTGCCTCTGGCCATTATTGCTATGTCGTCGGCATATCCCACTGTGTGAGTGCCAGTCGCCTCAAGTCTGTCGAGAAGAGAGTCCACAGTGATATTCCACAGTGTAGGAGAGAGAACACCTCCCTGTGGGCAGCCCCTGCTAACCCTTCCTCTAAGTTTTGAGGTTCCCGTCTGAATATTTATTGCCCTTGTGTTCAACATATTGTCCACCCATCTTACCACCAGTGGGTTAACCCTACGTTTTTCCAAGGCTTGTTTCAGACTTTCAAAGCATATCTTATCGAAGGCACCTTCAATGTCCATTATGGTGGTCATCGCAATGCCCCCGGTATTTAGCTCTTCCTCCGCAACGCGTACTACTTGATGTAGCGCTGTTTCTGTAGACATGCCTGCCCTATAAGCATGCTGCCTACTGTTTAAAGGATACATCTTAAGCGCAGTACTCTCCATGTAGTCCACCACCACCCTTTCCATTGTTTTTAACAGAAAGGATGTTAGGCTAACTGGTCTGAAGGACTTTGCCTCGGTGTAATCCTTTTTACCCGGCTTTGGAAGAAAGACCACATTTGTCTCCCTCCATGTAATCGGGATGTAGCCTATTGCTAGGCATGCAACGTATATATTCCTGAGCCTTGGTGCAATTACGTCTGCTCCCCATTGCATTAGGCCTGGAAATATACCATCCGGCCCGCGGTTTTGAAGGGTGCAAATGTTGCTATTGCACCCTTGACCGCCTCTGGTGTTACGATCCTTTCCGCTTCCATCCTATCCATCCTGTTCGCTCCTTGTTTCCTTGGAGCCCAGGGCTGATCTGATTTATAGCTTCCTGGAAAGTGTACCTCCATTAGGACCTCATTTGTGTGATCCAGTGTTTCCACCATCTCCCCCGCTCTATTACGAATGAGTCCGATCTTGGAAACTGGATCTCTCGAGACAATCTTTTGTAGTCTACTGACTTCAGATGTACTCCTCATACTCGAGCAAAAGTCCCTCCATGATTCCCTTTTACGTCGTCGCAGAGTGACATTAAGCTCTTTCTTTTTCGCCTTATAGTCATCCCATGCTTCGGGTTCCCCCCTCCTCATGGCGAGATTAAAGGCCTTCCTCACAGCCTTCTTTAGTTTCTCAAGTTCCCGGCACCACCAAGGTGCAGGATCTTGTTTTTCCACTAAAGTAGGTGTGCAAGCCACTCGGTACGCATCTTCAACAGCTGATTTCAGATGCTTCAGCTGTGATTCAACGTGCCAAGTGTTTTTCGGTATTCCGAATGTCGTTACATTCAGTTTTTCCTCCAACACTTCAAGGTATTTTGTCCTATCCGTGTTCTTCGGAATCCTGATGTATTTCCGATCTTTTTTTCTTTTAGATCCATAGCGAACATCAAATGAAATGGCTCTGTGATCCGACATTGTAGCCTGATCCATTACCCTCCAATTTGATACTCTATCAATTATCTGACTACTGCACAGGGTAACATCGATCACTTCCCTTCGTCTCACATTAACGAAGGTTGGCTCTGTTCCCCTGTTTAAGATAGCTAGATCCTTGTATGATACAAATTCGAATAATGCTTCTCCTCTGTAATTATCGTTGGTGCTGCCCCACACTGTATTATGTGCATTGGCATCACAACCAATAATTAAGTCCTCGTTCCTGTTCCTGCATGCATCCACCAAAACCTCTAACTCTCTGGTCGGAGGAGGTTCTGGAGAATCATACGGCAAGTATGCAGATTCTATAACAAAAGTTCCCGCACCTGATCCTACACGTACTGCTGCAAGATCTGGGGCACACAGATCCGGCAATTTATATGCTTGAACTCCGTGCCTCACCAGGATACAGGACCTAATTCTTCCGCTGGTTTGCGCATAGTGCAACTCAGCCATGCTATTTGGGAGTCCTCTAATCTTTCCTCTAAAGATCCAAGGCTCCTGTATCAGGGCTATATCAAACGAATCCTCATCAAAGCATTTAGTCATCATTGCTGATGCTGCTTTGCTGTGATGAAGGTTCAATTGAATCACCCTGAGCTTTTCCCGGTACGGGCCCACCTCCCGCCCGACTTGTGTTGATCCCATGTCCATGGTATCTATCACTTCGTCGCCCTACCGGGTGGTTTTCCAAGTTGAGTCTTTTCCGATGCTCCTTGGAACTTCACGAGTGCTATGTCCAACCCACAGAAGAGTCTATCTCCTGCTTGTCTATCCAGCATCGCTTCCTCCCTTGGGCACCAGATCGTCATCTTGGTTCCACCAATTTTGTTGTCATCATATCTTCCCACATGAGTAACCCTCCATTTAGAAGTGTCCTTCACGCAGGAATTTTGACGACAAAGTCTGGCGAGGATGACATCCTTGCTCACGGATTGACCGGGAACAAAGATTATCAACCTTTCCACATCCTTTAGTATGTGAAGCTTGTCTATTTTAAGGTTAATTCCCTCCCATAGGTCGGTCATCTTCCCTACAATCTCACATAGCCAACCCTTGGTTTTTTGGTTACCGCATTTGATTGCTATAATCCCTTCCTCCAAGGTTATCTCCTTCACACCGATGTCACCTGCATTCGTCGGAAGTAAGTCTAGAGCATCCAGAAGAGCATTTTTAAAAATACTCAACTGTGTTGCATCTATCCCCCCCTCTCGACTCATGTCGACAACACCCATTCGGAGATCGTTCGCCGCTGTTTGAGCAAAGGTTTTTACGCCCTTGTCAACTTTGGTTCGCTCACCCCTAGTGTAAGGTTTTGCATTATCTGCTTGCTTCGCTTTCCTTTCCATAGCTCGGTTCAGCTTTCGCTTTACCTTGCTTGGTCCAGGTTGCTCGGCATTGCACGATTTCTGCTTTGCTGGCTGACTAACCTTCCGTTTTACATGTTGTCCATCCACATAACCACTGCAGTGTGGTGCCTGTGGACTGACCCCATGTTGAACAGACTGTCCGTCATCCTTTCCGCCTTCCGTCCCCTTCATCGCAGTTTCGGATGGATTCCTGGTCCCGGAACATTTGAACCGTTTCCTAGATCCTTCGTCTTCTGGAGAGGTTTCGGTTGACGTCATATTGGCAACCATTTCAGTCAACTCATCGACCGTCTTGCTTATGCCTCCCGCCGAAACAGATTTAGCCAAGGCCAATCTTTGTTTCCTTCTGACTCTTTTCATCCTTTGCCTCAGTTGTTTGTTCAACCTCCGCTCAGGATCGAGCCTTTCTTCTTCTTCCAATTCGGTTTCCGCAGTTTCGGCTGACCTCTTGGCGCATTTCTGCACCGCATTGTCCACCTCCACTGACGATTGGCCCGCTAACCCTTCTGGTTTCCCATTAGAGTCCGCTGACCCATCGAGCTTATTCGGGTTCATTCCAGCGCCTTCCAGCACCTTCTCGACCCCTCCTAAGCCTTCCACCTCGTTTTCCGAAGGCACGTTATTTTTATTTTTATTTATATGGTCCATATGTGTACCCACGAGTAGGGGAGAATTAAACAGACCGAATAGGCAGAGATCCCCAATACCTATCCTACTCAACTACAATACAACAGAGGATTGAGCTGCCCCTGAGGAGTCTCAATTAGCGGTTCAATTACCCCTGAACCCTGTGAACCAGTAATTTTACCTACCTTATCACAGCTCCCTCGACATTGCAGACCAGCCATCTTGGAGTTAAGGGTCGATCGATTGATCGGATTGGGTCTTGGTTTTTCAATTCACATTCAGCTCTACCAGAGGAGTTGGGCCACTACCCTGATCTAGCATCCTGTTCCTCTACTTAAGCCGCCCCACCACGACAAGGTGCCCAATCTTCGGATAAAGGTAGATGAACTTACCGGCGGATTTAGGTAGGTAGCTATATCGTATATATACGATTTAGGTAGGTAGCTATATCGTATATTAAAAAAATAAATTTCAAAATTTTTGACAACAATTTGCTTAGAAAATCATTAAAATAATTGACAACAACAATATTGCTTTTAAAATTTAAAATATTTTTTTTTTTTGTATTTGAAACTACTCGACTTCTATCCAGTTTATATTTTTTTCAAAGTGCATTTCCCCATGAAAAACGAAATATGTGCCTACAACGCCAACTGTTGAGAATTTTCTGACTTTTCTTTTTTCATAAACCATCCCTGATTTAAGACGAACAAAACAAAATAAAAATCATTCAAATCGGTTGAGCCGTTCTGGAGTTATATCGTCAGGAAGGAAAACCCGACTTATTTTTATATAGTAGATTACACAGTCACGCCGCGTACGGAGCTGCGGGCACAGCTAGTATAAAATATAGTACATAATTGCCTTTTAAACGATTTTTTTTTTTTTTAAGTTGCGGCACAGTTAGTATAAAATATAGTACATAATTGCCTTTTAAACGATTTTTTTCTCTCTCAAAGTTGCTTCAGACCAATGCAAGTGCGTTTTAGTTTGACAACAATTAGTGGATTTTTTTTACGTTTTCATGAAATTTTTCAACTGTAAAGGCTGGTACGCAGTTCAAGTGAAATCCAATTTTTCATACAAATTTTTCACTGCGAAATGTCAAAATGAATTTTCCAAATGAAAATTTCACTAGGCGGTACGCAGTTCGAGTGGAAAATATCGCTTCCAAAACTGAGTCGTAGGTGGCGATACTAAAATCTCTCCGCAGCTATTTCACTTGGTTTTTATTGTCCGTCGCATTAATTTTTTGACATTTCAGCGTGAAAAATGATTTGTAGGATGCGGTTTAGAAATTTATTGGAATTTCAGATGTTTCCTTAAGAGAATAATAAGTGTATCGCACTTATAAAATTGTTTTTTCATTGAATATAGTGCAATAATGTTAGGTGTACAAATATTTGGTGTCATGGATGACCTTTTCCATGAGCAGGGTGCCTCAAGAATATTTTTCTACCTAGTTTTGATCAAGCAAAAACAGCAGATGATCTTTGAAAATATGTAGGTATAATTTCCATGCACTGTTAATTATTTAAATTTGACGACTGTCCTTTTTATTTTAGAAATCAGACATTATTTGCCAAATTCAAAACTATTAAAATTGTCATGAAAAAAATACGAAACATTTTTTTTGTGTGTTTGGAGGTTCGCTGGAAGAAAATAATCGAAACTCATTCGCGTCAGGTAGGTACCTACGCAAGAGATGCTTCGACAATAGGGAGGGCCGTTCAGCCAATCTAAAACACCTCCCGCGGGCACTGACTTTTGAAAACCGAATGTGATCGAAAGATCCCTCATTTGTAGAATTGCTGAACTTTTTTGTTAGAAAATAATATATTGACTTAGCTAATAGATCAACGTGTTTTATCCGCCTTAATCTCCTGATTACACTGCCTGTATTTAATAATTCGGTTTTTTCTAAGCTACGTGGTTGAGAAGCTCTGCGCATTTAAGCAACTTGTTCGACTTCTTTCTCCACTGTTACAATATCTAGATCCGTATGTAGATCAGCGTTATGCATGTACCAAAGTGCATTGACTATGACTGTTTCTTTCTAATATTTTTGAAAGACCTTCATTTTTTAGAAATACGTTTGGCGCGGTCAAACTCATACCCACAACTGGTGCCCGTAGGTCCATACTGGTTGCAGAATTTGGTTTTATAGCAATAATTTATTGTTATTGTGGTTGAACACGGATGAATATCTTCCAATAAGTCAATACATTTTACTGTATCACATGATTCACAAAAAGTGAATTTTCCAATTTATTTCTTCCAGCTGTTTTCTTGTCTAGTAAAATAAAAGTGCGAGAGTTGAATATTTTAGTAACTGCCCCCAAAAAAAAAAAAACTTTTGAGCTCAGTCACCCTGCATAAATTTCTCCAACTAAAATCTCCAACAAAATATTTCACTCTCTATTTCACAGCACTTTTTGGAGAGGAGTGAAAATTTCACTTCACTCGATCAGCGTACCAGCCTTAAACAAACGCAGTGCATAGGGTGCATCTATTTCTGTTAGTTATTTATCTTTATGTACAAATGTTTGGAAATCGATTTGGGTGTCGAAGGCTACCCATATTGCATTCGCACGAATATCAACAAAAAAAAGAGGAAGTGATGTTTTTATATTGGAATAGACACACGAAAATCTGAGAGCGAGTCTGAAGAAGTGAGAGCCACCTTCACTTGTTTCATCGTTGACGGCATCTTGTGGAATGAAATGTCATAACACAATTTGCCCAACCAAAACAATGCAAATATGGCGGACAAGACTTCTGACTTAAAAGTCTGACATAATTCAGTCTCGTGGAGACGCGGTGTGTGGTTTGGTGTGCTATTCTCGCCCCCCTCTTTTTTGTTATACTCTTGTCACAGATAAATAATATACAGATGTCTCATGCCAATGTAAAAAAATGCTGTACTTTTTGCGTTCGTTCAACAAATGGATGGTGAAAACCAAAACCCATCACACCTCATTCGAAAAGTGGTTGATTTTTTGTTTCAATGAATGCTACTTTTAATTGAATTATGACCGCACGCAGAAAGACGTGTGTGCAGCGTGATGCTTTATGGGGCATAAAGCGGAAGGACAAATTTCGTCGTTCGTTCTTTTGTATTGTCATTGCCTTATGTTTGTGCGTCGGCAGGGGGTGTACACTGTGCAGTGAGGAAATATTCGGTGATGTAATGCATGACGGTTTTTGTTGGAAAGAGCAGCCGATTTGGTTTTGGATTCATTTGGCTGAAAAAGTATCTCTTTGCGATATGAACAATTTATTTCCATTTGGGCTGGGGATACAATTTTAATTTTCTTGTTTGGGTAGGTAGGTATGCATTCACATTATTTTAAGGGTTTTCGTTATGCAATGCTCGATAAAAGAAACAGTTACAAGTGTAGCAGGAGTTCGTATTAAACCGATATCTTTACATTAGATATTTATATGTAAGGTTTTAGAGATTTGATTTTTAATTTGCACTATCAGTTATAGACCGAATATGCCGATATGGGGTGCAAATGAAGTGGGAGTTTTTGATTGTGTAACTCTCCAAGTTGTTGGAATTATCTTAAGGTCCATAATCAATTATGATTGAAAGAAAGACGAGGTGGGAAATATTTGCTAAAAAATTAGTTTTTTGCAGTTGTAATTACATTTTTATTAGCAGTACAGTGTTGAGTTTTATAAAAATATACGAAGACAGATCGGGATTTGGGTAATAATTTTGAGAAATAATTAAAAAAAAAAACGATTTATTCGAAATTTTTTGACAAAATAATAATTCGAGGATCTAATTTAGGATACTTATTTAATCTTTCATATGGATTTTGATCAAAATCGTTAGAATGGTTCTTGTAAAATTTTGCAGACCAAACTGTACCTACCTACCAAATATTGCAATGTTTAGATTGAGAAATACTATTGCTTATTAATTTAGCTTAAAATTGAGTGTAAGCTATTATACAGGATGTATAAGCGTTATATGGTTTTTAAAGTTTGATCGAAATCGAAAATGTAGTTTCCGACATATGAGTAATTTTTAAAACTAACGTTTTCGGTGATTCGAATTGAAAATTAGAGGCTGTTGAGTCTCACACCAATTACTGGGCTGGAAAAGTGTGCCAAGGAGAAACTGTACACTCCAAAATTATCTTCCCGTTCGACTTAGAATTTTCAAGCGGATAAAAGAAACGCACGGTTTTTCGGACAACGTTATAAAAGATTATATTTTTGGGTTCATTCAACTTGTTCTTTTATATAGCAAATTTACATTGTATTTGTATATTTCAGTTGTCAAACTGACAATTATAACAATAATTCACAATTTTGGTTTTCGTAACATTAAGCTTCTCATGCAAATGGGACATTTCAGTGTTAAGGTAGTTATATAATTAATAATAAATTGTTTAGAAAAGAAATAAATTATGTGTTTGTTTTATATCTTCAACATTCTCCCCGCCGTGAACTAGTTCGCAAATTGCTCGACCAACTCCAGAAAATTGAAAAGTGGCAGCACTGAATGACCATCTCCAATTCGCCTCATTTATTTATCATATCTCCAAACCAGCTGCGTGACTCTGCAATGGTACTTTCTTCTTCATTGATCTGTTGGAGAAACGATTAGTTGGAACGAGACAGACATTACAATAAACAACATAGAGAGTGATACACAAAACCCTTATCGTCTTCTATGAGTGAGTAATATAACTAGCCATTTGCCAATTGCCTTTGCCATTGCCATTATGTTGATAAGTGTTTTCTCTTTTCCTCTACCTATAGTGTTTCGATCGGTTTCGTTTTACTATCAAGTAGGTATTGTTGTGAATGGCTTCGCGTCGGTTCGTTTTTTTAAATTTTACGTGTGCTATTGTTTTTTATTTTGTATAATATGTTGTTAAATATGTAATAAGTGTAATTAATTTGAATTCGGGGTGTGTGCATTCAATTATGCAAGTGATTTTATGTTCGCAGGTAAGTTGTATTTCGTGTAATTTCATTTTAAAGTTTGACTTGTGTTGGGCTAAATTTTCTGTTTACTTTATGAATGAGAGCTTGGGAAATTTGATGAGTGTTTTTTTTTCTTACTATTATTATTATTATAATTGTTGTTATTATTATGTATTTGTGTGGGGTAGTGTTTGTGTGTGCTTACTTCCTTGAAGCGGACTGTATTAATAAATTATTTAACTAATTGGGTATGTTTGAATAATTGATAGAATAAATCTCATCAGTGTTAAGTGGGTAGGGAAATTTTATCCCATGTGAAAATTTTGTTTATATGTTCAGTGACGTGTGGTGGTGAGTTATTAAATATAATTTATTATTTTATTATAGTTTTTTGTGATATTTTACTTGTGAGAAATATGTGTAGTGTGCGTATAATTATAATTTGTGTGTTGTGTGTTTTTGAGAAATAATGTAAGTGTATAGTATGTTTTATTTAAAGTTAGAGTACGATTTCATCTTCGTTTTTATTGCTCGGTAGTGCACAGATTTTGGTGATGGGTCTTTTGAGCTCACCACTCTGTGTTTTTAATGTCACAACTCGAGATAGACCGTCGGCTCCTGGGAAAAGTTTGACGATTCTGGCCATAATCCACTTTGATGGTGGAATACGTTCGTCCTTTACCAGAACCAAGTCACCTACCTGTGGTTGTTCTGTTGTCTTCAGCCATTTTGGGCGCTGCTGAAGACGTGCCAAGTACTCGGAACTCCACTGTTTCCAAAATGCTTGGTACATCTGCTGAATCCTTTTCCATCTGTCGTTATAACATATTTTTTCTTCGGTCAGACACGGCTCTAATACAGATTGAGTAGCTTCTCCAATGAGAAAATGTGCGGGGGTTAACGTGGAAAAATCATCGGGATTATTTGTTAGCGGGCACAGAGGCCTAGAATTGAGGCATGATTCTATTTGTGCCAACAGTGTAGACATCTCCTCAAAAGTTAAAGTTGAATTACCGGCAACTCTTTTAAGGTGGTATTTTACTGACTTTACTCCGGCTTCCCATAACCCACCGAAGTGAGGGGAAGCTGGAGGGATGAAATTCCATTTCAATCCATCATCACTTAGCGTTGCGGCGATTTCCATGGGGTTGAAGTTTGCTGCTTTTCGAAGGTTCTCCAACTCTTTAGTAGCTCCCACGAAATTTTTCCCACAATCACTAAAAATCTCTTTGAAGATTCCTCTTCTCGCTGAAAATCGTCTAAACGCCGCGATAAATGCTTGAGTGGTCATGTCACTTACCAGCTCAATGTGTATTGCTTTTGTGGCTAAGCAAATAAATATAGCAAAGTAAGCCTTAAATGTCTTCGATCCTCGACCTTTCCATGCTTTGACCTCGATGGGACCAGCATAGTCTACTCCAGTGTAGCTAAATGGTCGGGACACCCTTACCCGTGGGGCTGGTAGGTTTCCCATTAGTTGAATACATCTTTTGACGCTATTTTTTAGATTGAGAATCCAGTAGTTCCTGCGCAGATACGCAATCATTTGCTGGGTCCCACCGTGAAATGTTTTTTCATGGGCTTCCTTTATGATTATACGGCTGAGGTGATGTCCTGGTTTTAAAATAATTGGGTGTCGCTGATTGAAACACAAATCAGCATTTTGCAGTCTTCCTCCTACACGTAAGAGCCCGTCTTCATCACGGAAAGGATGTAATAATTTTATTCCCTTATATTTAGGGTGATTTTCTTTGAGGTCATCAAGGAACATACTGCTTTGGACAGTTCTTATAATAACCTTAAGTGCTGAATAAATCTCCAAGGGTGAAAGAGTCATCACCTCCCTCTGTGTTGCTGGTTTTCTTGTGTTGGATATAAACCTGCAACAATATGCTTCAATTCTCAGCAGCTTACGAAGATTTGACTGCCGATGCACCAGGTCATTGATCTCGTTGTTTTTTACGATGGCGCAATGGGATTGGATTTTGCGACCCTCCTCATCAGTAAAAATATTGTTGGGTTGGTTTGGCATTGCAAAATTCCAGACTGACCTAAGAAACTCTGGACCATTCCACAAAAGTCTATTTTCGTTAAGATCGGATGGCAATAGTCCTCGTGACGCAAGATCAGCTGGGTTGTGTTGTGTTGGTACATGTCTCCATATACTGCAGTTGGTAAGTCGTTGAATTTCAGCTACTCTGTTACCAACAAATGTTTTCCATTTCGAAGGAGGCGCTGTGATCCACGCCAACGTGATTGTCGAATCGGACCAGGCAAATGTTTTGACATTTTCCAATTCCAAAACCTTTGATGTGTACTTCAAGAGCGACGCCAATATTACTGCTCCACAAAGTTCAAGCCTGGGAAGAGTTACAGTCTTTAGAGGAGCCACTCTTGTCTTGGACATAAGAAGGTGGACATGAATGTTGTTTGCCTCATCCAATACCCGTAAGAATACGACTGCTCCATACGCCTTCTCAGATGCGTCGCTAAATCCATGGAGCTCAATACCCTTTTGTTGTTTTTGCAGATGAACCCATCGTGGTATTCGAATATTTTCAACCAAGGGAAGCTCCTGACAGAATTTCAACCATTCCTCTCTGAGCTCTGCTGGGATAGGTTCGTCCCATGATAGTCCTCTCCACCACAGCTGCTGCATCATAATTTTTGCCTTGATGATGCAAGGGGAAATCCAGCCAAGTGGATCAAAAAAACGTGCGATCGTTGACAACATCGTTCTTTTCGATGATACCCCAGAAGCATCTCTGAAGACATTTTTAAATGCAAAGACATCATCATTGGGAAACCACTGGATGCCGAGAGCCTTAATATACTCAGTAGACTCAAATGCGAAGGAGAAATCCAACTCTCGCTGATAGAAGGGAATATCTTGTAGGACATCGGGAGAGTTGCTTGTCCACTTTCGCAAATGGAAGCCTGCGGTTGCCAGAAAATTCCTCACCTCATCACGCTTGAGTAACGCCTCTTCAACTGAATCTGCTCCTGAAATCAAATCGTCGACATACATCTCCTTTCGTACTGTCCTAGCACCTGCCGGAAAACGGGACTCTTCATCAACTGCCACCTGATTCAGAGTCCGAATGGCGAGGTAGGGTGCTGTGCTGTGCTGTGCCGAAGGTTACCGTGTCCAAGCGATAAGTCCGAATTTGTTCGTTGTCATTGCTACGCAAGTAGATAAGTTGATAATATGCGTCCTCTTGTTTCATGCGGATCTGCCTATACATTTTTTCAATATCTGCTGTAAAGGTATAACGATATATTCTCCATCTTAAAATAATGTCACAAATGTTATTTTGTTTTTTAGGACCTACCCACAGTCGCTCATTTAATGAAGTACCGTCCGACGATTTTGCAGCCGCATCGAAGACGACTCGAAGTTTCGTTGTCGAACTGGACTCCTTCATCACAGCGTGGTGTGACACAAAATAATGGAATGGAGTTTGCAGTACATCATCCTCATCATCAACTAGTGTCATCTGATTCAACTCCAGGTATTCTTCTACACATTTGACGTATTCGGAGTGTAATTTTTCGTTGTGTTTGAATCGCCTCTCCAATTGATAAAACCTACGCAGGGCTCCTTGCTTCGAGGATCCAAGCGCGGGCTTATATCCGTCGATAAAAGGAAGTGAGACTTCATACCGTCCGTTAGACAGACGCTTCGTCGTATCATTGAAATGTTTTTTACACTTCAAATTTTCTTCTGTGTCGGCTTCTTCAAATGGGATCTCCTCAATTTCCCAAAACTTCCGCAATTGGGTGTCGACGTCTACTATTTGTAGAAAGCTATTCACAATCCTGTGTTGATTTTCGGATACCTTTCCTAACAGTATCCATCCTAGTTGTGTGTTTTGCGCTATTGGCGACAGTTCGTCTCCTCTAGCTATTTCCGGAAGAATTAGCTCCGAAAACACATCGCTACCTAGCAAAATGTCTACCGTAGCTGGTTTAAAAAACAAAGGGTCGGCTAAAACAAGCCCGCTGAGATGATTCCATTTATGAAGCTGAAGTGTCACTTCCTTGGCCGGAAGAAGCCCAGTCAGGGATTTATAAACAAAGGCTCGTGTGCTGGTCTTAAATGAGGAATTTAATGACCCAAACGAAATATCAGCATACCGATGGCATGCTCCACTGCTGACCTTCCCCAGCCCGGACACTTCAACAAATGTACTATGTGCCTTCAGCCTCAAAAGTTGTACTGCAGCTTCAGTAATGAAGGTTGCTTCAGATCCTGGATCTATTAAAGCTCTCAGATTGAAGTATGAACCATTCGACGCTTTAACCTTGACCACAGCAGTAGCCAATAAAATTTGGGTATTTGTGTTGTGTTGAGCAAGATGATTTCTTATAGCACCGCTTGTAGATGGGCGTTCGTCATCGCATGGCCGAACTACGGGTGTATTAGGGTTAAGAGTCGAAACTTGGTATGACTGGGTATGTGTATTTGTGTTGTGTGGGGTTGTAAAAGAGTGTGGTGTAATGGAAGTGTGATTATTTGAATGGTTAAAACCTGATGTGTGTGGTGTAGGGTTGGAATGTGGCTCAACGGATGATAAAGTGTGGGTTTGTGATATGTTTGGGTGTGATTGTGGATGTAATAGTGAGTGATGTTTCTGCTGACAAAAATAACAACGAGCCTGACTGGGACACTGCTGTGTGGTATGGCTATATGCTAAGCAGTTGCTGCACACGCCAATTTTATTGACAACATTGCACCGTTCAACAACATTCATTTTAACAAATCGATTACAGGTGCGAATCGGATGTTGACCTTTGCTACACACACTGCAACTGAACTGTTCCCTTTGCTTGTTTTGCCTAACGTGGAATGCTGTTTTTGTAGCAGAGCCCTTTTGAATAGAAGGTTTGGACTTCGGCTTTTGCTGTTCTATAACCTCTAATGTCCTAAATCTAGTTTCCAGGAATGTTGAAAATTCTTCGAATGATGGCAACTCCTTGCTAGGTCCTAAGCGTTCTTCCCACAACTGTTGAGTACATGGAGGTAACTTTTGAAATATAATATAAATTATTACTAAATCCCATTGTTTTACGGGAATCCCCAGATTTTGTAGGGAATGAATACACTCGGTTGTCGTATCCAGCATCGTTTTCAGGCCAAAAGAGTTTTCATTTTGCATATGCGGTTGATGGAAAAGCACCTTTAAATGGGTATTAACTAAAAAGCGCTTATTTTCATACCGCGAACACAAAATAGACCTAGCCTTTTCGTAGTTTCCTTCATCTATGTCCAAATGCTGAAGCAAACGATCAGCTTCCCCAGACAAACCTGACTTCAGATAATGAAGCTTTTGTATTTCTGAGAGATCAGAGTTATTATGAATCATAGATTCGAATTTACTTTTGTATTGTCTCCATTTTTCGTACTGTCCAGAGAAAGCTGGAAGCGCCATTTCTGGCAGGCGTATACCCATCGTATTTGAACTGCCTTGCGCGGGAGGGTTTTTAGATTCGCACTTTGTTAGCTCATCCAAGGAATCCATCAACGCAGTTCTATACTCCAAATAGCCTTCCATTATTTCTCCCATAATCGTTTCGATTTCCTTAATGGCCTCAACTTCATCCGACAATGAGATCAAGTTGTCATTAATAGATTTCGTTTGCCTAAACAAATCTTCTAAAAGAGACAGACGGCCACTCAACATGTTTTTTGTTCTTTTCGATGGAGAAACCAGATTAAAACTATTGAAATTCATCTCGAGAATGGATTGAGAGTTTTTTAATAGTTTAAGTTGCTTTGCTGCGTTCATTTTCGATGAAGGAATGGCAATAATATATGGCAATAATATATGGCAAATAATGGGGCAAATAAATATTACTCACTCACCTGGTACTTCTGCATACAATTGTAGGTGAAATTGTTGAATTACGCGTCGCGCAAACCCGTTTGACACAAAAACTCACAAGGGTATACTGTCTGATTATTATAATTTTACTTAATTTTCAGTTTTATTTAATCTTTATTTCAGTTCTGTCACACAAATTTATCACTTTTTAATTCTTATTTGGCTCGAATGGACCAAATGTTGAGTCTCACACCAATTACTGGGCTGGAAAAGTGTGCCAAGGAGAAACTGTACACTCCAAAATTATCTTCCCGTTCGACTTAGAATTTTCAAGCGGATAAAAGAAACGCACGGTTTTTCGGACAACGTTATAAAAGATTATATTTTTGGGTTCATTCAACTTGTTCTTTTATATAGCCAATTTACATTGTATTTGTATATTTCAGTTGTCAAACTGACAATTATAACAATAATTCACAATTTTGGTTTTCGTAACATTAAGCTTCTCATGCAAATGGGACATTTCAGTGTTAAGGTAGTTATATAATTAATAATAAATTGTTTAGAAAAGAAATAAATTATGTGTTTGTTTTATATCTTCAACAGAGGCACAATAATTTTGGAAACATCAATTCTACCTTAGTATGAATTTTGGTTAATGCCGTTAAACTAAAGGAAACTAAATTAAAAAAAAAAATGCAGAAAGAAACTGAGTTTGCTCTATTAAGTAAGAAAAGAGCCAAATTACCTTAGAAATTATTTTTTGTTGCAATCGTTTGACCGCTTTCGAGTATGTGCACATTTAAAAAGTACCTTTATTCGTTTTTTTTTTAGCGAAAAACTGAGTATGCAGTCATGTTGACATCACCTACTTAAGCTTAACAGCTAGGTTCCACATTTCACTCAAAATTTAATTGAAATCGATCGAAAATAGATTTTTGTGTTCTACATTTCACTGTAAGCGATTTCGGAATTGAGCGAAGTGAAATTGTTGTGTTCCACAATTTGATTTTGCCGATTTCAAATCGACCTGACCATTCTATTTTCAAAAGAATTTTGTTTTCAAAATTTTGCGTGGGAATTGGGTAGGTGCGCTGACGGTCTATCCGATACATGGCGCTATGCCATCTCCGAAACCACTCAACCGATTGCAATGAAATTTTGTGGATGGGTATGGTTGGTTCCAGTTTTAAAGATAGGATAGTTTTGGATCCGATAGTTCCACACGAAGGGCACACACAAACCGGGCGGGTACCCCAATATATAAAAGAGACTGACGTCTGTGTGTGCACTCATAACTAGAGAATGGATTAAATTTGTACAATTTTGGGCTTGGGGGATTCGTATTGAAATGGCATTTATGTAAAGGAAAACGTAACACCGCTCTTTAGGTTGACACTATTTATTGTATTATGTAAAGCTTAGGAAGTGAAAATAAATTGATTAATATGATAATTAGGTATTGATAATTGACGACTGGACCACTGAACGACTGGACAACTGGACGACTGGACGACTACTGCTCAACACCTCGTAGACCGACTGACTGCCCATGTACACGCCGGGTAGGGCAATGCCCAGCAGCAAGTACAGCTATACAGTTTAACACTCGGCCATCCTGGAATTCGTCATCTGACCCCGATGACAAAAGCTCTTCGTTTTCTGTGACATACTTCCAAAGTTTCATGTGATCGCAACTGGTTGCTGTAGTGATAGGCCCCTCGACTTGCGCTGCTTTCCTTACATCGTAACGTCCGTTTCGTTTGACCTTAGTAACTTCATACGGCCCAAGGTATTCGCTGGCCAACTTCCTGCCTGTAACAAACTGGGTACGTTTGATTGCGACTAAATCTCCAACTTTGTAGCCGTATTCACTTTTGCGCTTTTTGTCGTAATTCTTCTTATATGTTGCCTGTGCTTGCTGTATCTGGTTCCTGGCATCTTCACGCATCTTCTCTCGCTCTTTGTCAAAGTTTTCACACAACTCTATCTCGAGCAATTCGGCGATTTATTGACTTACTTCATTTCTCATTTTAATTCCAAACATCAGTTCAAACGGCGATCATTTTGTCGAACTGTGAACACATGCGTTGATTGCTTTTTGCACCTTTGCCACAAACATATACCATTTCAACGGTTCATCTGATGATAGCTTCGATGTTATTGATAAAATTGACCTGTTCACGCGTTCTACTTGGCCGTTTCCCCTTGCAACGCCTGTTGTACTCAACACGTGTTCAACGCCGTTTGCCTTCATGTACTCCTCGAACGCTTTTGAAGTGAATGCCGATCCTCTGTCGCTTACTACCCGAGCGGGAGTACCAAATATGACAGACCACTCGTTGAACTTCATAAGCACTTCTTCGTATCCGGTCGATTTTGTAGGATACAGCCATACAAACTTGGTAAATCCATCTACCATTGCAAATATGTACTTGTACTGCTTTGCTGTAGCATCCATAGGACCAAGATGATCTATATGCAGGGTATGTAACGGCCTTTCTCCCTTGTCTATGCAGTGTAAGTAACCTTCTTTTTTGCCCAACTTCTTGTTGTGTATGATACATTTGATACAGCTGTTGATAAACTGACTGACTTTTCCCTCAAGGTGCGGTATCCAGTAGCTTTGTTGAATGGTGTGAATCGTTTTTTGTACTGCGAAATGGCCCTGGCTGTGCGAATCGGCGATAATTTCACGTTCCATTAACTTAGGTACAGCCAGAAGATCGTTGCCATTTACAGTATTATATATCAGACCTCCTTTAATCTTGAAGTTTTCATATGGTCGACTGATGAGTATTTCTTGAACAGCTTTAATATGTGCGTCATTTTGCTGGGCTTTCTTTATACGCGCGGATACTTCTGAAGCGATTGCTAGTACATTTTGCGGATGTCGGCTGAGGCAGTCAACATGTTTCATCCTGTCGCCAGGTCGATGTTCCACGACAAAGTCAAAGTCTTGAAAATATAATATCCACTGCGTTACTTCTCGTGGGACATCTCTCTTGTTCGTTGTTTGTTTAAATGCTGCACAATCTGTAACCAACTTAAAGTGAGTGCCAAGTAAATAATGGCGAAACTTTTTAAAGGCAAGGTATGCGGCTTTAACTTCTAAAATGTAGCTATGGCGCTCTGACTCCTGTACTGACGTCTTCTTGCTCCAGAAAAACACAGGGTGTAGCTGACCTTCAAACATTTGCAATAGTGCAGCGCCAAATCCGTCTTTTGATGCATCCGTATGCATTTCAGTAGGTGCCTCTCTCGTGTAAATCCTCAAAACTGGTTCGCTAGTAAGCGCCTCTTTCAATTGTTGAATTGACTTGATCTCCTCTGGGCCCATTTCGAATGGAACATTTTTGCGCAACCAGTTTGTCAAAGGGCGAGCAATTTGTGCATACCCCTTTATAAATCGTCTAAAGAAGCCAGATAGGCCTACAAACGACTGCACGGATTTCACATTCTTGGGCACTTGAAACTTGCTAACGGCGACTGTTTTTTCTCTGCCTGGTCGTATATGCCCGTTCTCAACCGTATGCCCCAGAAAGTCGACTTTATTTTGAAGGAAATGACACTTTTGCCATTTTATTTTAAGACCATAGTTTGCTGCTTCGGTTAATACTCTCTTCATTTTGTAAAGGCACTCATTCGCTGACATCGCGTGAATAATAATGTTACATTCCGGCTGGGATTCGTAAAGATAAAACACTATTCCGTTTAACTTCTCTAATAAAATTCACTTTTATTACACTTTTATCGACTATTCTAATATTTCACTTATTAAGTACCAGAACACTATTACTTAAACAATTCTTCAACGTTTCAAACCAATCACTTAATTTCCTCTATTACTTTTCACTTATTTATCTTCACAAACTGTTACTATCTCGAACTTTAACCAATCACTGTTATAAATCAACTGTCTCGCCCTCTTCTAAAAGCTGTCCTTTTATACCCGCTCCGCCATCTGACGAGAACTTTCTAGCTAATTCTAAGTGGTTCTAGAACAAGGTTCAGTGGTGAAATACATTTACTTGACAGGTTCCAGTCTCCAATTGGAAGTGACACTTGGGTGGAACTTGTTAGGTGACTAAGGGGTTGTTTTCACTTCACCATTTTAGGTTACACGATACATTCCACACCACAATGTCCCCCTCTTAAACTTGTTCGTCCCGAACAAACTCGTTAACATTTTCACCATTATAACGATGAAGACGATCCACATGAACGACTTTCAGCTTGCCTCTTCCTCGTTGGATGCGATAGACAACGTCGTTGATGCGCTTTACGATTGTATAGGTCCCTTCCCAGTCTTGTTGCAACTTAGGCGATAAGCCTTTCCTTCGATGAGGGTTATATAGCCATACCAGATCTCCTTCCTGGAATCCTTTATTTGTCGTTTTAGTATCGTACCTCGTTTTCATGCGGTCACTGGCTATCTTAATGTTATCCCTAGTGTCTCGATGCACGTCCCTGATGATATCCCTGAGGTCTGTAACGTAGTCCTCCTCATTCTTGGGCTCTACGCATGGATATCCAAACATCTGTTACGGAGATCGGGCTCGAGATTAACAACTCCAAGGTCGAACGAGCAGCACCCATATCCAGCGAACCCAAACCTAAAACCAAAAAAATATAATTATATATATGGCTAACCAAGTTACTCGTGAATACTGACGTCACAACTCTCCAAATTACACCAGGAAGTCAATGAACTCACGATACAAAATGCCTAGAAGGAAAATAAAACAGAAAAATAAAGTACGAATTGCATAAACACACACACGAACATGCACAATCTCCCCAACCCCTATCTAACTCTACCAAAAATAAAACATGTGGACAAAGCTATTTATTTGACCAAAATAATTACAAAGTCCACTAATATCCCGGCCAAAATATGCAAATGAGTAAATACTAACCTGTGGTTTGACAAGAAGCGATCACGTTGGACCCAGGAGTAGGGACAAAACAAAAAATACCAACACCAACGTTGTATTGTCCTCGTCGAAGCAGAACTTAGCAACCACCTCTCCTTAGTAGAAAACAACAATGCTAGAAATAGATAATATATGTTAGGTAAATAAATATCAAACAAATAAAAATTAACTTACCTGGTAAACAACCTACCATGGCGAAAAACACAGAAAAATGTGATGATGAAATGACATTTCAGTCGATAGTGCACTTACTATAGCTGTTGCACTTCTAGATGCACTAGTCTGCCCGCTTATACTTCACGGATAACGCGGATAAACAAAGTGTGCAGTGTTCAGGTAGGGGGAAAAGCAATAATGTTGACGATATGATAATTATAGGAAGTTAGATTCGAATTAAATTTTAATATCTGTGATACGATCGTAGATCAAATCACGTAGGAGGTGCAATATAGGCTAAGTTTGTGTATTTATGTATTCATGTAAATAAGTATAGTCTTGTTCACCCATGATCATTGTATATAGAGATTGTCTCGATATACAGTGTCAGGATAAACAAATGTTTATAGGCTGAAGTGGATAACATGTTGCGAGAGAAAGGTGGGGAATGATGGATAAGGTCTACACCAAAGAAAGATAGAGACGAAATGACAAATTCCATAGAGCACAGACGAATACACAAACAAAAATTCCGATAACCATGGACGTAATGAGGTCATTGCCGTCTGGTAGAGGGAAATCAATCAGATCGTTTAATCCATAGTGGAAAGCAAGAGTTGCCGTGAGTGAAGGCAGATTCCTTTTTTTTGAATTGGCAAAGACCAGATTTTATCAAGTATAGCATAAAGCACAATTAAATAAGAACAAATAAAGTAAAAATAAGGTGAGAAAAAAGGAAATCTACGCTAAACAAAATATGTATATATAAAATAAAAACAAAATCCCATAGGCAGACGACAGGTCTCGGCCGTAGTGATTGGTAGCCATAACGACAAAGGCAGGAAATTCAACCAAGAATTAGACACTAGCAGAGGTAATAAAATATCTATAAAATGTGCAACTATAATGTGAAGCACCCTAACAACTTGTGTTATTTAGGTATTGGGTTGGGGCAATTCGTCAAAAGACGACCCTCACCTCTGCCAGGTTTCTTTGTCCGAAGGTTCGGTGAAGCCAACTCCACTCGCAGTGTCAAAGCGCTAAACCGTAGGCTCAGCGACAATAAATGGTGGTATAAACGGCTCAAGACCGGTACAACATAAGTATACACCAAGCCCAGCCACGGAAGCGAAACAAAAATCGTACGGGAGTTGGACTTCACGAACAAAGAACCCCATCCAAGGACAAAAAGGTCGTTGTAGGGCCAAAGGTCGCCACCGTTGCCCGGGATTACTTGGTACTTTCAAACCAGCAGGCCTTCAAGCAAGGACTGAAGCATAGTCCTCAAATAATTGTAGTGAGAAGTAAAAACAGAAAGCTGAAAGTGAATGAAGTGACACTAAGTGAATTTATTGAGAATTGCTGAGAATTAGTTTTTAGTTTTTTTAATTTAAATTAGATTAGTATAATATTGTAAGGATATAGTGTTTGTGGTGAGTTGTGGCGCGACATAATAGGCGAAAAAAAAAAAGGCCAAATATTTTTAATCAGATCTCCGCTCCAAGTGCTGCCGGCAGGACGACGAGGGACGACACATCGAGGGACGAACGTAAGTCGTTTTTTTTTTAATTTTTTTATTTTGCCAAGGGCTGAAAGATTGCCTAAGTAATCAATTCAAAAGTAAGCCACCTTAAACACGGGTATCGAGTAGTTTTAAGAGTTATAATGAATTATACTATTGAAAAGTGAGTTTTTTTATGATGGAGTAGTTTCCTGAGTGATTTGGTGTGTGGATATATGGGAAGGCCGTCCTCCTACTAGTGCTATGGCGTAGACGCTACGTAAACGTTGACGACTGACGAACTCAGGACGATGACGTGACGACGGACGAATCTTCCTCTACAAAGACGTACTGACGAGTGGCTGTCATATGGCGTCAAGGGGCTATCTCTCGTATTTTTCGGCCAGAGAGATAGCCATGGATGTGTCCATAGAGACATAGGGTGGGTAGGCCAAGCCAGTGCCAACATCATCAGGCACGTCTCTGGGACGAGACGAACCCCACCGAAGAGCGACCGTGGAAAGCAGTGGATGCAAAGGAGTAGAATAGGTTAGTTTTAAGTTAGATAGGGTTTTATGGTAGGTTTTAGCTTACGGTTTAGGTTAGATTTAGATTAGTTAGCGTAGTTAGGGTAGTTTATCTGCATCTGACTTTCTGGACTCTCTCTTTGGTGAGGCATAGGTTGTTGAGCTTTCCTTTTCCGCTTTTCTTTCTCTCTTTTCTCTTCTCTTTCCTATTTTTGATCTGTCCGTCCGATGTCGTTAAAGTTAGTTCTCCTCCTATCTTTCTTTTGGTTTTTTTTTGGCACGAATTTTTTGTTGTTGAGCAGGTGGTTTAGTGTGAGGGGTGACAAGAACTACCCCGTCCGACGAGCGATAGCCGTGCAACCGCGAGCGTGCCACCGTCCTCCTCCACTTCTCCGAAGATGCCCCTGTGGCCAGCCTGAACTCATAACAATGGCGCCCAACATTTTTATATAGTATAGAAAGTCAAGTTACGCTTCCAAGGGGACGATCTTTACTTACAAAGGTCGTCGCCTTGGACTCATAACAGATTTCTCTGATTTTTGATTATAGTTTACTTTTTCTTAAATTTTTCTATTTTTTTTGCTTTTCTGTCTTTCTCTTAAACTCAACAACCGGTTAGGCTCTGAGTTCAAAGTATGGATGGAAGACGGCTGTCCAATCTGAAGGCCAAGAGCCTAAGGATCAAGTGAGGTAGTTCGAAGTCTATATTAGAGCAAAGAGCGGATCGGGGTGAAAAGGCCAATATTCACATTGCTGCCCAGGGAGCCAGTGCCAAGAGCACAGTTCCACGTGAGGCAAGTAGTTCGGTCTGGAAACCTCGGTCGTGTCAAGAGTATTCCTGGAGATCCTAGCCAGCCTTCTGTTAGGTTATTCACCAGACAGTAAGTAGTGGTAAGGAACAGAAAGGCCTACTGTTGACACTCGTTTAGTTCCAGAGGCCCAGTCACGACTAGACTAGACTAGGACCAACAGACTTTACAGAACAAACAGAAACGGCGACGACTAACTAAGCCTAGGCACCGCGGGATGGTACCGGAAAACCAATCCAGAAATCCACACACCATCACGAATAGTCTTAAATAAACGAAAATAGAAATCATAAAACATAATTCATAAACTCCTAATCATTATTAATACCATTGTAAGTGTAAATTGAATACTTACAACAGTATTTTAATTATTGAATTTTATCAATTTTAGTGAAAACTTTACATCTTTCATAATTTTTTTTTGAATTTCTTTAGTATTTAGTTTTATTACCTTTAATTTATATTTGGTGACAGGAATTTTTTTTTACATAACACATTTTTTTTTGAATTTTAAATTAGAATAGGGAGTTTCGAACTAAGCATAGCGTTAGTGAGAAATAAGATGGAGAGTAGGGGAGCAGTTGCTAAGGCAACATTAGCTCCGCACGAAGAGCCGCCTATAGGGCCGATAACTAGGAAGAGAACACAGGAGTTAGGGATTTCGCCAGGACCTGGTCTACCTTCGAATGTGTCGCCCCAGGTTAGGGCTCTTGCAAGAACAGCCGCGGCAGAAGCGGACGGTGTAAACGACCTAAACCGTACGGCCCGGGAAATGGCAGAGTGGGGTCAGGAACTGCAACAAGATGCACAGGAAATATTCCAAGCAGGCCCAACCCAAGCAGATAAAATAGGTACGTGTTCGGGAGGGATAGAGACAGATTTTAGTAGAGAGAGAGAGCAAGCAGGGTCAACAGAGTCACTTGCGGGGGAAGATGGCAAAGATTCGGTAGAATTAAGCAGGCGCTCAATTGCAGAGCAAGTCTCACGCCAAGTCGAAAAAGAGGTCTCGCTATTGATCAGGGAGAATAGGGCAGAGTTACTCACGATCTTTGCGGGAGGTTTAAGGGGGGTACAAAATGCATTTCATGAAGACATGAAGGCCCTCCAGGATAGTATAGCTCAACTATCTCTACCCCAGAAGTCGGCAAATCAAACAGTAATTCCAGAGGCAAACGGCAATGTTGAGAACAACCAACTTCCAGCTCAGCAACGCCAAACGCTCGGCCCAGAGCCAATAGGCAGCCGAGAGGAGTTCCCAGCACGGGAACCTTTCAGGCATGGAGTTCATACCCAAGAATTTCACCGATCTGAGCATCCACGACATGAAATAGGGAGGAGAATAGACGTCCACAAATGGGGGATCAAGTTTGATGGGGCGAACAAAAGTATGTCGGTGGAGAGTTTTATTTTTAGGGTCGAAACCCTCCAACGCCAGAGCGGCCTCACGAATGAGCAAGTTTTTGCGAATTTCCACCATTTGGTGACGGGGCCAGCTGAGAGCTGGTATTGGCAATTTATGGAAGAAAATGCAGGGGACACGATGCTCAACTATTTCGATCTGAAAGCGGAACTTATACAGCAGTTCCAAAGCAATAGGGGGGATCACGAGATCCTACGTCAAATTATGGACAGGAGGCAGTTACCCCACGAAACATTTGACGAATTTTACAGCGACATACGGACATTAACACTGCAAATGAGACAACGACCGAGCGAGAAAGATTTGTTGGCGATACTCCGACAAAATCTTAAGGATAGGGTAGCTAACTTAGTGTTCGGTTGTAGAATATTGACGATTAGGGAACTAAGAGAAGAGTGCAGGAGGGCAGAAAGCCATATCGCGGCAAGAGATGTTAGAGCTCGAAGAAACGTCAACGAAGTCAAGGGCCCAGCCCTGATCGAAGGCAAAGAAGAGCTAGAGTTCGTAACAGCAGATGACGAAGAGTTAGAAGTAGCCGCGCTGCAACACAGAAGGACAAACCGACCGACAACCTACACCACCACCGACAGAACGACACTACCGATAAGAGACAACAGGCAAGACAGTAGAGCCAGGGAAACACCACAAACTCGAGCAACGTGCTCATCTAGTTTCCATACCCTGACATGCTTCAGTTGTGGGCAAGGAAGCCTGGCCTTCAACTGTGTTAAGTGTCAGGAAAACATGTCAGTCGGCGGTGCGATCGGGAACAAGCCGCCGATGCCGAACTCGATCCCGAACACAAGAATGGATCCGGACCATTCCGAATCCTGAAAAGAGATCCAAGTCTGTTAGTTCAGACAGAGAAAAAAAAAGTTCCGGCCAAAAAGAGCCTTCATAGACGATTGAAAGAATACGACGAAGCTAGAAGAAGAATATTTGGAGAGGAATTGACGCGACCAAAGCAGAAAAGGAGCTATAAGAAAATTTTGAGGTTGAGGGAAAAATGTGCAATATTTAGACGACGAAAGAGTAGGATAGAGTCAACGATATTAAATACCACTGATGACAATAGACCTTATGCTAAAGTAGTAATAGACGGAGAAGAAATCTTAGGCCTATTAGATAGCGGCGCTTCGATTAGTTGTCTAGGAAAAGATGCGCAAAACTTTTTAAAAAGACATAACTTGACAATGACTAACATGGCTACAGACATAAGGACAGCGGACGGGAACCACCAACGCATACAAGGACGGCTACAGACCCAGGTTTCGTGGGGGAACAAAACTCAAGAAATCGAGCTTTACGTGGTACCAAATCTACAACAACAACTCTATCTAGGTGTAGACTTCTGGAGTGCGTTTAGGGTCGCTCCAAACGTGATCAGTGAGGTCGAGGCTCCATTACCGACTGTCGAAAGTCCTCCAGTCCAGACACTCTCACCAGCACAAGCGCTACGACTCGAGCAAATCAAACGGCTCTTTCCATCTTTCGCGGTGCAAGGTCTGGGTAAAACGTCTCTTGAAGAACACGTTATAGAGGTGGAAGACGACAAAATTCCCATCAAGCAAAGGCATTACCCGATCTCGCCCGCGATACAAAAACTGCTGTATGAAGAACTCGATCGCATGCTTTCGCTGGGCGTGATAGAGGAGAGCAATAGCGCCTGGAGCTCACCTGTTGTGCTGGTGAGGAAGCCAGGCAAAAACAGATTATGTCTGGACTCGAGGAAAGTAAATGCAGTTACCAAGAAAGACGCATACCCGCTTCCCCACATTGAGGGTCTGCTTAGCCGACTGCAGGATACAAGATTCATCTCAGGCATAGATCTAAAAGACGCATTTTGGCAGATTCCTCTGGAGAGCGAATCAAGGGAGAAGACGGCCTTCACAGTCCCTGGGCGACCGTTGTATCAGTTCACGGTTATGCCGTTCGGATTGTGCAACGCCGCTCAGAGAATGTGTAGGCTTATGGACAAAGTCATACCCTCCAAGTTGAAGGAGTATCTTTGTCTACCTCGATGACCTCTTGGTTTGCTCCCCAGACTTTGAGTCACATGCCAAATTGTTAGAAGAAGTAGCTAGATGTTTGCGGGAAGCGGGTCTCACGATAAACGTCGAAAAAAGCAAATTCTGCTACAAAGAAATTAGGTACCTAGGGTATATAGTCGGTGATGGATGCTTGCGAACCGATAAAGACAAGGTGTCGGCGGTCGAAAACTTCCCGATACCGAGGACTCCCAAGCAGCTCCGTCGATTCCTAGGGATGACTGGATGGTACAGGCGGTTTATACCGAACTTTGCCACCCTATCAAGCCCTATGACAGACTGTTTAAAAAAGGGACAAACGTTTAACATGACAGACGAGGCGATAAGAGCATTCAATCAGCTCAAAATGTCACTGGTTACTGCGCCCATATTGACAAACCCCGACTTCACAAAACACTTTTATATACAATGCGACGCTTCGACGACTGGTGTGGGAAGTGTTCTCTTCCAGAGGGACGCGGAGAATAACGAACGACCCATAGCATTCATGTCCCAGAAGCTTAATTCCGCACAGCGGAACTATAGCGTTACGGAACTTGAATGCTATGCGGCCGTTTTGTCCGTAAAGAAGTTCCGAGCCTACGTAGAAGGACTGCCCTTCACTATAATCACGGATCACGCCAGTCTGAAGTGGCTAATGACACAAAAAGACTTGTCTGGTCGGTTGGCCAGATGGAGCCTTAAGCTTCAGGCGTTTGATTTCGTGATAGAACATAGGAAGGGCATCCAGAATGTAGTCCCGGATACTCTCTCACGCGTCCATATGGAGGAGGTCAGTCCCAGCACCGTTCTTCCGGAAGTCGATCTCAGCTCGCCATGCTTTTCTTCGGAAGAGTATGAGGAGTTGAGAAAGACGGTCGAGATGAACCAAAACAGACTACCCGACGTGTGTATATCAGACGGCTACGTTTACAAACGGACAGACGTACGAACAGGAGACGAACTACAAGAAGATAGGGCTTGGAAACTCTGGGTTCCGGGGGAGTTGCGTGGGAGTCTTCTAATTGCTACCCACGATTCACCATCCGCTGGTCATGGAGGGATTAATAAAACACTGGCGAAGCTAAAGCAAAAATATTTCTGGCCTGGAATGGCCGCAGACGTGCAAACACATGTGAAGTCGTGTGAAACATGCAAATGCAACAAACCACTCAACGTGATTTCTCGGCCGCCGATGGGGCAACAAACAATCACTGAGCGACCCTTTCAACGCCTCTATATAGACTTTTTAGGACCCTACCCACGAACAAGAACAGGACACACACACATCTTCATCGTGTTAGACCACTTCAGCAAATATGTATTACTGCGGCCTATCCGCAAAGCAACGGCAGCTGAGGTAGTAAAGTATTTAGAAGATAATGTATTTCATGTATTCGGTGTACCTGAGTTTGTCCATTCCGACAACGGAAAACAATTCGTTTCAGAATTGTTCTCCAGCTTCCTAAAGAAGTATGGAGTAATACATATAAAAACCGCATTCTATTCCCCCCAAGCGAATGCGTCCGAGAGAGTGAATCGCTCACTGTTGACTAAAATTAGATCTTATATAGATCACGACCAGAGAAACTGGGATTTGCACGTGAGCAACGCAGCATTTGCGTTGAGAAGCGTAGTGCATGATGCAACGGGCCTGGAACCATATTACGCTGTGTTCGGTGTCCCGATGATACAACACGCAAGTGCGTATGAAATCTTACGCAAACTGGACATGCTAAAGGACACTGGAATACGTATCACAAATAAGACTGATAGGCTAGACTTGATTAGGAATAAGATTTTTGACAACTTGAAGTTAGCACACAACAAGGCTACTGAAACATACAATACGCGGAGTAGAGACGTAAAGTACGCTGTAGGACAAGTCGTCTATCGACGAAATTTCAAGCAAAGCAGCAAGGCCGACGGCTACAATGCAAAATTAGGGCCTAAATTCCTAAAGGCGATTTTTCTTAAAACAATCGGTAACTCTCTTTACGAGATAGGAAACCAACGCGGCGAAAAAGTAGGAGTCTTCCATGCAAAAGACCTACACACATAAGAAAACCAAAGATAATTGACGCACTCAAGCTGCCGTTGCAAGTTATAACGTAAAAGTAATTTATGTAGTGTCAGCTTTAGTGTTATTTATTAATTTATATGTATTACCGTCCAGAGATAGATTTATTTATTTATAGAGTCATAGTTTATTTTATTAGGCAATAGGTATAGAAATATAGTTTATTTATCTAGGGTTAAGTATATTTATTTATTTATATGTATAGATCATGATGGCCTAACCTTGATAGAGTATATATATGTTTACAAGATTAGCCTTACGGGGGAAAATATCTAAAGTGCAATAAAGAACTAGCCATATGTACATAAACCTTCGTATACTGCTCCCTGTGATAGACGAGGATGACCAGACCATGTTCCAAAGTCGGCTGCGCTTACACCAGCCAACACTGTCATTAAATCATAGCCATAAACCAGCCACACTTCGTTCGGGTGATTCTAGTGCCGTGCTGACGGGTGTGAGAGAAGCAGACGTAAGAAGGCAAAATAGGACTCACCCAAATGATATGCCCGGCTCAGAGACATCCCAAGGCATGGGCCCTTGCCACACGTTGGTTACTCAACCATCAACCCACGCTCGCGGCAGTAACAGACACTCAAGTCGCCCGATATCCCTTTTACGAGGTCGGTAGGCTCACGACCACTCGCCAACCGGCGTCGATCCTGTTACGGAGATCGGGCTCGAGTTTAACAACTCCAAGGTCGAACGAGCAGCACCCATATCCAGCGAACCCAAACCTAAAACCAAAAAAATATAATTATATATATGGCTAACCAAGTTACTCGTGAATACTGACGTCACAACTCTCCAAATTACACCAGGAAGTCAATGAACTCACGATACAAAATGCCTAGAAGGAAAATAAAACAGAAAAATAAAGTACGAATTGCATAAACACACACACGAACATGCACAATCTCCCCAACCCCTATCTAACTCTACCAAAAATAAAACATGTGGACAAAGCTATTTATTTGACCAAAATAATTACAAAGTCCACTAATATCCCGGCCAAAATATGCAAATGAGTAAATACTAACCTGTGGTTTGACAAGAAGCGATCACGTTGGACCCAGGAGTAGGGACAAAACAAAAAATACCAACACCAACGTTGTATTGTCCTCGTCGAAGCAGAACTTAGCAACCACCTCTCCTTAGTAGAAAACAACAATGCTAGAAATAGATAATATATGTTAGGTAAATAAATATCAAACAAATAAAAATTAACTTACCTGGTAAACAACCTACCATGGCGAAAAACACAGAAAAATGTGATGATGAAATGACATTTCAGTCGATAGTGCACTTACTATAGCTGTTGCACTTCTAGATGCACTAGTCTGCCCGCTTATACTTCACGGATAACGCGGATAAACAAAGTGTGCAGTGTTCAGGTAGGGGGAAAAGCAATAATGTTGACGATATGATAATTATAGGAAGTTAGATTCGAATTAAATTTTAATATCTGTGATACGATCGTAGATCAAATCACGTAGGAGGTGCAATATAGGCTAAGTTTGTGTATTTATGTATTCATGTAAATAAGTATAGTCTTGTTCACCCATGATCATTGTATATAGAGATTGTCTCGATATACAGTGTCAGGATAAACAAATGTTTATAGGCTGAAGTGGATAACATGTTGCGAGAGAAAGGTGGGGAATGATGGATAAGGTCTACACCAAAGAAAGATAGAGACGAATTTTTTTTTTTTTTTTTTTTTTTTTTTTTTTTTTTTTTATCCGAGGGTAGGTGAAAATCTTCCAAAGACACTATGAGAATAGCAAGCGCGCTCTCATAGTAGTGTCAGATTTTTACTGACTAAAAACACCACCCTTCTAAAGATTGTTAGATACTGCAACTAAGATATAACTTATCAAGCAATTTTTCTATCATTAAATACAAACTTTTGACAGGTTACTTTCCAATGAAAGATCCTGCGTGTTCCGCAAATTAGACGCGGTTAATCTTATCTTGCCAAGTCGAACGGTTTCGTTCTTTGTAGTCGGCGCAATAAATTGCTCTCGTCCAAGATTTGTCGGACTGTATTGTTGATATGTCCGATTAGTCGGTTTCTATGCTTTCTCGCGAAGCTTCTAGATTCAGCTTCGACTGTTGGAATTCCGAGATCCCTATGGATATCGTCGTTTCTAATATACCATGGTGCTTGTACAATTTCTCTAAGGACTTTATTTTGAAAAGTTTGTAGAATATTGACATTTGTTTTCTTGGTACAACCCCAAAGTTGTATACCGTAGGTCCACACCGGCTTTAGCACTTGCTTGTATAAAAGCAGTTTGTTTTCAGTACTGAGCTGGGAATGTTTTCCGAGTAACCAGTACATTTCTCTATATTTGATATCGAGTTCTTTACGTTTCATTTTCACGTGCGAACTCCATTTCAGCTTTGCGTCGAGTGTCATTCCCAGGTATTTGGCCTCGTTTGCAAAGGGTATTCGGGCCAAGTTTAGAAAAATTGGCAAGTCATTAGTTTTCTTATAAGTGAAATTCACGTGAACAGATTTAATTTCGTTGAGGGCGATCCGCCAGTTCCTTGTCCATTCATTTACCTTATTCACTGCGGCTTGCAGTTTTGTAGTCGCTTCTTCGATTGTATTACCTACAGCTAGGATAGCTGTGTCGTCGGCGAACGTAGCAAGGGTAGTGCCATCTTCCCTTGGTATATCGCGAGTATATAACAAATAGAGAAGCGGACCAAGGACGCTTCCTTGCGGTACCCCGGCCGAAATTTCTTTTAGCTCCGAGTATTCATTTCCATTTCTAACCCGGAAGAGTCTATTCCCGAGATATGATTCTAGAATATCATATAGGCTTGCGGGGAGAACTTGTCGTAATTTAAATTTCAAGCCGTCGTGCCACACCTTATCAAAGGCTTGTGAGACGTCAAGGAATACACTTGAGCAAATCTCTTTTTCTTCAAATGCTTTCTCGATTACGTCAGTAGTTCTATGTACTTGGTCAATCGTCGAATGCTTGGTTCTGAACCCAAACTGGTGGTCAGGGATAAGATTATTGTCTTCAATAACCGGCTGTAGGCGCCTAAGCAATATTCTTTCGAAGACTTTGGAAATGACCGGAAGAAGGGAAATCGGTCTATACGATTTTACTTCATTTGGCGGTTTTCCTGGTTTTAAAACCATTATGACCTCCGCGACTTTCCATTGACTCGGCACGTGTTTTAGTCTGAGCGCAGCATTTATGATATGAAGGAGCTTAATTAATGCTTTCCTTGGAAGAGCTTTGAGAACTTCTCCGGTGATCAAATCATAACCAGGAGCTTTCTTAGGTTTTAGGGATTCGATTTCACGTTTTAGTTCCCTTGGCGTTGCTCTTGTGAGTGTTGAATCGTCAGATTGTAATTCCGTCCTATTAGTATTGTCGTAGATCGCTTGGCCATCGTACGGTTTAAAGGTTTCTTCTAGATGAGCGGCAAAAACGTCCGCTTTTTGCTTATCTTCCCTTGCCCATTCATTTTGATTTATTCTAATTGGCGGCGCGGGGATTTTGGGCCTTTTGGTGCCTTTTACAGCTTTCCAAAGTGAATAATTGGAATCTTTTTTCGCTGTCAATCTTTCAAGGTAAGAACCTATCGCACGATTTTTAAAATCCTTAATGACTGTCTTCAACAAATTGCACAAATAATTCAAATGTGCTTTATGTTGCGGAGCGCGACTCTGTTGCCATTTCTTGCGCGCCTTCCTTTTTTCGTTGACCAATTCTTTTATTTCGGGAGGATATCGTAGCCCGTATTTGGCCGGCGTTTTCCTTGGATTGGGCGTATTATTCCAGGAGGCGAGCTGTACGATCTCGACGAAGCGATCAACTTCAACTTCAAGTTCATAGGGTGTCGTAAGTGGAACACTCAGTTCAACATTCTCTTCTATTTCGTTCCTAAAGCCTTCCCAGTTAGTGTTTCTACCAGTTAATCTCGCTGGCTCTAGGTTATTGACTAGTTTTACACTCAATGTTAATATAACCGGTGAGTGGTCAGATGATAGATCAAAGCTCTCTTCAACTTTAATGTGGTGGGTAGGTATTCCTTTCACGACGAAGAAATCTATCAGATCAGGTAGTTTTGAAGTATCAGTTGGCCAGTAGGTCGGTTTGCCCGTCGAGAGGAAATCGCAACTGTATTCCATACCTGCCCCATAGAGCATTCTACCTTTTCGCGAGATGTATCTGGAGCCCCAGAACGTGTGCTTCGCATTAAAATCACCGCCAATAATGAAGTTTGGTTTGAGCGATTTAAGCAGGTTAGTGAAATCACTTTTTTCAAGCGCGGAACGCGGTGGACAGTAGATAGATGAAATTCTAAGAGTACGCTGACTATTTTTAACTCGAATCGTGCACAGTTGCATAGTTTCGAGCTCTATCTTCAGGTCTTCGTATTGTTCAATGCAGTCTTTAATAAGCAATGATGATCCACCTCTGGCGTTCCCCGATGGGTGACAAGCGTGGAAATCATTATATCCTTTTATTTTTAAATTCGATCCCTTTTTCACGTGAGTTTCAGAAATCAAGCAAATGTCAATATCTTTCTCACGTATGAATATTTCCAATTCGCCGAGTTTTTGTGAAAGCCCGTTTGCATTCCAAGTGCATATTTTTAACATTGGTTTTTCATTCATGTTTTTTTTGAAGCACGCGTTTTCCGTGAATTATTTTCGAGCTTAACCAAGCGATCGAGAATAATTTTGTTTATTTTGCATTGTTCTTCAAGTTTCTCGAGAATAACTGAGAAAACATGAGAAACAGGGTCCGGCGAAGTTTCAACGTTTTTCGCTACTTCGAATGCCGCGGCCTGAGCGTAGGTCTGCACTCTGGCTGTCCGTCTGGTAGAGGGAAATCAATCAGATCGTTTAATCCATAGTGGAAAGCAAGAGTTGCCGTGAGTGAAGGCAGATTCCTTTTTTTTGAATTGGCAAAGACCAGATTTTATCAAGTATAGCATAAAGCACAATTAAATAAGAACAAATAAAGTAAAAATAAGGTGAGAAAAAAGGAAATCTACGCTAAACAAAATATGTATATATAAAATAAAAACAAAATCCCATAGGCAGACGACAGGTCTCGGCCGTAGTGATTGGTAGCCATAACGACAAAGGCAGGAAATTCAACCAAGAATTAGACACTAGCAGAGGTAATAAAATATCTATAAAATGTGCAACTATAATGTGAAGCACCCTAACAACTTGTGTTATTTAGGTATTGGGTTGGGGCAATTCGTCAAAAGACGACCCTCACCTCTGCCAGGTTTCTTTGTCCGAAGGTTCGGTGAAGCCAACTCCACTCGCAGTGTCAAAGCGCTAAACCGTAGGCTCAGCGACAATAAATGGTGGTATAAACGGCTCAAGACCGGTACAACATAAGTATACACCAAGCCCAGCCACGGAAGCGAAACAAAAATCGTACGGGAGTTGGACTTCACGAACAAAGAACCCCATCCAAGGACAAAAAGGTCGTTGTAGGGCCAAAGGTCGCCACCGTTGCCCGGGATTACTTGGTACTTTCAAACCAGCAGGCCTTCAAGCAAGGACTGAAGCATAGTCCTCAAATAATTGTAGTGAGAAGTAAAAACAGAAAGCTGAAAGTGAATGAAGTGACACTAAGTGAATTTATTGAGAATTGCTGAGAATTAGTTTTTAGTTTTTTTAATTTAAATTAGATTAGTATAATATTGTAAGGATATAGTGTTTGTGGTGAGTTGTGGCGCGACATAATAGGCGAAAAAAAAAAAAGGCCAAATATTTTTAATCAGATCTCCGCTCCAAGTGCTGCCGGCAGGACGACGAGGGACGACACATCGAGGGACGAACGTAAGTCGTTTTTTTTTTAATTTTTTTATTTTGCCAAGGGCTGAAAGATTGCCTAAGTAATCAATTCAAAAGTAAGCCACCTTAAACACGGGTATCGAGTAGTTTTAAGAGTTATAATGAATTATACTATTGAAAAGTGAGTTCAGTTTTTTTATGATGGAGTAGTTTCCTGAGTGATTTGGTGTGTGGATATATGGGAAGGCCGTCCTCCTACTAGTGCTATGGCGTAGACGCTACGTAAACGTTGACGACTGACGAACTCAGGACGATGACGTGACGACGGACGAATCTTCCTCTACAAAGACGTACTGACGAGTGGCTGTCATATGGCGTCAAGGGGCTATCTCTCGTATTTTTCGGCCAGAGAGATAGCCATGGATGTGTCCATAGAGACATAGGGTGGGTAGGCCAAGCCAGTGCCAACATCATCAGGCACGTCTCTGGGACGAGACGAACCCCACCGAAGAGCGACCGTGGAAAGCAGTGGATGCAAAGGAGTAGAATAGGTTAGTTTTAAGTTAGATAGGGTTTTATGGTAGGTTTTAGCTTACGGTTTAGGTTAGATTTAGATTAGTTAGCGTAGTTAGGGTAGTTTATCTGCATCTGACTTTCTGGACTCTCTCTTTGGTGAGGCATAGGTTGTTGAGCTTTCCTTTTCCGCTTTTCTTTCTCTCTTTTCTCTTCTCTTTCCTATTTTTGATCTGTCCGTCCGATGTCGTTAAAGTTAGTTCTCCTCCTATCTTTCTTTTGGTTTTTTTTTGGCACGAATTTTTTGTTGTTGAGCAGGTGGTTTAGTGTGAGGGGTGACAAGAACTACCCCGTCCGACGAGCGATAGCCGTGCAACCGCGAGCGTGCCACCGTCCTCCTCCACTTCTCCGAAGATGCCCCTTTGGCCAGCCTGAACTCATAACACATCAACTCGCTAGGTAGGCGGACTGTTCGACCAAATAAGATTTCAGATGGAGTATGTCCTGTGGTGTTATGCACTGCTCCTCGATAAGCCAATAAAAACATGGGAATCTGCTTATCCCAGTCTCTCTGGTCTTCGCCAACGACCTTAGAGAGGTGTTCATTCAGTGTCCTGTTGAAGCGCTCCACCATCCCATCTGATTGGGGATTAAGCGGGGTTGTCCTTGTCTTGTGAATCCCGAGTAACTGGCACACTCCTTGGAAAATCTTCGACTCGAAGTTCCGTCCTTGGTCTGAATGCAGTTCCATTGGTACACCGAATCTGCTTACCCAGTTATTGACGATTTGCTCCACCACGGTTTTAGCTTCTTGATTTGGGATAGCAAATGCTTCAGGCCACTTACTGACATAGTCCATAACAACGAGGATGTAACGATTTCCATTGTTTTGTTGCCACGGACTTTCAGTCTCGGACCTTTGCTGGCCGCACATGTAACGCATTTCCTGCACCAAGTTTCAACGTCCTCCCTTGAATGAATCCAGTAAAAGCGTTCCCGCACTTTTTCGAGCGTTTTATTGATTCCCAAGTGGCCTCCAGACACTTCATCATGCAATTCCCTGAGCACCTCCATAACCTTTGACCTGGGTACAACAAGCTGCATTACGAACGACTTTCCATCCGGGCTTTCCCATCTTCTTTTTAGAATGCCGTCTTGTACGTGAAGGGAGTCCACTGCGCCCAGTATGCCTTCAGCTCGGGGCTCCTATTGGATATCTCCTGCCAGTCTGGTTTTCCCTCATGCTCCTTCCAGGCGATAATCGGTTCGATATCCGGATCTTCCCTTTGAGCCTCCCGTATTTCCCGCGCACTCCAGCCACCAATGGGCATAGCTCTCACCCTTTGAACGGACGCGACTTCTTTTTCCTCGTGTCGTAAGCAATGTTTGCAATTTGCTTTGCACGGTCGACGGGAGAGAGCGTCTGCATTAGAGTGAAGACTTCCCTTTCGATGTTGTATTTCGTAGTCGTACATCTGCAGCCGTTCGATCCTTGCGACTTGGCCTTCAGGATTCTTAAAGTGCAGCAGCCACTTTAAAGATGCATGATCTGTGCGGAGGATGAATTTCCGCCCATAAAGGTACTTATGGAAATGTTTTGTCGCCAATACCAAAGCAAGGAGTTCGCGCCTGGTAACACAGTAGTTCCTTTCTGGCTTTGAGAGAACTTTGCTGAAGTAGGAAACTACTTTCTCTTGGCCATCGTGCACCTGGGAAAGGACGGCTCCAATTCCCACATTACTAGCGTCTGCATCCACAATATATGTTTTCCCAGGGGTGGGGTACGCTAGTATGGGGGCATTGCACAACTGTTGTTTAAGTTCCTTAAAGCTCTTTTCGCACTCACCTGACCATTTGAATTGTTTGCCTTTTTCTGTCAGTTGATGCAAGCTCTTTGCGATCCTGGCAAAGTCCTTTACAAATCGTCTGTAATAGGTCGCAAGTCCCAGGAAGCTTCTCAGTTGATGTTTATCTTTAGGTACCGGCCAGTTTTTCACTGCATCGACCTTCTCCGGATCAGTCTTGACTCCTTTGGAAGAGATGATGTGCCCGAGGTACTTCACTTCTGGTCTAAATAAGGAACACTTCTTCGGGTTAAGTTTTAGTTGCGCACTTCGTAGCCTTTGGAACACCTCCTTAAGGTTATCTCGATGTTCGTTAAATGTTTTTCCTACTACGATGACATCGTCCAGGTAGACCAAGCAGGTTTTCCACGTTAGTCCCAGCAGAATGCGCTCCATTAGACGTTCAAAGGTAGCTGGAGCATTGCACAGTCCAAATGGCATTACTGTAAACTGCCAAAGGCCGTTTTCTGCTGTGCATGCTGTTTTCTCGCGGTCTTCTGGATGGATCTGCACTTGCCAGTAGCCACTCTTCAGATCGAGAGTCGAAAACCATTTGGCTCCGGATAGTGTGTCCAGGGTGTCGTCAATTCTTGGAAGGGGGTAGCTATCCTTCTTGGTGACGTTGTTGAGTTGGCGATAGTCCACGCAGAATCTCGTACTTCCGTCTTTCTTCTTTACCAGGACGACCGGCGATGCCCACGGACTTGTTGAGCTTTCAATCAGTCCTTCCTTTTCCATCGTCGACACCATTTCTGCAACCTCCGTCTGCTTAGCTAATGGTAGTCGTCGGGGAGGCTGACGAATCGGTCTCGCATCTCCGGTGTCGATTCGGTGTTGTACGAGATGTGTTCGGCCATACTCGCTGTTCTGCGAAGCAAATATATCAGCGAACTCATTGATTAAACTACCTGCCATGGACCGCTGCTCCTGATCCAGCTCGCACTCTCCGAGTATATTCTTTTTCATTTCCGATATCTCCGTAGGTCCAACCGGTTTCACATCACTTGGTTTGGACAACTTTGTGACCGCAGTAATCGGTACGCACTTTCCAATCACTTCTCTTTGCTTTTATTTCACGCTTTTGTGTTCCACATTGAGGACACGAACGGGAACCATGTTGTTTTTGGGTTCAACCAGCATCTTTCCGACAATATAGCTCTGATAATAATTTTCTGGATTTGGCTCGACTAGGTAGAATCGGTGGTTCCCAAGATCACCTTCCAGCCTTGTCCAAATAACTGTCTCTGTAATATTTCGTCCTCACTTACAACTGTCCTTAGAGCTGCGACGTTCTCGTTCCCGTAAACCATCGGAATCTCGACGTTCTTGTACTTTAAAACTTGCGAACCGATGTCGAGCACTATATCATGCATCTTCATAAAGTCGATTCCGATAATGCATTCGTCACATATATCAGCCACTAAGAATGCATGGGAGAAGACTATTCCTGCAAGGTTTATCGTCAAGAGTACCTCACCATACACCTTTGCTGTTGCTCCAGTTGCTGTTTTCAGACAGTAGCTGCTGGTGTTGTGCAGCCATGATTGGCGAACGATGTCCCTCCTGACTATGGAAGCGGTGGCACCTGTATCGATTGTGGCGACATACTTTTTCTGGTCGATATGGGCTTCCACTGTCAAGCTTCTATTACACCGTTTGGTCTGGGAAACCTGAATTGCGGTCCTGGGGGCGTCGATTCCAGAAACCAGCTTCTGCCCCGCGAAGTTGGTTCTTACTCGTTTCCCAACTGATGGCTTTGTGACGTTCCATCCGCCGAATGCTCAAACGCCTCCTCGTTCCTAGTTCTGCAATGTGGACAACTGCCCCTGCGACGTTCGGCTCTGCACTGTCGTTGTAGATGTCCAATTTTGTTGCAGTTCCAGCAACGGATCGGTCCCCTTCGAGAACTGTTACGGTCTACTACTTCGGCTCTCTGGCACGAGCATTCAACGGATGTCATTTCTCTCACGCGGTGAAATCCTTGAGATGCTTGGTCAGCAGCTCTCATGGTTAAGGCAAATGCCAGTGCCTCAGGAAGAGTTCTCTCTCCAGCCATTCGTAGAGCCATCTGCAGTTGTCTGTCCTCTATGGCTTATGTAAATGCCTCAATAGCCATTTCATTGATGACATCCTCGCCGGCATTGGGATAAGACTAGTGCGCTAGCCGTTCGATATCAGCTTGCAGTTGCTGGAGTGTTTCTCCCCTCTTCTGGATTCTACTGCGCAGTTGCACCCTATACACTTGTTGCATGTGGTCGTCACCAAATCGCATCTCAATAGCCTTCACCAAAGTCTCGTAGTCGCGTTGTTTTTCTTCGGAGATAGTTTGAAGCAATTCTGCAGCTGTACCTCGTAATGCGAGCGTTAGTGCAATCGACTTTTCCTCGTCGTCCCATCCATTGGTCGTTGCAGCTGCTTCGAACTGTCTCTTATAAATTGGCCATGATGTTTGACCATCAAAAACGGGTGGTTGCATCTCCTTCCTTCTTGGGCAGTCAGCAGAATATTCCCGAGCCTTTTGCTTCTTGACTTTTTCGAGTTCTTTAGCTATATTCTCGATGTTTGTTCCTTGTTTATGAAACATTTCTTTTATTTTCTCAAACTTTGTTTCATGCTCGTTTAATTTTTCATCAATTTCGTCGATTTTTACTTCTAGAACATTCTTAAATTCTTCCACGGCGTCTTTTTGTGCGGCGACAATGGAATTTTTTGTGTTCTTCTAAAGAATTCTTTTGTTCTTCTAGAGAATTTTTCTGTTCTTCTAGCGAATTCTTCTGTTCTGCGAACTTAGATTCCATAGAATTTTTCTGTTCTTCTAGAGAATTCTTTTGTTCTGCGAACTTAGATTCCATAGAATTTTTCTGTTCTGCGAACTTAGATTCCATAGAATATTTTTGTTCTTCCATCTTCGCAAGAAGTAATTCCATTATAGAGCTAATGTCAACGCCTGTACTTACTTGTTCTTCTGACACGTCGAATAGCATGGTTTTTGGATCTTCACCCTCGTTTTGGACAGCTTCCTGCAGACGAAGTATGAGGTCACTTTTCCCTCCAGCTGTGGAGAGATTCCGCTTTTCTAGTTCACTTTTCAATTGGGGTATGCTTAGATGTAGCAATACACGACCCATTTTGTCTGTCTCTTGTAATTTCAAAAAAATCACAAATTCACTTTTTTTTTTTAACTACACTTAGACACAGCACAGAATAAGTTTTATCCCACTTCTGACACCAATGTTACATTCCGGCTGGGATTCGTAAAGATAAAACACTATTCCGTTTAACTTCTCTAATAAAATTCACTTTTATTACACTTTTATCGACTATTCTAATATTTCACTTATTAAGTACCAGAACACTATTACTTAAACAATTCTTCAACGTTTCAAAGCAATCACTTAATTTCCTCTATTACTTTTCACTTATTTATCTTCACAAACTGTTCCTATCTCGAACTTTAACCAATCACTGTTATAAATCAACTGTCTCGCCCTCTTCTAAAAGCTGTCCTATTATACCCGCTCCGTCATCTGACGAGAACTTTCTAGCTAATTCTAAGTGGTTCTAGAACAAGGTTCAGTGGTGAAATACATTTACTTGACAGGTTCCAGTCTCCAATTGGAAGTGACACTTGGGTGGAACTTGTTAGGTGACTAAGGGGTTGTTTTCACTTCACCATTTTAGGTTACACGATACATTCCACACCACAATAATATCATCCATGTACAGCTCCATCACGTCTTGGTTGATCAAATTTTGAAAAACGTGATTAATAAAACGAATGAACACAGCTGGTGAATTGCAAAAACCGAACGGTGCTTTGTTGAATTCGAATAAGCCACTTTTAGTCACAAACGCCGTATACTTCTTGCTGGACTCCTCAACCGGCACGTGAAAAAACCCATTCTCCAGGTCCATGACTGTAAAATATTTGGCCTTTTGTAACTTTTCCAACACGTCCTCGATCAATGGTACTGGAAAGCAATCCTTCAGAACCATGCTGTTCAGCTTTCGGAAATCCACACATACGCGATAAGAACCATCTTTCTTCTTCACCACGACAACTCTGCTTGCAATATTAGACGTCGATTTGCGTATAATTCCTTTTTCTAGCCAATCGTCAATCTGTTTCTGTACTGCTTCAGCTTCATTGACTGGGAGACGACTTGGTGTATGGCGAAATGGTAGAACTTCTCCGTCTAGAACAACCCTTAGCTTTACAGGGCATTTCATGCTTGCCTCGGTTGGTTTATAATCATCGATCATCTCTTGGACAACGTCTTTATACTGTGGAGGAGTATCAATATCAGTACGTGTTTCGACAATATTATAAATACTTATCTGATTTGCCTCGCTATCAATTTCCTCCCGTAACACAGGAGAAAATTGATAACCATGTTTGTTCGACGTAAAGCAAAACTTCTTTGTGAAGTCATATCCCAAAAGTCCATCATATTCTACTGCATCGTCTTGGACCACAACAAATTTTTGTATCGTCTTTATGCCGTCGACTGCAACCATTGGGGTGGTTTTCGTATTACCGAGGCCACGTAGTGATGAAAAACTCTTGTGCAGATTAACATCTGTAAGTTGTTTATAGACACGCTCCTTCATGACGCTAACGTCCGCACCTGTATCGACCAAGCAATCAACTTTGACACTTTTTACCATGATCTCCTTCAAGCGATTACGATCAACAACAACATTAACGCTTCTCATCGCTCGAGGACAATTATTGGAAATGTGTCCACTCTGGTTACATATAAAACATTTCTGTTCTGCACGACAGTCTTTTCGCAGATGTTCAGTAGATCCACAGTTAAAACAGTGATTCTTTTTCTCATGGCGTACGTACACATTTTTCTGGAAGCTATTCTGTTGTTTGTCTGATTTATCATTCTCGTTTAAGCGCTCGAAAACTTCGTACTTCTCTTTAAGGTCCTTCAATGTTTTACAGCTGTACATATTGTATTTGATTTCGAATTTTATGTCTAAGCCATCTACAATATAGCGTATAACGGACTCCATGTCAACGACACCAAGTGCAGCGTTTTTTTTCATATGCAAGACATACTCGTGGAAACTTTAATCTGTGTGCTTTTTCCTCTCGGTCAACTGCTTATGAATTTCTGCACTGCCATATATGCGCTCAAATTCACTCTCTAGTAAAAACCGTAGTTTTAGGTATTCAGACACAGACACCGATTCGAGAAACAGTTTGGCGGTACCCGTCATCTTGCCCCGTGCCTGCACATATTAGGTTTGTTTGACGTGGCTAGCACTAGTGCCCACTAGTGCGCACTGAGAAGTGTCAGCTGATTTTCCCGCCTACCCAAAAACCTGCACAACCCTGAAAATTCGGCTATCATATCGAACGCAAAATATGCTGCCCTGAAGTCTGGCAGTTTTTGAATTTGAAAAATACTTATGGTTTGGTGAACGAAGTACGAAGATGATAACACTTTGTTCTGTTTATTGTTAAAAATGAGTGAACTCAATTCTGATCTTGTGCTTGCCGTAATGCAAACAAGTTGATAAAACTGTTTGCAATATATGCGATGCACTAAAAAATGTAATCAGCTTTGATTCCAGATTTTTTTCATTCCATTTATGTTTAATATAAGGTTTTAGTCCATAAACGTTGTTGTTTTCAAACAATTCCCCTTTGAATATCAAATTTATTGTATTTACCTTTATTACGATATAACGAATAACAGCAAGCGAAATGACAGCGCAACTCAGCACTGAATTCTTGCCCCGACAAAATAACTGGGGTCAGTTCAGTGCACAACTAGGGCGCCCTAGAAGTCATGTCAAACACAGGTTTTCAGTACCAGGGCGAGTTCAGTGCTATATCGAACGCATTAGGGTTCAAACAAACCTATTTCTGTTTTTCACTTAGCCCATACGCATCGGCATTCTGCTCAAAACTTTGAAACCAATGTCTAACTGGAATTGTCTCTCCGTCAAAGTCTGGGATAATTTTTGCAAAATTCTCAACTGAAACTTTTGGTTCATTTTGTTTTAGTTCGTCCGCTTGAATTTTTAAAGTGAGCAATTCGATTACTCTTTGCAAGCTTTCGTTATTTTGCTCGACCGTTTGTTGCATATTGGACTGATGACTACTTTTTGTTTCAACTTCTTTTCTTTTAGCAGCGTCTGAAGTCAATTCCGTTGCGTGTTCGTTTGTATTTTTGTCTTCTTCATCACTCATAGCTGATTTATTTTGTTGTGCTTGTGACCGCGTATTGTTGTTATATTGTTGTCTCGCTTTCACTCTTGCCCGAGTACACGGCGCTTCTTTTATTTCCGTTGATTGTGCTCGCTTATTTATGTCAGCTTCCACAATCGCAATTTGTTTCGTTTTTTTGCACTCATGTAGGTACCTACTTTTTTTTTTTTTTTTTTTTTTTGTTGAGCCCCCAAATGTAAAGGAAAACGTAACACCGCTCTTTAGGTTGACACTATTTATCTCTAATATATAAAATTCTCGTGTCACGGGGTGCGTAATTGAACTCCTCCGAAACGGCTCGATCGATTTTCGTGAATCTTTGCAAGGATATCGGCTAGGGTGGAGAATCGAACAACATCTATTTTTCATTCCCCTAAATGTTAAGGGTGGTCCACCCTTCAATTTTTTTTTTTATTTATGGGGAAATGCACTTTGAAAAAAAAAAAACGGAGTGGAAATCGAGTAGTGATACTTCATATACAAAAAAAAAAAAAAATTAATTTTAATGCCAATTGTTGTTGTCAATTATTTTAATTATTTTGCAAGCAAATTGTTGTTGCAAACAATTTTGAAATTTCTTTTTTTTAAATACACCTAATAAGATTGCTTATGTTTACTATGTCACATTAAGTAGCTTTTTGAAATGGAGTAGATACTTCGATTTGTTTGATGGTGTTTGAATGCATCATTTTTGTTTGCCAAATATTTTCAGGATCCTTGCATTAGTATGAGAGTGAGTAAGTTGAAATGTTTGAGATGATGATGATGATAGGCAACACAGGAGTTGTTGAGCGTTTTGAGTTTTGACGCACATAACTCGAAAGAGGATGGTTAGTTTTTAAAGATTTTGAGCTTGATGGTTTCGATTGGGCCCAAGGAAGGCCATAGGCTACTTTATGTCTCGAAAACAAAACTTTGACAGGATGATATAGGGGATGAAAGTTTGTGTGGGATTCGGCGATTCCAAGACAAATTTGATCATGCCGCCAGTGCGAAGGTCAAACAGTCGAACAGTCAGATCGGAATATTAACAATCGATAGAATATTTCGGAGCTTCAGGAAAGAATACCATGCAGTCGTCCATACTGGAGACCGAGATAGACAACAACACAATCATCATCAGCATAGCGTTCCATGTTTCTCACATGATGGTCAATTGTATGTGGCGTGCTCACGTGTCTGCAAACCTTTCGCTTTGTACGTGTACGCACGCGTAAATGGAACGAAAAATGCTATGTACCATAAAGCACTTCCATAAAAAAGCGGTAGGTTGGCCGACAAGTAAATCGCTGCGGTTATGGCAATTGTATTTCGCCGGGTCAGCTGAATCTGAATCCTGAATATTTCTTTGGCGTATGGTATTTGTAGTTAAACAGATTTTCGTTAAAATATTTTGCACTCGGGTACGAGGATATGCTACTATTAAATTCACATTATATTACCTCAATTACCATTTTCATGTTCGTTTAGGTACTTTAGCATCCCCATTAAAGAGGGAAGGTTGTGTGCTTACGTTTTATATTGGTACCAGTATTTCTATTTCACATTTTCTTTTTCGTGCGAACCAACTTACAAACACATGAAAACTAATTTGACAGCTCACTAAAATTCGGGAACATTCCGGTAACAAGTCATATCCAAAATACCATTATTATGTGTTTCCCGAAATAGTAATTTTATAAGCTAAAACGTTTTTCTCACTTTGGCCAACGTTCTGCACTGGAAATAGTAAGCACTCTGATACACTATTCACAATGTTATCTACTGTTACGGAAGCATGTGAGAAATGTAGGAACACCGCTTACACTATAACCAACAATTTCCACTTGGCTTATGGACCCAATAGGTGGTGCTGTCGTCGATCTCCGAAAACACACAACTCTTTTCAATGAAATATTGTGCATGTTTATGGCTGGTTCCGGGTTGAAGGTGATACCTTGCAAACCATAAGCGGAAAACGGGTTGTGCCACCTTTCATTCAAAAACCAAATCAAAATCATTTTCTAAAGTTGTATAATTGGGTAAAATCATAAATGGACATGGTCCAAATAAAGCACTTTGAGAAATCTGAGCAAGACTTAAAACGAAATGTACGTTCAAAGCCGTGTGGGTACAGCTATATATAAAAAAGACTGACGTCCGTATGTGCACTCATAACTCGGGAACAAATCGTTCGATTTTTATGATTTTTGGTTTAAATTCTCATTGGCCCAAAAAAGAACATATTGTGCTACTTTTTGTCGAGAAAACAAAATTCGTTATGGATATTAGATTGGGGATAGAATTTAGTATGGAGAATCGCATTTTGAAAAAAAAATTACTGGATAGTGTCACTTCCAATAGGTAGGTACAACAAAAAATATGTAAAATTTTAAATTTTTGAATTCTTTAGATATTCCGTGCTTACCGCTACACAATTTGAAATTGTGAGCCGGCCCAGTAATAATTTTGTTGTGAAACATCAATGCACCGCAATTTTGCGAATGAAACACATCGACATTGCTATACTTCAATTATTTCTATTGCATAACTTTAAGTTTTGAAAAAAAGAATTTGAATTGACCGAATTACATAAAGTAGCATTAGCATTGTGCACGCTCGAAATTATTATTTTTATTACATTAAAGAAATTGGGCGGAACAAAGTTCGCCGGGTCAGCTAGTTGTATTATATAAAGCTTAGGAAGTGAAAATAAATTGATTGATATGATAATTAGGTATTGATAATTGACGACTGGACCACTGAACGACTGGACAACTGGACGACTGGACGACTGGACGACTACTGCTCAACACCTCGTAGACCGACTGACTGCCCATGTACACGCCGGGTAGGGCAATGCCCAGCAGCAAGTACAGCTATACAGTTTTACATTTACGCTACTTTTTGTCGTGAAAATAAAAGTTAAAGGGGATGAGATTGGAAATGGAACTTAGTATGGGAACCGAACTTTGAAAAAAAAAAATAGACTGGATAGATAAACGGTTAGTGCTACTTCCAATACAACCAAACTTATTTCAAATGTTTATTTTTTAAATTCGTTGGATGTTCGTGGCTCATCGCTACACAATTTGAAACGAAAGTTTGATTTGATCCCCTCTATATTATTTCTGTAATTTCTGTAGTGTGTTTCTCCCTTTTGCAGTTCACACGGTCAACCAATCTTAACAAAAGAAGTGTCAAAAAAAAGATATTTTTAGGGTGCTTATCTTTGCATTTTTACTTTTTTAAAATACTAACAATTAAAAAAAAAATTATTTTACTGCATTAAATTTCAACTACGCAGTTGTGTACAAACTATGATTCCGGGAAATACTTTTTTTTCGTTCTTCATGCACATAAACTACAAACGACGTCACGAAAGAGAGTCGACGGTAGAAGCGAGTTACAGTAAAGATTTATGTAAAACCTTCTGCCTACGCCTGAGCGATGAAGGGCACGTCGACCTATAAGATCTATTGTACCATAGGGCCAGAATAATGTTTAGGCGAGCAGATTCTCCACTTTTCTAACAAAGTTAATCAAGCTGCTGGCAGATGACTTCTTCATCTCTTCAGGGCTCAGAAGCTCCCTGTAGAAGATAGTTCTCTTGATTCCACATAGGTCTGGACACTCACATATATTATGTGCCCAAGCTGTTTCGTCTTCTTCAAGACACAACCGACAAAGTGAGGAGTCGGTTAAATTAATTTTATTTAATTGATATCGTAGGTTGTGATGTCCTGTGAGGCAACCAGCCAGATTTTCGATATCATGCCTTCTTAGATTTAAATTTCTGTTGGCATCTTTTTTGAACGGCTGATAGCACGCTTGGCCTGTCTTAGACCTGGGATATTTTCCCAATATGAGCTACATTTTGTGTGATTTGGGAGTGTAGTAGAAGGGTTCTACGACCGAGCGTTTGAAGGCCGTTGAAACAGCTCAGTACTGATTTGGAGGCAATAATAGGCGAGCTAAGGGCGTTTATAGCTGCTTGACTGTCCGTGAATATATGGATGTATATGCCTTTAGTACCTGTATTGTATATGTGGTTAGGTCCGTGGAACCCAGCATCCACTCCATTTTCCATTTTGGAACCATCCGTAAACCACTTTTAACCTTTTCGGCAAGTAGGTGGGCTATTGTACGCCCATGCTTCTCTACTATAGGGATCTCCGTAGAGAACCGTTTTTTGAAACATAAATTCTTTTGGAAAGCGGTCTGTTACCGCGCAGATAGTACTGTAATTTCAAAGAAAAAATCCTTTAACTCAAGATGGTCGCTGAGAATTGTCTCTTTCATTTCGATTAAACTTGCCGAGCTACGAATTGCCCTTTGTTTATGTATATGTGTAGAGGTGTTAGTCCTATTAAGGCTTCTATAGTCGCAGTAGGATAGGTACGCCTACGCATGGCGCCGGATATACCGAGACATGCAAGTCGCTTTACCCTTTGAAGCTTAGCAATGGCGTTCTTTTGTTTTGTTTTAGTCCGCCATACTAAAGAAGCGTATGCTATGATGGGCCTGATCATCATTGTGTAGATCTTAACACAGATAGGAAATCTAAGAAATAATTTTATTTTCAAAATTTTGAAACAAATTAGACTGGATAGATAAACGGTTAGTGCTACTTCTAATACAACCAAACTTATTTCAAATGTTCGCGGCTCATCGCTACACAATTTGAATTATCGTATGATTTCGATTTTTTAATGATGTAAGGTGGAAAATTCGTTTTGAAAATTGAACAATTTCGGATAATTCTGAAATGTGCATGCTCACGTGCGGCAGTCTGCTGTCGAAATCGGGAATGCCAGCGCCAAATCGTTCGATGCACGATCCATTCAATCGCGAATCGCAACGGGAACAAAACTAATATCGAGATGAGCTGGTCGAAAGAGTTCGTACAAATGCGCCGCTGTTGAGTGCCGAGCAGAAGAACATATGTACGATTCGCTGATGGAGGTTGTTGACCATGCAACGGGAGGCATTTACATTCTTACATTTCAAAGTGTTCGCCACCACTGCCCAAATTTATAAAAATCTCGATTGGATTAGTGAACGTGCAATACTATGAGCGAAGAATAAGGGCGTTGATAGTTTGACTTTCATTATCCAAAGATGAAAATGAAGCCAAATTGAGAATGAAGCGACAAACTATCCGACGGAATTTTCGAACTTGCTTGATGTGTCAGGAACTCCGCCGCTATTTACAGCTGAAGGTGTTCGCGTGTTGGCAAAGCGTAGTTTGTTTTTGCGATGGAAAACAAATCGAAAAACATTGTTTATCATATCGATCTCTACTGATTTCAATTCCCTTCAAATTAATCACATTGAAATTTGAACTATGTATCTGTGTTTTATTATCACTCTGGAGCTTATTGAAGGCGTTAAAATGGGGCGAGACGAAGTTCGCAAGGTCCGCTAGTCTATATATATTTTCACTCACTAACTTACAGAATATTTGTCTAAACCAAGGGAGCACACTTGAAACCAAAAAAAATTCATTGCTCAAAGATGGTAACACCTACAGCAACATGTTGCACATCCCTGGAAAGAGGAGAAACAGACCTTTAATATGAGGGGTAAAAAATAATAGTGGCTCTAAAACTGTGCCAGTCAGGGCAACTTGAAAAGCCAAATGTCACAAAATTAAAAAAAAAAAACAATGAATATGGTGATGGAAAAAAATTTATTGCTCAAAGATGGTAACACCTACAGCAACATGTTACACAACCCTGGAAAGAGGAGAAACAGGCCTTTAATATGAGGGGTAAAAGATAATAGTGGCTCTAAAACTGTGCCAGTGAGACCAACTTGAAGAACAAAATGTCACAAAATTAAAAAAAAAAACAATGAATATGCTGATGGGAAAAAATTTATTGCTCAAAGATGGTAACACCTACAGCAACATGTTGAGAAACAGACCTTTAATATGAGGGGTAAAAGATAATAGAGGCTCTAAAACTGTGCCAGTGAGGCCAACTTGAAAAACCAAATGTCACAAAATTAAAAAAAAAACAATGAATATGCTGATGGAAAAAAATGTATTGCTCAAAGATGGTAACACCTACAGCTACATGTTGCATATTTCTGGAAAGAGGAGAAACAGGCCTTTAATATGAGGCGTAAAAGATAATAGTGGCTCTAAAACTGTGCCAGTGAGGCCAACTTGAAGAACCAAATGTCGCAAAATTAAAAAAAAAACTATGAATATGCTGATGGAAAAAAATTTATTGCTCAAAGATGGTAACACCTACAGCAACATGTTGAGAAACAGACCGAGGGGTAAAAGATAATAGTGGCCCTAAAACTGTGCCAGTGAGGCCAACTTGAAGAACCAAATGTCACAAAATTAAAAAAAAAAACAATGAATATGCTGATGGAAAAAAATGTATTGCTCAAAGATGGTAACACCTACAGCAACATGTTGCACATCCCTTGAAAGAGGAGAAACAGACCTTTAATATGAGGGGTGAAATATAATAGTGACTCTAAAACTGTGCCAGTGAGGCCAACTTGAAAAACCAAATGTCACAAAATTAAAAAAAAACAATGAATATGCTGATGGAAAAAAATTTATTGCTCAAAGATGGTAACACCTACAGCAACATGTTGAGAAACAGACCTTTAATATGAGGGGTAAAAGTTAATAGCGGCTCTAAAACTGTGCCAGTGAGGCCAACTTGAAAAACCAAATGTCACAAAATTAAAAAAAAACAATGAATATGCTCAAAGACGGTAACACCTACAGCAACATGTTGCACATCCCTGGAAAGAGGAGAAACAGACCTTTCATATGAGGGGTAAAATATAACAGTGGGTCTAAATCTGTGCCAGTGAGGCCAACTTGAAAAACCAAATGTCACAAAATTTAAAAAACAATGAATATGCTGATGGAAAAAAATTTATTGCTCAAAGATGGTAACACCTACAAAAACATGTTGCACATCCCTGGAAAGAGGAGAAACAGACCTTTAATATGAGGGGTAAAAGATAATAGTGGCCCTAAAACTGTGCCAGTGAGGCCAACTTGAAAAACCAAATGTCACAAAATTAAAAAAAACAATGAATATGCTGATGGAAAAAAATTTATTGCTCAAAGATGGTAACACCTACAAAAACATGTTGCACATCCCTGGAAAGAGGAGAAACAGACCTTTAATATGAAGGGTAAAAGATAATAGTGGCTCTAAAACTGTGCCAGTGAGGCCAACTTGAAAAACCAAATGTCACAAAATTAAAAAAAACAATGAATATGCTGATGGAAAAAAATTTATTGCTCAAAGATGGTAACACCTACAGCAACATGTTGCACATCCCTGGAAAGAGGAGAAACAGACCTTTAATATGAGGGGTAAAAGATAATAGTGGCTCTAAAACTGTGCCAGTGAGGCCAACTTGAAAAACTAAATGTCACAAAATTAAAAAAAAACAATGAATATGCTGATGGAAAAAAAATTTTTGCTCAAAGATGGTAACACCTACAGCAACATGTTGCACATCCCTGGAAAGAGGAGAAACAGGCCTTTAATATGAGGGTAAAAGATAATAGTGGCTCTAAAACTGTGCCAGTGAGGCCAACTTGAAGAACCAAATGTCACAAAATTAAAAAAAAAACAACGAATATGCTGATGGAAACAAATTTATTGCTCAAAGATGGTAACACCTACAGCAACATGTTGCACATCCCTGGAAAGAGGAGAAACAGCCCTTTAATATGAGCGGTAAAAGATAATAGTGGCTCTACAACTGTGCCAGTGAGGCCAACTTGAAAAACCAAATGTCACAAAATTAAAAAAAAACAATGAATATGCTGATGGAAAAAAATTTATTGCTCAAAGATGGTAACAGTTACAAAAAGATGTTGCACATTTCTGGAAAGAGGAAAAACAGGCCTTTAATATGATGGGTAAAAGATAATAGTGGCTCTAAAACTGTGCCCGTGAGACCAACTTGAAGAACCAAATGTCACAAAATTAAAAAAAAAATGAATAAGCTGATGGAAAAAAAATTATTTTTCAAAGATGGTAACACCTACAGCAACATGTTGCACATCCCTGGAAAGAGGAAAAACAGACCTTTAATATGAAGGGTAAAAGATAATAGTGGCTCTAAAACTGTGCCAGTGAGGCCAACTTGAAAAACCAAAGGTCACAAAATTAAAAAAAAAAACAATGAATATGCTGATGGAAAAAATTTATTGCTCAAAGATGGTAACACCTACAGCAACATGTTGAGAAACAGACCTTTAATATGAGGGGTAAAAGATAATAGTGGCTCTAAAACTGTGCCAGTGAGGCCAACTTGAAAAACCAAATGTCACAAAATTAAAAAAAAAAAAACAATGAATATGCTCAAAGACGGTAACACCTACAGCAACATGTTGCACATCCCTGGAAAGAGGAGAAACAGACCTTTAATATGAGGGGCAAAATATAACAGTGGGTCTAAAACTGTGCCAGTGAGGCCAACTTGAAAAACCAAATGTCACAAAATTAAAAAAAAAACACTGAATATGCTTATGGAAAAAAAATTATTGCTCAAAGATGGTAACACCTACAGCAACATGTTGAGAAACAGACCTTTAATATGAGGGGTAAAAGTTAATAGTGGCTCTAAAACTGTGCCAGTGAGGCCAACTTGAAAAACCAAATGTCACAAAATTAAAAAAAAAAACAATGAATATGCTCAAAGACGGTAACACCTACAGCAACATGTTGCACATCCCTGGAAAGAGGAGAAACAGACCTTTTATATGAGGCGTAAAATATAACAGTGGGTCTAAATCTGTGCCAGTGAGGCCAACTTGAAGAACCAAATGTCACAAAATTAAAAAAAAAAACAATGAATATGCTGATGGAAAAAAATGTATTGCTCAAAGATGGTAACACCTACAGCAACATGTTGCACATCCCTGGAAAGAGGAGAAACAGACCTTTAATATGAGGGGTAAAATATAATAGTGGCTCTAAAACTGTGCCAGTGAGGCCAACTTGAAAAACCAAATGTCACAAAATTAAAAAAACAATGAATATGCTGATGGAAAAAAATTTATTGCTCAAAGATGGTAACACCTACAGCAACATGTTGCACATCCCTGGAAAGAGGAGAAACAGACCTTTAATATGAGGGGTAAAAGATAATAGTGGCTCTAAAACTGTGCCAGTGAGGCCAACTTGAAAAACCAAATGTCACAAAATTAAAAAAAACAATGAATATGCTGATGGAAAAAAATTTATTGCTCAAAGATAGTAACACCTACAGGAACATGTTGCACATCACTAGAAAGAGGAGAAACAGACCTTTAATATGATTGGTAAAAGATAATAGTGGCTCTAAAACTGTGCCAGTGAGGCCAACTTGAAAAACCAAATGTCACAAAATTAAAAAAAAACAATGAATATGCTCAAAGACGGTAACACCTACAGCAACATGTTGAGAAACAGACCTTTAATATGAGGGGTAAAAGTTAATAGTGGCTCTAAAACTGTGCCAGTGAGGCCAACTTGAAAAACCAAATGTCACAAAATTAAAAAAAAAACCGGCCAAGTGCGAGTATCACTCGCGCACCGAAGGTTCCGTATTTGGCTAGAGTCCAACACATCAGATATTATTTGAAATCTATATCATTCAATCTATCCCCTCTTCATGAATTCATCACAATTTAGTTTAATTTAATTACTTAATATTTTTACTCTCAAAAATTACTCGCACATGAATCTCATTTTCTAATTATTACCTATAGTACCCAACCCACGCCAATTTTCCATTCTGTATGCGACCTGTCCCAATTAAAAACTATTGACTAAAAATTTATTACTTTTATTTTGTTCTGTACTCCCCAAAAAAATGTATTATATTCCCCAACGAAATTAGCAGGCGGGAACCCTGGTGGGGTTCTGTCTTTGATGGGGTCAATTGTGCACAACTGCGTAGTAGAGATTAAAACTCATGAGAGCAACGTATTTTACATGGTAAAATTATCTTTTTTGAAAATATCTTGTAAACTATTAACTTTTCGGCAAAACAGTATTCAGCACATATATAGATAAGAACATGATCTACAAAAAAGGAATTTATGTATTTTTTTGTGAATCAAGAAATAAACCGTTTTTTGGGCAAATGAAAATATTTTTTTCACCAGATTACTAATTAATCGAAAACCAATCGATGTATTCCTTCCATTGGTATTTGTCGTTTAACTAGAGGTTATACCGGATGTTGTGTGTAAATTTTAGCCTCCTATGTCAATCGGTTCTTGAGATAGACCTGGTAACAAAATTGGCTTAGTGGGTTCGGACAGACAGACAGACAGACAGACGGAGAGACATCCGAGCGAAACTAATAAGGTTACGTTTTTAAGGTTCCGTACCCAAAGGGAAAAAACGTAACCTTATTAGTTTCGCTCGGATGTCTCTCCGTCTGTCTGTCTGTCTGTCTGTCTGTCTGTCTGTCTGTCTGTCTGTCTGTCCGAACCCACTAAGCCAATTTTGTTACCAGGTCTATCTCAAGAACCGATTGACATAGGAGGCTAAAATTTACACACAACATCCGGTATAACCTCTAGTTAAACGACAAATACCAATGGAAGGAATACATCGATTGGTTTTGGATTAATTAGTAATCTGATGAAAAAAATATTTTCATTCGCCCAAAAAACGGCTTATTTATTGATTCACAAAAAAATACATAAATTCCTTTTTTGTAGATCATGTTCTTATCTATATATGTGCTGAATACTGTTTTGCCGAAAAGTTAATAGTTTACAAGATATTTTCAAAAAAGATAATTTTACCATGTAAAATACGTTGCTCTCATTTATGTTCTAATCTACTACGCAGTTGTGCACAATTGACCCCATCAAAGACACCAGGGCTGTCGCTTCATAATTTCGTTGGGGAGTATAATACATTTTTTGGGGAGTACAGAACAAAATAAAAGTAATATATTTTTAGTCAATAGTTTTTCAATTGGGACAGGTCGCATACAGAATGGAAAATTGGCGTGGGTTGGGTACTAGGTAATAATTAGAAGATAAGATTCATGTGCGAGTAATTTTTGAGAGTAAAAATATTAAGTAATTAAATTAACTTAAATTGTGATGAATTCATGAAGAGGGGAAAGATTGAATGATATAGATTTCAAATAATATCTGATGTGTTGGACTTTAGCCAAATACGGAACCTTCGGTGCGCGAGTGACACTCGCACTTGGCCGGTTTTTTTTTCCCTTTGGGTACGGAACCTTAAAAAACAATGAATATGCTTATGGAAAAAAAATTATTGCTCAAAGATGGTAACACCTACAGCAACATGTTGAGAAACAGACCTTTAATATGAGGGGTAAAAGTTAATAGTGGCTCTAAAACTGTGCCAGTGAGGCCAACTTGAAAAACCAAATGTCACAAAATTAAAAAAAAACAATGAATATGCTCAAAGACGGTAACACCTACAGCAACATGTTGCACATCCCTGGAAAGAGGAGAAACAGACCTTTCATATGAGGGGTTAAATATAACAGTGGGTCTAAATCTGTGCCAGTGAGGCCAACTTGAAAAACCAAATGTCACAAAATTAAAAAAACAATGAATATGCTGATGGAAAAAAATTTATTGCTCAAAGATGGTAACACCTACAAAAACATGTTGCACATCCCTGGAAAGAGGAGAAACAGACCTTTAATATGAGGGGTAAAAGATAATAGTGGGTCTAAAACTGTGAAAGTGAGGCCAACTTGAAAAACCAAATGTCACAAAATTAAAAAAAAAACAATGAATATGCTGATGGAAAAAAATTTATTGCTCAAAGATGGTAACACCTACAAAAACATGTTGCACATCCCTGGAAAGAGGAGAAACAGACCTTTAATATGAAGTGTAAAAGATAATAGTGGCTCTAAAACTGTGCCAGTGAGGCCAACTTGAAAAACCAAATGTCACAAAATTAAAAAAAACAATGAATATGCTGATGGAAAAAAATTTATTGCTCAAAGATAGTAACACCTACAGGAACATGTTGCACATCACTAGAAAGAGGAGAAACAGACCTTTAATATGATTGGTAAAAGATAATAGTGGCTCTAAAACTGTGCCAGTGAGGCCAACTTGAAGAACCAAATGTCACAAAATTAAAAAAAACAATGAATATGCTGATGGAAAATTTTTTTTTGCTGTAAGATGGTAACACCTACAGCAACATGTTGCACATCCCTGGAAAGAGGAGAAACCGACCTTTAATATGAGGGGTAAAAGATAATAGTGGCTCTAAAACTGTGCCAGTGAGGTTAACTTGAAAAGCCAAATGTCACAAAATAAAAAAACTCAATGAATATGCTGATGGAAAAAAATTTATTGCTCAAAGATGGTAACATCTACAGCAACATGTTGCACAACCCTGGAAAGAGGAGAAACAGACCTTTAATATGAGGGGTAAAAGATAATAGTGGCTCTAAAACTGTGCCAGTGAGACCAGGGTAGGTAGGTAGGTAGGTAGGTAGAAGTGGCGGTCCCGCTTGGAACCCAAGTAGCACTGTGATGTGCCTTTTTGTTACCACGACTCGTGTTACCTAGTTTGTGATGTTTGTTAAGGGTGAGAAGCATTCGGTGCCTATATCCAGCCTGTGGAGTTGAGGAACCGTATTATGTCTGATATCCCTATTCCCGCAACTGCGGCAGTGAGTGTTGTGTGGGATCCCGAGCTTGGCCGCATGGTCTCCAATTGGCCAATGCCCCGTGATTATTGCCGTAATTCTGGCGATATCTGGGCGGGTTCTGTTTAGCAGGTTCCTTGTTCTGTTCTGATCGTATATGGGCCATATCTTCCTTGAAATGACGCAAATTCCCATTGGAATTTGGCTTTCTGCAGGAAATATGAATGAATTTGTCCTTTGACCACTCCTAGTGGGACGTGGACACTTGCCGCGAGTGAGCTGTGCAGAGCTGACCCCCTTCTGGCCAGCTCTTCTGCCCGCTCGTTGCCTATTATGTCACTATGCCCTGGTACCCAGAGAAGTGTGACATTGAAACGTTCACCCAGACGGGCAAGCTCGTTCCGGCACTCCAGCACTAGTTTAGAGGATATGGTAGCCGAATTTATGGCTTTGATGGCGGCTTGGCTATCTATAAGGATAGCGATGTTTTGTTTGTGAGTAGTGTTACGCCCTAGATGCACGCAGGCTTCTCGGATAGCCAGTAATTCCGCCTGGAAAACGCTGGCAAAGTCCGGCAAACGGTATGATTCTGATATATTTGGTGATTCTGAGTAGACCCCGGCCCCCACACCACAGTTCATCTTAGATCCGTCAGTGTATATGACCGTGTCGAAACCCTGCACTACTTCGTTTCCCTTCCACTGAGCTCTGGACGGGAAACTTACCTGGAAGCCTTTCTTAAAATTAAGTTGTGGTGTGATGTAGTCGGTTGGAAACGTGACCGTGCCATTTGGTAACGAGTCCAGGATATTGCTGTGGCCATACGGCCTTGCACTCCAGCACCCAGACTCCCTGAGTCGTATGGCGCTGCATAGTGCAGTATCTTTGGTGTGCAGATCGAGAGGTAAAAGATGCAGGAGCACAGTAAGAGCATCCGTTGGGGCCGACCTCATTGCACCCGTAGTGCCTATACTGGCTGTTCTTTGCAGTCTTTTTAGTTTTGTAAGGTTATAGCCCTTACTCAACGCGGGCCACCATACGAGTGAACCATAGGTGAGAATGGGACGCACAACAGCCGTGTACATCCATAAGGTCATCTTTCGTTGAAGTCCCCACTTCTTTCCAAAGGTTTTGCTGCAGGCGTAGAAGGCAACGCTCGCCTTCCTTACTCTGTGTTCAATGTTTTGTTTCCAGTTAAGTTTACTATCAAGCATTATGCCCAGATACTTAGCGCTGGAGGATAGTGTGAGTGGTTGACCATTTAGACGGGGGAGGGTAAAATCGGGTATTTTGGTTTTTGTGGTGAACAGCATCAGTTCAGTTTTGCTCGGGTTGACGCCGAGGCCGCAGCTTGCAGCCCAGGTGTTTACCTTTTCTAGAGCGGCCTCCATAATTTCACTAATTACGGAGGGAAACTTCCCTGACACTAGTATCGCCACGTCATCCGCATACGCGACAACTTTGACCCGTTCCCTGTCAAGTTTTGCAAGAATTTTGTTTATAACCATTAGCCAAAGTAGGGGAGATATTACGCCGCCCTGTGGCGTTCCTCTATGGGCAAATCTGGTTAAGTGGCTGTTACCTAGTGTTGCCTGAATGGTTCTTGTTCTTAGTATAGAGACTATCCATTGACTAATAAATTCCTCTATGCCCATCTCACTCAGAGATTCCAGAATTGCTACAGTGTGTACATTGTTAAAGGCTCCCTCTATGTCTAGAAAGGAGGCTAGGGTGTATTCTTTATAGTGTAAGGATTTTTCAATTGTCCGCACTACTTCGTGGAGAGCCGTTTCCGTAGATCTCCCCTTGAGATAGGCGTGCTGTGGTTTGGATAGCGATGATTCTACTAGAAAGCCTCGCATGTGGATGTCTAGGACACGTTCTAGAGTTTTCAGAACAAAAGAAGGTTAGACTAATTGGCCTGAAGTCCTTCGCGGCTTCATGCCCGCGTTTGCCTACCTTCGGTATAAACACCACTCTAGCGCGTCTCCAGGAGTGGGGAACGTGGTTTAGTATTAAACAGCTTCTAAAAATTGACGCCAGCCAAGCTATTGTTAAGTCTTGCGTTCTCTGTAGCATGACAGGTAATATGCCGTCAGGGCCCGGAGACTTAAACGGTGAGAAGCTGTTGATAGCCCAGGAAATCTTTTCCTCGGAAATTAATGAATTGATGTGACTATGGACTGCAGGTTGTACTGGCCGAGACCTCCCGGGTTCTGTACTAATATCGCTGCATCCGGGAAAGTGTGTATTAATTAGGAGTTCCAGGGTCTCTGCACAGGATTCAGTCCAACCTCCATCTGGCTTTCTTAGAAAGGAAGGGTTGGAGTGTTCCTTGGACAGAATTTTGCTAAGCCTGGCGGAGTCCTTAAGGGTTTCTATTGAATGGCAGTAATTTATCCAGGCCTCCTTTTTGGATGCCTTGATGGCTTTTTTATAAAGACTAAGACAGTCCCTATAAGGCTGCCAAAATTTGTGTTTGTGGCAGATATTGAAAATCGATCTGGTCATCTGTCTGAGATTGGAGAGATCTTCGTTCCACCATGGGGGAAGTGCTTTTTTGCTACGTTTAACTGGGCAAGAGACTTTATGTGCCACAGCCATTGCATTTTCGAAAGTCTTAACCTTTGCCTCCAGTTCTTCGATTGCAAAAGTGTGTCTTTCAGGTGTGTTTTTGAGTTTTGTCCGAAGGACTTGACCAAACTTGGTCCAATTTACTCTCTTGGGGTTTCTAAATGGTTTACTAGTCTCGGTCTCGAGACACAAGTCATAGAGGATCCATCTATGGTCTGATAGTGACTCCAGATTGGAAACTCTCCAGTTTTCGACCCTAAAGCTATCATTGTTTGTTTTTAGTGTGATATCTAGGACCTCTTCCCACCCTTGGAAAGTTCCCGTACTCGGGAAGACAAAGGTAGGAGTCGTGCCCTTATTGCAGACAGATATGTTAGTAGTTAAAAGAAAATCAAAAAGTGACTCACCTCTTTCGTTATCTTCTGAGCGCCCCCATACTGTATACCTTGCATTGGCGTCGCAACCCATCAGTAGGTTGTCCTTTGCTGTAATTTCGGCTACGAGTTGCTCCACTTCCACTGGCGGTGCTGGTTTCTCATGAGCCATATATGCTGATGTCAGGTATGTTGTTTGGTTTGCAGACTCCAGTTTAACCACTGTTAAATCATCTGAGCTAAGATTGGGACATAAAAAACCTTTAAGATGTTTCTTAGCGAGAATGCATGTTCTAGGCTTACCTGTGGCCTGATGTTTGTAAAATAGGTTGTATTGTTTGTCTTGGAGCCCCTTAATGGTCGAGCCTCTCACCCAGGGCTCCTGAATAATGCCGATGTCCATGTTTATCGGAGGCACACCTTGAGTGCCTCAGGTTAATCTGTATGACTTTCAGCATTATTCGTAATTGGGTTTTTGTCGGCGATCATTAGGTCCTCCAACAGCTTGTCGGTTTCGGCGATGTCCGCATCGTCCTCAGGACCCGAGGAAATAAATACCTTCAGCTTGGCATGCCTTATGCCAAACCGAAGCTAATAGTCTGCTTTTTCGAGAGCAGCCAGGCACTCGTTGTTTATTAGCAGCAGGAAGGACATAGTGTTTTTATAGGGTTCCTCTGCCTTGATGACTGCCCAGTCATCCATTTGAACCGCCGGGTTGTGTAGTTTGAGACACTGGAGGAGCCTTCCCCCATCAATCTTCATATTGGGCAACCAAATGCGAGCCCTAGGTCTCCTCGGAATGTCGTTAGCTGGGATAAGCTTGAGCTTCAAGCCATCCCATGCGTCGCTAACCTTAGCAACGCACTCACTAAGGAAGTCCTTGGAGATTTGGTCGGCGCATTTAATTACCCGATATCCCCTAACCACCTCGGCGGAGTCAAAATCTGGAAGAGGCCCCCCTTGGTTGTTTATAAGGTGATCCATCACCATATCGGAGAGCTTGGCCTCAATGCTCCCCACATCTCGGCTACGGATTTCCCATTTGTGGATAGCTCATCCACTAGTGCAACCTGGAGATGATCCCTTACCACCTCGGTAAAGGGTCGTCTTTGGATCGCACTGGCCGCCGACGTGCTTGGTTTGTTTGTTGTTTTGGCTGCTGAACCTTCGGCAACCTTTGTTTTTTTGGGGGCCGGGCGATGGGAATTCTCATCCAGAGACCTTTCCCGCTTCGCTGCCTGCCTCGAATTGTTCTTCAGGCGCTCGTTGTATTCATCAACGATTGCCTGGTATTTGACCTTATCCGCCTGGTCTTTTTCGTGGACCGTTCCGGCTGCCTCATTCTTTGCTATCTTACCCAAGACGAAGAGGGCCATCTGGTACTTGCTTTTCATAGCTTTCCCTGCGGACTTGTGAGAACCAAATGTCACAAAATTAAAAAAAAAACAATGAATATGCTGATGGAAAAAAATTTATTGCTCAAAGATGGTAACACCTACAGCAATATGTTGAGAAACAGACCTTTAATATGAGGGGTAAAAGATAATAGTGGCTCTAAAACTGTGCCAGTGAGGCCAACTTGAAAAACCAAATGTCACAAAATAAAAAAAAAAAAAAAAAACAGTGAATATGCTGATGGAAAAAAATTTATTGCTCAAAGATGGTAACATCTACGAAAAAATGTTGTATATCCCTGGAAAGAGGAGAAACAGACCTTTAATATGAGGGTTAAAATATAACAGTGGGTCTAAAACTGTGCCAGTGAGGCCAACTTGAAAAACCAAATGTCACAAAATTAAAAAAAAAACAATGAATATGCTGATGGAAAAAAATTTATTGCTCAAAGATGGTAACACCTACAAAAAAATGTTGTACATCCCTGGAAAGAGGAGAAACAGACCTTTAATATGAGGGGTAAAAGATAATAGTGGCCCTAAAACTGTGCCAGTGAGGCCAACTTGAAGAACCAAATGTCACAACATTAAAAAAAAACAAAACAATGAATATGCTGATGGAAAAAAATGTATTGCTCAAAGATGGTAACACCTACAGCATCATGTTGCACATCCCTGAAAAGAGGAGAAACAGACCTTTAATATGAGTGGCAAAATATAACAGTGGGTCTAAAACTCTGCCAGTGAGGCCAACTTGAAAAACCAAAGGTCACAAAATTAAAAAAAAACTGATGGAAAAAAATGTATTGCTCAAAGATGGTAACACCTACAAAAACATGTTGTACATCCCTGGAAAGAGGAGAAACAGACCTTTAATATGAGGGGTAAAAGATAATAGTGGCCCTAAAACTGTGCCAGTGAGGCCAACTTGAAGAACCAAATGTCACAAAATTAAAAAAAAAAACAATGAATATGCTGATGGAAAAAAATGTATTGCTCAAAGATGGTAACACCTACAGCAACATGTTGTACATCCCTGGAAAGAGGAGAAACAGACCTTTCATATGAGGGGTAAAATATAACAGTGGGTCTAAATCTGTGCCAGTGAGGCCAACTTGAAAAACCAAATGTCACAAAATTAAAAAAACAATGAATATGCTGATGGAAAAAAATTTATTGCTCAAAGATGGTAACACCTACAAAAACATGTTGCACATCCCTGGAAAGAGGAGAAACAGACCTTTAATATGAGGGGTAAAAGATAATAGTGGCCCTAAAACTGTGCCAGTGAGGCCAACTTGAAAAACCAAATGTCACAAAATTAAAAAAAAAACAATGAATATGCTCAAAGGCGGTAACACCTGCAGCAACATGTTGCACATCCCTGGAAAGAGGAGAAACAGACCTTTCATATGAGGGGTAAAATATAACAGTGGGTCTAAATCTGTGCCAGTGAGGCCAACTTGAAAAACCAAATGTCACAAGATTAAAAAAAACAATGAATATGCTGATGGAAAAAAAATTATTGCTCAAAGATGGTAACACCTACAGCAACATGTTGAGAAACAGACCTTTAATATGAGGGGTAAAAGTTAATAGTGGCTCTAAAACTGTGCCAGTGAGGCCAACTTGAAAAACCAAATGTCACAAAATTAAAAAAAACAATGAATATGCTGATGGAAAAAAATTTATTGCTCAAAGATGGTAATACCTACAGGAACATGTTGCAAATCACTAGAAAGAGGAGAAACAGACCTTTAATATGATTGGTAAAAGATAATAGTGGCTCTAAAACTGTGCCAGTGAGGCCAACTTGAAGAACCAAATGTCACAAAATTAAAAAAAACAATGAATATGCTGATGGAAAAAATTTTTTTGCTGTAAGATGGTAACACCTACAGAAACATGTTGCACATCCCTGGAAAGAGGAGAAACAGACCTTTAATATGAATGGTAAAATATAATAGTGGCTCTAAAACTGTGCCAGTGAGGCCAACTTGAAAAGCCAAATGTCACAAAATACAAAAACTCAATGAATATGCTGATGGAAAAAAATTTATTGCTCAAAGATGGTAACACCTACAGCAACATGTTGCAAAACCCTGAAAAGAGGAGAAACAGACCTTTAATATGAGGGGTAAAAGATAATAGTGGCTCTAAAACTGTGCCAGTGAGACCAACTTGAAGAACCAAATGTCACAAAATAAAAAAAAAAACAATGAATATGCTGATGGAAAAAAAATTATTGCTCAAAGATGGTAACACCTACAAAAACATGTTGCACATATCTGGAAAGAGGAGAAACAGACCTTTAATATGAGGGGTAAAAGATAATAGTGGCCATAAAACTGTGCCAGTGAGGCCAACTTGAAAAACCAAATGTCACAAAATTAAAAAAAAACAATGAATATGCTGATGGAAAAAAATTTATTGCTCAAAGATGGTAACACCTACAAAAACATGTTGCACATATCTGGAAAGAGGAGAAACAGACCTTTAATATGAAGGGTAAAAGATAATAGTGGCTCTAAAACTGTGCCAGTGAGGCCAACTTGAAAAAAAAAAAATGTCACAAAATTAAAAAAAACAATGAATATGCTGATGGAAAAAAATTTATTGCTCAAAGATGGTAACACCTACAAAAACATGTTGCACATATCTGGAAAGAGGAGAAACAGACCTTTAATATGAAGGGTAAAAGATAATAGTGGCTCTAAAACTGTGCCAGTGAGGCCAACTTGAAAAAAAAAAATGTCACAAAATTAAAAAAAACAATGAATATGCTGATGGAAAAAAATTTATTGCTCAAAGATGGTAACACCTACAGGAACATGTTGCAAATCACTAGAAAGAGGAGAAACAGACCTTTAATATGATTGGTAAAAGATAATAGTGGCTCTAAAACTGTGCCAGTGAGGCCAACTTGAAGAACCAAATGTCACAAAATTAAAAAAAACAATGAATATGCTGATGGAAAAAATTTTTTTGCTGTAAGATGGTAACACCTACAGAAACATGTTGCACATCCCTGGAAAGAGGAGAAACAGACCTTTAATATGAATGGTAAAAGATAATAGTGGCTCTAAAACTGTGCCAGTGAGGCCAACTTGAAAAGCCAAATGTCACAAAATACAAAAACTCAATGAATATGCTGATGGAAAAAAATTTATTGCTCAAAGATGGTAACACCTACAGCAACATGTTGCAAAACCCTGAAAAGAGGAGAAACAGACCTTTAATATGAGGGGTAAAAGATAATAGTGGCTCTAAAACTGTGCCAGTGAGACCAACTTGAAGAACCAAATGTCACAAAATAAAAAAAAAAACAATGAATATGCTGATGGAAAAAAAATTATTGCTCAAAGATGGTAACACCTACAGCAACATGTTGAGAAACAGCCCTTTAATATGAGGGGTAAAAGATAATAGTGGCTCTAAAACTGTGCCAGTGAGGCCAACTTGAAAAACCAAATGTCACAAAATTAAAAAAAACAATGAATATGCTGATGGAAAAAAATTTATTGCTCAAAGATGGTAACACCTACAGGAACATGTTGCAAATCACTAGAAAGAGGAGAAACAGACCTTTAATATGATTGGTAAAAGATAATAGTGGCTCTAAAACTGTGCCAGTGAGGCCAACTTGAAGAACCAAATGTCACAAAATTAAAAAAAACAATGAATATGCTGATGGAAAAAATTTTTTTGCTGTAAGATGGTAACACCTACAGAAACATGTTGCACATCCCTGGAAAGAGGAGAAACAGACCTTTAATATGAATGGTAAAAGATAATAGTGGCTCTAAAACTGTGCCAGTGAGGCCAACTTGAAAAGCCAAATGTCACAAAATACAAAAACTCAATGAATATGCTGATGGAAAAAAATTTATTGCTCAAAGATGGTAACACCTACAGCAACATGTTGCTAAACCCTGAAAAGAGGAGAAACAGACCTTTAATATGAGGGGTAAAAGATAATAGTGGCTCTAAAACTGTGCCAGTGAGACCAACTTGAAGAACCAAATGTCACAAAATAAAAAAAAAAACAATGAATATGCTGATGGAAAAAAAATTATTGCTCAAAGATGGTAACACCTACAAAAACATGTTGCACATATCTGGAAAGAGGAGAAACAGACCTTTAATATGAGGGGTAAAAGATAATAGTGGCCATAAAACTGTGCCAGTAAGGCCAACTTGAAAAACCAAATGTCACAAAATTAAAAAAAAACAATGAATATGCTGATGGAAAAAAATTTATTGCTCAAAGATGGTAACACCTACAAAAACATGTTGCACATATCTGGAAAGAGGAGAAACAGACCTTTAATATGAAGGGTAAAAGATAATAGTGGCTCTAAAACTGTGCCAGTGAGGCCAACTTGAAAAAAAAAATGTCACAAAATTAAAAAAAACAATGAATATGCTGATGGAAAAAAATTTATTGCTCAAAGATGGTAACACCTACAAAAACATGTTGCACATATCTGGAAAGAGGAGAAACAGACCTTTAATATGAAGGGTAAAAGATAATAGTGGCTCTAAAACTGTGCCAGTGAGGCCAACTTGAAAAAAAAAAATGTCACAAAATTAAAAAAACAATGAATATGCTGATGGAAAAAAATTTATTGCTCAAAGATGGTAACACCTACAGGAACATGTTGCAAATCACTAGAAAGAGGAGAAACAGACCTTTAATATGATTGGTAAAAGATAATAGTGGCTCTAAAACTGTGCCAGTGAGGCCAACTTGAAGAACCAAATGTCACAAAATTAAAAAAAACAATGAATATGCTGATGGAAAAAATTTTTTTGCTGTAAGATGGTAACACCTACAGAAACATGTTGCACATCCCTGGAAAGAGGAGAAACAGACCTTTAATATGAATGGTAAAAGATAATAGTGGCTCTAAAACTGTGCCAGTGAGGCCAACTTGAAAAGCCAAATGTCACAAAATACAAAAACTCAATGAATATGCTGATGGAAAAAAATGTATTGCTTAAAGATGGTAACACCTACAGCAACATGTTGCAAAACCCTGAAAAGAGGAGAAACAGACCTTTAATATGAGGGGTAAAAGATAATAGTGGCTCTAAAACTGTGCCAGTGAGACCAACTTGAAGAACCAAATGTCACAAAATAAAAAAAAAAACAATGAATATGCTGATGGAAAAAAAATTATTGCTCAAAGATGGTAACACCTACAGCAACATGTTGAGAAACAGCCCTTTAATATGAGGGGTAAAAGATAATAGTGGCTCTAAAACTGTGCCAGTGAGGCCAACTTGAAAAACCAAATGTCACAAAATTAAAAAAAAAACAGTGAATATGCTGATGGAAAAAAAATTATTGCTCAAAGATGGTAACATCTACAAAAAAATGTTGTACATCCCTGGAAAGAGGAGAAACAGACCTTTAATATGAGGGGTAAAATATAACAGTGGGTCTTAAACTGTGCCAGTGAGGCCTACTTGAAAAACCAAATGTCACAAAATTAAAAAAACAATGAATATGCTGATGGAAAAAAATTGATTGCTCAAAGATGGTAACACCTACAAAAAAATGTTGTACATCCCTGGAAAGAGGAGAAACAGACCTTTAATATGAGGGGTAAAAGATAATAGTGGCCCTAAAACTGTGCCAGTGAGGCCAACTTGAAGAACCAAATGTCACAAAATTAAATAAAAAACAATGAATATGCTGATGGAAAAAAATGTATTGCTCAAAGATGGGAACACCTACAGCATCATGTTGCACATCCCTGGAAAGGGGAGAAACAGACCTTTAATATGAGGGGCAAAATAAAACAGTGGGTCTAAAACTGTGCCAGTGAGGCCAACTTGAAAAACCAAATGTCACAAAATTAAAAAAAACAATGAATATGCTGATGGAAAAAAATGTATTGCTCAAAGATGGTAACACCTACAAAAACATGTTGTACATCCCTGGAAAGAGGAGAAACAGACCTTTAATATGAGGGTTAAAAGATAATAGTGGCCCTAAAACTGTGCCAGTGAGGCCAACTTGAAGAACCAAATGTCATAAAATTAAAAAAAAAAACAATGAATATGCTGATGGAAAAATATTTATTGCTCAAAGATGGTAACACCTACAGCAACATGGTGCACAACCCTGGAAAGAGGAGAAACAGACCTTTAATATGAGGGGTAAAAGATAATAGTGGCTCTAAAACTGTGCCAGTGAGACCAACTTGAAGAACCAAATGTCACAAAATTAAAAAAAAACAATGAATATGCTGATGGAAAAAAATTGATTGCTCAAAGATGGTAACACCTACAGTAACATGTTGAGAAACAGACCTTTAATATGAGGGGTAAAAGATAATAGTGGCTCTAAAACTGTGCCAGTGAGGCCAACTTGAAAAACCAAATGTCACAAAATTAAAAAAAACAGTGAATATGCTGATGGGAAAAAATTTATTGCTCAAAGATGGTAACACCTACAAAAAAATGTTGTACATCTCTGGAAAGAGGAGAAACGGACCTTTAATATGAGGGGTAAAATATAACAGTGGGTCTAAAACTGTGCCAGTAAGGCCAACTTGAAAAACCAAATGTCACAAAATTAAAAAAAACAATGAATATGCTGATGGAAAAAAATTTATTGCTCAAAGATGGTAACACCAACAAAAAATTTTGTACATCCCTGGAAAGAGGAGAAACAGACCTTTAATATGAGGGGTAAAAGATAATAGTGGCCCTAAAACTGTGCCAGTGAGGCCAACTTGAAGAACCAAATATCACAAAATTAAAACAAAACAATGAATATGCTGATGGAAAAAAATGTATTGCTCAAAGATGGTAACACCTACAGCAACATGTTGCACATCCCTGGAAAGAGGAGAAACAGACCTTTAATATGAGGGGTAAAATATAACAGTGGGTCTAAAACTGTGCCAGTGAGGCCAACTTGGAAAACCAAATGTCACAAAATTAAAAAAAACAATGAATATGCTGATGGAAAAAAATGTATTGCTCAAAGATGGTAACACCTACAAAAACATGTTTTACATCCCTGGAAAGAGGAGAAACAGACCTTTAATATGAGGGGTAAAAGATAATAGTGGCCCTAAAACTGTGCCAGTGAGGCCAACTTGAAGAACCAAATGTCACAAAATTAAAAAAAAAAAAAATGAATATGCTGATGGAAAAAAATGTATTGCTCAAAGATGGTAACACCTACAGCAACATGTTGCACATCCCTGGAAAGAGGAGAAACAGACCTTTAATATGAGGGGTAAAAGATAATAGTGGCTCTAAAACTGTGCCAGTGAGGCCAACTTGAAAAAGCAAATGTCACAAAATTAAAAAAAAAACAATGAATATGCTGAATATGCTGATGGAAAAAATTTTTTTGCTCAAAGATGGTAACACCTACAGCAACATGTTGCACATCCCTGGAAAGAGGAGAAACAGATCTTTAATATGAGGGGTAAAACATAATAGTGGCTCTAAAACTGTGCCAGTGAGACCAACTTGAAGAACCAAATATCACAAAATTAAAAAAAAAAACAATGAATATGCTGATGGAAACAAATTTATTGCTCAAAGATGGTAACACCTACAGCAACATGTTGCACATCCCTGGAAAGAGGAGAAACAGACCTTTAATATGAGTGGTAAAAGATAATAGTGGCTCTAAAACTGTGCCAGTGAGGCCAACTTGAAAAACCAAATGTCACAAAATTAAAAAAAAAACAATGAATATGCTGATGGAAACAAATTTATTGCTCAAAGATGGTAACACCTACAGCAACATGTTGCACATCCCTGGAAAGAGGAGAAACAGGCCATTAATATGAGGGGTAAAAGATAATAGTGGCTCTAAAACTGTGCCAGTGAGGCCAACTTGAAGAACCAAATGTCACAAAATTAAAAAAAAAACAATGAATATGCTGATGGAAACAAATTTATTGCTCAAAGATGGTAACACCTTCAGCAACATGTTGCACATCCCTGGAAAGAGGAGAAACAGACCTTTAATATGAGTGGTAAAAGATAATAGTGGCTCTAAAACTGTGCCAGTGAGGCCAACTTGAAAAACCAAATGTCACAAAATTAAAAAAAAAACAATGAATATGCTGATGGAAACAAATTTATTGCTCAAAGATGGTAACACCTACAGCAACATGTTGCACATCCCTGGAAAGAGGAGAAACAGGCCATTAATATGAGGGGTAAAAGATAATAGTGGCTCTAAAACTGTGCCAGTGAGGCCAACTTGAAAAAGCAAATGTCACAAAATTAAAAAAAAAACAATGAATATGCTGAATATGCTGATGGAAAAAAAGTTTTTGCTCAAAGATGGTAACACCTACAGCAACATGTTGCACATCCCTGGAAAGAGGAGAAACAGATCTTTAATATGAGGGGTAAAACATAATAGTGGCTCTAAAACTGTGCCAGTGAGACCAACTTGAAGAACCAAATATCACAAAATTAAAAAAAAAACAATGAATATGCTGATGGAAACAAATTTATTGCTCAAAGATGGTAACACCTACAGCAACATGTTGCACATCCCTGGAAAGAGGAGAAACAGACGTTTAATATGAGGGGTAAAAGATAATAGTGGCTCTAAAACTGTGCCAGTGAGGCCAACTTGAAAAACCAAATGTCACAAAATTAAAAAAAAAACAATGAATATGCTGATGGAAACAAATTTATTGCTCAAAGATGGTAACACCTACAGCAACATGTTGCACATCCCTGGAAAGAGGAGAAACAGGCCATTAATATGAGGGGTAAAAGATAATAGTGGCTCTAAAACTGTGCCAGTGAGGCCAACTTGAAGAACCAAATGTCACAAAATTAAAAAAAAAAAAACAATGAATATGCTGATGGAAACAAATTTATTGCTCAAAGATGGTAACACCTACAGCAACATGTTGCACATCCCTGGAAAGAGGAGAAACAGACCTTTAATATGAGTGGTAAAAGATAATAGTGGCTCTAAAACTGTGCCAGTGAGGCCAACTTGAAAAACCAAATGTCACAAAATTAAAAAAAAAACAATGAATATGCTGATGGAAACAAATTTATTGCTCAAAGATGGTAACACCTACAGCAACATGTTGCACATCCCTGGAAAGAGGAGAAACAGGCCATTAATATGAGGGGTAAAAGATAATAGTGGCTCTAAAACTGTGCCAGTGAGGCCAACTTGAAGAACCAAATGTCACAAAATTAAAAAAAAAAAACAATGAATATGCTGATGGAAACAAATTTATTGCTCAAAGATGGTAACACCTACAGCAACATGTTGCACATCCCTGGAAAGAGGAGAAACAGACCTTTAATATGAGGGGTAAAAGATAATAGTGGCTCTAAAACTGTGCCAGTGAGGCCAACTTGGAAAACCAAATGTCACAAAATTAAAAAAAACAATGAATATGCTGATGGAAAAAAATGTATTGCTCAAAGATGGTAACACCTACAAAAAAATGTTGTACATCCCTGGAAAGAGGAGAAACAGACCTTTAATATGAGGGGTAAAATATAACAGTGGGTCTAAAACTGTGCCAGTGAGGCCAACTTGAAAAGCCAAATGTCACAAAATAAAAAAAAACAATGAATATGCTGATGGAAAAATATTTATTGCTCAAAGATGGTAACACCTACAGCAACATGGTGCACAACCCTGGAAAGAATAGAAACAGACCTTTAATATGAGGGGTAAAAGATAATAGTGGCTCTAAAACTGTGCCAGTGAGACCAACTTGAAGAACCAAATGTCACAAAATTAAAAAAAACAATGAATATGCTGATGGAAAAATTTTTGTTGCTGAAAGATGGTAACACCTACAGCAACATGTTGCACATCCCTGGAAAGAGGAGAAACAGACCTTTAATATGAGGGGTAAAAGATAATAGTGGCTCTAAAACTGTGCCAGTGAGGCCAACTTGAAAAGCCAAATGTCACAAAATAAAAAAAAACAATGAATATGCTGATGGAAAAATATTTATTGCTCAAAGATGGTAACACCTACAGCAACATGGTGCACAACCCTGGAAAGAGGAGAAACAGACCTTTAATATGAGGGGTAAAAGATAATAGTGGCTCTAAAACTGTGCCAGTGAGGCCAACTTGAAAAGCCAAATGTCACAAAATAAAAAAAAACAATGAATATGCTGATGGAAAAATATTTATTGCTCAAAGATGGTAACACCTACAGCAACATGGTGCACAACCCTGGAAAGAGGAGAAACAGACCTTTAATATGAGGGGCAAAAGATAATAGTGGCTCTAAAACTGTGCCAGTGAGACCAACTTGAAGAACCAAATGTCACAAAATTAAAAAAAACAATGAATATGCTGATGGAAAAAATTTTTGTTGCTGAAAGATGGTAACACCTACAGCAACATGTTGTACATCCCTGGAAAGAGGAGAAACAGACCTTTAATATGAGGGGTAAAAGATAATAGTGGCCCTAAAACTGTGCCAGTGAGGCCAACTTGAAGAACCAAATGTCACAAAATTAAAAAAAACAATGAATATGCTGATGGAAAAAATTTTTGTTGCTGAAAGATGGTAACACCTACAGCAACATGTTGCACATCCCTGGAAAGAGGAGAAACAGACCTTTAATATGAGGGGTAAAAGATAATAGTGGCTCTAAAACTGTGCCAGTGAGGCCAACTTGAAAAGCCAAATGTCACAAAATAAAAAAAAACAATGAATATGCTGATGGAAAAATATTTATTGCTCAAAGATGGTAACACCTACAGCAACATGGTGCACAACCCTGGAAAGAGGAGAAACAGACCTTTAATATGAGGGGTAAAAGATAATAGTGGCTCTAAAACTGTGCCAGTCAGGGCAACTTGAAAAGCCAAATGTCACAAAATTAAAAAAAAAACAATGAATATGGTGATGGAAAAAATTTATTGCTCAAAGATGGTAACACCTACAGCAACATGTTACACAACCCTGGAAAGAGGAGAAACAGGCCTTTAATATGAGGGGTAAAAGATAATAGTGGCTCTAAAACTGTGCCAGTGAGACCAACTTGAAGAACAAAATGTCACAAAATTAAAAAAAAAACAATGAATATGCTGATGGGAAAAAATTTATTGCTCAAAGATGGTAACACCTACAGCAACATGTTGAGAAACAGACCTTTAATATGAGGGGTAAAAGATAATAGAGGCTCTAAAACTGTGCCAGTGAGGCCAACTTGAAAAACCAAATGTCACAAAATTAAAAAAAAAACAATGAATATGCTGATGGAAAAAAATGTATTGCTCAAAGATGGTAACACCTACAGGTACATGTTGCATATTTCTGGAAAGAGGAGAAACAGGCCTTTAATATGAGGCGTAAAAGATAATAATGGCTCTAAAACTGTGCCAGTGAGGCCAACTTGAAGAACCAAATGTCACAAAATTAAAAAAAAAACTATGAATATGCTGATGGAAAAAAATTTATTGCTCAAAGATGGTAACACCTACAGCAACATGTTGCACATCCCTGGAAAGAGGAGAAACAGACCTTTAATATGAAGGGTAAAAGATAAAAGTGGCTCTAAAACTGTGCCAGTGAGGCCAACTTGAAAAACCAAATGTCACAAAATTAAAAAAAACAATGAATATGCTGATGGAAAAAAATTTATTGCTCAAAGATGGTAACACCTACAGCAACATGTTGAGAAACAGACCTTTAATATGAGGGGTAAAAGATAATAGTGGCTCTAAAACTGTGCCAGTGAGGCCAACTTGAAAAACCAAATGTCACAAAATTAAAAAAAAAAAAAACAATGAATATGCTCAAAGACGGTAACACCTACAGCAACATGTTGCACATCCCTGGAAAGAGGAGAAACAGACCTTTAATATGAGGGGTAAAATATAACAGTGGGTCTAAAACTGTGACAGTGAGGCCAACTTGAAAAACCAAATGTCACAAAATTAAAAAAAAACAATGAATATGCTGATGGAAAAAAATTTATTGCTCAAAGATGGTAACACCTACAGCAACATGTTGAGAAACAGACCTTTAATATGAGGGGTAAAAGTTAATAGTGGCTCTAAAACTGTGCCAGTGAGGCCAACTTGAAAAACCAAATGTCACAAAATTAAAAAAAAAACAATGAATATGCTCAAAGACGGTAACACCTACAGCAACATGTTGCACATCCCTGGAAAGAGAAGAAACAGACCTTTCATATGAGGGGTAAAATATAACAGTGGGTCTAAATCTGTGCCAGTGAGGCCAACTTGAAAAACCAAATGTCACAAAATTAAAAAAAAACAATGAATATGCTGATGGAAAAAAATTTATTGCTCAAAGATGGTAACACCTACAAAAACATGTTGCACATCCCTGGAAAGAGGAGAAACAGGCCTTTAATATGAGGGGTAAAAGATAATAGTGGCCCTAAAACTGTGCCAGTGAGGCCAACTTGAAGAACCAAATGTCACAAAATTAAAAAAAAAACAATGAATATGCTGATGGAAAAAAATGTATTGCTCAAAGATGGTAACACCTACAGCAACATGTTGCACATCCCTGGAAAGAGGAGAAACAGACCTTTAATATGAGGGGTGAAATATAATAGTGGCTCTAAAACTGTGCCAGTGAGGCCAACTTGAAAAACCAAATGTCACAAAATTAAAAAAAAACAATGAATATGCTGATGAAAAAAAAATATTGCTCAAAGATGGTAACACCTACAGCAACATGTTGAGAAACAGACCTTTAATATGAGGGGTAAAAGTTAATAGCGGCTCTAAAACTGTGCCAGTGAGGCCAACTTGAAAAACCAAATGTCACAAAATTAAAAAAAAACAATGAATATGCTCAAAGACGGTAACACCTACAGCAACATGTTGCACATCCCTGGAAAGAGGAGAAACAGACCTTTCATATGAGGGGTAAAATATAACAGTGGGTCTAAATCTGTGCCAGTGAGGCCAACTTGAAAAACCAAATGTCACAAAATTTAAAAAACAATGAATATGCTGATGGAAAAAAATTTATTGCTCAAAGATGGTAACACCTACAAAAACATGTTGCACATCCCTGGAAAGAGGAGAAACAGACCTTTAATATGAGGGGTAAAAGATAATAGTGGCCCTAAAACTGTGCCAGTGAGGCCAACTTGAAAAACCAAATGTCACAAAATTAAAAAAAAAAAATGAATATGCTGATGGAAAAAAATTTATTGCTCAAAGATGGTAACACCTACAAAAACATGTTGCACATCCCTGGAAAGAGGAGAAACAGACCTTTAATATGAAGGGTAAAAGATAATAGTGGCTCTAAAACTGTGCCAGTGAGGCCAACTTGAAAAACCAAATGTCACAAAATTAAAAAAAACAATGAATATGCTGATGGAAAAAAATTTATTGCTCAAAGATGGTAACACCTACAGCAACATGTTGCACATCCCTGGAAAGAGGAGAAACAGACCTTTAATATGAGGGGTAAAAGATAATAGTGGCTCTAAAACTGTGCCAGTGAGGCCAACTTGAAAAACCAAATGTCACAAAATTAAAAAAAAACAATGAATATGCTGATGGAAAAAAAATGTTTGCTCAAAGATGGTAACACCTACAGCAACATGTTGCACATCCCTGGAAAGAGGAGAAACAGGCCTTTAATATGAGGGGTAAAAGATAATAGTGGCTCTAAAACTGTGCCAGTGAGGCCAACTTGAAGAACCAAATGTCACAAAATTAAAAAAAAAAAACAACGAATATGCTGATGGAAACAAATTTATTGCTCAAAGATGGTAACACCTACAGCAACATGTTGCACATCCCTGGAAAGAGGAGAAACAGCCCTTTAATATGAGCGGTAAAAGATAATAGTGGCTCTACAACTGTGCCAGTGAGGCCAACTTGAAAAACCAAATGTCACAAAATTAAAAAAAACAATGAATATGCTGATGGAAAAAAATTTATTGCTCAAAGATGGTAACAGTTACAAAAAGATGTTGCACATTTCTGGAAAGAGGAAAAACAGGCCTTTAATATGATGGGTAAAAGATAATAGTGGCTCTAAAACTGTGCCCGTGAGACCAACTTGAAGAACCAAATGTCACAAAATTAAAAAAAAAATGAATATGCTGATGGAAAAAAAATTATTTTTCAAAGATGGTAACACCTACAGCAACATGTTGCACATCCCTGGAAAGAGGAGAAACAGACCTTTAATATGAGGGGTAAAAGATAATAGTGGCTCTAAAACTGTGCCAGTGAGGCCAACTTGAAAAACCAAATGTCACAAAATTAAAAAAAAACAATGAATATGCTGTTGGAAAAAAATGTATTGCTCAAAGATGGTAACACATACAGCAACATGTTGCATATTTCTGGAAAGAGGAGAAACAGGCCTTTAATATGAGGTGTAAAAGATAATAGTGGCTCTAAAACTGTGCCAGTGAGGCCAACTTGAAGAACCAAATGTCACAAAATTAAAAAAAAAAAAACTATGAATATGCTGATGGAAAAAAATTTATTGCTCAAAGATGGTAACACCTACAGCAACATGTTGCAAATCCCTGGAAAGAGGAGAAACAGACCTTTAATATGAAGGGTAAAAGATAATAGTGGCTCTAAAACTGTGCCAGTGAGGCCAACTTGAAAAACCAAATGTCACAAAATTAAAAAAAAACAATGAATATGCTGATGGAAAAAATTTATTGCTCAAAGATGGTAACACCTACAGCAACATGTTGAGAAACAGACCTTTAATATGAGGGGTAAAAGATAATAGTGGCTCTAAAACTGTGCCAGTGAGGCCAACTTGAAAAAGCAAATGTCACAAAATTAAAAAAAAAACAATGAATATGCTGAATATGCTGATGGAAAAAAATTTTTTGCTCAAAGATGGTAACACCTACAGCAACATGTTGCACATCCCTGGAAAGAGGAGAAACAGATCTTTAATATGAGGGGTAAAACATAATAGTGGCTCTAAAACTGTGCCAGTGAGACCAACTTGAAGAACCAAATATCACAAAATTAAAAAAAAAACAATGAATATGCTGATGGAAACAAATTTATTGCTCAAAGATGGTAACACCTACAGCAACATGTTGCACATCCCTGGAAAGAGGAGAAACAGACCTTTAATATGAGGGGTAAAAGATAATAGTGGCTCTAAAACTGTGCCAGTGAGGCCAACTTGAAAAACCAAATGTCACAAAATTAAAAAAAAACAATGAATATGCTGATGGAAACAAATTTATTGCTCAAAGATGGTAACACCTACAGCAACATGTTGCACATCCCTGGAAAGAGGAGAAACAGGCCATTAATATGAGGGGTAAAAGATAATAGTGGCTCTAAAACTGTGCCAGTGAGGCCAACTTGAAGAACCAAATGTCACAAAATTAAAAAAAAAAAACAATGAATATGCTGATGGAAACAAATTTATTGCTCAAAGATGGTAACACCTACAGCAACATGTTGCACATCCCTGGAAAGAGGAGAAACAGACCTTTAATATGAGTGGTAAAAGATAATAGTGGCTCTAAAACTGTGCCAGTGAGGCCAACTTGAAAAACCAAATGTCACAAAATTAAAAAAAAAACAATGAATATGCTGATGGAAACAAATTTATTGCTCAAAGATGGTAACACCTACAGCAACATGTTGCACATCCCTGGAAAGAGGAGAAACAGGCCATTAATATGAGGGGTAAAAGATAATAGTGGCTCTAAAACTGTGCCAGTGAGGCCAACTTGAAGAACCAAATGTCACAAAATTAAAAAAAAAAAACAATGAATATGCTGATGGAAACAAATTTATTGCTCAAAGATGGTAACACCTACAGCAACATGTTGCACATCCCTGGAAAGAGGAGAAACAGACCTTTAATATGAGGGGTAAAAGATAATAGTGGCTCTAAAACTGTGCCAGTGAGGCCAACTTGGAAAACCAAATGTCACAAAATTAAAAAAAACAATGAATATGCTGATGGAAAAAAATGTATTGCTCAAAGATGGTAACACCTACAAAAAAATGTTGTACATCCCTGGAAAGAGGAGAAACAGACCTTTAATATGAGGGGTAAAATATAACAGTGGGTCTAAAACTGTGCCAGTGAGGCCAACTTGAAAAGCCAAATGTCACAAAATAAAAAAAAACAATGAATATGCTGATGGAAAAATATTTATTGCTCAAAGATGGTAACACCTACAGCAACATGGTGCACAACCCTGGAAAGAGGAGAAACAGACCTTTAATATGAGGGGTAAAAGATAATAGTGGCTCTAAAACTGTGCCAGTGAGACCAACTTGAAGAACCAAATGTCACAAAATTAAAAAAAACAATGAATATGCTGATGGAAAAATTTTTGTTGCTGAAAGATGGTAACACCTACAGCAACATGTTGCACATCCCTGGAAAGAGGAGAAACAGACCTTTAATATGAGGGGTAAAAGATAATAGTGGCTCTAAAACTGTGCCAGTGAGGCCAACTTGAAAAGCCAAATGTCACAAAATAAAAAAAAACAATGAATATGCTGATGGAAAAATATTTATTGCTCAAAGATGGTAACACCTACAGCAACATGGTGCACAACCCTGGAAAGAGGAGAAACAGACCTTTAATATGAGGGGTAAAAGATAATAGTGGCTCTAAAACTGTGCCAGTGAGGCCAACTTGAAAAGCCAAATGTCACAAAATAAAAAAAAACAATGAATATGCTGATGGAAAAATATTTATTGCTCAAAGATGGTAACACCTACAGCAACATGGTGCACAACCCTGGAAAGAGGAGAAACAGACCTTTAATATGAGGGGCAAAAGATAATAGTGGCTCTAAAACTGTGCCAGTGAGACCAACTTGAAGAACCAAATGTCACAAAATTAAAAAAAACAATGAATATGCTGATGGAAAAAATTTTTGTTGCTGAAAGATGGTAACACCTACAGCAACATGTTGTACATCCCTGGAAAGAGGAGAAACAGACCTTTAATATGAGGGGTAAAAGATAATAGTGGCCCTAAAACTGTGCCAGTGAGGCCAACTTGAAGAACCAAATGTCACAAAATTAAAAAAAACAATGAATATGCTGATGGAAAAAATTTTTGTTGCTGAAAGATGGTAACACCTACAGCAACATGTTGCACATCCCTGGAAAGAGGAGAAACAGACCTTTAATATGAGGGGTAAAAGATAATAGTGGCTCTAAAACTGTGCCAGTGAGGCCAACTTGAAAAGCCAAATGTCACAAAATAAAAAAAAACAATGAATATGCTGATGGAAAAATATTTATTGCTCAAAGATGGTAACACCTACAGCAACATGGTGCACAACCCTGGAAAGAGGAGAAACAGACCTTTAATATGAGGGGTAAAAGATAATAGTGGCTCTAAAACTGTGCCAGTCAGGGCAACTTGAAAAGCCAAATGTCACAAAATTAAAAAAAAAACAATGAATATGGTGATGGAAAAAATTTATTGCTCAAAGATGGTAACACCTACAGCAACATGTTACACAACCCTGGAAAGAGGAGAAACAGGCCTTTAATATGAGGGGTAAAAGATAATAGTGGCTCTAAAACTGTGCCAGTGAGACCAACTTGAAGAACAAAATGTCACAAAATTAAAAAAAAAACAATGAATATGCTGATGGGAAAAAATTTATTGCTCAAAGATGGTAACACCTACAGCAACATGTTGAGAAACAGACCTTTAATATGAGGGGTAAAAGATAATAGAGGCTCTAAAACTGTGCCAGTGAGGCCAACTTGAAAAACCAAATGTCACAAAATTAAAAAAAAAACAATGAATATGCTGATGGAAAAAAATGTATTGCTCAAAGATGGTAACACCTACAGGTACATGTTGCATATTTCTGGAAAGAGGAGAAACAGGCCTTTAATATGAGGCGTAAAAGATAATAGTGGCTCTAAAACTGTGCCAGTGAGGCCAACTTGAAGAACCAAATGTCACAAAATTAAAAAAAAAACTATGAATATGCTGATGGAAAAAAATTTATTGCTCAAAGATGGTAACACCTACAGCAACATGTTGCACATCCCTGGAAAGAGGAGAAACAGACCTTTAATATGAAGGGTAAAAGATAAAAGTGGCTCTAAAACTGTGCCAGTGAGGCCAACTTGAAAAACCAAATGTCACAAAATTAAAAAAAACAATGAATATGCTGATGGAAAAAAATTTATTGCTCAAAGATGGTAACACCTACAGCAACATGTTGAGAAACAGACCTTTAATATGAGGGGTAAAAGATAATAGTGGCTCTAAAACTGTGCCAGTGAGGCCAACTTGAAAAACCAAATGTCACAAAATTAAAAAAAAAAAAAACAATGAATATGCTCAAAGACGGTAACACCTACAGCAACATGTTGCACATCCCTGGAAAGAGGAGAAACAGACCTTTAATATGAGGGGTAAAATATAACAGTGGGTCTAAAACTGTGCCAGTGAGGCCAACTTGAAAAACCAAATGTCACAAAATTAAAAAAAAACAATGAATATGCTGATGGAAAAAAATTTATTGCTCAAAGATGGTATCACCTACAGCAACATGTTGAGAAACAGACCTTTAATATGAGGGGTAAAAGTTAATAGTGGCTCTAAAACTGTGCCAGTGAGGCCAACTTGAAAAACCAAATGTCACAAAATTAAAAAAAAAACAATGAATATGCTCAAAGACGGTAACACCTACAGCAACATGTTGCACATCCCTGGAAAGAGGAGAAACAGACCTTTCATATGAGGGGTAAAATATAACAGTGGGTCTAAATCTGTGCCAGTGAGGCCAACTTGAAAAACCAAATGTCACAAAATTAAAAAAAAACAATGAATATGCTGATGGAAAAAAAATTATTGCTCAAAGATGGTAACACCTACAAAAACATGTTGCACATCCCTGGAAAGAGGAGAAACAGGCCTTTAATATGAGGGGTAAAAGATAATAGTGGCCCTAAAACTGTGCCAGTGAGGCCAACTTGAAGAACCAAATGTCACAAAATTAAAAAAAAAACAATGAATATGCTGATGGAAAAAAATGTATTGCTCAAAGATGGTAACACCTACAGCAACATGTTGCACATTCCTGGAAAGAGGAGAAACAGACCTTTAATATGAGGGGTGAAATATAATAGTGGCTCTAAAACTGTGCCAGTGAGGCCAACTTGAAAAACCAAATGTCACAAAATTAAAAAAAAACAATGAATATGCTGATGGAAAAAAATTTATTGCTCAAAGATGGTAACACCTACAGCAACATGTTGAGAAACAGACCTTTAATATGAGGGGTAAAAGTTAATAGCGGCTCTAAAACTGTGCCAGTGAGGCCAACTTGAAAAACCAAATGTCACAAAATTAAAAAAAAACAATGAATATGCTCAAAGACGGTAACACCTACAGCAACATGTTGCACATCCCTGGAAAGAGGAGAAACAGACCTTTCATATGAGGGGTAAAATATAACAGTGGGTCTAAATCTGTGCCAGTGAGGCCAACTTGAAAAACCAAATGTCACAAAATTTAAAAAACAATGAATATGCTGATGGAAAAAAATTTATTGCTCAAAGATGGTAACACCTACAAAAACATGTTGCACATCCCTGGAAAGAGGAGAAACAGACCTTTAATATGAGGGGTAAAAGATAATAGTGGCCCTAAAACTGTGCCAGTGAGGCCAACTTGAAAAACCAAATGTCACAAAATTAAAAAAAAAAATGAATATGCTGATGGAAAAAAATTTATTGCTCAAAGATGGTAACACCTACAAAAACATGTTGCACATCCCTGGAAAGAGGAGAAACAGACCTTTAATATGAAGGGTAAAAGATAATAGTGGCTCTAAAACTGTGCCAGTGAGGCCAACTTGAAAAACCAAATGCCACAAAATTAAAAAAAACAATGAATATGCTGATGGAAAAAAATTTATTGCTCAAAGATGGTAACACCTACAGCAACATGTTGCACATCCCTGGAAAGAGGAGAAACAGACCTTTAATATGAGGGGTAAAAGATAATAGTGGCTCTAAAACTGTGCCAGTGAGGCCAACTTGAAAAACCAAATGTCACAAAATTAAAAAAAAAACAATGAATATGCTGATGGAAAAAAAATGTTTGCTCAAAGATGGTAACACCTACAGCAACATGTTGCACATCCCTGGAAAGAGGAGAAACAGGCCTTTAATATGTGGGGTAAAAGATAATAGTGGCTCTAAAACTGTGCCAGTGAGGCCAACTTGAAGAACCAAATGTCACAAAATTAAAAAAAAAAAACAACGAATATGCTGATGGAAACAAATTTATTGCTCAAAGATGGTAACACCTACAGCAACATGTTGCACATCCCTGGAAAGAGGAGAAACAGCCCTTTAATATGAGCGGTAAAAGATAATAGTGGCTCTACAACTGTGCCAGTGAGGCCAACTTGAAAAACCAAATGTCACAAAATTAAAAAAAACAATGAATATGCTGATGGAAAAAAATTTATTGCTCAAAGATGGTAACAGTTACAAAAAGATGTTGCACATTTCTGGAAAGAGGAAAAACAGGCCTTTAATATGATGGGTAAAAGATAATAGTGGTTCTAAAACTGTGCCCGTGAGACCAACTTGAAGAACCAAATGTCACAAAATTAAAAAAAAAATGAATATGCTGATGGAAAAAAAATTATTTTTCAAAGATGGTAACACCTACAGCAACATGTTGCACATCCCTGGAAAGAGGAGAAACAGACCTTTAATATGAGGGGTAAAAGATAATAGTGGCTCTAAAACTGTGCCAGTGAGGCCAACTTGAAAAACCAAATGTCACAAAATTAAAAAAAAACAATGAATATGCTGTTGGAAAAAAATGTATTGCTCAAAGATGGTAACACCTACAGCAACATGTTGCATATTTCTGGAAAGAGGAGAAACAGGCCTTTAATATGAGGTGTAAAAGATAATAGTGGCTCTAAAACTGTGCCAGTGAGGCCAACTTGAAGAACCAAATGTCACAAAATTAAAAAAAAAAAACTATGAATATGCTGATGGAAAAAAATTTATTGCTCAAAGATGGTAACACCTACAGCAACATGTTGCAAATCCCTGGAAAGAGGAGAAACAGACCTTTAATATGAAGGGTAAAAGATAATAGTGGCTCTAAAACTGTGCCAGTGAGGCCAACTTGAAAAACCAAATGTCACAAAATTAAAAAAAAACAATGAATATGCTGATGGAAAAAATTTATTGCTCAAAGATGGTAACACCTACAGCAACATGTTGAGAAACAGACCTTTAATATGAGGGGTAAAAGATAATAGTGGCTCTAAAACTGTGCCAGTGAGGCCAACTTGAAAAACCAAATGTCACAAAATTAAAAAAAAAAAACAATGAATATGCTCAAAGACGGTAACACCTACAGCAACATGTTGCACAACCCTGGAAAGAGGAGAAACAGACCTTTAATATGAGGGGTAAAAGATAATAGTGGCTCTAAAACTGTGCCAGTGAGACCAGGGTAGGTAGGTAGCAGTGGCGTGGCGTCCATATAACTCGATTCCTACCGAGTTACCTTTTGAAATCTCCACCAGGTAACACTATCTGTCTACCAAAAACCGAATATACATGAAACACTACCAAATGAATTTGAATACTCACAAAATGGTATACACACAAAAGCACTCATATAAAAATTGTGTGTGTATCCATTTTCATACAACATCGTCATCGTCTCGTAGCGACAAAGCGAAGGTAACCCAAAATATGTCGGGTTATTAAAGTTCTCACTTTATAGTACATTTTGAGAGAAAATTTGCTTGTTATCTCTTTTTTTCTTCCCTGAGTACTTTGTCTGAGTCTGACACCTCTCTGTTCAACACCCATTGTAGAAAATAACCCGCTTTTCTTCGAGTTATAAGCTCTCACAAATTTCATTTTGACTGCCGAATCTGAGTGAACATTTGTTTGTATCTCTTTTTTTCTTCCCAGAGCTGAGTAGGAGTACTGGTACTGGCCATGGCCACTGGGCACTGGCCATTGGGTTGTGTTTTGGGTATATCGTATGTGTTTGTTTGGCTATGATATGAAGAAAATAACGCGCTTTTCTCCGAGTTATTCGAATTTCTTTTACTTCTTCTTTTCTTATTGTCTCTTGTGTGAATAATTGCAGGTAGTATGTTGAGGTAGGTAAGGGTGTGTTTTGGTTTACAAATTCAGTTGGCAGATTGCATGACTTAAGTGAATTTAGTATAGGTACCTACTCTGAAAACGATTTTGCAAATGTGCAATGTATGATTTTGTTTCAAGTTGCACAGGGTCACAGGTCTAAGGTTTTTTTTAGATTTATAGGTATATGATAAATTTTTGCTTCGACTTCCCATTTTATAATGTTCACGCCACGCCACTGGTAGGTAGGTAGGTAGGTAGAAGTGGCGGTCCCGCTTGGAACCCAAGTAGCACTGTGATGTGCCTTTTTGTTACCACGACTCGTGTTACCTAGTTTGTGATGTTTGTTAAGGGTGAGAAGCATTCGGTGCCTATATCCAGCCTGTGGAGTTGAGGAACCGTATTATGTCTGATATCCCTATTCCCGCAACTGCGGCAGTGAGTGTTGTGTGGGATCCCGAGCTTGGCCGCATGGTCTCCAATTGGCCAATGCCCCGTGATTATTGCCGTAATTCTGGCGATATCGGGGCGGGTTCTGTTTAGCAGGTTCCTTGTTCTGTTCTGATCGTATATGGGCCATATCTTCCTTGAAATGACGCAAATTCCCATTGGAATTTGGCTTTCTGCAGGAAATATGAATGAATTTGTCCTTTGACCACTCCTAGTGGGACGTGGACACTTGCCGCGAGTGAGCTGTGCAGAGCTGACCCCCTTCTGGCCAGCTCTTCTGCCCGCTCGTTGCCTATTATGTCACTATGCCCTGGTACCCAGAGAAGTGTGACATTGAAACGTTCACCCAGACGGGCAAGCTCGTTCCGGCACTCCAGCACTAGTTTAGAGGATATGGTAGCCGAATTTATGGCTTTGATGGCGGCTTGGCTATCTATAAGGATAGCGATGTTTTGTTTGTGAGTAGTGTTACGCCCTAGATGCACGCAGGCTTCTCGGATAGCCAGTAATTCCGCCTGGAAAACGCTGGCAAAGTCCGGCAAACGGTATGATTCTGATATATTTGGTGATTCTGAGTAGACCCCGGCCCCCACACCACAGTTCATCTTAGATCCGTCAGTGTATATGACCGTGTCGAAACCCTGCACTACTTCGTTTCCCTTCCACTGAGCTCTGGACGGGAAACTTACCTGGAAGCCTTTCTTAAAATTAAGTTGTGGTGTGATGTAGTCGGTTGGAAACGTGACCGTGCCATTTGGTAACGAGTCCAGGATATTGCTGTGGCCATACGGCCTTGCACTCCAGCACCCAGACTCCCTGAGTCGTATGGCGCTGCATAGTGCAGTATCTTTGGTGTGCAGATCGAGAGGTAAAAGATGCAGGAGCACAGTAAGAGCATCCGTTGGGGCCGACCTCATTGCACCCGTAGTGCCTATACTGGCTGTTCTTTGCAGTCTTTTTAGTTTTGTAAGGTTATAGCCCTTACTCAACGCGGGCCACCATACGAGTGAACCATAGGTGAGAATGGGACGCACAACAGCCGTGTACATCCATAAGGTCATCTTTCGTTGAAGTCCCCACTTCTTTCCAAAGGTTTTGCTGCAGGCGTAGAAGGCAACGCTCGCCTTCCTTACTCTGTGTTCAATGTTTTGTTTCCAGTTAAGTTTACTATCAAGCATTATGCCCAGATACTTAGCGCTGGAGGATAGTGTGAGTGGTTGACCATTTAGACGGGGGAGGGTAAAATCGGGTATTTTGGTTTTTGTGGTGAACAGCATCAGTTCAGTTTTGCTCGGGTTGACGCCGAGGCCGCAGCTTGCAGCCCAGGTGTTTACCTTTTCTAGAGCGGCCTCCATAATTTCACTAATCACGGAGGGAAACTTCCCTGACACTAGTATCGCCACGTCATCCGCATACGCGACAACTTTGACCCGTTCCCTGTCAAGTTTTGCAAGAATTTTGTTTATAACCATTAGCCAAAGTAGGGGAGATATTACGCCGCCCTGTGGCGTTCCTCTATGGGCAAATCTGGTTAAGTGGCTGTTACCTAGTGTTGCCTGAATGGTTCTTGTTCTTAGCATAGAGACTATCCATTGACTAATAAATTCCTCTATGCCCATCTCACTCAGAGATTCCAGAATTGCTTCAGTGTGTACATTGTTAAAGGCTCCCTCTATGTCTAGAAAGGAGGCTAGGGTGTATTCTTTATAGTGTAAGGATTTTTCAATTGTCCGCACTACTTCGTGGAGAGCCGTTTCCGTAGATCTCCCCTTGAGATAGGCGTGCTGTGGTTTGGATAGCGATGATTCTACTAGAAAGCCTCGCATGTGGATGTCTAGGACACGTTCTAGAGTTTTCAGAACAAAAGAAGGTTAGACTAATTGGCCTGAAGTCCTTCGCGGCTTCATGCCCGCGTTTGCCTACCTTCGGTATAAACACCACTCTAGCGCGTCTCCAGGAGTGGGGAACGTGGTTTAGTATTAAACAGCTTCTAAAAATTGACGCCAGCCAAGCTATTGTTAAGTCTTGCGTTCTCTGTAGCATGACAGGTAATATGCCGTCAGGGCCCGGAGACTTAAACGGTGAGAAGCTGTTGATAGCCCAGGAAATCTTTTCCTCGGAAATTAATGAATTGATGTGACTATGGACTGCAGGTTGTACTGGCCGAGACCTCCCGGGTTCTGTACTAATATCGCTGCATCCGGGAAAGTGTGTATTAATTAGGAGTTCCAGGGTCTCTGCACAGGATTCAGTCCAACCTCCATCTGGCTTTCTTAGAAAGGAAGGGTTGGAGTGTTCCTTGGACAGAATTTTGCTAAGCCTGGCGGAGTCCTTAAGGGTTTCTATTGAATGGCAGTAATTTATCCAGGCCTCCTTTTTGGATGCCTTGATGGCTTTTTTATAAAGACTAAGACAGTCCCTATAAGGCTGCCAAAATTTGTGTTTGTGGCAGATATTGAAAATCGATCTGGTCATCTGTCTGAGATTGGAGAGATCTTCGTTCCACCATGGGGGAAGTGCTTTTTTGCTACGTTTAACTGGGCAAGAGACTTTATGTGCCACAGCCATTGCATTTTCGAAAGTCTTAACCTTTGCCTCCAGTTCTTCGATTGCAAAAGTGTGTCTTTCAGGTGTGTTTTTGAGTTTTGTCCGAAGGACTTGACCAAACTTGGTCCAATTTACTCTCTTGGGGTTTCTAAATGGTTTACTAGTCTCGGTCTCGAGACACAAGTCATAGAGGATCCATCTATGGTCTGATAGTGACTCCAGATTGGAAACTCTCCAGTTTTCGACCCTAAAGCTATCATTGTTTGTTTTTAGTGTGATATCTAGGACCTCTTCCCACCCTTGGAAAGTTCCCGTACTCGGGAAGACAAAGGTAGGAGTCGTGCCCTTATTGCAGACAGATATGTTAGTAGTTAAAAGAAAATCAAAAAGTGACTCACCTCTTTCGTTATCTTCTGAGCGCCCCCATACTGTATGCCTTGCATTGGCGTCGCAACCCATCAGTAGGTTGTCCTTTGCTGTAATTTCGGCTACGAGTTGCTCCACTTCCACTGGCGGTGCTGGTTTCTCATGAGCCATATATGCTGATGTCAGGTATGTTGTTTGGTTTGCAGACTCCAGTTTAACCACTGTTAAATCATCTGAGCTAAGATTGGGACATAAAAAACCTTTAAGATGTTTCTTAGCGAGAATGCATGTTCTAGGCTTACCTGTGGCCTGATGTTTGTAAAATAGGTTGTATTGTTTGTCTTGGAGCCCCTTAATGGTCGAGCCTCTCACCCAGGGCTCCTGAATAATGCCGATGTCCATGTTTATCGGAGGCACACCTTGAGTGCCTCAGGTTAATCTGTATGACTTTCAGCATTATTCGTAATTGGGTTTTTGTCGGCGATCATTAGGTCCTCCAACAGCTTGTCGGTTTCGGCGATGTCCGCATCGTCCTCAGGACCCGAGGAAATAAATACCTTCAGCTTGGCATGCCTTATGCCAAACCGAAGCTAATAGTCTGCTTTTTCGAGAGCAGCCAGGCACTCGTTGTTTATTAGCAGCAGGAAGGACATAGTGTTTTTATAGGGTTCCTCTGCCTTGATGACTGCCCAGTCATCCATTTGAACCGCCGGGTTGTGTAGTTTGAGACACTGGAGGAGCCTTCCCCCATCAATCTTCATATTGGGCAACCAAATGCGAGCCCTAGGTCTCCTCGGAATGTCGTTAGCTGGGATAAGCTTGAGCTTCAAGCCATCCCATGCGTCGCTAACCTTAGCAACGCACTCACTAAGGAAGTCCTTGGAGATTTGGTCGGCGCATTTAATTACCCGATATCCCCTAACCACCTCGGCGGAGTCAAAATCTGGAAGAGGCCATCACCATATCGGAGAGCTTGGCCTCAATGCTCCCCACATCTCGGCTACGGATTTCCCATTTGTGGATAGCTCATCCACTAGTGCAACCTGGAGATGATCCCTTACCACCTCGGTAAAGGGTCGTCTTTGGATCGCACTGGCCGCCGACGTGCTTGGTTTGTTTGTTGTTTTGGCTGCTGAACCTTCGGCAACCTTTGTTTTTTTGGGGGCCGGGCGATGGGAATTCTCATCCAGAGACCTTTCCCGCTTCGCTGCCTGCCTCGAATTGTTCTTCAGGCGCTCGTTGTATTCATCAACGATTGCCTGGTATTTGACCTTATCCGCCTGGTCTTTTTCGTGGACCGTTCCGGCTGCCTCATTCTTTGCTATCTTACCCAAGACGAAGAGGGCCATCTGGTACTTGCTTTTCATAGCTTTCCCTGCGGACTTGTGAGAACCAAATGTCACAAAATTAAAAAAAAAACAATGAATATGCTGATGGAAAAAAATTTATTGCTCAAAGATGGTAACACCTACAGCAATATGTTGAGAAACAGACCTTTAATATGAGGGGTAAAAGATAATAGTGGCTCTAAAACTGTGCCAGTGAGGCCAACTTGAAAAACCAAATGTCACAAAATAAAAAAAAAAAAAAAAACAGTGAATATGCTGATGGAAAAAAATTTATTGCTCAAAGATGGTAACACCTACAGCAACATGTTGAGAAACAGACCTTTAATATGAGGGGTAAAAGATAATAGTGGCTCTAAAACTGTGCCAGTGAGGCCAACTTGAAAAACCAAATGTCACAAAATTAAAAAAAAAAAAAACAATGAATATGCTCAAAGACGGTAACACCTACAGCAACATGTTGCACATCCCTGGAAAGAGGAGAAACAGACCTTTAATATGAGGGGTAAAATATAACAGTGGGTCTAAAACTGTGCCAGTGAGGCCAACTTGAAAAACCAAATGTCACAAAATTAAAAAAAAACAATGAATATGCTGATGGAAAAAAATTTATTGCTCAAAGATGGTAACACCTACAGCAACATGTTGAGAAACAGACCTTTAATATGAGGGGTAAAAGTTAATAGTGGCTCTAAAACTGTGCCAGTGAGGCCAACTTGAAAAACCAAATGTCACAAAATTAAAAAAAAAACAATGAATATGCTCAAAGACGGTAACACCTACAGCAACATGTTGCACATCCCTGGAAAGAGGAGAAACAGACCTTTCATATGAGGGGTAAAATATAACAGTGGGTCTAAATCTGTGCCAGTGAGGCCAACTTGAAAAACCAAATGTCACAAAATTAAAAAAAAACAATGAATATGCTGATGGAAAAAAATTTATTGCTCAAAGATGGTAACACCTACAAAAACATGTTGCACATCCCTGGAAAGAGGAGAAACAGGCCTTTAATATGAGGGGTAAAAGATAATAGTGGCCCTAAAACTGTGCCAGTGAGGCCAACTTGAAGAACCAAATGTCACAAAATTAAAAAAAAAACAATGAATATGCTGATGGAAAAAAATGTATTGCTCAAAGATGGTAACACCTACAGCAACATGTTGCACATCCCTGGAAAGAGGAGAAACAGACCTTTAATATGAGGGGTGAAATATAATAGTGGCTCTAAAACTGTGCCAGTGAGGCCAACTTGAAAAACCAAATGTCACAAAATTAAAAAAAAACAATGAATATGCTGATGGAAAAAAATTTATTGCTCAAAGATGGTAACACCTACAGCAACATGTTGAGAAACAGACCTTTAATATGAGGGGTAAAAGTTAATAGCGGCTCTAAAACTGTGCCAGTGAGGCCAACTTGAAAAACCAAATGTCACAAAATTAAAAAAAAACAATGAATATGCTCAAAGACGGTAACACCTACAGCAACATGTTGCACATCCCTGGAAAGAACCTTTCATATGAGGGGTAAAATATAACAGTGGGTCTAAATCTGTGCCAGTGAGGCCAACTTGAAAAACCAAATGTCACAAAATTTAAAAAACAATGAATATGCTGATGGAAAAAAATTTATTGCTCAAAGATGGTAACACCTACAAAAACATGTTGCACATCCCTGGAAAGAGGAGAAATAGACCTTTAATATGAGGGGTAAAAGATAATAGTGGCCCTAAAACTGTGCCAGTGAGGCCAACTTGAAAAACCAAATGTCACAAAATTAAAAAAAAAAAATGAATATGCTGATGGAAAAAAATTTATTGCTCAAAGATGGTAACACCTACAAAAACATGTTGCACATCCCTGGAAAGAGGAGAAACAGACCTTTAATATGAAGGGTAAAAGATAATAGTGGCTCTAAAACTGTGCCAGTGAGGCCAACTTGAAAAACCAAATGTCACAAAATTAAAAAAAACAATGAATATGCTGATGGAAAAAAATTTATTGCTCAAAGATGGTAACACCTACAGCAACATGTTGCACATCCCTGGAAAGAGGAGAAACAGACCTTTAATATGAGGGGTAAAAGATAATAGTGGCTCTAAAACTGTGCCAGTGAGGCCAACTTGAAAAACCAAATGTCACAAAATTAAAAAAAAACAATGAATATGCTGATGGAAAAAAAATGTTTGCTCAAAGATGGTAACACCTACAGCAACATGTTGCACATCCCTGGAAAGAGGAGAAACAGGCCTTTAATATGAGGGGTAAAAGATAATAGTGGCTCTAAAACTGTGCCAGTGAGGCCAACTTGAAGAACCAAATGTCACAAAATTAAAAAAAAAAAACAACGAATATGCTGATGGAAACAAATTTATAGCTCAAAGATGGTAACACCTACAGCAACATGTTGCACATCCCTGGAAAGAGGAGAAACAGCCCTTTAATATGAGCGGTAAAAGATAATAGTGGCTCTACAACTGTGCCAGTGAGGCCAACTTGAAAAACCAAATGTCACAAAATTAAAAAAAACAATGAATATGCTGATGGAAAAAAATTTATTGCTCAAAGATGGTAACAGTTACAAAAAGATGTTGCACATTTCTGGAAAGAGGAAAAACAGGCCTTTAATATGATGGGTAAAAGATAATAGTGGCTCTAAAACTGTGCCCGTGAGACCAACTTGAAGAACCAAATGTCACAAAATTAAAAAAAAAATGAATATGCTGATGGAAAAAAAATTATTTTTCAAAGATGGTAACACCTACAGCAACATGTTGCACATCCCTGGAAAGAGGAGAAACAGACCTTTAATATGAGGGGTAAAAGATAATAGTGGCTCTAAAACTGTGCCAGTGAGGCCAACTTGAAAAACCAAATGTCACAAAATTAAAAAAAAACAATGAATATGCTGTTGGAAAAAAATGTATTGCTCAAAGATGGTAACACCTACAGCAACATGTTGCATATTTCTGGAAAGAGGAGAAACAGGCCTTTAATATGAGGTGTAAAAGATAATAGTGGCTCTAAAACTGTGCCAGTGAGGCCAACTTGAAGAACCAAATGTCACAAAATTAAAAAAAAAAAACTATGAATATGCTGATGGAAAAAAATTTATTGCTCAAAGATGGTAACACCTACAGCAACATGTTGCAAATCCCTGGAAAGAGGAGAAACAGACCTTTAATATGAAGGGTAAAAGATAATAGTGGCTCTAAAACTGTGCCAGTGAGGCCAACTTGAAAAACCAAATGTCACAAAATTAAAAAAAAACAATGAATATGCTGATGGAAAAAATTTATTGCTCAAAGATGGTAACACCTACAGCAACATGTTGAGAAACAGACCTTTAATATGAGGGGTAAAAGATAATAGTGGCTCTAAAACTGTGCCAGTGAGGCCAACTTGAAAAACCAAATGTCACAAAATTAAAAAAAAAAAACAATGAATATGCTCAAAGACGGTAACACCTACAGCAACATGTTGCACATCCCTGGAAAGAGGAGAAACAGACCTTTAATATGAGGGGCAAAATATAACAGTGGATCTAAAACTGTGCCAGTGAGGCCAACTTGAAAAACCAAATGTCACAAAATTAAAAAAAAAAAACTATGAATATGCTGATGGAAAAAAATTTATTGCTCAAAGATGGTAACACCTACAGCAACATGTTGCAAATCCCTGGAAAGAGGAGAAACAGACCTTTAATATGAAGGGTAAAAGATAATAGTGGCTCTAAAACTGTGCCAGTGAGGCCAACTTGAAAAACCAAATGTCACAAAATTAAAAAAAAACAATGAATATGCTGATGGAAAAAATTTATTGCTCAAAGATGGTAACACCTACAGCAACATGTTGAGAAACACCCCTTTAATATGAGGGGTAAAAGATAATAGTGGCTCTAAAACTGTGCCAGTGAGGCCAACTTGAAAAACCAAATGTCACAAAATTAAAAAAAAAAACAATGAATATGCTCAAAGACGGTAACACCTACAGCAACATGTTGCACATCCCTGGAAAGAGGAGAAACAGACCTTTAATATGAGTGGCAAAATATAACAGTGGGTCTAAAACTGTGCCAGTGAGGCCAACTTGAAAAACCAAATGTCACAAAATTAAAAAAAAAACAATGAATATGCTTATGGAAAAAAAATTATTGCTCAAAGATGGTAACACCTACAGCAACATGTTGAGAAACAGACCTTTAATATGAGGGGTAAAAGTTAATAGTGGCTCTAAAACTGTGCCAGTGAGGCCAACTTGAAAAACCAAATGTCACAAAATTAAAAAAAAAAACAATGAATATGCTCAAAGACGGTAACACCTACAGCAACATGTTGCACATCCCTGGAAAGAGGAGAAACAGACCTTTTATATGAGGCGTAAAATATAACAGTGGGTCTAAATCTGTGCCAGTGAGGCCAACTTGAAGAACCAAATGTCACAAAATTAAAAAAAAAACAATGAATATGCTGATGGAAAAAAATGTATTGCTCAAAGATGGTAACACCTACAGCAACATGTTGCACATCCCTGGAAAGAGGAGAAACAGACCTTTAATATGAGGGGTAAAATATAATAGTGGCTCTAAAACTGTGCCAGTGAGGCCAACTTGAAAAACCAAATGTCACAAAATTAAAAAAAACAATGAATATGCTGATGGAAAAAAATTTATTGCTCAAAGATGGTAACACCTACAGCAACATGTTGAGAAACAGACCTTTAATATGAGGGGTAAAAGTTAATAGTGGCTCTAAAACTGTGCCAGTGAGGCCAACTTGAAAAACCAAATGTCACAAAATTAAAAAAAAACAATGAATATGCTCAAAGACGGTAACACCTACAGCAACATGTTGCACATCCCTGGAAAGAGGAGAAACAGACCTTTCATATGAGGGGTTAAATATAACAGTGGGTCTAAATCTGTGCCAGTGAGGCCAACTTGAAAAACCAAATGTCACAAAATTAAAAAAACAATGAATATGCTGATGGAAAAAAATTTATTGCTCAAAGATGGTAACACCTACAAAAACATGTTGCACATCCCTGGAAAGAGGAGAAACAGACCTTTAATATGAGGGGTAAAAGATAATAGTGGGTCTAAAACTGTGAAAGTGAGGCCAACTTGAAAAACCAAATGTCACAAAATTAAAAAAAAACAATGAATATGCTGATGGAAAAAAATTTATTGCTCAAAGATGGTAACACCTACAAAAACATGTTGCACATCTCTGGAAAGAGGAGAAACAGACCTTTAATATGAAGTTTAAAAGATAATAGTGGCTCTAAAACTGTGCCAGTGAGGCCAACTTGAAAAACCAAATGTCACAAAATTAAAAAAAACAATGAATATGCTGATGGAAAAAAATTTATTGCTCAAAGATAGTAACACCTACAGGAACATGTTGCACATCACTAGAAAGAGGAGAAACAGACCTTTAATATGATTGGTAAAAGATAATAGTGGCTCTAAAACTGTGCCAGTGAGGCCAACTTGAAGAACCAAATGTCACAAAATTAAAAAAAACAATGAATATGCTGATGGAAAATTTTTTTTTGCTGTAAGATGGTAACACCTACAGCAACATGTTGCACATCCCTGGAAAGAGGAGAAACCGACCTTTAATATGAGGGGTAAAAGATAATAGTGGCTCTAAAACTGTGCCAGTGAGGTTAACTTGAAAAGCCAAATGTCACAAAATAAAAAAACTCAATGAATATGCTGATGGAAAAAAATTTATTGCTCAAAGATGGTAACATCTACAGCAACATGTTGCACAACCCTGGAAAGAGGAGAAACAGACCTTTAATATGAGGGGTAAAAGATAATAGTGGCTCTAAAACTGTGCCAGTGAGACCAGGGTAGGTAGGTAGGTAGGTAGGTAGAAGTGGCGGTCCCGCTTGGAACCCAAGTAGCACTGTGATGTGCCTTTTTGTTACCACGACTCGTGTTACCTAGTTTGTGATGTTTGTTAAGGGTGAGAAGCATTCGGTGCCTATATCCAGCCTGTGGAGTTGAGGAACCGTATTATGTCTGATATCCCTATTCCCGCAACTGCGGCAGTGAGTGTTGTGTGGGATCCCGAGCTTGGCCGCATGGTCTCCAATTGGCCAATGCCCCGTGATTATTGCCGTAATTCTGGCGATATCTGGGCGGGTTCTGTTTAGCAGGTTCCTTGTTCTGTTCTGATCGTATATGGGCCATATCTTCCTTGAAATGACGCAAATTCCCATTGGAATTTGGCTTTCTGCAGGAAATATGAATGAATTTGTCCTTTGACCACTCCTAGTGGGACGTGGACACTTGCCGCGAGTGAGCTGTGCAGAGCTGACCCCCTTCTGGCCAGCTCTTCTGCCCGCTCGTTGCCTATTATGTCACTATGCCCTGGTACCCAGAGAAGTGTGACATTGAAACGTTCACCCAGACGGGCAAGCTCGTTCCGGCACTCCAGCACTAGTTTAGAGGATATGGTAGCCGAATTTATGGCTTTGATGGCGGCTTGGCTATCTATAAGGATAGCGATGTTTTGTTTGTGAGTAGTGTTACGCCCTAGATGCACGCAGGCTTCTCGGATAGCCAGTAATTCCGCCTGGAAAACGCTGGCAAAGTCCGGCAAACGGTATGATTCTGATATATTTGGTGATTCTGAGTAGACCCCGGCCCCCACACCACAGTTCATCTTAGATCCGTCAGTGTATATGACCGTGTCGAAACCCTGCACTACTTCGTGTCCCTTCCACTGAGCTCTGGACGGGAAACTTACCTGGAAGCCTTTCTTAAAATTAAGTTGTGGTGTGATGTAGTCGGTTGGAAACGTGACCGTGCCATTTGGTAACGAGTCCAGGATATTGCTGTGGCCATACGGCCTTGCACTCCAGCACCCAGACTCCCTGAGTCGTATGGCGCTGCATAGTGCAGTATCTTTGGTGTGCAGATCGAGAGGTAAAAGATGCAGGAGCACAGTAAGAGCATCCGTTGGGGCCGACCTCATTGCACCCGTAGTGCCTATACTGGCTGTTCTTTGCAGTCTTTTTAGTTTTGTAAGGTTATAGCCCTTACTCAACGCGGGCCACCATACGAGTGAACCATAGGTGAGAATGGGACGCACAACAGCCGTGTACATCCATAAGGTCATCTTTCGTTGAAGTCCCCACTTCTTTCCAAAGGTTTTGCTGCAGGCGTAGAAGGCAACGCTCGCCTTCCTTACTCTGTGTTCAATGTTTTGTTTCCAGTTAAGTTTACTATCAAGCATTATGCCCAGATACTTAGCGCTGGAGGATAGTGTGAGTGGTTGACCATTTAGACGGGGGAGGGTAAAATCGGGTATTTTGGTTTTTGTGGTGAACAGCATCAGTTCAGTTTTGCTCGGGTTGACGCCGAGGCCGCAGCTTGCAGCCCAGGTGTTTACCTTTTCTAGAGCGGCCTCCATAATTTCACTAATCACGGAGGGAAACTTCCCTGACACTAGTATCGCCACGTCATCCGCATACGCGACAACTTTGACCCGTTCCCTGTCAAGTTTTGCAAGAATTTTGTTTATAACCATTAGCCAAAGTAGGGGAGATATTACGCCGCCCTGTGGCGTTCCTCTATGGGCAAATCTGGTTAAGTGGCTGTTACCTAGTGTTGCCTGAATGGTTCTTGTTCTTAGCATAGAGACTATCCATTGACTAATAAATTCCTCTATGCCCATCTCACTGTCTAGAAAGGAGGCTAGGGTGTATTCTTTATAGTGTAAGGATTTTTCAATTGTCCGCACTACTTCGTGGAGAGCCGTTTCCGTAGATCTCCCCTTGAGATAGGCGTGCTGTGGTTTGGATAGCGATGATTCTACTAGAAAGCCTCGCATGTGGATGTCTAGGACACGTTCTAGAGTTTTCAGAACAAAAGAAGGTTAGACTAATTGGCCTGAAGTCCTTCGCGGCTTCATGCCCGCGTTTGCCTACCTTCGGTATAAACACCACTCTAGCGCGTCTCCAGGAGTGGGGAACGTGGTTTAGTATTAAACAGCTTCTAAAAATTGACGCCAGCCAAGCTATTGTTAAGTCTTGCGTTCTCTGTAGCATGACAGGTAATATGCCGTCAGGGCCCGGAGACTTAAACGGTGAGAAGCTGTTGATAGCCCAGGAAATCTTTTCCTCGGAAATTAATGAATTGATGTGACTATGGACTGCAGGTTGTACTGGCCGAGACCTCCCGGGTTCTGTACTAATATCGCTGCATCCGGGAAAGTGTGTATTAATTAGGAGTTCCAGGGTCTCTGCACAGGATTCAGTCCAACCTCCATCTGGCTTTCTTAGAAAGGAAGGGTTGGAGTGTTCCTTGGACAGAATTTTGCTAAGCCTGGCGGAGTCCTTAAGGGTTTCTATTGAATGGCAGTAATTTATCCAGGCCTCCTTTTTGGATGCCTTGATGGCTTTTTTATAAAGACTAAGACAGTCCCTATAAGGCTGCCAAAATTTGTGTTTGTGGCAGATATTGAAAATCGATCTGGTCATCTGTCTGAGATTGGAGAGATCTTCGTTCCACCATGGGGGAAGTGCTTTTTTGCTACGTTTAACTGGGCAAGAGACTTTATGTGCCACAGCCATTGCATTTTCGAAAGTCTTAACCTTTGCCTCCAGTTCTTCGATTGCAAAAGTGTGTCTTTCAGGTGTGTTTTTGAGTTTTGTCCGAAGGACTTGACCAAACTTGGTCCAATTTACTCTCTTGGGGTTTCTAAATGGTTTACTAGTCTCGGTCTCGAGACACAAGTCATAGAGGATCCATCTATGGTCTGATAGTGACTCCAGATTGGAAACTCTCCAGTTTTCGACCCTAAAGCTATCATTGTTTGTTTTTAGTGTGATATCTAGGACCTCTTCCCACCCTTGGAAAGTTCCCGTACTCGGGAAGACAAAGGTAGGAGTCGTGCCCTTATTGCAGACAGATATGTTAGTAGTTAAAAGAAAATCAAAAAGTGACTCACCTCTTTCGTTATCTTCTGAGCGCCCCCATACTGTATGCCTTGCATTGGCGTCGCAACCCATCAGTAGGTTGTCCTTTGCTGTAATTTCGGCTACGAGTTGCTCCACTTCCACTGGCGGTGCTGGTTTCTCATGAGCCATATATGCTGATGTCAGGTATGTTGTTTGGTTTGCAGACTCCAGTTTAACCACTGTTAAATCATCTGAGCTAAGATTGGGACATAAAAAACCTTTAAGATGTTTCTTAGCGAGAATGCATGTTCTAGGCTTACCTGTGGCCTGATGTTTGTAAAATAGGTTGTATTGTTTGTCTTGGAGCCCCTTAATGGTCGAGCCTCTCACCCAGGGCTCCTGAATAATGCCGATGTCCATGTTTATCGGAGGCACACCTTGAGTGCCTCAGGTTAATCTGTATGACTTTCAGCATTATTCGTAATTGGGTTTTTGTCGGCGATCATTAGGTCCTCCAACAGCTTGTCGGTTTCGGCGATGTCCGCATCGTCCTCAGGACCCGAGGAAATAAATACCTTCAGCTTGGCATGCCTTATGCCAAACCGAAGCTAATAGTCTGCTTTTTCGAGAGCAGCCAGGCACTCGTTGTTTATTAGCAGCAGGAAGGACATAGTCGCTAACCTTAGCAACGCACTCACTAAGGAAGTCCTTGGAGATTTGGTCGGCGCATTTAATTACCCGATATCCCCTAACCACCTCGGCGGAGTCAAAATCTGGAAGAGGCCCCCCTTGGTTGTTTATAAGGTGATCCATCACCATATCGGAGAGCTTGGCCTCAATGCTCCCCACATCTCGGCTACGGATTTCCCATTTGTGGATAGCTCATCCACTAGTGCAACCTGGAGATGATCCCTTACCACCTCGGTAAAGGGTCGTCTTTGGATCGCACTGGCCGCCGACGTGCTTGGTTTGTTTGTTGTTTTGGCTGCTGAACCTTCGGCAACCTTTGTTTTTTTGGGGGCCGGGCGATGGGAATTCTCATCCAGAGACCTTTCCCGCTTCGCTGCCTGCCTCGAATTGTTCTTCAGGCGCTCGTTGTATTCATCAACGATTGCCTGGTATTTGACCTTATCCGCCTGGTCTTTTTCGTGGACCGTTCCGGCTGCCTCATTCTTTGCTATCTTACCCAAGACGAAGAGGGCCATCTGGTACTTGCTTTTCATAGCTTTCCCTGCGGACTTGTGTTTGTTGAGTCTTTTGGTTGTTTTTTGGTTTGCGGTCGAGGTGCTAGCCTTAGCGCTCTCGCCGCTTAGCGGACGGACGATTGTCTCTTGACTGGAGGCCAGCAATTCGTCCTCCGATGAGGTGCCAACCTCTCGCAGCCTCGGCTGGTCTTTTGATTTAGTTTTTTTATCTCCTTCTTTCTTTCTATCCATGTTTTGTGTTTTATTGATTGAATTCCCACGAGTGAGACCGGAAGGGGTATTCCATCCTGGCAGAGCCGTCTTACCAGGACAGGGCACTGATACAACCGGCCTTGCCCGGGCATCGGAGGGGACCGTTTGCGGCCGAGTTGGTTTAACCACTTACTGACCATGCAGCCCTCGACACGGTGCCTTGACGTCTTGGCTTAAAGTGGGATTTTAAACTGGGGTTTACTCCCAACACCTTATAAATGGAAAGGTGGGGTCGCTCTTAGTTTCAGTCTAGAGACTCATGTCTCGTCGACTTACTACAAGCCCTTCCGCCCCGACAAGGCGGCAACCCGGTCGGAAGAGAGAGACCAACTTGAAGAACCAAATGTCACAAAATTAAAAAAAAAACAATGAATATGCTGATGGAAAAAAATTTATTGCTCAAAGATGGTAACACCTACAGCAATATGTTGAGAAACAGACCTTTAATATGAGGGGTAAAAGATAATAGTGGCTCTAAAACTGTGCCAGTGAGGCCAACTTGAAAAACCAAATGTCACAAAATAAAAAAAAAAAAAAAAAACAGTGAATATGCTGATGGAAAAAAATTTATTGCTCAAAGATGGTAACACATCCCTGGAAAGAGGAGAAACAGACCTTTAATATGAGGGGTAAAAGATAATAGTGGCCCTAAAACTGTGCCAGTGAGGCCAACTTGAAGAACCAAATGTCACAACATTAAAAAAAAACAAAACAATGAATATGCTGATGGAAAAAAATGTATTGCTCAAAGATGGTAACACCTACAGCATCATGTTGCACATCCCTGAAAAGAGGAGAAACAGACCTTTAATATGAGTGGCAAAATATAACAGTGGGTCTAAAACTGTGCCAGTGAGGCCAACTTGAAAAACCAAAGGTCACAAAATTAAAAAAAAACAATGAATATGCTGATGGAAAAAAATGTATTGCTCAAAGATGGTAACACCTACAAAAACATGTTGTACATCCCTGGAAAGAGGAGAAACAGACCTTTAATATGAGGGGTAAAAGATAATAGTGGCCCTAAAACTGTGCCAGTGAGGCCAACTTGAAGAACCAAATGTCACAAAATTAAAAAAAAAAACAATGAATATGCTGATGGAAAAAAATGTATTGCTCAAAGATGGTAACACCTACAGCAACATGTTGTACATCCCTGGAAAGAGGAGAAACAGACCTTTCATATGAGGGGTAAAATATAACAGTGGGTCTAAATCTGTGCCAGTGAGGCCAACTTGAAAAACCAAATGTCACAAAATTAAAAAAACAATGAATATGCTGATGGAAAAAAATTTATTGCTCAAAGATGGTAACACCTACAAAAACATGTTGCACATCCCTGGAAAGAGGAGAAACAGACCTTTAATATGAGGGGTAAAAGATAATAGTGGCCCTAAAACTGTGCCAGTGAGGCCAACTTGAAAAACCAAATGTCACAAAATTAAAAAAAAAAACAATGAATATGCTCAAAGACGGTAACACCTACAGCAACATGTTGCACATCCCTGGAAAGAGGAGAAACAGACCTTTCATATGAGGGGTAAAATATAACAGTGGGTCTAAATCTGTGCCAGTGAGGCCAACTTGAAAAACCAAATGTCACAAGATTAAAAAAAACAATGAATATGCTGATGGAAAAAAAATTATTGCTCAAAGATGGTAACACCTACAGCAACATGTTGAGAAACAGACCTTTAATATGAGGGGTAAAAGTTAATAGTGGCTCTAAAACTGTGCCAGTGAGGCCAACTTGAAAAACCAAATGTCACAAAATTAAAAAAAACAATGAATATGCTGATGGAAAAAAATTTATTGCTCAAAGATGGTAACACCTACAGGAACATGTTGCAAATCACTAGAAAGAGGAGAAACAGACCTTTAATATGATTGGTAAAAGATAATAGTGGCTCTAAAACTGTGCCAGTGAGGCCAACTTGAAGAACCAAATGTCACAAAATTAAAAAAAACAATGAATATGCTGATGGAAAAAATTTTTTTGCTGTAAGATGGTAACACCTACAGAAACATGTTGCACATCCCTGGAAAGAGGAGAAACAGACCTTTAATATGAATGGTAAAAGATAATAGTGGCTCTAAAACTGTGCCAGTGAGGCCAACTTGAAAAGCCAAATGTCACAAAATACAAAAACTCAATGAATATGCTGATGGAAAAAAATTTATTGCTCAAAGATGGTAACACCTACAGCAACATGTTGCAAAACCCTGAAAAGAGGAGAAACAGACCTTTAATATGAGGGGTAAAAGATAATAGTGGCTCTAAAACTGTGCCAGTGAGACCAACTTGAAGAACCAAATGTCACAAAATAAAAAAAAAAACAATGAATATGCTGATGGAAAAAAAATTATTGCTCAAAGATGGTAACACCTACAAAAACATGTTGCACATATCTGGAAAGAGGAGAAACAGACCTTTAATATGAGGGGTAAAAGATAATAGTGGCCATAAAACTGTGCCAGTGAGGCCAACTTGAAAAACCAAATGTCACAAAATTAAAAAAAAACAATGAATATGCTGATGGAAAAAAATTTATTGCTCAAAGATGGTAACACCTACAAAAACATGTTGCACATATCTGGAAAGAGGAGAAACAGACCTTTAATATGAAGGGTAAAAGATAATAGTGGCTCTAAAACTGTGCCAGTGAGGCCAACTTGAAAAAAAAAATGTCACAAAATTAAAAAAAAACAATGAATATGCTGATGGAAAAAAATTTATTGCTCAAAGATGGTAACACCTACAAAAACATGTTGCACATATCTGGAAAGAGGAGAAACAGACCTTTAATATGAAGGGTAAAAGATAATAGTGGCTCTAAAACTGTGCCAGTGAGGCCAACTTGAAAAAAAATGTCACAAAATTAAAAAAAACAATGAATATGCTAATGGAAAAAAATTTATTGCTCAAAGATGGTAACACCTACAGGAACATGTTGCAAATCACTAGAAAGAGGAGAAACAGACCTTTAATATGATTGGTAAAAGATAATAGTGGCTCTAAAACTGTGCCAGTGAGGCCAACTTGAAGAACCAAATGTCACAAAATTAAAAAAAACAATGAATATGCTGATGGAAAAAATTTTTTTGCTGTAAGATGGTAACACCTACAGAAACATGTTGCACATCCCTGGAAAGAGGAGAAACAGACCTTTAATATGAATGGTAAAAGATAATAGTGGCTCTAAAACTGTGCCAGTGAGGCCAACTTGAAAAGCCAAATGTCACAAAATACAAAAACTCAATGAATATGCTGATGGAAAAAAATTGATTGCTCAAAGATGGTAACACCTACAGCAACATGTTGCAAAACCCTGAAAAGAGGAGAAACAGACCTTTAATATGAGGGGTAAAAGATAATAGTGGCTCTAAAACTGTGCCAGTGAGACCAACTTGAAGAACCAAATGTCACAAAATAAAAAAAAAAACAATGAATATGCTGATGGAAAAAAAATTATTGCTCAAAGATGGTAACACCTACAGCAACATGTTGAGAAACAGCCCTTTAATATGAGGGGTAAAAGATAATAGTGGCTCTAAAACTGTGCCAGTGAGGCCAACTTGAAAAACCAAATGTCACAAAATTAAAAAAAAAACAGTGAATATGCTGATGGAAAAAAAATTATTGCTCAAAGATGGTAACACCTACAAAAAAATGTTGTACATCCCTGGAAAGAGGAGAAACAGACCTTTAATATGAGGGGTAAAAGATAATAGTGGCCCTAAAACTGTGCCAGTGAGGCCAACTTGAAGAACCAAATGTCACAAAATTAAATAAAAAACAATGAATATGCTGATGGAAAAAAATGTATTGCTCAAAGATGGGAACACCTACAGCATCATGTTGCACATCCCTGGAAAGGGGAGAAACAGACCTTTAATATGAGGGGCAAAATATAACAGTGGGTCTAAAACTGTGCCAGTGAGGCCAACTTGAAAAACCAAATGTCACAAAATTAAAAAAAACAATGAATATGCTGATGGAAAAAAATGTATTGCTCAAAGATGGTAACACCTACAAAAACATGTTGTACATCCCTGGAAAGAGGAGAAACAGACCTTTAATATGAGGGGTAAAAGATAATAGTGGCTCTAAAACTGTGCCAGTGAGGCCAACTTGAAGAACCAAATGTCATAAAATTAAAAAAAAAAACAATGAATATGCTGATGGAAAAAAATGCATTGCTCAAAGATGGTAACACCTACAAAAAAATGTTGTACATCCCTGGAAAGAGGAGAAACAGACCTTTAATATGAGGGGTAAAATATAACAGTGGGTCTAAAACTGTGCCAGTGAGGCCAACTTGAAAAACCAAATGTCACAAAATTAAAAAACAATGAATATGCTGATGGAAAAAAATTGATTGCTCAAAGATGGTAACACCTACATAAAAATGTTGTACATCCCTGGAAAGAGGAGAAACAGACCTTTAATATGAGGGTAAAAGATAATAGTGGCCCTAAAACTGTGCCAGTGAGGCCAACTTGAAGAACCAAATGTCACAAAATTAAAAAAAACAATGAATATGCTGATGGAAAAAATTTTTGTTGCTGAAAGATGGTAACACTTACAGCAACATGTTGCACATCCCTGGAAAGAGGAGAAACAGACCTTTAATATGAGGGGTAAAAGATAATAGTGGCTCTAAAACTGTGCCAGTGAGGCCAACTTGAAAAGCCAAATGTCACAAAATAAAAAAAAACAATGAATATGCTGATGGAAAAATATTTATTGCTCAAAGATGGTAACACCTACAGCAACATGGTGCACAACCCTGGAAAGAGGAGAAACAGACCTTTAATATGAGGGGTAAAAGATAATAGTGGCTCTAAAACTGTGCCAGTGAGACCAACTTGAAGAACCAAATGTCACAAAATTAAAAAAAAAACAATGAATATGCTGATGGAAAAAAAATTATTGCTCAAAGATGGTAACACCTACAGTAACATGTTGAGAAACAGACCTTTAATATGAGGGGTAAAAGATAATAGTGGCTCTAAAACTGTGCCAGTGAGGCCAACTTGAAAAACCAAATGTCACAAAATTAAAAAAAACAGTGAATATGCTGATGGAAAAAAATTTATTGCTCAAAGATGGTAACACCTACAGAAAAATGTTGTACATCCCTGGAAAGAGGAGAAACAGACCTTTAATATGAGGGGTAAAATATAACAGTGGGTCTAAAACTGTGCCAGTAAGGCCAACTTGAAAAACCAAATGTCACAAAATTAAAAAAAACAATGAATATGCTGATGGAAAAAAATTTATTGCTCAAAGATGGTAACACCAACAAAAAATTTTGTACATCCCTGGAAAGAGGAGAAACAGACCTTTAATATGAGGGGTAAAAGATAATAGTGGCCCTAAAACTGTGCCAGTGAGGCCAACTTGAAGAACCAAATATCACAAAATTAAAAAAAAACAATGAATATGCTGATGGAAAAAAATGTATTGCTCAAAGATGGTAACACCTACAGCAACATGTTGCACATCCCTGGAAAGAGGAGAAACAGACCTTTAATATGAGGGGTAAAATATAACAGTGGGTCTAAAACTGTGCCAGTGAGGCCAACTTGGAAAACCAAATGTCACAAAATTAAAAAAAACAATGAATATGCTGATGGAAAAAAATGTATTGCTCAAAGATGGTAACACCTACAAAAACATGTTTTACATCCCTGGAAAGAGGAGAAACAGACCTTTAATATGAGGGGTAAAAGATAATAGTGGCCCTAAAACTGTGCCAGTGAGGCCAACTTGAAGAACCAAATGTCACAAAATTAAAAAAAAAAACAATGAATATGCTGATGGAAAAAAATGTATTGCTCAAAGATGGTAACACCTACAGCAACATGTTGCACATCCCTGGAAAGAGGAGAAACAGACCTTTAATATGAGGGGTAAAATATAATAGTGGCTCTAAAACTGTGCCAGTGAGGCCAACTTGAAAAAGCAAATGTCACAAAATTAAAAAAAAAACAATGAATATGCTGAATATGCTGATGGAAAAAAATTTTTTGCTCAAAGATGGTAACACCTACAGCAACATGTTGCACATCCCTGGAAAGAGGAGAAACAGATCTTTAATATGAGGGGTAAAACATAATAGTGGCTCTAAAACTGTGCCAGTGAGACCAACTTGAAGAACCAAATATCACAAAATTAAAAAAAAAAACAATGAATATGCTGATGGAAACAAATTTATTGCTCAAAGATGGTAACACCTACAGCAACATGTTGCACATCCCTGGAAAGAGGAGAAACAGACCTTTAATATGAGTGGTAAAAGATAATAGTGGCTCTAAAACTGTGCCAGTGAGGCCAACTTGAAAAACCAACTGTCACAAAATTAAAAAAAAAACAATGAATATGCTGATGGAAACAAATTTATTGCTCAAAGATGGTAACACCTACAGCAACATGTTGCACATCCCTGGAAAGAGGAGAAACAGGCCATTAATATGAGGGGTAAAAGATAATAGTGGCTCTAAAACTGTGCCAGTGAGGCCAACTTGAAGAACCAAATGTCACAAAATTAAAAAAAAAAACAATGAATATGCTGATGGAAACAAATTTATTGCTCAAAGATGGTAACACCTACAGCAACATGTTGCACATCCCTGGAAAGAGGAGAAACAGACCTTTAATATGAGTGGTAAAAGATAATAGTGGCTCTAAAACTGTGCCAGTGAGGCCAACTTGAAAAACCAAATGTCACAAAATTAAAAAAAAAACAATGAATATGCTGATGGAAACAAATTTATTGCTCAAAGATGGTAACACCTACAGCAACATGTTGCACATCCCTGGAAAGAGGAGAAACAGGCCATTAATATGAGGGGTAAAAGATAATAGTGGCTCTAAAACTGTGCCAGTGAGGCCAACTTGAAAAAGCAAATGTCACAAAATTAAAAAAAAAACAATGAATATGCTGAATATGCTGATGGAAAAAATTTTTTTGCTCAAAGATGGTAACACCTACAGCAACATGTTGCACATCCCTGGAAAGAGGAGAAACAGGTCTTTAATATGAGGGGTAAAACATAATAGTGGCTCTAAAACTGTGCCAGTGAGACCAACTTGAAGAACCAAATATCACAAAATTAAAAAAAAAAAAACAATGAATATGCTGATGGAAACAAATTTATTGCTCAAAGATGGTAACACCTACAGCAACATGTTGCACATCCCTGGAAAGAGGAGAAACAGACCTTTAATATGAGTGGTAAAAGATAATAGTGGCTCTAAAACTGTGCCAGTGAGGCCAACTTGAAGAACCAAATGTCACAAAATTAAAAAAAAAAAACAATGAATATGCTGATGGAAACAAATTTATTGCTCAAAGATGGTAACACCTACAGCAACATGTTGCACATCCCTGGAAAGAGGAGAAACAGACCTTTAATATGAGTGGTAAAAGATAATAGTGGCTCTAAAACTGTGCCAGTGAGGCCAACTTGAAAAACCAAATGTCACAAAATTAAAAAAAAAAACAATGAATATGCTGATGGAAACAAATTTATTGCTCAAAGATGGTAACACGTACAGCAACATGTTGCACATCCCTGGAAAGAGGAGAAACAGGCCATTAATATGAGGGGTAAAAGATAATAGTGGCTCTAAAACTGTGCCAGTGAGGCCAACTTGAAGAACCAAATGTCACAAAATTAAAAAAAAAAAAACAATGAATATGCTGATGGAAACAAATTTATTGCTCAAAGATGGTAACACCTACAGCAACATGTTGCACATCCCTGGAAAGAGGAGAAACAGACCTTTAATATGAGTGGTAAAAGATAATAGTGGCTCTAAAACTGTGCCAGTGAGGCCAACTTGAAAAACCAAATGTCACAAAATTAAAAAAAAAAACAATGAATATGCTGATGGAAACAAATTTATTGCTCAAAGATGGTAACACCTACAGCAACATGTTGCACATCCCTGGAAAGAGGAGAAACAGGCCATTAATATGAGGGGTAAAAGATAATAGTGGCTCTAAAACTGTGCCAGTGAGGCCAACTTGAAGAACCAAATGTCACAAAATTAAAAAAAAAAAAACAATGAATATGCTGATGGAAACAAATTTATTGCTCAAAGATGGTAACACCTACAGCAACATGTTGCACATCCCTGGAAAGAGGAGAAACAGACCTTTAATATGAGTGGTAAAAGATAATAGTGGCCCTAAAACTGTGCCAGTGAGGCCAACTTGAAAAACCAAATGTCACAAAATTAAAAAAAAAACAATGAATATGCTGATGGAAACAAATTTATTGCTCAAAGATGGTAACACCTACAGCAACATGTTGCACATCCCTGGAAAGAGGAGAAACAGGCCATTAATATGAGGGGTAAAAGATAATAGTGGCTCTAAAACTGTGCCAGTGAGGCCAACTTGAAGAACCAAATGTCACAAAATTAAAAAAAAAAAAACAATGAATATGCTGATGGAAACAAATTTATTGCTCAAAGATGGTAACACCTACAGCAACATGTTGCACATCCCTGGAAAGAGGAGAAACAGACCTTTAATATGAGGGGTAAAAGATAATAGTGGCTCTAAAACTGTGCCAGTGAGGCCAACTTGGAAAACCAAATGTCACAAAATTAAAAAAAACAATGAATATGCTGATGGAAAAAAATGTATTGCTCAAAGATGGTAACACCTACAAAAAAATTTTGTACATCCCTGGAAAGAGGAGAAATAGACCTTTAATATGAGGGGTAAAATATAACAGTGGGTCTAAAACTGTGCCAGTGAGGCCAACTTGAATAGCCAAATGTCACAAAATAAAAAAAAACAATGAATATGCTGATGGAAAAATATTTATTGCTCAAAGATGGTAACACCTACAGCAACATGGTGCACAACCCTGGAAAGAGGAGAAACAGACCTTTAATATGAGGGGTAAAAGATAATAGTGGCTCTAAAACTGTGCCAGTGAGACCAACTTGAAGAACCAAATGTCACAAAATTAAAAAAAACAATGAATATGCTGATGGAAAAATTTTTGTTGCTGAAAGATGGTAACACCTACAGCAACATGTTGCACATCCCTGGAAAGAGGAGAAACAGACCTTTAATATGAGGGGTAAAAGATAATAGTGGCTCTAAAACTGTGCCAGTGAGGCCAACTTGAAAAGCCAAATGTCACAAAATAAAAAAAAACAATGAATATGCTGATGGCAAAATATTTATTGCTCAAAGATGGTAACACCTACAGCAACATGGTGCACAACCCTGGAAAGAGGAGAAACAGACCTTTAATATGAGGGGTAAAAGATAATAGTGGCTCTAAAACTGTGCCAGTGAGGCCAACTTGAAAAGCCAAATGTCACAAAATAAAAAAAAACAGTGAATATGCTGATGGAAAAATATTTATTGCTCAAAGATGGTAACACCTACAGCAACATGGTGCACAACCCTGGAAAGAGGAGAAACAGACCTTTAATATGAGGGGTAAAAGATAATAGTGGCTCTAAAACTGTGCCAGTGAGACCAACTTGAAGAACCAAATGTCACAAAATTAAAAAAAACAATGAATATGCTGATGGAAAAAATTTTTGTTGCTGAAAGATGGTAACACCTACAGCAACATGTTGTACATCCCTGGAAAGAGGAGAAACAGACCTTTAATATGAGGGGTAAAAGATAATAGTGGCCCTAAAACTGTGCCAGTGAGGCCAACTTGAAGAACCAAATGTCACAAAATTAAAAAAAAAAATGAATATGCTGATGGAAAAAATTTTTGTTGCTGAAAGATGGTAACACCTACAGCAACATGTTGCACATCCCTGGAAAGAGGAGAAACAGACCTTTAATATGAGGGGTAAAAGATAATAGTGGCTCTAAAACTGTGCCAGTGAGGCCAACTTGAAAAGCCAAATGTCACAAAATAAAAAAAAACAATGAATATGCTGATGGAAAAATATTTATTGCTCAAAGATGGTAACACCTACAGCAACATGGTGCACAACCCTGGAAAGAGGAGAAACAGACCTTTAATATGAGGGGTAAAAGATAATAGTGGCTCTAAAACTGTGCCAGTGAGACCAACTTGAAGAACCAAATGTCACAAAATTAAAAAAAAACAATGAATATGCTGATGGAAAAAAATTTATTGCTCAAAGATGGTAACACCTACAGTAACATGTTGAGAAACAGACCTTTAATATGAGGGGTAAAAGATAATAGTGGCTCTAAAACTGTGCCAGTGAGGCCAACTTGAAAAACCAAATGTCACAAAATTAAAAAAAACAGTGAATATGCTGATGGAAAAAAATTTATTGCTCAAAGATGGTAACACCTACAAAAAAATGTTGTACATCCCTGGAAAGAGGAGAAACAGACCTTTAATATGAGGGGTAAAATATAACAGTGGGTCTAAAACTGTGCCAGTAAGGCCAACTTGAAAAACCAAATGTCACAAAATTAAAAAAAACAATGAATATGCTGATGGAAAAAAATTTATTGCTCAAAGATGGTAACACCAACAAAAAATTTTGTACATCCCTGGAAAGAGGAGAAACAGACCTTTAATATGAGGGGTAAAAGATAATAGTGGCCCTAAAACTGTGCCAGTGAGGCCAACTTGAAGAACCAAATATCACAAAATTAAAAAAAAACAATGAATATGCTGATGGAAAAAAATGTATTGCTCAAAGATGGTAACACCTACAGCAACATGTTGCACATCCCTGGAAAGAGGAGAAACAGACCTTTAATATGAGGGGTAAAATATAACAGTGGGTATAAAACTGTGCCAGTGAGGCCAACTTGGAAAACCAAATGTCACAAAATTAAAAAAAACAATGAATATGCTGATGGAAAAAAATGTATTGCTCAAAGATGGTAACACCTACAAAAACATGTTTTACATCCCTGGAAAGAGGAGAAACAGACCTTTAATATGAGGGGTAAAAGATAATAGTGGCCCTAAAACTGTGCCAGTGAGGCCAACTTGAAGAACCAAATGTCACAAAATTAAAACAAAAAAACAATGAATATGCTGATGGAAAAAAATGTATTGCTCAAAGATGGTAACACCTACAGCAACATGTTGCACATCCCTGGAAAGAGGAGAAACAGACCTTTAATATGAGGGGTAAAAGATAATAGTGGCTCTAAAACTGTGCCAGTGAGGCCAACTTGAAAAAGCAAATGTCACAAAATTAAAAAAAAAAAACAATGAATATGCTGAATATGCTGATGGAAAAAAATTTTTTGCTCAAAGATGGTAACACCTACAGCAACATGTTGCACATCCCTGGAAAGAGGAGAAACAGATCTTTAATATGAGGGGTAAAACATAATAGTGGCTCTAAAACTGTGCCAGTGAGACCAACTTGAAGAACCAAATATCACAAAATTAAAAAAAAAACAATGAATATGCTGATGGAAACAAATTTATTGCTCAAAGATGGTAACACCTACAGCAACATGTTGCACATCCCTGGAAAGAGGAGAAACAGACCTTTAATATGAGTGGTAAAAGATAATAGTGGCTCTAAAACTGTGCCAGTGAGGCCAACTTGAAAAACCAAATGTCACAAAATTAAAAAAAAAAAACAATGAATATGCTGATGGAAACAAATTTATTGCTCAAAGATGGTAACACCTACAGCAACATGTTGCACATCCCTGGAAAGAGGAGAAACAGGCCATTAATATGAGGGGCAAAAGATAATAGTGGCTCTAAAACTGTGCCAGTGAGGCCAACTTGAAGAACCAAATGTCACAAAATTAAAAAAAAAACAATGAATATGCTGATGGAAACAAATTTATTGCTCAAAGATGGTAACACCTACAGCAACATGTTGCACATCCCTGGAAAGAGGAGAAACAGACCTTTAATATGAGTGGTAAAAGATAATAGTGGCTCTAAAACTGTGCCAGTGAGGCCAACTTGAAAAACCAAATCTCACAAAATTAAAAAAAAAAACAATGAATATGCTGATGGAAACAAATTTATTGCTCAAAGATGGTAACACCTACAGCAACATGTTGCACATCCCTGGAAAGAGGAGAAACAGGCCATTAATATGAGGGGTAAAAGATAATAGTGGCTCTAAAACTGTGCCAGTGAGGCCAACTTGAAAAAGCAAATGTCACAAAATTAAAAAAAAAACAATGAATATGCTGAATATGCTGATGGAAAAAAATTGTTTGCTCAAAGATGGTAACACCTACAGCAACATGTTGCACATCCCTGGAAAGAGGAGAAACAGATCTTTAATATGAGGGGTAAAACATAATAGTGGCTCTAAAACTGTGCCAGTGAGACCAACTTGAAGAACCAAATATCACAAAATTAAAAAAAAAAACAATGAATATGCTGATGGAAACAAATTTATTGCTCAAAGATGGTAACACCTACAGCAACATGTTGCACATCCCTGGAAAGAGGAGAAACAGACCTTTAATATGAGTGGTAAAAGATAATAGTGGCTCTAAAACTGTGCCAGTGAGGCCAACTTGAAGAACCAAATGTCACAAAATTAAAAAAAAAAAACAATGAATATGCTGATGGAAAAAAATGTATTGCTCAAAGATGGTAACACCTACAGCAACATGTTGCACATCCCTGGAAAGAGGAGAAACAGACCTTTAATATGAGGGGTAAAAGATAATAGTGGCTCTAAAACTGTGCCAGTGAGGCCAACTTGAAAAAGCAAATGTCACAAAATTAAAAAAAAACAATGAATATGCTGAATATGCTGATGGAAAAAAATTTTTTGCTCAAAGATGGTAACACCTACAGCAACATGTTGCACATCCCTGGAAAGAGGAGAAACAGATCTTTAATATGAGGGGTAAAACATAATAGTGGCTCTAAAACTGTGCCAGTGAGACCAACTTGAAGAACCAAATATCACAAAATTAAAAAAAAAAACAATGAATATGCTGATGGAAACAAATTTATTGCTCAAAGATGGTAACACCTACAGCAACATGTTGCACATCCCTGGAAAGAGGAGAAACAGACCTTTAATATGAGTGGTAAAAGATAATAGTGGCTCTAAAACTGTGCCAGTGAGGCCAACTTGAAAAACCAAATGTCACAAAATTAAAAAAAAAACAATGAATATGCTGATGGAAACAAATTTATTGCTCAAAGATGGTAACACCTACAGCAACATGTTGCACATCCCTGGAAAGAGGAGAAACAGGCCATTAATATGAGGGGTAAAAGATAATAGTGGCTCTAAAACTGTGCCAGTGAGGCCAACTTGAAGAACCAAATGTCACAAAATTAAAAAAAAAAACAATGAATATGCTGATGGAAACAAATTTATTGCTCAAAGATGGTAACACCTACAGCAACATGTTGCACATCCCTGGAAAGAGGAGAAACAGACCTTTAATATGAGTGGTAAAAGATAATAGTGGCTCTAAAACTGTGCCAGTGAGGCCAACTTGAAAAACCAAATGTCACAAAATTAAAAAAAAAACAATGAATATGCTGATGGAAACAAATTTATTGCTCAAAGATGGTAACACCTACAGCAACATGTTGCACATCCCTGGAAAGAGGAGAAACAGGCCATTAATATGAGGGGTAAAAGATAATAGTGGCTCTAAAACTGTGCCAGTGAGGCCAACTTGAAGAACCAAATGTCACAAAATTAAAAAAAAAAAACAATGAATATGCTGATGGAAACAAATTTATTGCTCAAAGATGGTAACACCTACAGCAACATGTTGCACATCCCTGGAAAGAGGAGAAACAGACCTTTAATATGAGGGGTAAAAGATAATAGTGGCTCTAAAACTGTGCCAGTGAGACCAACTTGAAGAACCAAATGTCACAAAATTAAAAAAAAACCGGCCAAGTGCGAGTGTCACTCGCGCACCGAAGGTTCCGTATTTGGCTAAAGTCCAACACATCAGATATTATTTGAAATCTATATCATTCAATCTTTCCCCTCTTCATGAATTCATCACAATTTAGTATAATTTAATTACTTAATATTTTTACTCTCAAAAATTACTCGCAGATGAATCTCATTTTAAAATTATTACCTAGTACCCAACCCACGCCAATTTTCCATTCTGTATGCTACCTGTCCCAATTGAAAAACTATTGACTAAAAATATATTACTTTTATTTTGTTCTGTACTCCCCAAAAAATGTATTATACTCCCCAACGAAATTATAAAGCGACAGCCCTGGTGTCTTTGATGGGGTCAATTGTGCACAACTGCGTAGTAGATTAGAACATAAAATGAGAGCAACGTATTTTACATGGTAAAATTATCTTTTTTGAAAATATCTTCTAAACTATTAACTTTTCGGCAAAACAGTATTCAGCACATATATAGATAAGAACATGATCTACAAAAAAGGAATTTATGTATTTTTTTGTGAATCAAGAAATAAACCGTTTTTTGGGCGAATGAAAATATTTTTTTCACCAGATTACTAATTATTCCAAAACCAATCGATGTATTCCTTCCATTGGTATTTGTCGTTTAACTAGAGGTTATACCGGATGTTGTGTGTAAATTTTAGCCTCCTATGTCAATCGGTTCTTGAGATAGACCTGGTAACAAAATTGGCTTAGTGGGTTCGGACAGACAGACAGACAGACAGACAGACAGACAGACAGACAGACGGAGAGACATCCGAGCGAAACTAATAAGGTTACGTTTTTTCCCCTTGGGTACGGAACCTTAAAAAAACAATGAATATGCTTGTGCCGTAAGGACATTAGCAAAATAACTAAGCACAAGGTGCAGTTCAAATTAAAAATCTAGACCAAACTAGTAGTGACCCACAGTGCACTATGCCAAGAAAATTAAAACAACAACGAAATTTTGTTTAAAGCGGAGATTTATTGTTGCCTACGTGATGGTACACTTGAGAATAAATTTCTTGTTGATGGACATCTCAAAAGAAACCTTTCATCCAGCTGTCCTTGGTCCATTTCATCTGGTTATTGACCCTGGTTTACGGGTCCTCCAGATTGCTATTTGCATTGCCGTTTTTTCCATCCATCAATATAAAAAAAAACCGCTGAACTGCTACCTCCTATAGCTGTCGTGCATTGTTGTCGTTGCATCATGCTCAGCTGGCATAGACGAACGCATAGACAAAAGCATAGACGGCGCTTAGCTATGACGCATGTGTGTGTGACTAAGTTTTGTGAGTGGGAGGAGCTTTGACCAGAAAACATCGCATTTTTTGTGTATGCATTTTCGGTGCTTTCTCATTGTCATCTTCATGTTTGAGACGCTGTTGTTGTTGTTGTTGAACATACCAGCTGATTTCGGTCATTTGCTCCTGAGCTGCACATGAGTTTGCCGTCGGCACTTTGATTTTATTGCAAGATCGGTAAAATTAATTTGCATTTGCCGACGGCAAATGCTATGCCGATAGTGGGTGGTTTGTTGCACCTTTTGTTGTGTTGCAACATCCTGCCGGGCCCCAGCACGAGGAGTCAAGTGTCGCTGTCATCTAGGTCATCTTCCATTTTTCTTCAAGACTGTGTTGATTGTTGATTGCATTGACGATTACAGATGATGTGTTGATTGAAGTTCCCACTAGTAATGTGCTCGATGCGGGAGGTACATGAAAAATAAAAGGGAAGGTGTGGTGAATGGTGTGTGGCATAATAGGTTATAGGGGGTTAGTTTAATTCATTTTAATTTAATTAGAAAATTCATTAAGTCATAAGTAAATGTTGAGTGTGTGTGTGTGTGTGTGTGGTTTCGAGTATGCCCTTAGTCATTTGCCATTGGCAAAAGGCAAAGTTTCGCTATTGGACGCTTTAACGTTGTGGTTGCCGTCTTAACTGTTACAACCCGAATTTTCCCATCAGCTCCAGGATGCGTTGCTTGAATTCTGCCAAGTCGCCACAGGGTAGGAGGCGTTTGCTCGTCAGGCAGGAGCACCAATTGTCCTTCCTTGATTTGCAGACTTGGAGCAAGCCATTTCGGTCGCTGTTGGAGTCGGGCTAAGTATTCGCTTTTCCATTTGTTCCAGAAATCTTGCTGGATTTTCTGCATCAGCTGCCATCTATCCAAGCGGTTTGTTTTGATGTTGGTCAGATCCTTTTCGGGTGCGCTGTTCAGTGGTGCACCGATTAAAAAGTGTCCTGGTGTCAAAATAGATAGATCCTCAGGATCTTCGTTTAATGCACAAAGAGGTCGCGAGTTCAAGCATGCCTCCACTTGCACTAGAACGGTTGTATACTCTTCAAAGGTTAAAGTGTAGTGTCCTATTATTCGTTTTAAATGATGCTTCATTGACTTAACGCCTGCCTCCCAGAGTCCCCCGAAATGCGGGGCCGCTGGAGGGTTGAAATGCCATGTAGTACCATTTGCCTGTAATTGCGTTGCGATGTCTTCAGTCCAATGTTTTGTCCATTGAGTCCTTTCCTGCTCGATGATTCTCGCTGCTCCTTGGAAATTAGTTCCACAATCGCTGTAAAGATGTGTGCAGATGCCCCGGCGTGCAGTGAAGCGTTTGAACGCGGCTAGGAAAGCGGGTGTGCTGTAATCGCTTACGAGCTCCAGATGCACTGCCTTTGTACAGAAGCAGACAAAGATCGCTATGTAGGCTTTAGTGACTTTATTGCAACGACCCTTCCATGCCTTCAGTTGTACTGGACCGGCATAATCAACTCCGGAAGTTTGAAATGGTCGAGCTTGCATTACCCTAAGAGCGGGAAGATTTCCCATTTGTTGCTGCATTTGTGTAGCCTTGAATCGGTAGCATTTGAGGCACTTGTGAATGCAACCTTTGACGTTTGCTCTTAGATGCAGAATCCAATACTCATTTCGTAGAGTTGCCATCATGAGTTGCTGGCCGCCGTGAAGCGATCTCATATGAGCATCATGAACTATAAGTGTCGTTAATGTGTTCCGCGAAGGTAAAATTATTGGATGACGCTGTGAGTAGGGCAGGTCCGAATTTTCCAATCGACCTCCGACACGCAGTATTCCTTTTTCGTCGATTATCGGCGAAAGTCTAGCTAAAATACTCCCCTTGGCAACCGTTTCATTTCTGGAAATCTTCGAAATCTCCTCGGCGAAGAATTCCTGTTGTACGATGTTGATCAGTCGCATTCGGGCAAGTGAAATTTCGTCAACTGATAGTGGCCCAGACAAGAGTGGCATTTTTTTTCGGGCGTTGTTTACGAATCGAAGACAATATGCTGTAGCTCGTAGTAGACGGTATAACGTCGAAAATCTAGTAAATAGCTCATTGTTATCAAAGGCAGTGAAATGAACGCAGAGCTGAAAAATATTTTTAAAGGGGTACCCAGATGCGATCAAGTCATTTTTAATCCTTGAAACCTCTGAGGTCTTCATTTCAAGGTCCGTGGCTGGAACTGTAAACGGTGGATGGAGTTCTGCTTCAAAATGTTGGAGAAACTCGGGACCGTGCCACCATTGACGCCGATTGAGAAGTTCTCTAGGAGAGGATCCTCTCGATGCAATGTCTGCTGGGTTCTCCTGGGACGGAACGTAGTTCCAGCAATTCGGATCTGTAAGCTCCTGGATCTCTGCTACTCTGTTGGCAACGAAAGTAGTTCGAATGTATGGGGCTGTCTTGATCCACGAAAGAGTGATTGTTGAATCACACCAGGCAAAGATTGGTGCATTTGCTAGCTCCATGGTCTTCACTGTGTGTACCAGCAGATGTGCTAGCAACTGTGCTCCACATAGCTCCAAACGTGCCAGCGATTGGTTTTTGAGAGGAGCGACCCTCGTTTTAGAAACGAGTAAACTCGTAGATGATGTTTCTGCATTGATGGATCGAATATACACAGCCGCTGCGTACGCCTTCTCGGATGCATCGCAGAATTCGTAAACTTCGACTTGTGATTCTTTCGTGAAATCGATCCAGCGAGGGATTTCAATGTCATCTACGGCGTTTAGCTCACTTCTTAATTTGTGCCACGTAGAAACTATTGAAGGTGGGAGTTCGCCATCCCAGGACTGTTGCTCCTTCCAGATCTCCTGCATTAATATTTTCCCGACGATGATACAGGGGGAAATCCATCCCATTGGATCGTACAGCCGAGCGATGTCTGATAAGATCGTTCGTTTCGTTGTCTTTTTAACCTCTGGAAGACTGATCCTGAATTTAAAGATGTCCTTGGCGGGATGCCACTGTATTCCCAACGTTTTAACGGTGTGACCTTCATCGAATGAGAATGGTAGTTGTATCTCTCTGTCCTCTGGCGAAACTGCTGACAATACTCTCTCGCTGTTGCTAGCCCATTTACGTAATGGAAAGCCTCCATGACTTAACATTGTAACTAGTTGGCGTTGCATTTCCGCAGCTTCCTCTTCTGAGTCTGCCCCATGTATGACATCGTCCACGTAGAAGTTCTCTCTAGCAATTTCAGATGCAACTGGGTAGTCATCTCGCTCGTCTGCCGCCAGTTGTTGAAGAGTCCGGACGGCTAAATATGGTGCCGCAGCGGTGCCAAACGTCACAGTTTTAAGACGATACACCTTTATATCTCCTCCTTCAATATCTCTCCATAAAATTAATTGATAGACAGAGTCTTCCGGACATACCCAAATCTGCCGATACATTTTATTAATATCTGCCACAAACACAATTTTATGTTTCCTAAATCGTGCAATGTGGTCGAAGACATCATCCTGTAAACGTGGGCCAACAAGGAGATGGTCATTGAGTGATGTGCCATCTGACGTTTTACAGGAAGCATAAAAAACAATGCGTAATTTTGTAGTTGAGCTAGACTGCTTTATCACTGCATGGTGGGGAACAAAATAGTGCGCCTGTTTCAATGATATAGGATCTACTTCAGTCATGTGGTCGAGTTCCTTGTACTCTTCAACTACCGCTTTGTATTCCTCATAAAAGGATGGATTTGATCGGAATTTTCTTTCCAGTTGCATATACCTAATCAGTGCCGAATTATAGGACATGCCTAACCTAGGACGTGTTCCTTCCTTAAATGGAAGTTGAACGGTGTATTTTCCATCTGCTTGACGTTGGTGTGTTCTGCAAAAGTGCATTTCGCACTGTTCTTCTTCGGCCGAAAGCATCTTCTTCCTTGGCACTTCCTCAAGTTCCCAGAATTTTTGAAGAATATTTTCCAGGTCACCATTAGTTGTTGTATGAAGAGATGTTACGGTTGCTTGATTGTCGGAGGATATGGGACCAGACAGAACCCATCCAAGCTCGGTGCGTTGGGCCATAGGGCTTCCTTGTTCGCCCTTGATGATACCATCGAGAAGGATTGACGGGTGGACGTCGCTACCAAGTAAAATGTCGATTTTGCTTGGTTTGTAGAATGTGGGATCAGCCAGTATGATATTTTGGAGATGGCTCCAGTATCCCCGGCAAATCTTTTGCATTGGTAGTAACGTTGTCACTTTGGGTGAAACCAATGCATTAAGCTGTAAGCTAAAGTTCTCGTTACATTGTGAGAATATAGTGAGAGCAACCTTGTGCTTCGATATGCTTGTGTTGGTTTCGCCAACACCTAGTATGTTTACGTAACTCTTCTCCCTTTTCAACTTCAAAAGTTTTACGGCAGACTCAGAGATGAAGGTAGCCTCCGATCCAGGATCAAGTAGCGCCCGCAGCAACAATGGTTGGCCATCGGTTGTGAAAACCTTTACGAGCGCTGTAGCCAGAAGAACAGTTTGGATGTTACCATTTTCTGCTATGTACGCATTGTGTGCTGACGCTGTTCTGATGGAAGAGCTTGGGTTATCTGATTGGTCCGAAACTAGAAGTTGATCAGAAGAGGAAGATGGTTGAGGAGGTGGCTGGATAGCCGCTGCTGAAGTTGGTTCATTGGCATGCATTGCATTAGCTGCGATATTCAAATGCAGTAAGGAATGATGCCTTTGGTTGCACTCTGAGCACGTGAAAGTGCTTGTGCAATTTTGGGTGAGATGCGTGTTTGACAAGCAGTTGAAACACAACTTATTCTTCCTAACAATATCCTGTCGTTTCTTTGGATTCAGTGCCTTAAACTTAAAGCACTTTCTAATTGAATGCATGCCCTGGCACATTGAACATTTTGGAATTGTAGAGTTGTGTGACCGCACTGTACTCGCCGTACCTCTTTTTGATTTTGCTTGAGACAAAGTTGATGAGGACTGCTCCAGGACGTCTAATGTTCTCGATCTCATTAGCAGAAAATCTTCAAGGATGCTGTATGTCGGATAGTCAACATAAGCCGAAATGTGCGATTCCCAATGACCCCTAGTACTAATCGGAAGTTTCTGTACCGTGTGATATATTAAAACATCTTCCCATGAATCGACAGGTACTCCTAGATTTTCGAGAGACTGCTTGGCTTCATTCGTGGTATCTAGCAACAATTTTATTTCATCGGAGGATTCCTGAGATAACTTCGGTTGTTCGAAGAGCAATTTAAATTGATTATCCTTGAGCAATCGTAAATTTTGATACCGCTTGACTAACGTCGCCCAAGCTGACTCAAAATTCCCATCGCTGATTGAAGTGTTTCTAAGTAAACGCTCAGCTTCACCGGATAGATTGGCCTTGAGATAATGCAACTTTTGCACATCAGATATTGAAGAGTTTTTAGTGACTAAACTCTCAAACAAACTCCTAAATTCGGGCCAAGTTTGGTACGAACCAGAGAAAGTAGGGATTTTAATAGGGGGAAGCTTTAATTCAACAGACGGGGCCTTTGTTCCTATTATCGAATTGTTTAGAAAACCCTGCGTTTGATTTTGGCTATCGCTATTTGTTAACTGCATCTTCAATTCGGAGGAATACCTGTAGTATAGCTCCTTCAATTTGTGAAAAGTACGCACGTCCATGTATTTGACCTTTGCTTCTTCACTAGGCGCCGCTACAATCTTTTGATGAAGAGATCTTGCTTCATCAAATGATTGTTCTAAGTGCTTTAAGCGTGCCTCATTCATATACACGGTTTTTTGCAATTTATCGAGCTTCGCGAATGCCTCGTAGTCAGCATCAAGCTCTTGCGAGATCGATTGAATTGAATCGATGAAATTAGAAATTTTCGTTTTACTCATAGTGAAGCGAAACCGAAGAATTTATTGAAGAACACACAACACACGATATATTATATATTATTGGGTTAGATCAACGAGGATCGATAAATTAATTATATTAATATTATAAAAATAATTGCCACACACCTGTTGTAAAGCGTTGCTCCCTCGCAGCACCAGTTTCTTCCAATCCAAATCAGCAGGAAAACACCAATAATCCGACGGCACCGAATTTACGTTGTGCAATTGAAATCGCGCGCAATTGCTGTTGATTCGTATAACACACGCACTATGATGGGTACTATTCGATTAACACTTTTATTGATAATTTTATTGTCTTTTGCACCAATATTGTCTAGATCCTTTATATCCTTAACATCCGGCTCGAAGGACCATTATGTGCCGTAAGGACATTAGCAAAATAACTAAGCACAAGGTGCAGTTCAAATTAAAAATCTAGACCAAACTAGTAGTGACCCACAGTGCACTATGCCAAGAAAATTAAAACAACAACGAAATTTTGTTTAAAGCGGAGATTTATTGTTGCCTACGTGATGGTACACTTGAGAATAAATTTCTTGTTGATGGACATCTCAAAAGAAACCTTTCATCCAGCTGTCCTTGGTCCATTTCATCTGGTTATTGACCCTGGTTTACGGGTCTTCCAGATTGCTATTTGCATTGCCGTTTTTTCCATCCATCAATATAAAAAAAACCGCTGAACTGCTACCTCCTATAGCTGTCGTGCATTGTTGTCGTTGCATCATGCTCAGCTGGCATAGACGAACGCATAGACAAAAGCATAGACGGCGCTTAGCTATGACGCATGTGTGTGTGACTAAGTTTTGTGAGTGGGAGGAGCTTTGACCAGAAAACATCGCATTTTTTGTGTATGCATTTTCGGTGCTTTCTCATTGTCATCTCATGTTTGAGACGCTGTTGTTGTTGTTGTTGAACATACCAGCTGATTTCGGTCATTTGCTCCTGAGCTGCACATGAGTTTGCCGTCGGCACTTTGATTTTATTGCAAGATCGGTAAAATTAATTTGCATTTGCCGACGGCAAATGCTATGCCGATAGTGGGTGGTTTGTTGCACCTTTTGTTGTGTTGCAACAATGCTGATGGAAAAAAATTTATTGCTCAAAGATGGTAACACCTACAGCAACATGTTGAGAAACAGACCTTTAATATGAGGGGTAAAAGATAATAGTGGCTCTAAAACTGTGCCAGTGAGGCCAACTTGAAAAGCCAAATGTCACAAAATAAAAAAAAACAATGAATATGCTGATGGAAAAATATTTATTGCTCAAAGATGGTAACACCTACAGCAACATGGTGCACAACCCTGGAAAGAGGAGAAACAGACCTTTAATATGAGGGGTAAAAGATAATAGTGGCTCTAAAACTGTGCCAGTGAGACCAACTTGAAGAACCAAATGTCACAAAATTAAAAAAAAAACAATGAATATGCTGATGGAAAAAAATTTATTGCTCAAAGATGGTAACACCTACAGTAACATGTTGAGAAACAGACCTTTAATATGAGGGGTAAAAGATAATAGTGGCTCTAAAACTGTGCCAGTGAGGCCAACTTGAAAAACCAAATGTCACAAAATTAAAAAAAACAGTGAATATGCTGATGGAAAAAAATTTATTGCTCAAAGATGGTAACACCTACAAAAAAATGTTGTACATCCCTGGAAAGAGGAGAAACAGACCTTTAATATGAGGGGTAAAATATAACAGTGGGTCTAAAACTGTGCCAGTGAGGCCAACTTGAAAAACCAAATGTCACAAAATTAAAAAAACAATGAATATGCTGATGGAAAAAAATTTATTGCTCAAAGATGGTAACACCAACAAAAAATTTTGTACATCCCTGGAAAGAGGAGAAACAGACCTTTAATATGAGGGGTAAAAGATAATAGTGGCCCTAAAACTGTGCCAGTGAGTCCAACTTGAAGAACCAAATATCACAAAATTAAAAAAAAACAATGAATATGCTGATGGAAAAAAATGTATTGCTCAAAGATGGTAACACCTACAGCAACATGTTGCACATCCCTGGAAAGAGGAGAAACAGACCTTTAATATGAGGGGTAAAATATAACAGTGGGTCTAAAACTGTGCCAGTGAGGCCAACTTGGAAAACCAAATGTCACAAAATTAAAAAAAACAATGAATATGCTGATGGAAAAAAATGTATTGCTCAAAGATGGTAACACCTACGAAAAATTTTGTACATCCCTGGAAAGAGGAGAAACAGACCTTTAATATGAGGGGTAAAAGATAATAGTGGCCCTAAAACTGTGCCAGTGAGGCCAACTTGGAGAACCAAATATCACAAAATTAAAAAAAAACAATGAATATGCTGATGGAAAAAAATGTATTGCTCAAAGATGGTAACACCTACAGCAACATGTTGCACATCCCTGGAAAGAGGAGAAACAGACCTTTAATATGAGGGGTAAAATATAACAGTGGGTCTAAAACTGTGCCAGTGAGGCCAACTTGGAAAACCAAATGTCACAAAATTAAAAAAAACAATGAATATGCTGATGGAAAAAAATGTATTGCTCAAAGATGGTAACACCTACAAAAAAATGTTGTACATCCCTGGAAAGAGGAGAAACAGACCTTTAATATGAGGGGTAAAATATAACAGTGGGTCTAAAACTGTGCCAGTGAAGCCAACTTGAAAAACCAAATGTCACAAAATTAAAAAAACAATGAATATGCTGATGGAAAAAAATTTATTGCTCAAAGATGGTAACACCAACAAAAAATTTTGTACATCCCTGGAAAGAGGAGAAACAGACCTTTAATATGAGGGGTAAAAGATAATAGTGGCCCTAAAACTGTGCCAGTGAGGCCAACTTGAAGAACCAAATATCACAAAATTAAAAAAAAACAATGAATATGCTGATGGAAAAAAATGTATTGCTCAAAGATGGTAACACCTACAGCAACATGTTGCACATCCCTGGAAAGAGGAGAAACAGACCTTTAATATGAGGGGTAAAATATAACAGTGGGTCTAAAACTGTGCCAGTGAGGCCAACTTGAAAAACCAAATGTCACAAAATTAAAAAAACAATGAATATGCTGATGGAAAAAAATTTATTGCTCAAAGATGGTAACACCAACAAAAAATTTTGTACATCCCTGGAAAGAGGAGAAACAGACCTTTAATATGAGGGGTAAAAGATAATAGTGGCCCTAAAACTGTGCCAGTGAGGCCAACTTGAAGAACCAAATGTCACAAAATTAAAAAAAAAAAAAACAATGAATATGCTGATGGAAAAAAATGTATTGCTCAAAGATGGTAACACCTACAGCAACATGTTGCACATCCCTGGAAAGAGGAGAAACAGACCTTTAATATGAGGGGTAAAAGATAATAGTGGCTCAAAAACTGTGCCAGTGAGGCCAACTTGAAAAAGCAAATGTCACAAAATTAAAAAAAAAAACAATGAATATGCTGAATATGCTGATGGAAAAAAATGTATTGCTCAAAGATGGTAACACCTACAAAAACATGTTTTACATCCCTGGAAAGAGGAGAAACAGACCTTTAATATGAGGGGTAAAAGATAATAGTGGCCCTAAAACTGTGCCAGTGAGGCCAACTTGAAGAACCAAATGTCACAAAATTAAAAAAAAAAAAACAATGAATATGCTGATGGAAAAAAATGTATTGCTCAAAGATGGTAACACCTACAGCAACATGTTGCACATCCCTGGAAAGAGGAGAAACAGACCTTTAATATGAGGGGTAAAAGATAATAGTGGCTCTAAAACTGTGCCAGTGAGGCCAACTTGAAAAAGCAAATGTCACAAAATTAAAAAAAAAAACAATGAATATGCTGAATATGCTGATGGAAAAAAATTTTTTGCTCAAAGATGGTAACACCTACAGCAACATGTTGCACATCCCTGGAAAGAGGAGAAACAGATCTTTAATATGAGGGGTAAAAGATAATAGTGGCTCTAAAACTGTGCCAGTGAGACCAACTTGAAGAACCAAATATCACAAAATTAAAAAAAAAAACAATGAATATGCTGATGGAAACAAATTTATTGCTCAAAGATGGTAACACCTACAGCAACATGTTGCACATCCCTGGAAAGAGGAGAAACAGACCTTTAATATGAGTGGTAAAAGATAATAGTGGCTCTAAAACTGTGCCAGTGAGGCCAACTTGAAAAACCAAATGTCACAAAATTAAAAAAAAAACAATGAATATGCTGATGGAAACAAATTTATTGCTCAAAGATGGTAACACCTACAGCAACATGTTGCACATCCCTGGAAAGAGGAGAAACAGGCCATTAATATGAGGGGTAAAAGATAATAGTGGCTCTAAAACTGTGCCAGTGAGGCCAACTTGAAGAACCAAATGTCACAAAATTAAAAAAAAAAACAATGAATATGCTGATGGAAACAAATTTATTGCTCAAAGATGGTAACACCTACAGCAACATGTTGCACATCCCTGGAAAGAGGAGAAACAGACCTTTAATATGAGGGGTCAAAGATAATAGTGGCTCTACAACTGTGCCAGTGAGGCCAACTTGAAAAACCAAATGTCACAAAATTAAAAAAAAACAATGAATATGCTGATGGAAAAAAATTTATTGCTCAAAGATGGTAACAGTTACAAAAAGATGTTGCACATTTCTGGAAAGAGGAGAAACAGGCCTTTAATATGAGGGGTAAAAGATAATAGTGGCTCTAAAACTGTGCCAGTGAGGCCAACTTGAAGAACCAAATGTCACAAAATTAAAAAAAAAAAATGAATATGCTGATGGAAAAAAAATTATTTCTCAAAGATGGTAACACCTACAGCAACATGTTGCACATCCCTGGAAAGAGGAGAAACAGACCTTTAATATGAGGGTTAAAAGATAATAGTGGCTCTAAAACTGTGCCAGTGAGGCCAACTTGAAAAACCAAATGTCACAAAATTAAAAAAAAAAATGTATTGCTCAAAGATGGTAACACCTACAAAAAATTTTGTACATCCCTGGAAAGAGGAGAAACAGACCTTTAATATGAGGGGTAAAAGATAATAGTGGCCCTAAAACTGTGCCAGTGAGGCCAACTTGAAGAACCAAATATCACAAAATTAAAAAAAAACAATGAATATGCTGATGGAAAAAAATGTATTGCTCAAAGATGGTAACACCTACAGCAACATGTTGCATATCCCTGGAAAGAGGAGAAACAGACCTTTAATTTGAGGGGTAAAATATAACAGTGGGTCTAAAACTGTGCCAGTGAGGCCAACTTGGAAAACCAAATGTCACAAAATTAAAAAAAACAATGAATATGCTGATGGAAAAAAATGTATTGCTCAAAGATGGTAACACCTACAAAAAAATGTTGTACATCCCTGGAAAGAGGAGAAACAGACCTTTAATATGAGGGGTAAAATATAACAGTGGGTCTAAAACTGTGCCAGTGAGGCCAACTTGAAAAACCAAATGTCACAAAATTAAAAAAACAATGAATATTCTGATGGAAAAAAATTTATTGCTCAAAGATGGTAACACCAACAAAAAATTTTGTACATCCCTGGAAAGAGGAGAAACAGACCTTTAATATGTGGGGTAAAAGATAATAGTGGCCCTAAAACTGTGCCAGTGAGGCCAACTTGAAGAACCAAATATCACAAAATTAAAAAAAAACAATGAATATGCTGATGGAAAAAAATGTATTGCTCAAAGATGGTAACACCTACAGCAACATGTTGCACATCCCTGGAAAGAGGAGAAACAGACCTTTAATATGAGGGGTAAAATATAACAGTGGGTCTAAAATTGTGCCAGTGAGGCCAACTTGGAAAACCAAATGTCACAAAATTAAAAAAAACAATGAATATGCTGATGGAAAAAAATGTATTGCTCAAAGACGGTAACACCTACAAAAACATGTTTTACATCCCTGGAAAGAGGAGAAACAGACCTTTAATATGAGGGGTAAAAGATAATAGTGGCCCTAAAACTGTGCCAGTGAGGCCAACTTGAAGAACCAAATGTCACAAAATTAAAAAAAAAAACAATGAATATGCTGATGGAAAAAAATGTATTGCTCAAAGATGGTAACACCTACAGCAACATGTTGCACATCCCTGGAAAGAGGAGAAACAGACCTTTAATATGAGGGGTAAAAGATAATAGTGGCTCTAAAACTGTGCCAGTGAGGCCAACTTGAAAAAGCAAATGTCACAAAATTAAAAAAAAAACAATGAATATGCTGAATATGCTGATGGAAAAAAATTTTTTGCTCAAAGATGGTAACACCTACAGCAACATTTTGCACATCCCTGGAAAGAGGAGAAACAGATCTTTAATATGAGGGGTAAAAGATAATAGTGGCTCTAAAACTGTGCCAGTGAGACCAACTTGAAGAACCAAATATCACAAAATTAAAAAAAAAAACAATGAATATGCTGATGGAAACAATTTTATTGCTCAAAGATGGTAACACCTACAGCAACATGTTGCACATCCCTGGAAAGAGGAGAAACAGACCTTTAATATGAGTGGTAAAAGATAATAGTGGCTCTAAAACTGTGCCAGTGAGGCCAACTTGAAAAACCAAATGTCACAAAATTAAAAAAAAAACAATGAATATGCTGATGGAAACAAATTTATTGCTCAAAGATGGTAACACCTACAGCAACATGTTGCACATCCCTGGAAAGAGGAGAAACAGGCCATTAATATGAGGGGTAAAAGATAATAGTGGCTCTAAAACTGTGCCAGTGAGGCCAACTTGAAGAACCAAATGTCACAAAATTAAAAAAAAAAAAACAATGAATATGCTGATGGAAACAAATTTATTGCTCAAAGATGGTAACACCTACAGCAACATGTTGCACATCCCTGGAAAGAGGAGAAACAGACCTTTAATACGAGGGGTAAAAGATAATAGTGGCTCTACAACTGTGCCAGTGAGGCCAACTTGAAAAACCAAATGTCACAAAATTAAAAAAAAACAATGAATATGCTGATGGAAAAAAATTTATTGCTCAAAGATGGTAACAGTTACAAAAAGATGTTGCACATTTCTGGAAAGAGGAGAAACAGGCCTTTAATATCAGGGGTAAAAGATAATAGTGGCTCTAAAACTGTGCCAGTGAGGCCAACTTGAAGAACCAAATGTCACAAAATTACAAAAAAAAATGAATATGCTCAAAGACGGTAACACCTACAGCAACATGTTGAGAAACAGACCTTTAATATGAGGGGTAAAAGTTAATAGTGGCTCTAAAACTGTGCCAGTGAGGCCAACTTGAAGAACCAAATGTCACAAAATTAAAAAAAAAACTATGAATATGCTGATGGAAAAAAATTTATTGCTCAAAGATGGTAACACCTACAGCAACATGTTGCACATCCCTGGAAAGAGGAGAAACAGACCTTTAATATGAAGGGTAAAAGATAATAGTGGCTCTAAAACTGTGCCAGTGAGGCCAACTTGAAAAACCAAATGTCACAAAATTAAAAAAAAACAATGAATATGCTAATGGAAACAAATTTATTGCTCAAAGATGGTAACACCTACAGCAACATGTTGAGAAACAGACCTTTAATATGAGGGGTAAAAGATAATAGTGGCTCTAAAACTGTGCCAGTGAGGCCAACTTGAAAAGCCAAATGTCACAAAATAAAAAAAAACAATGAATATGCTGATGGAAAAATATTTATTGCTCAAAGATGGTAACACCTACAGCAACATGGTGCACAACCCTGGAAAGAGGGAGAAACAGACCTTTAATATGAGGGGTAAAAGATAATAGTGGCTCTAAAACTGTGCCAGTGAGACCAACTTGAAGAACCAAATGTCACAAAATTAAAAAAAAAACAATGAATATGCTGATGGAAAAAAATTTATTGCTCAAAGATGGTAACACCTACAGTAACATGTTGAGAAACAGACCTTTAATATGAGGGGTAAAAGATAATAGTGGCTCTAAAACTGTGCCAGTGAGGCCAACTTGAAAAACCAAATGTCACAAAATTAAAAAAAACAGTGAATATGCTGATGGAAAAAAATTTATTGCTCAAAGATGGTAACACCTACAAAAAAATGTTGTACATCCCTGGAAAGAGGAGAAACAGACCTTTAATATGAGGGGTAAAATATAACAGTGGGTCTAAAACTGTGCCAGTGAGGCCAACTTGAAAAACCAAATGTCACAAAATTAAAAAAACAATGAATATGCTGATGGAAAAAAATTTATTGCTCAAAGATGGTAACACCAACAAAAAATTTTGTACATTCCTGGAAAGAGGAGAAACAGACCTTTAATATGAGGGGTAAAAGATAATAGTGGCCCTAAAACTGTGCCAGTGAGGCCAACTTGAAGAACCAAATATCACAAAATTAAAAAAAAACAATGAATATGCTGATGGAAAAAAATGTATTGCTCAAAGATGGTAACACCTACAGCAACATGTTGCACATCCCTGGAAAGAGGAGAAACAGACCTTTAATATGAGGGGTAAAATATAACAGTGGGTCTAAAACTGTGCCAGTGAGGCCAACTTGGAAAACCAAATGTCACAAAATTAAAAAAAACAATGAATATGCTGATGGAAAAAAATGTATTGCTCAAAGATGGTAACACCTACAAAAAATTTTGCACATCCCTGGAAAGAGGAGAAACAGACCTTTAATATGAGGGGTAAAAGATAATAGTGGCCCTAAAACTGTGCCAGTGAGGCCAACTTGAAGAACCAAATATCACAAAATTAAAAAAAAAACAATGAATATGCTGATGGAAAAAAATGTATTGCTCAAAGATGGTAACACCTACAGCAACATGTTGCACATCCCTGGAAAGAGGAGAAACAGACCTTTAATATGAGGGGTAAAATATAACAGTGGGTCTAAAACTGTGCCAGTGAGGCCAACTTGGAAAACCAAATGTCACAAAATTAAAAAAAACAATGAATATGCTGATGGAAAAAAATGTATTGCTCAAAGATGGTAACACCTACAAAAAAATGTTGTACATCCCTGGAAAGAGGAGAAACAGACCTTTAATATGAGGGGTAAAATATAACAGTGGGTCTAAAACTGTGCCAGTGAGGCCAACTTGAAAAACCAAATGTCACAAAATTAAAAAAACAATGAATATGCTGATGGAAAAAAATTTATTGCTCAAAGATGGTAACACCAACAAAAAATTTTGTACATCCCTGGAAAGAGGAGAAACAGACCTTTAATATGAGGGGTAAAAGATAATAGTGGCCCTAAAACTGTGCCAGTGAGGCCAACTTGAAGAACCAAATATCACAAAATTAAAAAAAAACAATGAATATGCTGATGGAAAAAAATGTATTGCTCAAAGATGGTAACACCTACAGCAACATGTTGCACATCCCTGGAAAGAGGAGAAACAGACCTTTAATATGAGGGGTAAAATATAACAGTGGGTCTAAAATTGTGCCAGTGAGGCCAACTTGGAAAACCAAATGTCACAAAATTAAAAAAAACAATGAATATGCTGATGGAAAAAAATTTATTGCTCAAAGATGGTAACACCTACAGCAATATGCTGAGAAACAGACCTTTAATATGAGGGGTAAAAGTTAATAGTGGCTCTAAAACTGTGCCAGTGAGGCCAACTTGAAGAACCAAATATCACAAAATTAAAAAAAAAAAATGAATATGCTGATGGAAAAAAATGTATTGCTCAAAGATGGTAACACCTACAGCAACATGTTGCACATCCCTGGAAAGAGGAGAAACAGACCTTTAATATGAGGGGTAAAAGATAATAGTGGCTCTAAAACTGTGCCAGTGAGGCCAACTTGAAAAAGCAAATGTCACAAAATTAAAAAAAAAACAATGAATATGCTGAATATGCTGATGGAAAAAAATTTTTTGCTCAAAGATGGTAACACCTACAGCAACATGTTGCACATCCCTGGAAAGAGGAGAAACAGATCTTTAATATGAGGGGTAAAAGATAATAGTGGCTCTAAAACTGTGCCAGTGAGACCAACTTGAAGAACCAAATATCACAAAATTAAAAAAAAAAACAATGAATATGCTGATGGAAACAAATTTATTGCTCAAAGATGGTAACACCTACAGCAACATGTTGCACATCCCTGGAAAGAGGAGAAACAGACCTTTCATATGAGTGGTAAAAGATAATAGTGGCTCTAAAACTGTGCCAGTGAGGCCAACTTGAAAAACCAAATGTCACAAAATTAAAAAAAAAACAATGAATATGCTGATGGAAACAAATTTATTGCTCAAAGATGGTAACACCTACAGCAACATGTTGCACATCCCTGGAAAGAGGAGAAACAGGCCATTAATATGAGGGGTAAAAGATAATAGTGGCTCTAAAACTGTGCCAGTGAGGCCAACTTGAAGAACCAAATGTCACAAAATTAAAAAAAAAAAAACAATGAATATGCTGATGGAAACAAATTTATTGCTCAAAGATGGTAACACCTACAGCAACATGTTGCACATCCCTGGAAAGAGGAGAAACAGACCTTTAATATGAGGGTTAAAAGATAATAGTGGCTCTAAAACTGTGCCAGTGAGGCCAACTTGAAAAACCAAATGTCACAAAATTAAAAAAAAACAATGAATATGCTGATGGAAAAAAATGTATTGCTCAAAGATGGTAACACCTACAGCAACATGTTGCATATTTCTGAAAAGAGGAGAAACAGGCCTTTAATATGAGGTGTAAAATATAATAGTGGCTCTAAAACTGTGCCAGTGAGGCCAACTTGAAGAACCAAATGTCACAAAATTAAAAAAAAAACTATGAATATGCTGATGGAAAAAAATTTATTGCTCAAAGATGGTAACACCTACAGCAACATGTTGCACATCCCTGGAAAGAGGAGAAACAGACCTTTAATATGAAGGGTAAAAGATAATAGTGGCTCTAAAACTGTGCCAGTGAGGCCAACTTGAAAAACCAAATGTCACAAAATTAAAAAAAACAATGAATATGCTAATGGAAACAAATTTATTGCTCAAAGATGGTAACACCTACAGCAACATGTTGAGAAACAGACCTTTAATATGAGGGGTAAAAGATAATAGTGGCTCTAAAACTGTGCCAGTGAGGCCAACTTGAAAAGCCAAATGTCACAAAATAAAAAAAAACAATGAATATGCTGATGGAAAAATATTTATTGCTCAAAGATGGTAACACCTACAGCAACATGGTGCACAACCCTGGAAAGAGGAGAAACAGACCTTTAATATGAGGGGTAAAAGATAATAGTGGCTCTAAAACTGTGCCAGTGAGACCAACTTGAAGAACCAAATGTCACAAAATTAAAAAAAAAAACAATGAATATGCTGATGGAAAAAAATTTATTGCTCAAAGATGGTAACACCTACAGTAACATGTTGAGAAACAGACCTTTAATATGAGGGGTAAAAGATAATAGTGGCTCTAAAACTGTGCCAGTGAGGCCAACTTGAAAAACCAAATGTCACAAAATTAAAAAAAACAGTGAATATGCTGATGGAAAAAAATTTATTGCTCAAAGATGGTAACACCTACAAAAAAATGTTGTACATCCCTGGAAAGAGGAGAAACAGACCTTTAATATGAGGGTTAAAATATAACAGTGGGTCTAAAACTGTGCCAGTGAGGCCAACTTGAAAAACCAAATGTCACAAAATTAAAAAAACAATGAATATGCTGATGGAAAAAAATTTATTGCTCAAAGATGGTAACACCAACAAAAAATTTTGTACATCCCTGGAAAGAGGAGAAACAGACCTTTAATATGAGGGGTAAAAGATAATAGTGGCCCTAAAACTGTGCCAGTGAGGCCAACTTGAAGAACCAAATATCACAAAATTAAAAAAAAACAATGAATATGCTGATGGAAAAAAATGTATTGCTCAAAGATGGTAACACCTACAGCAACATGTTGCACATCCCTGGAAAGAGGAGAAACAGACCTTTAATATGAGGGGTAAAATATAACAGTGGGTCTAAAACTGTGCCAGTGAGGCCAACTTGGAAAACCAAATGTCACAAAATTAAAAAAAACAATGAATATGCTGATGGAAAAAAATGTATTGCTCAAAGATGGTAACACCTACAAAAAATTTTGTACATCCCTGGAAAGAGGAGAAACAGACCTTTAATATGAGGGGTAAAAGATAATAGTGGCCCTAAAACTGTGCCAGTGAGGCCAACTTGAAGAACCAAATATCACAAAATTAAAAAAAAAACAATGAATATGCTGATGGAAAAAAATGTATTGCTCAAAGATGGTAACACCTACAGCAACATGTTGCACATCCCTGGAAAGAGGAGAAACAGACCTTTAATATGAAGGGTAAAAGATAATAGTGGCTCTAAAACTGTGCCAGTGAGGCCAACTTGAAAAACCAAATGTCACAAAATTAAAAAAAAACAATGAATATGCTAATGGAAACAAATTTATTGCTCAAAGATGGTAACACCTACAGCAACATGTTGAGAAACAGACCTTTAATATGAGGGGTAAAAGATAATAGTGGCTCTAAAACTGTGCCAGTGAGGCCAACTTGAAAAGCCAAATGTCACAAAATAAAAAAAAACAATGAATATGCTGATGGAAAAATATTTATTGCTCAAAGATGGTAACACCTACAGCAACATGGTGCACAACCCTGGAAAGAGGAGAAACAGACCTTTAATATGAGGGGTAAAAGATAATAGTGGCTCTAAAACTGTGCCAGTGAGACCAACTTGAAGAACCAAATGTCACAAAATTAAAAAAAAAAACAATGAATATGCTGATGGAAAAAAATGTATTGCTCAAAGATGGTAACACCTACAGCAACATGTTGCACATCCCTGGAAAGAGGAGAAACAGGCCATTAATATGAGGGGTAAAAGATAATAGTGGCTCTAAAACTGTGCCAGTGAGGCCAACTTGAAGAACCAAATGTCACAAAATTAAAAAAAAAAAAACAATGAATATGCTGATGGAAACAAATTTATTGCTCAAAGATGGTAACACCTACAGCAACATGTTGCACATCCCTGGAAAGAGGAGAAACAGACCTTTAATATGAGGGTTAAAAGATAATAGTGGCTCTAAAACTGTGCCAGTGAGGCCAACTTGAAAAACCAAATGTCACAAAATTAAAAAAAAACAATGAATATGCTGATGGAAAAAAATGTATTGCTCAAAGATGGTAACACCTACAGCAACATGTTGCATATTTCTGAAAAGAGGAGAAACAGGCCTTTAATATGAGGTGTAAAATATAATAGTGGCTCTAAAACTGTGCCAGTGAGGCCAACTTGAAGAACCAAATGTCACAAAATTAAAAAAAAAACTATGAATATGCTGATGGAAAAAAATTTATTGCTCAAAGATGGTAACACCTACAGCAACATGTTGCACATCCCTGGAAAGAGGAGAAACAGACCTTTAATATGAAGGGTAAAAGATAATAGTGGCTCTAAAACTGTGCCAGTGAGGCCAACTTGAAAAACCAAATGTCACAAAATTAAAAAAAACAATGAATATGCTAATGGAAACAAATTTATTGCTCAAAGATGGTAACACCTACAGCAACATGTTGAGAAACAGACCTTTAATATGAGGGGTAAAAGATAATAGTGGCTCTAAAACTGTGCCAGTGAGGCCAACTTGAAAAGCCAAATGTCACAAAATAAAAAAAAACAATGAATATGCTGATGGAAAAATATTTATTGCTCAAAGATGGTAACACCTACAGCAACATGGTGCACAACCCTGGAAAGAGGAGAAACAGACCTTTAATATGAGGGGTAAAAGATAATAGTGGCTCTAAAACTGTGCCAGTGAGACCAACTTGAAGAACCAAATGTCACAAAATTAAAAAAAAAAACAATGAATATGCTGATGGAAAAAAATTTATTGCTCAAAGATGGTAACACCTACAGTAACATGTTGAGAAACAGACCTTTAATATGAGGGGTAAAAGATAATAGTGGCTCTAAAACTGTGCCAGTGAGGCCAACTTGAAAAACCAAATGTCACAAAATTAAAAAAAACAGTGAATATGCTGATGGAAAAAAATTTATTGCTCAAAGATGGTAACACCTACAAAAAAATGTTGTACATCCCTGGAAAGAGGAGAAACAGACCTTTAATATGAGGGGTAAAATATAACAGTGGGTCTAAAACTGTGCCAGTGAGGCCAACTTGAAAAACCAAATGTCACAAAATTAAAAAAACAATGAATATGCTGATGGAAAAAAATTTATTGCTCAAAGATGGTAACACCAACAAAAAATTTTGTACATCCCTGGAAAGAGGAGAAACAGACCTTTAATATGAGGGGTAAAAGATAATAGTGGCCCTAAAACTGTGCCAGTGAGGCCAACTTGAAGAACCAAATATCACAAAATTAAAAAAAAACAATGAATATGCTGATGGAAAAAAATGTATTGCTCAAAGATGGTAACACCTACAGCAACATGTTGCACATCCCTGGAAAGAGGAGAAACAGACCTTTAATATGAGGGGTAAAATATAACAGTGGGTCTAAAACTGTGCCAGTGAGGCCAACTTGGAAAACCAAATGTCACAAAATTAAAAAAAACAATGAATATGCTGATGGAAAAAAATGTATTGCTCAAAGATGGTAACACCTACAAAAAATTTTGTACATCCCTGGAAAGAGGAGAAACAGACCTTTAATATGAGGGGTAAAAGATAATAGTGGCCCTAAAACTGTGCCAGTGAGGCCAACTTGAAGAACCAAATATCACAAAATTAAAAAAAAACAATGAATATGCTGATGGAAAAAAATGTATTGCTCAAAGATGGTAACACCTACAGCAACATGTTGCACATCCCTGGAAAGAGGAGAAACAGACCTTTAATATGAGTGGTAAAAGATAATAGTGGCTCTAAAACTGTGCCAGTGAGGCCAACTTGAAAAACCAAATGTCACAAAATTAAAAAAAAAACAATGAATATGCTGATGGAAACAAATTTATTGCTCAAAGATGGTAACACCTACAGCAACATGTTGCACATCCCTGGAAAGAGGAGAAACAGGCCATTAATCTGAGGGGTAAAAGATAATAGTGGCTCTAAAACTGTGCCAGTGAGGCCAACTTGAAGAACCAAATGTCACAAAATTAAAAAAAAAAAAACAATGAATATGCTGATGGAAACAAATTTATTGCTCAAAGATGGTAACACCTACAGCAACATGTTGCACATCCCTGGAAAGAGGAGAAACAGACCTTTAATATGAGGGTTAAAAGATAATAGTGGCTCTAAAACTGTGCCAGTGAGGCCAACTTGAAAAACCAAATGTCACAAAATTAAAAAAAAACAATGAATATGCTGATGGAAAAAAATGTATTGCTCAAAGATGGTAACACCTACAGCAACATGTTGCTTATTTCTGAAAAGAGGAGAAACAGGCCTTTAATATGAGGTGTAAAATATAATAGTGGCTCTAAAACTGTGCCAGTGAGGCCAACTTGAAGAACCAAATGTCACAAAATTAAAAAAAAAACTATGAATATGCTGATGGAAAAAAATTTATTGCTCAAAGATGGTAACACCTACAGCAACATGTTGCACATCCCTGGAAAGAGGAGAAACAGACCTTTAATATGAAGGGTAAAAGATAATAGTGGCTCTAAAACTGTGCCAGTGAGGCCAACTTGAAAAACCAAATGTTACAAAATAAAAAAAAACAATGAATATGCTAATGGAAAAAAATTTATTGCTCAAAGATGGTAACACCTACAGCAACATGTTGAGAAACAGACCTTTAATATGAGGGGTAAAAGATAATAGTGGCTCTAAAACTGTGCCAGTGAGGCCAACTTGAAAAACCAAATGTCACAAAATTAAAAAAAAAACAATGAATATGCTCAAAGACGGTAACACCTACAGCAACATGTTGCACATCCCTGGAAAGAGGAGAAACAGACCTTTAATATGAGGGGTAAAATATAACAGTGGGTCCAAAACTGTGCCAGTGAGGCCAACTTGAAAAACCAAATGTCACAAAATTAAAAAAAACAATGAATATGCTGATGGAAAAAAATTTATTGCTCAAAGATGGTAACACCTACAAAAACATGTTGCACATCCCTGGAAAGAGGAGAAACAGACCTTTAATATGAGTGGTAAAAGATAATAGTGGCCCTAAAACTGTGCCAGTGAGGCCAACTTGAAGAACCAAATGTCACAAAATTAAAAAAAAAAACAATGAATATGCTGATGGAAAAAAATGTATTGCTCAAAGATGGTAACACCTACAGCAACATGTTGCACATCCCTGGAAAGAGGAGAAACAGACCTTTAATATGAGGGGTAAAAGATAATAGTGGCTCTAAAACTGTGCCAGTGAGGCCAACTTGAAAAACCAAATGTCACAAATTTAAAAAAATCAATGAATATGCTGATGGAAACAAATTTATTGCTCAAAGATGGTAACACCTACAGCAATATGTTGAGAAACAGACCTTTAATATGAGGGGTAAAAGTTAATAGTGGCTCTAAAACTGTGCCAGTGAGGCCAACTTGAAAAACCAAATGTCACAAAATTAAAAAAAAAAACAATTAATATGCTGATGGAAAAAAAATTATTGCTCAAAGATGGTAACACCTGTAGTTTTAACGTCCGGAGAATAAAAAAGAGACGTGCTTATAGTTTGGAGTGTCTTTATTGAATCGTACATGTGGAGAAACAAATTATGAAGTAAAGGTAAATGTATGTGATCTGAAAGGTATTAGGTGGGAAGCGTAGTATGCTGAAAAGCACATTCCACACTCCAAGTATCGAATCAGGTAACGAGCCGTACTCGTCACACGACACGACACCCGGAATGTGCATTAGGGTGGGTCACTCTTATATGGAGAAAAAATTTTTTTTTTCTTTTTTACTTCAAATAGCAATTTAAATGTGCCACATGGTTATGGAAACTAGTTTAGAAAGTTTGATAAAAATCGGATGTTACCTTCTGCCTCCGGATTGGCCTTGAAATTCTGGAAAATTCAATAAAATTTATATTTCCGAAAACGTTTTTAACTATTTATTTTTAATTTATATTTTTATATTTTAATTTTTAATTTCATTAAATTGTAAAGTTATAGTAAAATGTTTTTCAGTTCTGAGATATACCTATATTTTATTTTACACGAAAATCCTTTTTACTGTCAAATTTCGGCATAAGTCTACGGGACTCGATTTTTGCTTTAATGAGACCTTCTCGCGCTGATTTTGTGCATAGACTCCCTGAGGCTTCAGTTACAGTTTTGACCGATCTTTCAACAGCTTGGGTATGGCAAGGTAAACGCAAAAAAGTTATTTTGTTGTCTTCTCCTTGAGCAATAAGAGATCCAAGTTCTTCGTTAGAGATTTTCTTCAGGATTGGTGGTTCTGTAACGGGAACCGTTTGCCAGTTAATAAGTTCGTAATAAACTTTTGCATCCATATTTACGGCTGGAACCTGGAATAACCTCAACTTTTGTGCATTTTCACAGCGTGCTTTCAGAATACGACGCAGAGCCAGTTCTCTGATATGTTTTTCAGAGTCTGTTAACATTGCTAGGAGAAGATTTTCAGGATGGGCGAAGTAACTGTTGCGTTGTATAACCGGGTCAATAACAGTCTTCAGTTCTGTTGTTAAATAACGACACCTCGATATAAGTTGATATAAATGCCTTCCTCCATCTTTGCAACTTGCGTGGCTTTTGATGTCGAACCATGTTGGAGCGTAAACTTTGACAACATAAGTTGCCAAGCAAACAAGTTTCTCAGAAGGGTCTGATGTTGTAATGTAAAGACGAAGAATCCGGTTAGCCCGTGTGAGCCACCTGGCATGAGACATTTTCCCAGGCGATTTGTTTACTAAGTCTTCAGGGCATTCACCACATACAACGGCCGATACTATTTTGTATAAATACAGTTGGTCAGAACTGAGATCTTTTTTGTCTATCAATGGCATTTGACCTGGAATATTTTTAAATTTTGCCACAGCCTTTTCTTCACAATTTTCCAAAGCTTTTCCGATTTCACCAGTAAATGTTCTTGGACCAGAAGTAGAACCATCAAGAAAAGAAAACAAATGCCGAAATGGCAACTCATTCATATGCAGTAAGCAAATTATCCACTGTAAGGGTCTGTTTAACGTTTTTTCTACTAATCTTATTACACCACCAAATTTTCCAACATTGACATTAGTTCCATCACATCCCATAGCCATTAAATAATCCAAATTTATATTTTCTGTTAAAAAAAAATCGAAGATTGCTCTTTCTATTGATTTAGCTGTTCCAATTGTTGGAGTGAGATAGCCCAAATATTTGCTATCTGGTTCTTTAATCAATGAAATATGTTCTTCAACAATGGTTTCTTTATAGTATTTTCCGCCTTTTTTCTTGGTGATCATTGTTTTATCTTTTCGGCCGTCAAAGTATAGCGCAGGTATTTGCCAAACCTTTTCTTTCTCAATGATGTTTTTTCGAGCTTTCTTTCTCTCCCTTCTCAATTTATTTTTATCAATAATAGGCATATTGGTTTCTTGCAAAATAACCGAGGCTATAGCTGAAGCTGCTCTATCTGATAGACCGTACCGATCACAAGTTTGAGACAGTGCAGAATACCTTAAAGAAACAGGAGATTCCTTCTTCAGTTTCATTATTTTTGCTGGTTGATAATCTTCACTTCCGCTGGACGAGGAGCTATCACACACAATAGATGAGGAAGAGGATGAGGACGAGGAGCTATTGATGATAGAAGCACTAGTAGTTACGACTTTGGTATTCGTCTGTGAGTGATTTTTTTGTGACATCTCCCGTTTGAGTTTCCTTTCTAGACCGTTTTGATTTTTCTTTGTTGTTACCACGTCTATGTTCCCAATAACCATTTTTCTTGCAGTTCTTTGGTCGGTAAGAAAACTTTGCTCGTTCGATGGGATTTTCTTTTCTTTATGACAAATACACTTTGTAAAATCTAAGCACTTACAAGAAGATATATCAAACAAAATCTTGCTGGAAGCCAAGAAGTCTTCTAATCGCTTTTTAGGTATTTTAGGATGAGATTTCAAAATATTTTTAAATTTAAGATGGTAAGCTTTAAGCATTTGTTGCACTCTTACGTGTGATGATGTCGGAAGTGAAGCTTTTTTCCATATATTTTCTATTTTTACGGCGACAACATCAGAAACTTCTTGAAAATTTGGTTCTTTTTTCGTATTTTTGTTCATTTTAATTTTAAGCCGCGTCCACTCGTAGCATTTCATAACTTCTTCATAAGTTGGAAGAACGTTATCTTTCAAGTCACTTGTATCACCAAATATAGGACATTTCCAAGCCTTTCGAGTACGATTCATTTTAAAAATCACAGTAACACACCTTTGCAGTAATTTAACACACCAGAACTTAACGACTAAAGGAATCTTATTGCAATTTGAAGTAAAGACTTTTTCAAAAAATATATGTTTACCGTAGTATGCCGTAGAAAAAAAAATTTAATTTATTTTTCCAAACCTTTCTGGAATGAAAAGGAATGTACTTGTGGCTGATTTGTAACTCTAAATGCAGCGGAAAATTTATTTGAGAAATAAAAATGGAAGAATACGATGTTAATACCTGATCCTATTACAAATTACTGATCATATTAGCAAAACAAAATATAATTTAAAGAATTTTCTACATTTATATAATAAATAAATAAAACTCACTTATTGCGAAACTTTAAGCCTAATCCGGAGGCAGTTACACTGTACCGATTGCAATAATATTTTATACATGTTATATTAGTCCCAATTGGCAACATATTATCGCTATTAGAACCCATAATTTAAAAAAAAAAATTTTGACCCACCCTAATGTGCATGTAGGCAAATAAACACACTACACCACCCTTTTTACAAAGAATGATCTTGGTATTATATTCTATTTAAACAAGATCATTTTTAATTAATTTTGTTTTTTTTTTTTTTCGATATCTTAAATCTATTATGAAAACAAATGAATAGACATTATTACTTATTATTACCTATTTATTATTAACATTTATATATCAACGACAATAATAGCTTAATCAATTATCTTTAAATTTAATTAATTTTTTTTTTTTTTTTTTTTTTTATTAACTATAAAAATAACATATATTTATGCTTTTTGCTAATGATATTTCCTTAGTCTATTCTTATGTACTATAGTAATTTTGTTATTTTCGTCTGTTATCGTACAGTTATGATTATTATCTATTTTTACTACTTTAAATGGGCCCATGTATAATTTATCTAGCTTATGTCCTGCATTATTTTCCAATAGTACTAGATCTCCTATAGCTAAGTCGATTTCTTTAAGGTTCCTATCGTACTGCCGTTTTTGGGTTATCTTTGACTGTTCTAACATGTGCCTAGCTCTATTTTGGGCTACCTGTAGTCTGTATTTTGCCTCCTTGTCATATGCGTCCATATTGTAAAGGGGGTCGATTTCAGGTTGCTGTAAGAAATCGATTGTATTTGGTATCTTTCCAAATACTAATTCAAACGGACAGTAACCATGCACTGTCGAGGGTGTGGTATTGTAACAATACGTAAAAGATGTAACCCATTCATCCCAATCATTTTTATCGAGGGATATGTATGATCTTATATATTCATTTAAGGTTCTGTGTACGCGTTCCACAGATCCTAATGTTTGATGATGATAGGCAGTAGAGTTTACCTTTTCGATCTTTAGGAGATCGCACAATTCTTGGAATAATTGGTTCATGTATTCTGTTCCCATGTCTGTTAGAATTTTCTTCATGAGCCCGTATGTTAGAATAAAACCATTAAATATTCCTTTAGCCACCGCTCTGGCACTCTTATTGTGTATTGGTATTGTAACTAAGTACTTAGTTAAGTCACACACTATAGTTATGGCGTATTCGTTACCATTTTCAGTTTTTGGTAATGGGCCAATAGTGTCTATTAATACTGTGTCAAAGGCACTTATTGGTGTGGGAGTAAGTATCAAGGTCTCTTTCGTTTTTAAAAATGATTTACTTTTTTTGCACTGCTCACACGCTTTGACATAACTTTTAATTTCTCTAGTCATGTTTTTCCAGTAGAAGTATTTTCTTATCTTATTAGCTAACCTCGTGATTCCTGGGTGGCCACCAAAAACAGGATCATCGTGGTATCTTTTCAGAATTTTTAGTTTTTCATCCTCGTCTTTTATAACTTTTATCCTAGGTGTAAACACAATTTCTAAACTTTTTAATAACGCGTTTCCTTTTTCTTTAAATTTATTTATCCGGATTTTATTAAATATTTCATCACCAAGTGACAACTGGAATCTCTTTATTCCTTTATTACCAGCTATTTTTTCAAGCTTTGGGAATAGTTGATCTAAATCAATTTTCCCATTGACAATAAAGTCGTTCCTTTTTATTGTACTTATTATTTGTTTGCCTTTCGTGATATTTAAGTTAAAGTCTTTGAGACTAAGGCGTTCAAATTTTCGTACTTCTTTTAAATTAAGTGCTTCATAAATTTTTAAGTTTTCAGACTGAGGGCTGTGAAGTATAGTGTTGGGCGTGTTTAGCTTTAAGTTATCCCTTTTCGATTGAAGCCTTGTAGTGACTTTCAAAATATTACTGGAAAGTTTTGGAATTTGTTTGATTTCAGAAAAATCTATGCGAGACAAAGCGTCGGCTGCATAATTTTCTTTTCCCCTAATATACTCTATTACGAAATCGTACTCCTCTAAATCTAATCTCATTCGTGTTAGTTTCGATGATGGATTTTTCATTGAAAAAAGGTAGGAAAGTGGTCTATGATCACTCTTAACTAAGAATTGTTTTCCATATATATATGGTTTGAAGTGAGTTATAGCCCAGTGAATAGCTGCTAACTCTTGTTCGATGGTTGACTTATTGCTTTCGCCTTTCGTGAAAGCTCTAGAAGCATATGCAACGGGTAGTTGTTTTCCTTTGTACTCTTGGCTAAGTACCGCTCCACACGCATGCTTGCTAGCGTCCGTTGTTATACAAAATTGCTTCTGAAAGTTGGGATATTGCAGAATATTCGGGCTAAGTAGGCAGTTTTTAAGATATTGAAATGCGGTTTCGCACTCATAAGTCCATGCAAACGATGTGTTCTTTCGAGTTAATCGTGATAGATGACGTGAATGCTCGGCAAAATTTGGTATAAAACGCCTATAATAGTTGCAGAAAGCAACGAATCTTTTCGTTTGATCGGCATTTTGAGGGGTCGGATAGTTAAGGACAGCGCTGAATTTGCTATCATCTGGAAGTATGCCCTTATCTGTACATTTATGCCCTAAATATGTCACTTCGTGACCGAAAAATGAGCATTTGTCCGGATGGAGTTTTAAATTGTATTTACGGCAAATAGAAAAAACATCTTTAAGGTTTTTTAACATGTGTTCCTCTGAGCAGCCCAGTACTACCAAATCATCCATGTACAGAAATGCCTGTTCTGGTGAGAGACCACTAAATGCTATGGACATCATTCGTTGAAAGGAATTTGGCGCTATTTTGATGCCATACGGGAGTCGGCTGAAACGAAATGACCCTTTGTCCGTAGAAAACGATGTTATATCTCTCGATTTTTCATCTAACTTGATTTGATGAAAGCCCGATATTAAATCAAGGCACGAAAAATATTTTGCCCTTCCTAGTTGGTCAAGAATATCATCTATTCTTGGTAATGGGAATTTATCCGCAATCAATTTTTTATTTACATTTCTAAAATCCACTACCAATCTCCACCGTTTCTCATTACTTCCTGGTAACGATTTTTTTGGTACCAGTAAGATTGGACTGTTATATTCCGAAGTTGATGGTTCAACTATGTCATCTTTGATTAGTTTATCAACCTGCTTCGCCATTTCTTCCTTTTGTGAATGAGGAATTCTGTAATTTTTTATATATACTGGTGATTCATCTTTTAGGCGTAGCTTTTGTGTGTAAAAATTATTACATGAAATTTTTTCTGATTCTAATGCGAAAACATCATTAAATTCGTTGCACAGGTCAGTCAGCTTTGATTTTACAAATTGAGGGAAGTTTTTTGATAATCTGACAAGAATTTTTTCTTTATGGCCCTTTTCCAAATTTTTATTTATGAGAATGTTATAATTAGACAGATCCTCTGTTATAATATTGGGATTGCTTAACGTTACATTATTATTTGTTGTATTGACTATGCGCACTAATGGTTTTTTCGCGTTTATTATCGTACTCGCAATATAAATTCCCGTTTTAAGTTCTTGGTTTGGTATCAAAAGTTCATCTTTTTCGGTATTAATTGAGATTTGTCTGATCACTTCTGACCTAGCGGGAATTGAAAATGAATTGGGACATGAGGATGTATGCATGGGTATAGCTACATTTTCTGGAAAGTTATCTGGGCGCAATATTAGCCAGTCTTGATGATACTGATAGTCTAGCACACAATTGTATTTTTTTATAAAATCAAGCCCAAGTATACCATCACTGGGTATAGGAAAATCCGTTCGTACTACTTGGAAGATTTGGGGTATAAGAATATTTTCAACTTTTAAATCTGCTTTAACTGTACCTATTGTATTAATTACCCCCTGTCCTATACCACTTAGTTCTTTTGTAGTGCCTTTATTAACGAATATACTATCATTAATTTGAGTTTCTTTTATAATTGAAACGTCTGCGCCGGTATCGATTAAAAAGTTTGAAAATTTGTTCGTTGATATCAGCTTTACTTTTATAAAGCTGCTGAGATTGAGATTTAGATTTAGTATTTTATTCGTAATATTTACATATTGTTTTGAGTATTTAGGGGTTCGTTCCAGTTTTCCGAACTTTGTTCTTCATTTATATATCGTATATTGTTTTGGTTGCCTCGACCATTTTGGCGGTAATGGCCATTGTTGTGTAAACTACCTCGACCTCGACCACGGCCTCTGCCACGGTTGAAATTTTGATATTGGCCGCGTGTACGGTTACGACCAAGATTATGCCAATATGTTTTGTTGTTATAATTGCTATTTTTATTAAAATATAAAATAGAATTTGGTTGACCAAAGGTTTCGGTACTACTATTGACAAACTTGGCTACAACTTCGTTCATATTATTGAATTGACCAGATTCCATTACAATTTTAATTTTTTTCGTTTGTGGCATTCTTTGTCATGGCACGTACCGCTGTTTGGGTAGAGTACTTCTCTGCTAACGCGATGGTTAACCCATCCGAAATATAAGCGTTGTTCAGAGATTTGGTCAAGTCCTCGATCTCATTAGCGTATGTGTTAGCAGACTTGTTATTTTGCTTTACACTCATGAGTTTTGCTGCCAGAACTTCAACTGACTCGCCTTTTATCGATTTTCTTAAGTTTGCAATAATTTGTTGCAACGAAGACTCATTTGCAATAAGGTTTCGTGCAGCACCTTTGAGTTTAGTTTTTACTAACTCAACTGCTACTTGTTCATGAGTCTCTTTTATCGAGTCTACCAAATTTAATGAATCCAAAAAACTTTGTAGGTTTTCAATTTTACCGTCAAAATCTGGTATTAATTTTGACGCTGTATTAAGGAACTCAATTTTGGTTTGTGACATTTTGGCAGTGTTATTTATATCCGTTTTGTTCAAATTAATCTGATTGTATAGATCTTTAGATTCTTCTAAGCCTACTTCTTCGTCTTCCTCACCGTCACTACTTTCAGCAGTGATATTATTTGAGCTCAATTCAGTTTCTAGAGAAAGTGGGACTTTTAAATGAATTTTCCTTTTAGTGAAAATTTTAAGTAATCTATCTCTAAAACTCCAGAATATATCTTGAGCTTCAGCTTTGTGTTCCTTTGTTAATTTAGTGTAGTGTACGTTTAGTACTGTTCTTATTTTGTTGAAGTTTTCTATCAGTACGTTGATATGTTTGTCTACAGTGTCACTCTTAATTTCAATATTTTTATTTAAACATTTATACGATCTATTAAACACTTGTCTACATACATCTATTTTTGACAGAATGTCTGTCCACTGTTGGCACATTGGAATGGGTCATTTATTTGATTACTTGTTTTATTTTCATTTTATTTTTATTTTTCTCAACGTAATAGGCTTGAATTATTTACAATCACTTATATCAATCATCTATATCTAAATTATCCGTACATTTGTTAATTTAATACTATCATAACTAATAATAAAAAAAAATTTTAAGGTATTATTATAACATAATAAAATTCTAGGCTGTACCTGTAGAAACGTCGCTCGGTGTAAATATGAGGAATTTTTGAATATGTTCTGCTATCGTTTTATGTTGCTTGGCTGGTAGTTTCTTATCTATCGAGATGTATTTAGTATTATTGTCGCTTCCAGATTACTGCTGAGATGATGATGAGTGTTATTTAAAGATGCACATTTGTTACTACGTAGTTGCACTGTTTGAATGTCTGTAGTGTTTTTTTTTTTTTTATTTTTCTTTTTTTATATTTGATTTATTGATGCCACCGACGCGGCACGCTGTATATACTTGCGTTTGATGTTTGCGCGATAAATTTTTAGGAGTTTATACAAAAAACTCGCGGCACATATTATTGCTATTATTATTATTGCAACGGTTGTCACACCAACTTGATTTGTATTTTCTATTTCTATTTCGTTCACTACATTTGCCTTTGGGTTTACAATTTTTGATTGCTGTTTACCCATTTTTGTTTCTTTTTATTAATTTTTTTTTTTTTTTTTTTTATTATTTAATTAATCGGATATTTTGTCACTATGTCACTTGTCACGGTCGCCATGTAGTTTTAACGTCCGGAGAATAAAAAAGAGACGTGCTTATAGTTTGGAGTGTCTTTATTGAATCGTACATGTGGAGAAACAAATTATGAAGTAAAGGTAAATGTATGTGATCTGAAAGGTATTAGGTGGGAAGCGTAGTATGCTGAAAAGCACATTCCACACTCCAAGTATCGAATCAGGTAACGAGCCGTACTCGTCACCCGACACGACACCCGGAATGTGCATGTAGGCAAATAAACACACTACACACCTACAAAAACATGTTGCACATCCCTGGAAAGAGGAGAAACAGACCTTTCATATGAGGGGTAAAATATAACATTGGGTCTAAGTCTGTGCCAGTGAGTCCAACTTGAAAAATAAAATGTCACAAAATTAAAAAAAAACAATGAATATGCTGATGGAAAAAAATTTATTGCTCAAAGATGGTAACACCTACAAAAACATGTTGCACATCCCTGGAAAGAGGAGAAAGAGACCTTTAATATGAGGGGTAAAAGATAATAGTGGCCCTAAAACTGTGCCAGTGAGGCCAACTTGAAGAACCAAATGTCACAAAATTAAAAAAAAAAACAATGAATATGCTGATGGAAACAAATTTATTGCTCAAAGATGGTAACACCTACAGCAATATGTTGAGAAACAGACCTTTAATATGAGGGGTAAAAGATAATAGTGGCTCTAAAACTGTGCCAGTGAGACCAACTTAAAGAACCAAACGGCACAAAATTAAAAAAAAAAAAACAATGAATATGCTGATGGAAAAAAAAATGATTGCTCAAAGATGGTAACACCTGCAGCAACATGTTGCACATCCCTGGAAAGAGGAGAAACAGACCTTTAATATGAGGGGTAAAAGATAATAGTGGCTCTAAAACTGTGCCAGTGAGACCAACTTGAAGAACCAAATGTCACATAATTAAAAAAAAACAAACAATGAATATGCTGATGGAAACAAATTTATTGCTCAAAGATGGTAACACCTACAGCAATATGTTGAGAAACAGACCTTTAATATGAGGGGTAAAAGTTAATAGTGGCTCTAAAACTGTGCCAGTGAGGCCAACTTGAAAAACCAAATGTCACAAAATTAAAAAAAAAAAACAATGAATATGCTCAAAGACGGTAACACCTACAGCAACATGTTGCACATCCCTGGAAAGAGGAGAAACAGACCTTTCATATGAGGGGTAAAATATAACATTGGGTCTAAATCTGTGCCAGTGAGTCCAACTTGAAAAACCAAATGTCACAAAATTAAAAAAAAACAATGAATATGCTGATGGAAAAAAATTTATTGCTCAAAGATGGTAACACTTACAAAAACATGTTGCACATCCCTGGAAAGAGGAGAAACAGACCTTTAATATGAGGGGTAAAAGATAATAGTGGCCCTAAAACTGTGCCAGTGAATGAATATGCTGATGGAAAAAAAGGTATTGCTCAAAGATGGTAACACCTACAGCAACATGTTGCACATCCCTGGAAAGAGGAGAAACAGACCTTTAATATGAGGGGTAAAATATAAAAGTGGCTCTAAAACTTTGCCAGTGAGGCCAACTTGAAAAACCAAATGTCACAAAATTAAAAAAACAATGAATATGCTGATGGAAAAAAATTTATTGCTCAAAGATGGTAACACCTACAGCAATATGTCGAGAAACAGACCTTTAATATGAGGGGTAAAAGATAATAGTGGCTCTAAAACTGTGCCAGTGAGACCAACTTAAAGAACCAAACGGCACAAAATTAAAAAAAAAAAAAACAATGAATATGCTGATGGAAAAAAAAAATGATTGCTCAAAGATGGTAACACCTGCAGCAACATGTTGCACATCCCTGGAAAGAGGAGAAACAGACCTTTAATATGAGGGGTAAAAGATAATAGTGGCTCTAAAACTGTGCCAGTGAGACCAACTTGAAGAACCAAATGTCACAAAATTAAAAAAAAACAAACAATGAATATGCTGATGGAAACAAATTTATTGCTCAAAGATGGTAACACCTACAGCAACATGTTGCACATCCCTGGAAAGAGGAGAAACAGAAATTTAATATGATGGGTAAAATATAACAGTGGGTCTAAAACTGTGCCAGTGAGGCCAACTTGAAAAACCAAATGTCACAAAATTAAAAAAAAAACAATGAATATGCTGATGGAAAAAAAATTTATTAAAATTTTATTGTTGCACATCCCTGGAAAGAGGAGAAACAGACCTTTAATATGAGGGGTAAAAGATAATAATGGCTATAAAACTGTGCCAGTGAGGCCAACTTGAAAAACCAAATGTCACAAAATTAAAAAAACAATGAATATGCTGATGGAAAAAAATTTATTGCTCAAAGATGGTAACACCTACAGCAACATGTTGCACATCCTTGGAAAGAAGAGAAACAGACCTTTAATATGTGGGGTAAAAGATAATAGTGGCTCTAAAACTGTGCCAGTAAGGCCAACTTGAAGAACCAAATGTCACAAAATTAAAAAAAAAAACAATGAATACCTATGCTGGTGAAAAAAAATGTATTGATCAAAGATGGTAACACCTACAGCAACATGTTGCACATCCCTGGAAAGAGGAGAAAAAGACCCTTAATATGAGGGGTAAAAGATAATAGTGGCTCTAAAACTGTGCCAGTGAGACCAACTTGAAGAACCAAATGTCACAAAATTAAAAAAAAACAATGAATATGCTGATGGAAAAAAATTTATTGCTCAAAGATGGTAACACCTACAGCAACATGTTGAGAAACAGACCTTTAATATGAGGGGTAAAAGATAATAGTGGCTCTAAAACTGTGCCAGTGAGGCCAACTTGAAGAACCAAATGTCACAAAATTAAAAAAAAACAATGAATATGCTGATTGAAAAAAATTTGTTGCTCAAAGATGGTAACACCTACAGCAACATGTTGCACATCCCTGGAAAGAGGAGAAACAGACCTTTAATATGAGGGGTAAAAGATAATAGTGGCTCTAAAACTGTGCCAGTGAGGCCAACTTGAAGAACCAAATGTCACAAAATTAAAAAAAAAAACAATGAATATGCTGATGGAAAAAAATTTATTGCTCAAAGATGGTAACACGTACAGCAACATGTTGCACATTTCTGGAAAGAGGAGAAACAGGCCTTTATTATGAGGGGTAAAAGATAACAGTGGCTCTAAAACTGTGCCAGTGAGGCCAACTTGAAAAACCAAATGTCACAAAATTAAAAAAAAAACAATGAATATGCTGATGGAAAAAAATTTATTGCTCAAAGATGGTAACACCTACAGCAACATGTTGCACATCACTGGAAAAAGGAGAAACAGACTTTTAATATGAGGGGTAAAAGATAATAGTGGCTCTAAAACTGTGCCAGTGAGGCCAACTTGAAGAACCAAATGTCACAAAATTAAAAAAAAAAAAAACAATGAATATGCTGATGAAAAAAAATTTATTGCTCAAAGATGGTAACACCTACAGCAACATGTTGCACATCCCTGGAAAGAGTAGAAACAGACCTTTAATATGTGGTGTAAAAGATAATAGTGGCTCTAAAACTGTGCCAGTGAGATCAACTTGAAGAACCAAACGGCACAAAATTTAAAAAAAAAAAATGAATATGCTGATGGGAAAAAAATTATTGCTCAAAGATGGTAACACCTGCAGCAACATGTTGCACATCCCTGGAAAGAGGAGAAACAGACCTTTAATATGAGGGTTAAAAGATAGTAGTGGCTCTAAAACTGTGCCAGTGAGGCCAACTTGAAAAACCAAATGTCAGAAAATTAAAAAAAAAAAACAATGAATATGCTGATGGAAAAAAATTTATTGGTCAACGATGGTAACACCTACAAAAACATGTTGCACATTCCTGGAAAGAGGAGAAACAGGCCTTTAATATGAGGGGTAAAAGATAATAGTGTCAATTGGGGACCTAAAATCCCTTATAGTTGGTTCCATGGCATCTTTGCTCGATGACAGACTAAAGAATGTGGCAACTAAGGCTGATGTCGAGGGAGTCTCTGTAGAACTCCAAGCAATACAAAACGACAATACATTGCTGCGTCACAAATTGCAGGAGATGGAAGCTTCGTACGCATCTTTGGAGCGAAAGGTAGAGATGTTAGAGAGAAGATCGATTGAGAGCAACGTTGTATTGCACATGCCTGTCGAAACAAACATCTTGCCAGAGGACAAAGCCCAAAACATATGTCTGCAACTTCTGGGAAGTAGTGATCTATCACTTATATCGGATGTCAGGGTTTTGAGGTCACACAACAACACTTCTAATGTAATTGTAAAATTAAAGAAGAAAGAAGACGTTCGCCGTGTGCTAAACAACGCAACTAGTCTAAGAGGCAACAAGGTATCGATTCACAGAGATTTCACTGAAGCTTCTCGTAACCGAAGGAAGACGTTGTTCAAGTTGAAATCGGACATCGAGAGCAAAAATAAAAACGCAAAACCTATTGTGATTGGAAATAAACTTAAAATAAGTAATAAAACATTCTTTATTGATAATAATAACAAAATCCGATGTGAGGGCTTTGACAGTGAATGTGGGATGTCACTCCTTCAGCAGATCGTGGACGTCAGTTCTACAGTGACAGATGCAACTGTCAGAAACGTAAACATTGAAGGTGGAAATGTATCGGGTGGAAACGCAAGTAGCAGTTCTTCGTCTTTGGAGCCTCACCATAATTTTTAATAATAATGCCGTCTGCCAAAACAACTTAAACAAAACAAAATTATGTAACAATCAAAATGAAGTTTATAGTAAAAATGAAGTAAATCAGGAAATAGTGTTATTTAACATATTAAGTTATAATGTTGCAGGCTTAAAGAACAAATTATTTTTTTCCAATTTTTTCAACTATATTAAAAGCTTTGACGTCTTTATGCTTTATGAAACTCATGTTTTAGCCGGGGAAGAAATTAGATTCAGTAGCATTTTTAGAGATTATGAAGTGAAATGGATCCCAGCAATTAAGTCCAGTTTGTTCGGAAGAGGTAGCGGCGGCGAACTGCTAGGCTATCGGAAATCTCTTAAGATGGTTGAAATAAGGTTTAGATTGGTGGAAGGAATCTACGTACTTGATGTAATCATCAATGGAGAAACCCTTTGCATCGTTCCAATTTATCTAAACTGCAGTCATTGGTTGCGCGACTACGACAGGCTCTCCGATGTTCTTCAGTCTTTAAATTCGCCGGATCTTCTGCTTGCTGGAGACTTTAACGCAAGGTTAGGGTTATCGCAAAACAATTTTGCAAGTGGTCATGTGTCATCATTTATACATGCAACGAGGAAATCAAAGGACGACCTATGTGATGGAAAGGGCGTGAAGCTATTGGAAACTGCTGACGCGTATGACTGCACGATACTCAATGGAAGCTGTAAAGGAGACATGGATGGTGAACTTACCTTTATTCGTGGAACTTCATGCTCCGTTATAGACTACTGCCTACTGAAGAACCAAATGTCACAAAATTAAAAAAAACAATGAATATGCTGATGGAAAAAAAATTATTGCTCAAAGATGGTAACACCTACAGCAACATGTTGCACATCCCTGGAAAGAGGAGAAACAGGCCTTTATTATGATAGGTAAAAGATAACAGTGGCTCTAAAACTGTGCCAGTGAGGCCAACTTGAAAAACCAAATGTCACAAAATTAAAAAAAAAAACAATGAATATGCTGATGGAAAAAAATTTATTGCTCAAAGATGGTAACACCTACAGCAACATGTTGCACATCCCTAAAAAGAGGAGAAACAGACCTTTAATATGATTGGTAAAATATAATAGTGGCTCTAAAACTGTGTCAGTGAGGCCAACTTGAAAAACCAAATGTCACAAAATTAAAAAAAAACAATGAATATGCTGATGGAAAAAAATTTATTGCTCAAAGATGGTAACACCTACAGCAACATGTTGCACATTTCTGGAAAGAGGAAAAACAGGCCTTTAATATGAGGGGTAAAAGATAACAGTGGCTCTAAAACTGTGCCAGTGAGGCCAACTTGAAAAACCAAATGTCACAAAATTAAAAAAAAAAACAATGAATATGCTGATGGAAAAAAATTTATTGCTCAAAGATGGTAACACCTACAGCAACATGTTGCACATCCCTGGAAAGAGGAGAAACAGACCTTTAATATGAGGGGTAAAAGATAATAGTGGCTCTAAAACTGTGCCAGTGAGGCCAACTTGAAAAACCAAATGTCAGAAAATTAAAAAAAAACAATGAATATGCTGATGGAAAAAAATTTATTGCTCAAAGATGGTAACACCTACAGCAACATGTTGCACATTCCTGGATAGAGGAGAAATAGGCCTTTAATATGAGGGGTAAAAGATAATAGTGGTTTTAAAACTGTGCCAGTGAGGCCAACTTGAAGAACCAAATGTCACAAAATTAAAAAAAACAATGAATATGCTGATGGAAAAAAATGTATTGCTCAAAGATGGTAACACCTACAGCAACATGTTGCACATCCCTGGAAAGAGGAGAAACAGACCTTTAATATGAGGGGTAATAGATAATAGTGGCTCTAAAACTGTGTCAGTGAGGCCAACTTGAAGAACCAAATGTCACAAAATTAAAAAAACAATGAATATGCTGATGGAAAAAAATTTATTGCTCAAAGATGGTAACACCTACAGCAACATATTGCACATTCCTGGAAAGAGGAGAAACAACCTTTAATATGAGCGGTAAAAGATAATAGTGGCTCTAAAACTGTGCCAGTGAGGCCAACTTGAAAAACCAAATGTCACAAAATTAAAAAAAAAACAATGAATATGCTGATGGAAAACAATTTATTGCTCAAAGATGGTAACACCTACAGCAACATGTTGCATATCCCTGGAAAGAGGAGAAACATACCTTTAATATGAGCGGTAAAAGATAATAGTGGCTCTAAAACTGTGCCAGTGAGGCCAACTTGAAGAACAAAATGTCACAAAATTAAAAAAACAATGAATATGCTGATGGAAAAAAAATTATTGCTCAAAGATGGTAACACCTACAGCAACATGTTGCACATCCCTGGAAAGAGGAGAAACAGACCTTTAATAGGAGGGGTAAAAGATAATAGTGGCTCTAAAACTGTGTCAGTGAGGCCAACTTGAAGAACCAATTGTCACAAAATTAAAAAAAACAATGAATATGCTGATGGAAAAAAAATTATTGCTCAAAGATGGTAACACCCACAAAAACATGTTGCACATTTCTGGGAAGAGGAGAAACAGGCCTTTAATATGAGGGGTAAAAGATAACAGTGGCTCTAAAACTGTGTCAGTGAGGCCAACTTGAAGAACCAATTGTCACAAAATTAAAAAAAAACAATGAATATGCTGATGGAAAAAAAGTTGTTGCTCAAAGATGGTAACACCTAAAGCAACATGTTGCAGATCCCTGGAAAGAGGAGAAACAGACCTTTAATAGGAGGGGTAAAAGATAATAGTGGCTCTAAAACTGTGCCAGTGAAGCCAACTTGAAAAACCAAATGTCACAAAATTAAAAAAAAAACAATGAATATACTGATGGAAAAAAATTTATTGCTCAAAGCTGGTAATAGCTACAGCAACATGTTGCACATCCCTGGAAAGAGGAGAAACAGACCTTTAATATGAGGGGTAAAAGATAATAGTGGCTCTAAAACTGTGCCAGTGAGGCCAACTTGAAAAACCAAATGTCACAAAATTAAAAAAAAAACAATGAATATGCTCAAAGACGGTAACACCTACAACAACATGTTGCACATCCCTGGAAAGAGGAGAAACCAACTTAACTTAAAGAACCAAATGTCAGAAAATTAAAAAAAACAATGAATATACTGATGGAAAAAAATTTATTGCTCAAAGATGGTAACACCTACAAAAACATGTTGCACATTCCTGGAAAGAGGAGAAACAGGCCTTTAATATGAGGGGTAAAAGATAATAGTGGCTCTAAAACTGTGCCAGTGAGGCCAACTTGAAGAACAAAATGTCACAAAATTAAAAAAACAATGAATATGCTGATGGAAAAAAAGTTATTGCTCAAAGATGGTAACACCTACAGCAACATGTTGCACATCCCTGTAAAGAGGAGAAACAGGCCTTTAATATGAGGGGTAAAAGATAACAGTGGCTCTTAAACTGTGTCAGTGAGGCCAACTTGAAGAACCAAATGTCACAAAATTAAAAAAAACAATGAATATGCTGATGGAAAAAAATTTATTGCTCAAAGATGCTAACACCTACAGCAACATGTTGCACATCCCTGAAAAGAGGAGAAACAGACCTTTAATATGAGGGGTAAAAGATAATAGTGGCTCTAAAACTGTGCCAGTGAGGCCAACTTTAAAACCAAATGTCACAAAATTAAAAAAAACAACGAATATGCTGATGGAAAAAAGTTTATTGCTCAAAGATGGTAACACCTAAAGCAACATGTTGCAGATCCCTGGAAAGAGGAGAAACAGACCTTTAATAGGAGGGGTAAAAGATAATAGTGGCTCTAAAACTGTGCCAGTGAGGCCAACTTGAAAAACCAAATGTCACAAAATTAAAAAAAAACAATGAATATACTGATGGAAAAAAATTTATTGCTCAAAGCTGGTAATAGCTACAGCAACATGTTGCACATCCCTGGAAAGAGGAGAAACAGACCTTTAATATGAGGGGTAAAAGATAATAGTGGCTCTAAAACTGTGCCAGTGAGGCCAACTTGAAAAACCAAATGTCACAAAATTAAAAAAAAAACAATGAATATGCTCAAAGACGGTAAAACCTACAACAACATGTTGCACATCCCTGGAAAGAGGAGAAACAGACCTTTAATATGAGGGGTAAAATATAACAGTGGGTCCAAAACTGTGCCAGTGAGGCCAACTTGAAAAACCAAATGTCACAAAATTAAAAAAAACAACGAATATGCTGATGGAAAAAAATTTATTGCTGAAAGATGGTAACACCTACAAAAACATGTTGCACATTTCTGGAAAGAGGAGAAACAGGCCTTTAATATGAGGGGTAAAAGATAATAGTGGCTCTAAAACTGTGCCAGTGAGGCCAACTTGAAGAACAAAATGTCACAAAATTAAAAAAACAATGAATATGCTGATGGAAAAAAAGTTATTGCTCAAAGATGGTAACACCTACAAAAACATGTTGCACATTTCTGGGAAGAGGAGAAACAGGCCTTTAATATGAGGGGTAAAAGATAACAGTGGCTCTAAAACTGTGTCAGTGAGGCCAACTTGAAGAACCAATTGTCACAAAATTAAAAAAACAATGAATATGCTGATGGAAAAAAAGTTATTGCTCAAAGATGGTAACACCTACAGCAACATGTTGCACATCCCTGTAAAGAGGAGAAACAGGCCTTTAATATGAGGGGTAAAAGATAACAGTGGCTCTAAAACTGTGTCAGTGAGGCCAACTTGAAGAACAAAATGTCACAAAATTAAAAAAACAATGAATATGCTGATGGAAAAAAAGTTATTGCTCAAAGATGGTAACACCTACAGCAACATGTTGCACATCCCTGTAAAGAGGAGAAACAGGCCTTTAATATGAGGGGTAAAAGATAACAGTGGCTCTTAAACTGTGTCAGTGAGGCCAACTTGAAGAACCAAATGTCACAAAATTAAAAAAAAACAATGAATATGCTGATGGAAAAAAATTTATTGCTCAAAGATGCTAACACCTACAGCAACATGTTGCACATCCCTGAAAAGAGGAGAAACAGACCTTTAATATGAGGGGTAAAAGATAATAGTGGCTCTAAAACTGTGCCAGTGAGGCCAACTTTAAAACCAAATGTCACAAAATTAAAAAAAACAACGAATATGCTGATGGAAAAAAATTTATTGCTCAAAGATGGTAACACCTAAAGCAACATGTTGCAGATCCCTGGAAAGAGGAGAAACAGACCTTTAATAGGAGGGGTAAAAGATAATAGTGGCTCTAAAACTGTGCCAGTGAGGCCAACTTGAAAAACCAAATGTCACAAAATTAAAAAAAAACAATGAATATACTGATGGAAAAAAATTTATTGCTCAAAGCTGGTAATAGCTACAGCAACATGTTGCACATCCCTGGAAAGAGGAGAAACAGACCTTTAATATGAGGGGTAAAAGATAATAGTGGCTCTAAAACTGTGCCAGTGAGGCCAACTTGAAAAACCAAATGTCACAAAATTAAAAAAAAAACAATGAATATGCTCAAAGACGGTAAAACCTACAACAACATGTTGCACATCCCTGGAAAGAGGAGAAACAGACCTTTAATATGAGGGGTAAAATATAACAGTGGGTCCAAAACTGTGCCAGTGAGGCCAACTTGAAAAACCAAATGTCACAAAATTAAAAAAAACAACGAATATGCTGATGGAAAAAAATTTATTGCTGAAAGATGGTAACACCTACAAAAACATGTTGCACATTTCTGGAAAGAGGAGAAACAGGCCTTTAATATGAGGGGTAAAAGATAATAGTGGCTCTAAAACTGTGCCAGTGAGGCCAACTTGAAGAACAAAATGTCACAAAATTAAAAAAACAATGAATATGCTGATGGAAAAAAAGTTATTGCTCAAAGATGGTAACACCTACAAAAACATGTTGCACATTTCTGGAAAGAGGAGAAACAGACCTTTAATATGAGGGGTAATAGATAATAGTGGCTCTAAAACTGTGTCAGTGAGGCCAACTTGAAGAACCAAATGTCACAAAATTAAAAAAACAATGAATATGCTGATGGAAAAAAATTTATTGCTCAAAGATGGTAACACCTACAGCAACATATTGCACATTCCTGGAAAGAGGAGAAACAACCTTTAATATGAGCGGTAAAAGATAATAGTGGCTCTAAAACTGTGCCAGTGAGGCCAACTTGAAAAACCAAATGTCACAAAATTAAAAAAAAAAACAATGAATATGCTGATGGAAAACAATTTATTGCTCAAAGATGGTAACACCTACAGCAACATGTTGCATATCCCTGGAAAGAGGAGAAACATACCTTTAATATGAGCGGTAAAAGATAATAGTGGCTCTAAAACTGTGCCAGTGAGGCCAACTTGAAGAACAAAATGTCACAAAATTAAAAAAACAATGAATATGCTGATGGAAAAAAAATTATTGCTCAAAGATGGTAACACCTACAGCAACATGTTGCACATCCCTGGAAAGAGGAGAAACAGACCTTTAATAGGAGGGGTAAAAGATAATAGTGGCTCTAAAACTGTGTCAGTGAGGCCAACTTGAAGAACCAATTGTCACAAAATTAAAAAAAAACAATGAATATGCTGATGGAAAAAAAATTATTGCTCAAAGATGGTAACACCCACAAAAACATGTTGCACATTTCTGGGAAGAGGAGAAACAGGCCTTTAATATGAGGGGTAAAAGATAACAGTGGCTCTAAAACTGTGTCAGTGAGGCCAACTTGAAGAACCAATTGTCACAAAATTAAAAAAAAACAATGAATATGCTGATGGAAAAAAAGTTGTTGCTCAAAGATGGTAACACCTAAAGCAACATGTTGCAGATCCCTGGAAAGAGGAGAAACAGACCTTTAATAGGAGGGGTAAAAGATAATAGTGGCTCTAAAACTGTGCCAGTGAGGCCAACTTGAAAAACCAAATGTCACAAAATTAAAAAAAAAACAATGAATATACTGATGGAAAAAAATTTATTGCTCAAAGCTGGTAATAGCTACAGCAACATGTTGCACATCGCTGGAAAGAGGAGAAACAGGCCTTTAATATGAGGGGTAAAAGATAATAGTGGCTCTAAAACTGTGCCAGTGAGGCCAACTTGAAGAACAAAATGTCACAAAATTAAAAAAACAATGAATATGCTGATGGAAAAAAAGTTATTGCTCAAAGATGGTAACACCTACAGCAACATGTTGCACATCCCTGTAAAGAGGAGAAACAGGCCTTTAATATGAGGGGTAAAAGATAATAGTGGCTCTAAAACTGTGCCAGTGAGGCCAACTTGAAGAACAAAATGTCACAAAATTAAAAAAACAATGAATATGCTGATGGAAAAAAAGTTATTGCTCAAAGATGGTAACACCTACAGCAACATGTTGCACATCCCTGTAAAGAGGAGAAACAGGCCTTTAATATGAGGGGTAAAAGATAACAGTGGCTCTTAAACTGTGTCAGTGAGGCCAACTTGAAGAACCAAATGTCACAAAATTAAAAAAAACAATGAATATGCTGATGGAAAAAAATTTATTGCTCAAAGATGCTAACACCTACAGCAACATGTTGCACATCCCTGAAAAGAGGAGAAACAGACCTTTAATATGAGGGGTAAAAGATAATAGTGGCTCTAAAACTGTGCCAGTGAGGCCAACTTTAAAAACCAAATGTCACAAAATTAAAAAAAACAACGAATATGCTGATGGAAAAAAATTTATTGCTCAAAGATGGTAACACCTAAAGCAACATGTTGCAGATCCCTGGAAAGAGGAGAAACAGACCTTTAATAGGAGGGGTAAAAGATAATAGTGGCTCTAAAACTGTGCCAGTGAGGCCAACTTGAAAAACCAAATGTCACAAAATTAAAAAAAAACAATGAATATACTGATGGAAAAAAATTTATTGCTCAAAGCTGGTAATAGCTACAGCAACATGTTGCACATCCCTGGAAAGAGGAGAAACAGACCTTTAATATGAGGGGTAAAAGATAATAGTGGCTCTAAAACTGTGCCAGTGAGGCCAACTTGAAAAACCAAATGTCACAAAATTAAAAAAAAAACAATGAATATGCTCAAAGACGGTAAAACCTACAACAACATGTTGCACATCCCTGGAAAGAGGAGAAACAGACCTTTAATATGAGGGGTAAAATATAACAGTGGGTCCAAAACTGTGCCAGTGAGGCCAACTTGAAAAACCAAATGTCACAAAATTAAAAAAAACAACGAATATGCTGATGGAAAAAAATTTATTGCTGAAAGATGGTAACACCTACAAAAACATGTTGCACATTTCTGGAAAGAGGAGAAACAGGCCTTTAATATGAGGGGTAAAAGATAATAGTGGCTCTAAAACTGTGCCAGTGAGGCCAACTTGAAGAACAAAATGTCACAAAATTAAAAAAACAATGAATATGCTGATGGAAAAAAAGTTATTGCTCAAAGATGGTAACACCTACAGCAACATGTTGCACATCCCTGTAAAGAGGAGAAACACACCTTTAATATGAGTGGTAAAAGGTCATAGTGGCTCTAAAACTGTGCCAGTGAGACCAACTTGAAGAACCAAATGTCACAAAATTAAAAAAAAAACAATGAATATGATGATGGAAAAAAATTTATTGCTCAAAGATGGTAACACCTACAGCAACATGTTGCACATCCCTGGAAAGAGGAGAAACAGACCTTTAATATGAGGGGTAAAAGATAATAGTGGCTCTAAAACTGTGCCAGTGAGGCCAACTTGAAAAACCAAATGTCACAAAATTAAAAAAAACAACGAATATGCTGATGGAAAAAAATTTATTGCTCAAAGATGGTAACACCTACAAAAACATGTTGCACATTTCTGGAAAGAGGAGAAACAGGCCTTTAATATGAGGGGTAAAAGATAACAGTGGCTCTAAAACTGTGTCAGTGAGGCCAACTTGAAGAACCAAATGTCACAAAATTAAAAAAAACAATGAATATGCTGATGGAAAAAAATTTATTGCTCAAAGATGCTAACACCTACAGCAACATGTTGCACATCCCTGAAAAGAGGAGAAACAGACCTTTAATATGAGGGGTAAAAGATAATAGTGGCTCTAAAACTGTGCCAGTGAGGCCAACTTTAAAAACCAAATGTCACAAAATTAAAAAAAAAAATGAATATGCTCATGGAAAAAAATTTATTGCTCAAAGATGGTAACACCTACAGCAACATGTTGAGAAACAGACCTTTAATATTAGGGGTAAAAGATAATAGTGGCTCTAAAACTGGAAAGAGGAGAAACAGACCTTTATTATGAGGGGTAAAAGATAACAGTGGCTCTAAAACTGTGCCAGTGAGGCCAACTTGAAAAACCAAATGTCACAAACTTAAAAAAAAACAATGAATATGCTGATGGAAAAAAATGTATTGCTCAAAGATGGTAACACCTACAAAAACATGTTGCAGGAGAAACAGACCTTTAATATGAGCGGTAAAAGATCATAGTGGCTCTAAAACTGTGCCAGTGAGACCAACTTGAAGAACCAAATGTCACAAAATTAAAAAAAAAAACAATGAATATGATGATGGAAAAAAATTTATTTGCTCAAAGATGGTAACACCTACAGCAACATGTTGCACATCCCTGGAAAGAGGAGAAACAGACCTTTAATATGGGTAATAGTGGCTCTAAAACTGTGCCAGTGAGGCCAACTTGAAAAACCAAATGTCACAAAATTAAAAAAAACAACGAATATGCTGATGGAAAAAAATTTATTGCTCAAAGATGGTAACACCTACAAAAACATGTTGCACATTTCTGGAAAGAGGAGAAACAGACCTTTAATATGAGGGATAATAGATAATAGTGGCTCTAAAACTGTGTCAGTGAGGCCAACTTGAAGAACCAAATGTCACAAAATTAAAAAAAACAATGAATATGCTGATGGAAAAAAATGTATTGCCCAAAGATGGTAACACCTACAGCAACATGTTGAGAAACAGACCTTTAATATGAGGGGTAAAAGATAATAGTGGCTCTAAAACTGGAAAGAGGAGAAACAGACCTTTATTATGAGGGGTAAAATATAACAGTGGCTCTAAAACTGTGCCAGTGAGGCCAACTTGAAAAACCAAATGTCACAAAATTAAAAAAAAAAAATGAATATGCTGATGGAAAAAAATTTATTGCTCAAAGATGGTAACACCTACAGCAACATGTTGAGAAACAGACCTTTAATATGAGGGGTAAAAGATAATAGCGGCTCTAAAACTGGAAAGAGGAGAAACAGACCTTTATTATGAGGGGTAAAAGATAACAGTGGCTCTAAAACTGTGCCAGTGAGGCCAACTTGAAAAACCAAATGTCACAAAATTAAAAAAAAACAATGAATATGCTGACGGAAAAAAATTTATTGCTCAAAGATGGTAACACCTACAGCAACATGTTGCACATCCCTGGAAAGAGGAGAAACAGACCTTTAATATAAGGGGTAAAAGATAATAGTGGCTCTAACTGTGCCAATGAGACCAACTTAGAGAACCAAACGGCACAAAATTAAAAAAAAAAAAAACAATGAATATGCTGATGGAAAAAAAATGATTGCTCAAAGATGGTAACACCTCCAGCAACATGTTGCACATCCCTGGAAAGAGGAGAAACAGACCTTTAATATGAGGGGTAAAAGATAATAGTGGCTCTAAAACTGTGCCAGTGAGGCCAACTTGAAAAACCAAATGTCAGAACATTAAAAAAAAACAATGAATATGCTGATGGAAAAAAATTTAATGCTCAAAGATGGTAACACCTACAAAAACATGTTGCACATTCCTGGAAAGAGGAGAAACAGGTATTTAATATGAGGGGTAAAAGATAATAGTGGCTCTAAAACTGTGCCAGTGAGGCCAACTTGAAAAACCAAATGTCAGAAAATTAAAAAAAAAAACAATGAATATGCTGATGGAAAAAAATTTATTGCTCAAAGATGGTAACACCTACAAAAACATGTTGCACATTCCTGGAAAGAGGAGAAACAGGCCTTTAATATGAGGGGTAAAAGATAATAGTGGTTTTAAAACTGTGCCAGTGAGGCCAACTTGAAGAACCAAATGTCACAAAATTAAAAAAAACAATGAATATGCTGATGGAAAAAAATTTATTGCTCATAGATGGTAGCACCTACAGCAACATGTTGCACATCCCTGGCAAGAGGAGAAACAGACCTTTAATATGAGGGGTAAAAGATAATAGTGGCTCTAAAACTGTGCCAGTGAGGCCAACTTGAAAAACCAAATGTCACAAAATTAAAAAAAAACAACGAATATGCTGATGGAAAAAAATGTATTGCTCAAAGATGGTAACACCTACAAAAACATGTTTCATATCCCTGTAAATAGGAGAAACAGACCTTTAATATGAGGGGTAAAAGATCATAGTGGCTCTAAAACTGTGCCAGTGAGACCAACTTGAAGAACCAAATGTCACAAAATTAAAAAAAAAAAAAAACAATGAATATGATGATGGAAAAAAATTTATTGATCAAAGATGGTAACACCTACAGCAACATGTTGCACATCCCTGGAAAGAGGAGAAACAGACCTTTAATATGGATAATAGTGGCTCTAAAACTGTGCCAGTGAGGCCAACTTGAAAAACCAAATGTCACAAAATTAAAAAAAACAACGAATATGCTGATGGAAAAATATTTATTGCTCAAAGATGGCAACACCTACAAAAACATGTTGCACATTTATGGAAAGAGGAGAAACAGACCTTTAATATGAGGGGTAATAGATAATAGTGGCTTTAAAACTGTGTCAGTGAGGCCAACTTGAAGAACCAAATGTCACAAAATTAAAAAAAAACAATGAATATGTTGATGGAAAAAAATTTATTGCTCAAAGATGGTAACACCTACAGCAACATGTTGCACATCCCTGAAAAGAGGAGAAACAGGCCTTTAATATGAGGGGTAAAAGATACCAGTGGCTCTAAAACTGTGCCAGTGAGGCCAACTTTAAAAACCAAATGTCACAAAATTAAAAAAAAAAACAATGAATATGCTGATGGAAAAAAATTTATTGCTCAAAGATGGTAACACCTAAAGCAACATGTTGCACATCCCTGGAAAGAGGAGAAATAGACCTTTAATATGAGGGGTAAAAGATAATAGTGGCTCTAAAACTGTGACAGTGAGGCCAACTTGAAAAACCAAATGTCACAAAATTAAAAAACACAATGAATATGCTGATGGAAAAAAATTTATTGCTCAAAGATGGTAACACCTACAGCAACATGTTGCACATTGTTGAAAATCATCTACATTCTACATCATCAATACCAATAAACTAAGAACTCTCTTTCTCTTTCTTTCACATACCTACATATTTTGAATTTACTTTGTATTGTATTTTTCTTTTACTATTATTATTCCTACATAATTATGTTGAATCCAGTATTCATTTTTCTTTCGTCAGAAGCGGATCAATAAATATTATATTTCTTTGCGTTAGTCTTGGCCTTTCTGTTCTTTATCGTCGGGAATTTACACGTGTTCCACACGTTTTACTTCATGGTGCCGAAACCCGGGAAGAAAGGTGTACGGAGACAAGAAATATAAAGTAAAGAAATTTTGAAAGGTTTACTCGAATAGTTTTTTGGTACCCTCTTAAATTCACGAATTTAAAATAATGGAGCTGTCCGCACGGTCTGCTTACAGAGGCCAAGTTACCAAAATTGTTAAATCCGCGTGCGAGTTTCTAAATTCCGAAGAATCTAAATTAAACCAGGAAGATAAGATCGACGAAATAGAAGAGACTCTCTTAGCGTACATTCAACGTTTGACAGCAGCGCACGAGAGTCTCATGAATGCCAATCAGGAAATAAAGAGCAAGAATCTTCTTAAAGTAGACGACCTGGACAGAGAGCTGGAAAAAATTGCGGACTATCAAGATTTAGCAGTAGGTACGATTGCACGTTTAAACTCCCGACTGCTTAAGGCTCGGCAGAAGCAAGCGCCAGTTGCAGTGAATCTGGAATCGCAGTCTCCGTACCAGAATATGTCAACTGTCCAGAACTGTTCCATTAAGCTTCCTGTTTTACCCCTAAAAAAGTTCGATGGTAAATTTCAGGATTGGCTACCATTTTGGGAGCAGTTTCGGACAGCGGTACACGAGAACAGGAATTTGTCATCATCCGATAGGTTCAGTTACCTCGAATCTGTATTAGAGGGCAGCGCAAAAAAAATTATTGCGGGTTTTACCCCTTCAGAAATTTGTTACGATGCTGCCATCTCACTTCTCCAGGAGCAGTATGGGGATACCGAAAGACTCGTCGATAAGCAAATGCAACAGTTGATATCTCTTCGCCCTATTCACTTAAAATCTGACGTCACTGGTTTGCGAAATCTGTACAACTCAGTTACATCATGTAGCCGCACACTTACTTCTTTGCAAATACCCTCACACCAATACTTCGTTATGCTTAAATCAATTTTGCTTCGTTGCTTACCCACCGATCTTCGTGTTGACTACTACCGCACAGTAGAAGAAGATAACGATGTTGACGACGCGAACAATTCTTCACATGATGGGGCTTCTACTCTTTCTAGCATTGGAGATAAGCAGGTGCAGGGCATAATGCGCTTTTTAAAGAAGGAGGTGGAATCACTCGAAAGAAGCCGAGTTGTCTCTGTCGTTGCAAATGGTAAACAAGCAACATCCAGTACTGCAGTTAGCCTATTTTCGGTGAGCGACAAGGATGCATGTTTGTTTTGCACATCTACCAAGCATAGCTCAAAAGAATGTGACAGTGATATTACAGTTGTAGAGAAAAGAGAAATCTTGCGAAAAGGTGGCCGATGTTTTCGTTGTGCTAAACTCGGGCATTCTTCAAAAAAATGTCGAAGCTCAAAGTGGATTTCGTGCAAAAAATGCAAAGGCAAGCATATGACGTCAATGTGTGATCCATCGTTAGGAAAAAGTAAAAGCGCACCGGTAGTCTCATCGGAGTATAGTGACATTGATAATCGAAACCATCTGAGTTTGTGTGCTTGCAATTCCGTGGTGCAAAGTTCAACTGTCTTTTTGAAGACAGCTCGGGGCATTGCCGTAGCTCCGAGCCAGCAAAAAAAATTATTAATTCGTTTTATTATTGACGGCGGCAGTCAACATTCCTACATTCGCGAGAGTGTGGTACAGAAACTTAACCTGGTTTCTATTGGCGAAGTAAACATTGCCGTCATTCCGTTTGGAAGTAAGGACAAGGCTCCAAACCAAAAGTTGAAAGTAGTAAAGCTCGTCATGCAAAGTCAGTTCAGCAACAAAAGCGTGGAAATTAAGCCTGTGGTTGTGCCAGACATCTGTGTCGATGTACTCTGCGCACCTGACAGTTCGTGCTCCACGTTCCAAGGACTTCGATTGGCTGATTCTCAACAAGTTTCCATCGAGACAGAAGAGGGTCTTAGTGTTCTCATCGGATCTGACTTTTATTGGAGCGTTGTGACCGGCAAACAACGACGAGTGTCTCCAGGTTTGCGAGCAGTGGAAACGATATTTGGATGGACAATACAGGGACCACATTCGACGTCTGGTAAGAGTTTTGTTTCAACCAGTAACTTATGCTCCTCGTATATTCTCAGTACCAATTTAATGCTGCCTGTTCTCAATGATGACGACATCAAATCCTTTTGGGCACTGGAAACCATCGGCATTCGAAGTGAAGTAGAGGAAAACGAATACCTAGCCGAGAGTTTGATCAACCAATGCATTACCAAACGATGCCAACGCTACGAGGCTACACTTCCGTGGAAAAATCCAAACGTTTTGATGGTCTGCAACAGGAAAAATGCTATAAATAGATTGAATTTGCTTTCAAGACGGCTATTGAGGACACCCGAGAAATTTAAGGAGTATGATGCTGCAATACGTCAGTTGGTTTCGGATGGTGTCGCTGAACTTGTTCCACACGGTAAGAAAATTTCTAATCGCATATTTTATCTTCCGCACCGGCCAGTCTATAAGGCTGAAAGCACAACAACGAAAATGCGGATTGTGTTTGATGCGTCTGCCTGCACAGAGGATATTCCTTCTCTAAATGAGCAGCTACACGTGGGTGCGAATTTGCTGCCAGATGTCCTGAAGGTACTGCTTAATTTCCGTTTGGGACGTTTTGGTGTTGTGGCAGATGTAGAAAAGGCTTTCTTACAAATACTTCTTAATGAGAGAGATCGCGACAGCCACCGTTTTATTTGGTTCTCACAACAATCGTCGGTAGTTCAGTCTCCAGTATATGAGGACTACAGGATGACCAGGGTCACTTTTGGGGTTAATTGCAGCCCATTCCTCTTAACCGCGACTTTGCGCCTACATTTGGCTCGCGAAAAGCATCGTTTTCATTCTACGTGCGAAGTCCTCAAAAATAGCTTTTATATGGATGATCTGATACTGAGCGTCGACTCTGAAGAAGAAGGTGAACGAATCAGCCAAGAAGCCGTATTGATCTTGAGAAACGCGTCTATGAACCTGAGGAAATGGAATTCAAACGGTTCAAGGATTAGGAACACGATGGGTTCATGCGATACTCCAACGACTCAGAAGGTTTTGGGTTTAATATGGTTTGTGTTTAGCGACGAAATCGCCGTGCCTTTTCAATCTGTTGAGAGTTTGATCAGTTCGAATCTGGCAAAAGGGACCAAACGTAACGTTCTCCAAATAATTGCGCGGATTTTTGACCCCCTGGGGATGCTGGCACCAGCTATTATTAAGATAAAGATCCTGTTCCAAGCCGTATGGAAGGAAAAACTGTTGTGGGATGAAATTCTTACGCCGGATTTATTGGCTGAGTGGGACGAGTGTGTCAAAAGTCTACTGCGTTTGAAGGAGGTGACAATTCCACGATCTGCCTTGGGTTCGTGTTCCGCAGGAGTGATACATATCCACATATTCGCAGACGCAAGCATGAAAGCGTATGGTACCGTGGCATATGTCAAAAACATCAATCCAGCAAATCAATGCAGCGTTTATTTTTTGTGTGCGAAAAGCAGAGTAGCCCCACTCAAGCAGGATGGAACTAAAGAACTTACGTTGCCGAAGTTAGAGCTTACGGCAGCTTTAATTGCCTCCCGGTTGTGTTCCTATTTGAAGCAATCCCTTAAGGTTTCCGTTGATAAATATTTCCTATGGACAGATTCGAAAATCACGCTTAGCTGGATAAAAGGAGAAATCAATCGATGGAAACCCTACGTACAGAGCCGAGTAGCTGAAATTCGCCGCCACACAATTACATCCGATTGGCGTCATTGTAATGGAAAAGAAAACCCGGCGGATCTTCTCACAAGGGGGATAGCGGCTGATACACTAAGATCATCCGAGTTATGGACCCATGGACCGAGATGGCTTATGGATAACGTCTCCTACGAAAACGAAGACGTCGAAAACGATCAGAGCGATTTAGTTCAATTGGCCTTGCTGACACAAGCACGCAAATCTTTACACGGCTCGCTAGAGCCTTTACTACGATACGAAAAATTTAGCAGTTGGAAACGCCTATTGAGGGTCACTAGCTATTGTTTCCGTTTTTTGCTGTTGTGCAAGCAAAAGGGAGTATTGCCTTCTGAGCATTTGTCTGCAAGTGAACTTGACGTTGCTGAAGCATATTGGCTAAGGTACTTACAATCAGATAAATTTAATAATGAACTTTGTTTCTTGCAGAAAGACAAGCCTATACCTCCTTCGTCCAATATTGCGCAGTTGCTTCCTTTCATAGATAATAGTGGCATTATGAGAGTACGTGGTCGTTTTCAGTCGTTAGAAGAATCTGCGGAATTCAAACATCCTGTAATACTACCGCCCGATTCATATCTTGTCATTCTATTAATTGACGACTGCCATGAAGCGACTTTACATGGAGGCGTCAATATTGTTCTGTCGGAGCTGAGAAAACGATTTTGGATTCTCAAAGGACGCCAAGTGGTCAAAAAGAGGCTCCGAAAATGTGTCAACTGCAAGAAGCTTTGGGGAAAACCAGCTTCACAGCCCTTCGGCCCCCTGCCTATTGAAAGGCTAACGCTGTCACGGCCTTTTGACAATGTTGGTGTCGATTTTGCCGGACCTCTATACTGCTTCGACAAACCCAGTGGCGAAATGAGTAAAGTTTATCTTATGGTCTTCACGTGCGCTGCCGTGCGCTCGGTGCACATAGAATTGGTAACCAGTTTGTCTACTGATAGCTGTTTGATGGGCCTGAGACGTTTTGTGGCTAGAAGGGGTGCGCCGTCGGTTATATTTTCCGACAACGCCAAAACTTTTCGCAGGGCAGCTCTTGAATTGGACGGGATTGGTTCTGCTTTCGACACAGGAGCACTACAGCGTTTTTGTACTGATAAGCGCATTCAATGGAAGTTCATAGTTGAACGAGCTCCTTGGTGGGGTGGCTTTTGGGAGCGCCTCATTCGAAATATTAAAAATATACTTAAAGTTGTCATCGGCAAAGCCAAGCTTTCCTTTGAGCAACTTAGAACATTAGTAGTCGAAGCTGAGGGAATGGTAAATGCTCGACCCCTCACCTACGTAAGCAACGATCCACTAGATCTGACACCTCTGACTCCTGCTCAATTTTTGATCGGTAGTTATGACTTTCACACAGCTCATGAAACGATTTCCAGTTCGGCAGAGATGCAGAATATTTGGAAGCAGAGAATGAAATTCACGAGTATGCTATGGAAGCGATGGCGTACAGAATATATGCAACTTCTACGTTCATTCCATCATGTCAAGGGTAGATCATCTGTGCAGCTTAGTCCGAATGATGTCGTCCTGGTTTTCGATTCCGCAAAACCAAGAATTAGCTGGAGACTGGCCGTCATCGAAAGCGCTTTTACCGGTCGTGATGGGAAGGTTAGAGCTTGCGAAATACGATATGCAGATGGAACACGCACGCGACGACCTGTTCAATTACTATATCCTCTGGAGCTTACCCGATGTGCCCGGCCGGAGGATGTTGAAAATCATCTACATTCTACATCATCAATACCAATAAACTAAGAACTCTCTTTCTCTTTCTTTCACATACCTACATATTTTGAATTTACTTTGTATTGTATTTTTCTTTTACTATTATTATTCCTACATAATTATGTTGAATCCAGTATTCATTTTTCTTTCGTCAGAAGCGGATCAATAAATATTATATTTCTTTGCGTTAGTCTTGGCCTTTCTGTTCTTTATCGTCGGGAATTTACACGTGTTCCACACGTTTTATTTCACACATCCCTGAAAAGAGGAGAAACAGACCTTTAATATGAGGGATAAAAGATAATAGTGGCTCTAAAACTGTGCCAGTGAGGCCAACTTTAAAAACCAAATGTCACAAAATTAAAAAAAAACAATGAATATGCTGATGGAAAAAAATTTATTGCTCAAAGATGGTAACACCTACAGCAACATGTTGCACATCCCTGGAAAAAGGAGAAACAGACCTTTAATATGAGCGGTAAAAGATAATAGTGGCTCTAAAACTGTGCCAGTGAGGCCAACTTGAAAAACCAAATGTCACAAAATTAAAAAAAACAGCGAATATGCTGATGGAAAAAAATTTATTGCTCAAAGATGGTAACACCTACAAAAACATGTTGCACATTTCTGGAAAGAGGAGAAACAGACCTTTAATATGAGGGATAATAGATAATAGTGGCTCTAAAACTGTGTCAGTGAGGCCAACTTGAAGAACCAAATGTCACAAAATTAAAAAAAACAATGAATATGCTGATGGAAAAAAATTTATTGCTCAAAGATGGTAACACCTACAGCAACATGTTGAGAAACAGACCTTTAATATGAGGGGTAAAAGATAATAGTGGCTCTAAAACTGGAAAGAGGAGAAACAGACCTTTATTATGAGGGGTAAAATATAACAGTGGCTCTAAAACTGTGCCAGTGAGGCCAACTTGAAAAACCAAATGTCACAAAATTAAAAAAAAAAAATGAATATGCTGATGGAAAAAAATTTATTGCTCAAAGATGGTAACACCTACAGCAACATGTTGAGAAACAGACCTTTAATATGAGGGGTAAAAGATAATAGCGGCTCTAAAACTGGAAAGAGGAGAAACAGACCTTTATTATGAGGGGTAAAAGATAACAGTGGCTCTAAAACTGTGCCAGTGAGGCCAACTTGAAAAACCAAATGTCACAAAATTAAAAAAAAACAATGAATATGCTGATGGAAAAAAATTTATTGCTCAAAGATGGTAACACCTACAGCAACATGTTGCACATCCCTGGAAAGAGGAGAAACAGACCTTTAATATAAGGGGTAAAAGATAATAGTGGCTCTAACTGTGCCAATGAGACCAACTTAAAGAACCAAACGGCACAAAATTAAAAAAAAAAACAATGAATATGCTGATGGAAAAAAAATGATTGCTCAAAGATGGTAACACCTCCAGCAACAAGTTGCACATCCTTGGAAAGAGGAGAAACAGACCTTTAATATGAGGGGTAAAAGATAATAGTGGCTCTAAAACTGTGCCAGTGAGGCCAACTTGAAAAACCAAATGTCAGAACATTAAAAAAAAACAATGAATATGCTGATGGAAAAAAATTTAATGCTCAAAGATGGTAACACCTACAAAAACATGTTGCACATTCCTGGAAAGAGGAGAAACAGGCCTTTAATATGAGGGGTAAAAGATAATAGTGGTTTTAAAACTGTGCCAGTGAGGCCAACTTGAAGAACCAAATGTCACAAAATTAAAAAAAACAATGAATATGCTGATGGAAAAAAATTTATTGCTCATAGATGGTAGCACCTACAGCAACATGTTGCACATCCCTGGCAAGAGGAGAAACAGACCTTTAATATGAGGGGTAAAAGATAATAGTGGCTCTAAAACTGTGCCAGTGAGGCCAACTTGAAAAACCAAATGTCACAAAATTAAAAAAAAACAACGAATATGCTGATGGAAAAAAATGTATTGCTCAAAGATGGTGGACCTTTAATATGAGGGGTAAAAGATCATAGTGGCTCCAAAACTGTGCCAGTGAGACCAACTTGACGAACCAAATGTCACAAAATTAAAAAAAAAAAAAAAACAATGAATATGATGATGGAAAAAAATTTATTGCTCAAAGATGGTAACACCTACAGCAACATGTTGCACATCCCTGGAAAGAGGAGAAACAGACCTTTAATATGGATAATAGTGGCTCTAAAACTGTGCCAGTGAGGCCAACTTGAAAAACCAAATGTCACAAAATTAAAAAAAACAACGAATATGCTGATGGAAAAATATTTATTGCTCAAAGATGGTAACACCTACAAAAACATGTTGCACATTTATGGAAAGAGGAGAAACAGACCTTTAATATGAGGGGTAATAGATAATAGTGGCTTTAAAACTGTGTCAGTGAGGCCAACTTGAAGAACCAAATGTCACAAAATTAAAAAAAAACAATGAATATGCTGATGGAAAAAAATTTATTGCTCAAAGATGGTAACACCTACAGCAACATGTTGCACATCCCTGAAAAGAGGAGAAACAGGCCTTTAATATGAGGGGTAAAAGATACCAGTGGCTCTAAAACTGTGCCAGTGAGGCCAACTTTAAAAACCAAATGTCACAAAATTAAAAAAAAAACAATGAATATGCTGATGGAAAAAAATTTATTGCTCAAAGATGGTAACACCTAAAGCAACATGTTGCACATCCCTGGAAAGAGGAGAAATAGACCTTTAATATGAGGGGTAAAAGATAATAGTGGCTCTAAAACTGTGACAGTGAGGCCAACTTGAAAAACCAAATGTCACAAAATTAAAAAACACAATGAATATGCTGATGGAAAAAAATTTATTGCTCAAAGATGGTAACACCTACGGCAACATGTTGCACATCCCTGAAAAGAGGAGAAACAGACCTTTAATATGAGGGATAAAAGATAATAGTGGCTCTAAAACTGTGCCAGTGAGGCCAACTTTAAAAACCAAATGTCACAAAATTAAAAAAAAACAATGAATATGCTGATGGAAAAAAATTTATTGCTCAAAGATGGTAACACCTACAGCAACATGTTGCACATCCCTGGAAAAAGGAGAAACAGACCTTTAATATGAGCGGTAAAAGATAATAGTAGCTCTAAAACTGTGCCAGTGAGGCCAACTTAAAGAACCAAACGGCACAAAATTAAAAAAAAAAACAATGAATATGCTGATGGAAAAAAAATGATTGCTCAAAGATGGTAACACCTCCAGCAACAAGTTGCACATCCTTGGAAAGAGGAGAAACAGACCTTTAATATGAGGGGTAAAAGATAATAGTGGCTCTAAAACTGTGCCAGTGAGGCCAACTTGAAAAACCAAATGTCAGAACATTAAAAAAAAACAATGAATATGCTGATGGAAAAAAATTTAATGCTCAAAGATGGTAACACCTACAGCAACATGTTTCACATCCCTGGAAAAAGGAGAAACAGACCTTTAATATAAGGGGTAAAAGATAATAGTGGCTCTAACTGTGCCAATGAGACCAACTTAAAGAACCAAACGGCACAAAATTAAAAAAAAAAACAATGAATATGCTGATGGAAAAAAAATGATTGCTCAAAGATGGTAACACCTCCAGCAACAAGTTGCACATCCTTGGAAAGAGGAGAAACAGACCTTTAATATGAGGGGTAAAAGATAATAGTGGCTCTAAAACTGTGCCAGTGAGGCCAACTTGAAAAACCAAATGTCAGAACATTAAAAAAAAACAATGAATATGCTGATGGAAAAAAATTTAATGCTCAAAGATGGTAACACCTACAAAAACATGTTGCACATTCCTGGAAAGAGGAGAAACAGGCCTTTAATATGAGGGGTAAAAGATAATAGTGGTTTTAAAACTGTGCCAGTGAGGCCAACTTGAAGAACCAAATGTCACAAAATTAAAAAAAACAATGAATATGCTGATGGAAAAAAATTTATTGCTCATAGATGGTAGCACCTACAGCAACATGTTGCACATCCCTGGCAAGAGGAGAAACAGACCTTTAATATGAGGGGTAAAAGATAATAGTGGCTCTAAAACTGTGCCAGTGAGGCCAACTTGAAAAACCAAATGTCACAAAATTAAAAAAAAACAACGAATATGCTGATGGAAAAAAATGTATTGCTCAAAGATGGTGGACCTTTAATATGAGGGGTAAAAGATCATAGTGGCTCCAAAACTGTGCCAGTGAGACCAACTTGACGAACCAAATGTCACAAAATTAAAAAAAAAAAAAAAACAATGAATATGATGATGGAAAAAAATTTATTGCTCAAAGATGGTAACACCTACAGCAACATGTTGCACATCCCTGGAAAGAGGAGAAACAGACCTTTAATATGGATAATAGTGGCTCTAAAACTGTGCCAGTGAGGCCAACTTGAAAAACCAAATGTCACAAAATTAAAAAAAACAACGAATATGCTGATGGAAAAATATTTATTGCTCAAAGATGGTAACACCTACAAAAACATGTTGCACATTTATGGAAAGAGGAGAAACAGACCTTTAATATGAGGGGTAATAGATAATAGTGGCTTTAAAACTGTGTCAGTGAGGCCAACTTGAAGAACCAAATGTCACAAAATTAAAAAAAAACAATGAATATGCTGATGGAAAAAAATTTATTGCTCAAAGATGGTAACACCTACAGCAACATGTTGCACATCCCTGAAAAGAGGAGAAACAGGCCTTTAATATGAGGGGTAAAAGATACCAGTGGCTCTAAAACTGTGCCAGTGAGGCCAACTTTAAAAACCAAATGTCACAAAATTAAAAAAAAAACAATGAATATGCTGATGGAAAAAAATTTATTGCTCAAAGATGGTAACACCTAAAGCAACATGTTGCACATCCCTGGAAAGAGGAGAAATAGACCTTTAATATGAGGGGTAAAAGATAATAGTGGCTCTAAAACTGTGACAGTGAGGCCAACTTGAAAAACCAAATGTCACAAAATTAAAAAACACAATGAATATGCTGATGGAAAAAAATTTATTGCTCAAAGATGGTAACACCTACGGCAACATGTTGCACATCCCTGAAAAGAGGAGAAACAGACCTTTAATATGAGGGATAAAAGATAATAGTGGCTCTAAAACTGTGCCAGTGAGGCCAACTTTAAAAACCAAATGTCACAAAATTAAAAAAAAACAATGAATATGCTGATGGAAAAAAATTTATTGCTCAAAGATGGTAACACCTACAGCAACATGTTGCACATCCCTGGAAAAAGGAGAAACAGACCTTTAATATGAGCGGTAAAAGATAATAGTAGCTCTAAAACTGTGCCAGTGAGGCCAACTTGAAAAACCAAATGTCACAAAATTAAAAAAAAAAACAATGAATATGCTGATGGAAAACAATTTATTGCTCAAAGATGGTAACACCTACAGCAACATGTTGCATATCCCTGGAAAGAGGAGAAACAGACCTTTAATATGAGGGGTAAAAGATAATAGTGGCTCTAAAACTGTGCCAGTGAGGCCAACTTGAAGAACCAAATGTCACAAAATTAAAAAAACAATGAATATGCTGATGGAAAAAAATTTATTGCTCAAAGATGGTAACACCTACAGCAACATGTTTCACATCCCTAGAAAGAGGAGAAATAGGCCTTTAATATGAGGGATAAACGATAACAGTGGCTCTAAAACTGTGTCAGTGAGGCAAACTTGGAGAACCAAATGTCACAAAATTGAAAAAAAAACAATGAATATGCTGATGGAAAAAAATTTATTGCTCAAAGATGGTAACACCTACAGCAACATGTTGCACATCCCTGAAAAGAGGAGAAACAGACCTTTAATAGGAGGGGTAAAAGATAATAGTGGCTCTAAAACTGTGTCAGTGAGGCCAACTTGAAGAACCAATTGTCACAAAATTAAAAAAAAACAATGAATATGCTGATGGAAAAAAAATTATTGCTCAAAGATGGTAACACCTACAAAAACATGTTGCACATTTCTGGAAAGAGGAGAAACAGGCCTTTAATATGAGGGGTAAAAGACAACAGTGGCTCTAAAACTGTGTCAGTGAGGCCAACTTGAAGAACCAATTGACACAAAATTAAAAAAAAACAATGAATATGCTGATGGAAAAAAATTTGTTGCTCAAAGATGGTAACACCTACAGCAACATGTTGCAGATCCCTGGAAAGAGGAGAAACAGACCTTTAATATGAGGGGTAAGAGATAATAGTGGCTCTAAAACTGTGCCAGTGAGCCCAACTTGAAAAACCAAATGTCACAAAATTAAAAAAAACAATGAATATGCTGATAGAAAAAAATTTATTGCTCAAAGATGGTAACACCTTCAAAAACATGTTGCACATTTCTGGAAAGAGGAGAAACAGGCCTTTAATATGAGGGGTAAAAGGTAACAGTGGCTCTAAAACTGTGTCAGTGAGGCCAACTTGAAGAACCAAAAAAACAATTTATTGCTCAAAGATGGTAACACCTACAGCAACATGTTGCATATCCCTGGAAAGAGGAGAAACAGACCTTTAATATGAGGGGTAAAAGATAATAGTGGCTCTAAAACTGTGCCAGCGAGGCCAACTTGAAGAACCAAATGTCACAAAATTAAAAAAACAATGAATATGCTGATGGAAAAAAATGTATTGCTCAAAGATGGTAACACCTACAGCAACATGTTTCACATCCCTAGAAAGAGGAGAAATAGGCCTTTAATATGAGGGGTAAACGATAACAGTGGCTCTAAAACTGTGTCAGTGAGGCAAACTTGGAGAACCAAATGTCACAAAATTGAAAAAAAAAAAACAATGAATATGCTGATGGAAAAAAATTTATTGCTCAAAGATGGTAACACCTACAGCAACATGTTGCACATCCCTGGAAAGAGGAGAAACAGACCTTTAATAGGAGGGGTAAAAGATAATAGTGGCTCTAAAACTGTGTCAGTGAGGCCAACTTGAAGAACCAATTGTCACAAAATTAAAAAAAAACAATGAATATGCTGATGGAAAAAAAATTATTGCTCAAAGATGGTAACACCTACAAAAACATGTTGCACATTTCTGGAAAGAGGAGAAACAGGCCTTTAATATGAGGGGAAAAAGACAACAGTGGCTCTAAAACTGTGTCAGTGAGGCCAACTTGAAGAACCAATTGACACAAAATTAAAAAAAAACAATGAATATGCTGATGGAAAAAAATTTGTTGCTCAAAGATGGTAACACCTACAGCAACATGTTGCAGATCCCTGGAAAGAGGAGAAACAGACCTTTAATATGAGGGGTAAGAGATAATAGTGGCTCTAAAACTGTGCCAGTGAGCCCAACTTGAAAAACCAAATGTCACAAAATTAAAAAAAACAATGAATATGCTGATAGAAAAAAATTTATTGCTCAAAGATGGTAACACCTACAAAAACATTTTGCACATTTCTGGAAAGAGGAGAAACAGGCCTTTAATATGAGGGGTAAAAGGTAACAGTGGCTCTAAAACTGTGTCAGTGAGGCCAACTTGAAGAACCAATTGTCACAAAATTAAAAAAAACAATGAATATGCTGATGGAAAAAAATTTATTGCTCAAAGATGGTAACACCAACAGCAACATGTTGCACATCCCTGAAAAGAGGAGAAACAGACCTTTAATATGAGGGGTAAAAGATAATAGTGGCTCTAAAACTGTGCCAGTGAGGCCAACTTTAAATACCAAATGTCACAAAATTAAAAAAAAAAAATGAATATGCTGATGGAAAAAAATTTATTGCTCAAAGATGGTAGCACCTACAGCAACATGTTGAGAAACAGACCTTTAATATGAGGGGTAAAAGATAATAGTGGCTCTAAAACTGTGCCAGTGAGACCAACTTGAAGAACCAAATGTCACAAAATTAAAAAAAAAAAACAATGAATATGCTGATGGAAAAAAAATTATTGCTCAAAGATGGTAACACCAACAGCAACGTGTTGCAAATTCCTGGTAAGAGGAGAAACAGACCTTTAATATGAGGCGTAAAAGATAATAGTGGCTCTAAAACTGTGCCAGTGAGGCCAACTTGAAAAACCAAATGTCACAAAATTAAAAAAAACAATGAATATGCTGATGGAAAAAAATTTATTGCTCAAAGATGTTAACACCTACAGCAACATGTTGAGAAACAGACCTTTAATATGAGGGGTAAAAGATAATAGTGGCTCTAAAACTGGAAAGAGGAGAAACAGACCTTTATTATGAGGGGTAAAAGATCCCAAGTAGAAATTGTTGGTTGTAGTATGCACGCTGTTTCCACATTTCAGACATGTGTCCATAACAGTAACAGTGTGTATAATGGATCAAAGAGCGTACTGTTTGCACTGCAGGATGTAACGTTGACCAAAGTGGGGAATAGGTTTTACCTTATAAAATTACTATTTCGGGAAACACACATAATGGGATTTTGGCTATGACTTGTAACCGAAATGTGTCCGAATTTTAGTGAGCTGTCAAATTTGTTTTCATGTGTTTGTAAGTTGGTTCGCACGAAACAGAAAATGTGAAATAGAAATATACTGATACCAATATAAAACGTAAACACATAACCTTCCCTCTTTAATGGGGATGAAAGTACCTAAACGAACAAAATGTCATGAAAATGGTAAAGCAGGTATAATATTATGCGAATTTAATAATTGCATATCTTCGTACCCGAATGCAAAATATTCAAACGAAAATCAGTTTTACCACAAACATCAATAAGTTGTAGTGGCAAAAACTCACGCGCTCAAGAAATATTGAGTATTTATAATATTCGATTTTATTTTCAAGCTTCTTTTATTTTCCCAGGGACTATTTTTTTTTTTTTTTCTTTTTTTCTGATAATGGATCCCAATTAGAATCAGAAGACGGCCATTTGCCTGCCATATGGATTTCTTTAGGAAGAAACACAGGGTGCATGCACAATGTACATACCTTCAGGAAATGTTGTTTTGTGTGCGTTTATTATTATTGTGTCGTAATATGTAAATAATTCATTCTTTTAAATTCTAACTTTTAATGAATGAGAACATGTAAAAAATAAAGGTTGGTGAAAATAATAAGAAAGGGATTTGCAAATGTTATGATGTTTCCGCCTCTAACTTTTGGTAATGCGATTTTGGTTTGCTAAAATCTGTATAATAAACTGAACATTTTTACATGTAGGTATGTTAGTGAGATATAACTTTAATAAATATAACGTTTGTAGTTCATTTGGAAGATTTTTTTTGCCAAAGAAAATTTGTGTAATAAATCTTTTTAGAAGGTTTATGATATTTCTAGAATTATTACAATTACATAATGTATGTAACATGCTATTTAATAAAATATATTGATAACATTTGATACAAGTTGGAATATTTTTTTTATGTAGGTACACATTTCCATTTTTTTACAATTTAATCTGCTGCAGTTTTATGTAGCAAAATCAAAAAACATTGTCATTTTTGACCTACTAAAATACGTCGAAAAGCAGCGCGGTGCACTTAGTAAAAGTAAATTTAAAATTTTTTTCGACGTCGTGCTACAACGGCAAACAATTTTCAGTGCACTGTTTAAAATGAAAATGAATTCTTTAGGAGGAAAACTCATTAAAAGATATTAGTTTTCTTAAATAATGAAGTATTACAATATTTCGATTCTTTTTAGATAAGTTCATTGTTCATTTGACTATTTACGATGTTTTTTTTTATGCCACCCCATATTCCCTTTTACGATTGGTGCTCAATGTCATATAATATTTTCCGTGCACACCGCTCGCCTACATTCAAAGGAGCATGTTACGTGTGTGAGTATAAATGCTCTACCTACTTCGTCTGTGTACACCTACAGCAGCCATTAGTTTATTGTATGTGTGAAGATTGTTTGCAAATAAAAGCGCCAAAATACAATGGTAACTCTCGGTGGACACAAATTAGACTTTGCGCTGTCAGTTCGCCTAGTTGTTAAGTGGAAACATAAAACAGCAACCTCGCAGGTTTTGTGTGTGTTGAAATGCAATTTTAAAGGACATTTGTAGCTTTGAGGCCATTAATGGTAACACAAATGTCAAGATAGTAACTTATTGGAATGGAGCTTATCGACACAAAACTGAGTGCAATATCCCGTTTGGCGACTATAATTCAAGATAATAGTCACAAATTTCTACTTGGGATAACAGTGGCTCTAAAACTGTGCCAGTGAGGCCAACTTGAAAAACCAAATGTCACAAAATTAAAAAAAAAAAACAATGAATATGCTGATGGAAAAAAAAATTATTGCTCAAAGATGGTAACACCAACAGCAACATGTTGCACATCCGTGGAAAGAGGAGAAACAGACCTTTAATATGAGGTGTAAAAGATAATAGTGGCTCTAAAACTGTGCCAGTGAGGCCAACTTGAAAAACCAAATGTCACAAAATTAAAAAAAAAACAATGAATATGCTGATGGAAAAAAATTTATTGCTCAAAGATGGTAACTCCTACAGCAACATGTTGAGAAACAGACCTTTAATATGAGGGGTAAAAGATAATAGTGGCTCTAAAACTGAAAAGAGGAGAAACAGACCTTTATTATAAGGGGTAAAAGATAACAGTGGCTCTAAAACTGTGCCAGTGAGGCAAACTTGAAAAACCAAATGTCACAAAATTAAAAAAAAAAAACAATGAATATGCTGATGGAAAAAAATTTATTGCTCAAAGATGGTAACACCTACAGCAACATGTTGCACATCCCTGGAAAGAGGAGAAACAGACCTTTAATTCGAGGGGTAAAAGATAATAGTGGCTCTAAAACTGTGCCAGTGAGACCAACTTAAAAACCAAACGGCACAAAATTAAAAAAAAAAAAACAATGAATATGCTGATGGAAAAAAAATTATTGCTCAAAGATGGTAACACCTGCAGCAACATGTTGCACATTGCTGGAAAGAGGAGAAACAGACCTTTAATATGAGGGGTTAAAAGATAGTAGTGGCTCTAAAACTGTGCCAGTGAGGCCAACTTGAAAAACCAAATGTCAGAAAATTAAAAAAAAACAATGAATATGCTGATGGAAAAAAATTTATTGCTCAAAGATGGTAACACCTACAAAAACATGTTGCACATTCCTGGAAAGAGGAGAAACAGGCCTTTAATATGAGGGGTAAGAGATAATAGTGGTTTTAAAACTGTGCCAGTGAGGCCAACTTGAAGAACCAAATGTCACAAAATTAAAAAAAACAATGAATATGCTGATGGAAAAAAATTTATTGCTCATAGATGGTAGCACCTACAGCAACATGTTGCACATCCCTGGAAAGAGGAGAAACAGGCCTTTAATATGAGGGGTAAAAGATCATAGTGGCTCTAAAACTGTGCCAGTGAGACCAACTTGAAAAACCAAATGTCACAAAATTAAAAAAAAACAATGAATATGCTGATGGAAAAAAATTTATTGCTCAAAGATGGTAACACCTACAGCAACATGTTGCACATCCCTGGAAAGAGGAGAAACAGACCTTTAATATAAGGGGTAAAAGATAATAGTGGCTCTAACTGTGCCAATGAGACCAACTTAAAGAACCAAACGGCACAAAATTAAAAAAAAAAACAATGAATATGCTGATGGAAAAAAAATGATTGCTCAAAGATGGTAACACCTCCAGCAACATGTTGCACATCCTTGGAAAGAGGAGAAACAGACCTTTAATATGAGGGGTAAAAGATAATAGTGGCTCTAAAACTGTGCCAGTGAGGCCAACTTGAAAAACCAAATGTCAGAACATTAAAAAAAAACAATGAATATGCTGATGGAAAAAAATTTAATGCTCAAAGATGGTAACACCTACAAAAACATGTTGCACATTCCTGGAAAGAGGAGAAACAGGCCTTTAATATGAGGGGTAAAAGATAATAGTGGTTTTAAAACTGTGCCAGTGAGGCCAACTTGAAGAACCAAATGTCACAAAATTAAAAAAAACAATGAATATGCTGATGGAAAAAAATTTATTGCTCATAGATGGTAGCACCTACAGCAACATGTTGCACATCCCTGGCAAGAGGAGAAACAGACCTTTAATATGAGGGGTAAAAGATAATAGTGGCTCTAAAACTGTGCCAGTGAGGCCAACTTGAAAAACCAAATGTCACAAAATTAAAAAAAAACAACGAATATGCTGATGGAAAAAAATGTATTGCTCAAAGATGGTAACACCTACAAAAACATGTTGCATATCCCTGTAAAGAGGAGAAACAGACCTTTAATATGAGGGGTAAAAGATCATAGTGGCTCTAAAACTGTGCCAGTGAGACCAACTTGAAGAACCAAATGTCACAAAATTAAAAAAAAAAAAAAAAACAATGAATATGATGATGGAAATAAATTTATTGCTCAAAGATGGTAACACCTACAGCAACATGTTGCACATCCCTGGAAAGAGGAGAAACAGACCTTTAATATGGATAATAGTGGCTCTAAAACTGTGCCAGTGAGGCCAACTTGAAAAACCAAATGTCACAAAATTAAAAAAAACAACGAATATGCTGATGGAAAAATATTTATTGCTCAAAGATGGTAACACCTACAAAAACATGTTGCACATTTATGGAAAGAGGAGAAACAGACCTTTAATATGAGGGGTAATAGATAATAGTGGCTTTAAAACTGTGTCAGTGAGGCCAACTTGAAGAACCAAATGTCACAAAATTAAAAAAAAACAATGAATATGCTGATGAAAAAAAATTTATTGCTCAAAGATGGTAACACCTACAGCAACATGTTGCACATCCCTGAAAAGAGGAGAAACAGGCCTTTAATATGAGGGGTAAAAGATACCAGTGGCTCTAAAACTGTGCCAGTGAGGCCAACTTTAAAAACCAAATGTCACAAAATTAAAAAAAAAACAATGAATATGCTGATGGAAAAAAATTTATTGCTCAAAGATGGTAACACCTACAGCAACATGTTGCACATCCCTGAAAAGAGGAGAAACAGACCTTTAATATGAGGGATAAAAGATAATAGTGGCTCTAAAACTGTGCCAGTGAGGCCAACTTTAAAAACCAAATGTCACAAAATTAAAAAAAAACAATGAATATGCTGATGGAAAAAAATTTATTGCTCAAAGATGGTAACACCTACAGCAACATGTTGCACATCCCTGGAAAAAGGAGAAACAGACCTTTAATATGAGCGGTAAAAGATAATAGTAGCTCTAAAACTGTGCCAGTGAGGCCAACTTGAAAAACCAAATGTCACAAAATTAAAAAAAAAAACAATGAATATGCTGATAGAAAACAATTTATTGCTCAAAGATGGTAACACCTACAGCAACATGTTGCATATCCCTGGAAAGAGGAGAAACAGACCTTTAATATGAGGGGTAAAAGATAATAGTGGCTCTAAAACTGTGCCAGTGAGGCCAACTTGAAGAACCAAATGTCACAAAATTAAAAAAACAATGAATATGCTGATGGAAAAAAATTTATTGCTCAAAGATGGTAACACCTACAGCAACATGTTTCACATCCCTAGAAAGAGGAGAAATAGGCCTTTAATATGAGGGATAAACGATAACAGTGGCTCTAAAACTGTGTCAGTGAGGCAAACTTGGAGAACCAAATGTCACAAAATTGAAAAAAAAAAACAATGAATATGCTGATGGAAAAAAATTTATTGCTCAAAGATGGTAACACCTACAGCAACATGTTGCACATCCCTGAAAAGAGGAGAAACAGACCTTGAATAGGAGGGGTAAAAGATAATAGTGGCTCTAAAACTGTGTCAGTGAGGCCAACTTGAAGAACCAATTGTCACAAAATTAAAAAAAAAACAATGAATATGCTGATGGAAAAAAAATTATTGCTCAAAGATGGTAACACCTACAAAAACATGTTGCACATTTCTGGAAAGAGGAGAAACAGGCCTTTAATATGAGGGGTAAAAGACAACAGTGGCTCTAAAACTGTGTCAGTGAGGCCAACTTGAAGAACCAATTGACACAAAATTAAAAAAAAACAATGAATATGCTGATGGAAAAAAATTTGTTGCTCAAAGATGGTAACACCTACAGCAACATGTTGCAGATCCCTGGAAAGAGGAGAAACAGACCTTTAATATGAGGGGTAAGAGATAATAGTGGCTCTAAAACTGTGCCAGTGAGCCCAACTTGAAAAACCAAATGTCACAAAATTAAAAAAAACAATGAATATGCTGATAGAAAAAAATTTATTGCTCAAAGATGGTAACACCTACAAAAACATGTTGCACATTTCTGGAAAGAGGAGAAACAGGCCTTTAATATGAGGGGTAAAAGGTAACAGTGGCTCTAAAACTGTGTCAGTGAGGCCAACTTGAAGAACCAAAAAAACAATTTATTGCTCAAAGATGGTAACACCTACAGCAACATGTTGCATATCCCTGGAAAGAGGAGAAACAGACCTTTAATATGAGGGGTAAAAGATAATAGTGGCTCTAAAACTGTGCCAGTGAGGCCAACTTGAAGAACCAAATGTCACAAAATTAAAAAAACAATGAATATGCTGATGGAAAAAAATTTATTGCTCAAAGATGGTAACACCTACAGCAACATGTTTCACATCCCTAGAAAGAGGAGAAATAGGCCTTTAATATGAGGGTAAACGATAACAGTGGCTCTAAAACTGTGTCAGTGAGGCAAACTTGGAGAACCAAATGTCACAAAATTGAAAAAAAAAAAACAATGAATATGCTGATGGAAAAAAATTTATTGCTCAAAGATGGTAACACCTACAGCAACATGTTGCACATCCCTGGAAAGAGGAGAAACAGACCTTTAATAGGAGGGGTAAAAGATAATAGTGGCTCTAAAACTGTGTCAGTGAGGCCAACTTGAAGAACCAATTGTCACAAAATTAAAAAAAAACAATGAATATGCTGATGGAAAAAAAATTATTGCTCAAAGATGGTAACACCTACAAAAACATGTTGCACATTTCTGGAAAGAGGAGAAACAGGCCTTTAATATGAGGGGTAAAAGACAACAGTGGCTCTAAAACTGTGTCAGTGAGGCCAACTTGAAGAACCAATTGACACAAAATTAAAAAAAAACAATGAATATGCTGATGGAAAAAAATTTGTTGCTCAAAGATGGTAACACCTACAGCAACATGTTGCAGATCCCTGGAAAGAGGAGAAACAGACCTTTAATATGAGGGGTAAGAGATAATAGTGGCTCTAAAACTGTGCCAGTGAGCCCAACTTGAAAAACCAAATGTCACAAAATTAAAAAAAACAATGAATACGCTGATAGAAAAAAATTGATTGCTCAAAGATGGTAACACCTACAAAAACATGTTGCACATTTCTGGAAAGAGGAGAAACAGGCCTTTAATATGAGGGGTAAAAGGTAACAGTGGCTCTAAAACTGTGTCAGTGAGGCCAACTTGAAGAACCAATTGTCACAAAATTAAAAAAAACAATGAATATGCTGATGGAAAAAAATTTATTGCTCAAAGATGGTAACACCAACAGCAACATGTTGCACATCCCTGAAAAGAGGAGAAACAGACCTTTAATATGAGGGGTAAAAGATAATAGTGGCTCTAAAACTGTGCCAGTGAGGCCAACTTTAAATACCAAATGTCACAAAATTAAAAAAAAAAAATGAATATGCTGATGGAAAAAAATTTATTGCTCAAAGATGGTAACACCTACAGCAACATGTTGCACATCCCTGGAAAGAGGAGAAGCAGACCTTTAATATAAGGGGTAAAAGATAATAGTGGCTCTAACTGTGCCAATGAGACCAACTTAAAGAACCAAACGGCACAAAATTAAAAAAAAAAACAATGAATATGCTGATGGAAAAAAAATGATTGCTCAAAGATGGTAACACCTCCAGCAACATGTTGCACATCCTTGGAAAGAGGAGAAACAGACCTTTAATATGAGGGGTAAAAGATAATAGTGGCTCTAAAACTGTGCCAGTGAGGCCAACTTGAAAAACCAAATGTCAGAACATTAAAAAAAAACAATGAATATGCTGATGGAAAAAAATTTAATGCTCAAAGATGGTAACACCTACAAAAACATGTTGCACATTCCTGGAAAGAGGAGAAACAGGCCTTTAATATGAGGGGTAAAAGATAATAGTGGTTTTAAAACTGTGCCAGTGAGGCCAACTTGAAGAACCAAATGTCACAAAATTAAAAAAAACAATGAATATGCTGATGGAAAAAAATTTATTGCTCATAGATGGTAGCACCTACAGCAACATGTTGCACATCCCTGGCAAGAGGAGAAACAGACCTTTAATATGAGGGGTAAAAGATAATAGTGGCTCTAAAACTGTGCCAGTGAGGCCAACTTGAAAAACCAAATGTCACAAAATTAAAAAAAAACAACGAATATGCTGATGGAAAAAAATGTATTGCTCAAAGATGGTAACACCTACAAAAACATGTTGCATATCCCTGTAAAGAGGAGAAACAGACCTTTAATATGAGGGGTAAAAGATCATAGTGGCTCTAAAACTGTGCCAGTGAGACCAACTTGAAGAACCAAATGTCACAAAATTAAAAAAAAAAAAAAAACAATGAATATGATGATGGAAAAAAATTTATTGCTCAAAGATGGTAACACCTACAGCAACATGTTGCACATCCCTGGAAAGAGGAGAAACAGACCTTTAATATGGATAATAGTGGCTCTAAAACTGTGCCAGTGAGGCCAACTTGAAAAACCAAATGTCACAAAATTAAAAAAAACAACGAATATGCTGATGGAAAAATATTTATTGCTCAAAGATGGTAACACCTACAAAAACATGTTGCACATTTATGGAAAGAGGAGAAACAGACCTTTAATATGAGGGGTAATAGATAATAGTGGCTTTAAAACTGTGTCAGTGAGGCCAACTTGAAGAACCAAATGTCACAAAATTAAAAAAAAACAATGAATATGCTGATGAAAAAAAATTTATTGCTCAAAGATGGTAACACCTACAGCAACATGTTGCACATCCCTGAAAAGAGGAGAAACAGGCCTTTAATATGAGGGGTAAAAGATACCAGTGGCTCTAAAACTGTGCCAGTGAGGCCAACTTTAAAAACCAAATGTCACAAAATTAAAAAAAAAACAATGAATATGCTGATGGAAAAAAATTTATTGCTCAAAGATGGTAACACCTACAGCAACATGTTGCACATCCCTGAAAAGAGGAGAAACAGACCTTTAATATGAGGGATAAAAGATAATAGTGGCTCTAAAACTGTGCCAGTGAGGCCAACTTTAAAAACCAAATGTCACAAAATTAAAAAAAAACAATGAATATGCTGATGGAAAAAAATTTATTGCTCAAAGATGGTAACACCTACAGCAACATGTTGCACATCCCTGGAAAAAGGAGAAACAGACCTTTAATATGAGGGGTAAAAGATAATAGTGGCTCTAAAACTGTGCCAGTGAGGCCAACTTGAAGAACCAAATGTCACAAAATTAAAAAAACAATGAATATGCTGATGGAAAAAAATTTATTGCTCAAAGATGGTAACACCTACAGCAACATGTTTCACATCCCTAGAAAGAGGAGAAATAGGCCTTTAATATGAGGGATAAACGATAACAGTGGCTCTAAAACTGTGTCAGTGAGGCAAACTTGGAGAACCAAATGTCACAAAATTGAAAAAAAAAAAAACAATGAATATGCTGATGGAAAAAAATTTATTGCTCAAAGATGGTAACACCTACAGCAACATGTTGCACATCCCTGAAAAGAGGAGAAACAGACCTTTAATAGGAGGGGTAAAAGATAATAGTGGCTCTAAAACTGTGTCAGTGAGGCCAACTTGAAGAACCAATTGTCACAAAATTAAAAAAAAAAACAATGAATATGCTGATGGAAAAAAAATTATTGCTCAAAGATGGTAACACCTACAAAAACATGTTGCACATTTCTGGAAAGAGGAGAAACAGGCCTTTAATATGAGGGGTAAAAGACAACAGTGGCTCTAAAACTGTGTCAGTGAGGCCAACTTGAAGAACCAATTGACACAAAATTAAAAAAAAACAATGAATATGCTGATGGAAAAAAATTTGTTGCTCAAAGATGGTAACACCTACAGCAACATGTTGCAGATCCCTGGAAAGAGGAGAAACAGACCTTTAATATGAGGGGTAAGAGATAATAGTGGCTCTAAAACTGTGCCAGTGAGCCCAACTTGAAAAACCAAATGTCACAAAATTAAAAAAAACAATGAATATGCTGATAGAAAAAAATTTATTGCTCAAAGATGGTAACACCTACAAAAACATGTTGCACATTTCTGGAAAGAGGAGAAACAGGCCTTTAATATGAGGGGTAAAAGGTAACAGTGGCTCTAAAACTGTGTCAGTGAGGCCAACTTGAAGAACCAAAAAAACAATTTATTGCTCAAAGATGGTAACACCTACAGCAACATGTTGCATATCCCTGGAAAGAGGAGAAACAGACCTTTAATATGAGGGGTAAAAGATAATAGTGGCTCTAAAACTGTGCCAGTGAGGCCAACTTGAAGAACCAAATGTCACAAAATTAAAAAAACAATGAATATGCTGATGGAAAAAAATTTATTGCTCAAAGATGGTAACACCTACAGCAACATGTTTCACATCCCTAGAAAGAGGAGAAATAGGCCTTTAATATGAGGGTAAACGATAACAGTGGCTCTAAAACTGTGTCAGTGAGGCAAACTTGGAGAACCAAATGTCACAAAATTGAAAAAAAAAAACAATGAATATGCTGATGGAAAAAAATTTATTGCTCAAAGATGGTAACACCTACAGCAACATGTTGCACATCCCTGGAAAGAGGAGAAACAGACCTTTAATAGGAGGGGTAAAAGATAATAGTGGCTCTAAAACTGTGTCAGTGAGGCCAACTTGAAGAACCAATTGTCACAAAATTAAAAAAAAACAATGAATATGCTGATGGAAAAAAAATTATTGCTCAAAGATGGTAACACCTACAAAAACATGTTGCACATTTCTGGAAAGAGGAGAAACAGGCCTTTAATATGAGGGGTAAAAGGCAACAGTGGCTCTAAAACTGTGTCAGTGAGGCCAACTTGAAGAACCAATTGACACAAAATTAAAAAAAAACAATGAATATGCTGATGGAAAAAAATTTGTTGCTCAAAGATGGTAACACCTACAGCAACATGTTGCAGATCCCTGGAAAGAGGAGAAACAGACCTTTAATATGAGGGGTAAGAGATAATAGTGGCTCTAAAACTGTGCCAGTGAGCCCAACTTGAAAAACCAAATGTCACAAAATTAAAAAAAACAATGAATACGCTGATAGAAAAAAATTTATTGCTCAAAGATGGTAACACCTACAAAAACATGTTGCACATTTCTGGAAAGAGGAGAAACAGGCCTTTAATATGAGGGGTAAAAGGTAACAGTGGCTCTAAAACTGTGTCAGTGAGGCCAACTTGAAGAACCAATTGTCACAAAATTAAAAAAAACAATGAATATGCTGATGGAAAAAAATTTATTGCTCAAAGATGGTAACACCAACAGCAACATGTTGCACATCCCTGAAAAGAGGAGAAACAGACCTTTAATATGAGGGGTAAAAGATAATAGTGGCTCTAAAACTGTGCCAGTGAGGCCAACTTTAAATACCAAATGTCACAAAATTAAAAAAAAAAATGAATATGCTGATGGAAAAAAATTTATTGCTCAAAGATGGTAGCACCTACAGCAACATGTTGAGAAACAGACCTTTAATATGAGGGGTAAAAGATAATAGTGGCTCTAAAACTGTGCCAGTGAGACCAACTTGAAGAACCAAATGTCACAAAATTAAAAAAAAAAAACAATGAATATGCTGATGGAAAAAAAATTATTGCTCAAAGATGGTAACACCAACAGCAACGTGTTGCAAATTCCTGGTAAGAGGAGAAACAGACCTTTAATATGAGGCGTAAAAGATAATAGTGGCTCTAAAACTGTGCCAGTGAGGCCAACTTGAAAAACCAAATGTCACAAAATTAAAAAAAACAATGAATATGCTGATGGAAAAAAATTTATTGCTCAAAGATGTTAACACCTACAGCAACATGTTGAGAAACAGACCTTTAATATGAGGGGTAAAAGATAATAGTGGCTCTAAAACTGGAAAGAGGAGAAACAGACCTTTATTATGAGGGGTAAAAGATCCCAAGTAGAAATTGTTGGTTGTAGTGTGCACGCTGTTTCCACATTTCAGACATGTGTCCATAACAGTAACAGTGTGTATAATGGATCAAAGAGCGTACTGTTTGCACTGCAGGATGTAACGTTGACCAAAGTGGGGAATAGGTTTTACCTCATAAAATTACTATTTCGGGAAACACACATAATGGGATTTTGGCTATGACTTGTAACCGAAATGTGTCCGAATTTTAGTGAGCTGTCAAATTTGTTTTCATGTGTTTGTAAGTTGGTTCGCACGAAACAGAAAATGTGAAATAGAAATATACTGATACCAATATAAAACGTAAACACATAACCTTCCCTCTTTAATGGGGATGAAAGTACCTAAACGAACAAAATGTCATGAAAATGGTAAAGCAGGTATAATATTATGCGAATTTAATAATTGCATATCTTCGTACCCGAATGCAAAATATTCAAACGAAAATCAGTTTTACCACAAACATCAATAAGTTGTAGTGGCAAAAACTCACGCGCTCAAGAAATATTGAGTATTTATAATATTCGATTTTATTTTCAAGCTTCTTTTATTTTCCCAGGGACTATTTTTTTTTTTTTTTCTTTTTTTCTGATAATGGATCCCAATTAGAATCAGAAGACGGCCATTTGCCTGCCATATGGATTTCTTTAGGAAGAAACACAGGGTGCATGCACAATGTACATACCTTCAGGAAATGTTGTTTTGTGTGCGTTTATTATTATTGTGTCGTAATATGTAAATAATTCATTCTTTTAAATTCTAACTTTTAATGAATGAGAACATGTAAAAAAAAAAACCGGCCAAGTGCGAGTGTCACTCGCGCACCGAAGGTTCCGTATTTGGCTAAAGTCCAACACATCAGATATTATTTGAAATCTATATCATTCAATCTTTCCCCTCTTCATGAATTCATCACAATTTAGTTTAATTTAATTACTTAATATTTTTACTCTCAAAAATTACTCGCACATGAATCTCATTTTCTAATTATTACCTATAGTACCCAACCCACGCCAATTTTCCATTCTGTATGCGACCTGTCCCAATTAAAAACTATTGACTAAAAATATATTACTTTTATTTTGTTCTGTACTCCCCAAAAAAAAAATGTATTATATTCCCCAACGAAATTAGCAGGCGGGAACCCTGGTGGGGTTCTGGCTTTGATGGGGTCAATTGTGCACAACTGCGTAGTAGAGATTAAAACTTATGAGAGCAACGTATTTTACATGGTAAAATTATCTTTTTTGAAAATATCTTGTAAACTATTAACTTTTCGGCAAAACAGTATTCAGCACATATATAGATAAGAGCATGGTCTACAAAAAAGGAATTAATGTATTTTTTTGTGAATCAAGAAATAAACCGTTTTTTGGGCGAATGAAAATATTTTTTTCACCAGATAACTAATTAATCCAAAACTAATCGATGTATTCCTTCCATTGGTATTTGTCGTTTAACTAGAGGTTATACCGGATGTTGTGTGTAAATTTTAGCCTCCTATGTCAATCGGTTCTTGAGATAGACCTGGTAACGAAATTGGCTTAGTGGGTTCGGACAGACAGACAGACAGACAGACAGACAGACAGACAGACAGACAGACAGACGGAGAGACATCCGAGCGAAACTAATAAGGTTACGTTTTTTCCCTTTGGGTACGGAACCTTAAAAAAGGTTGGTGAAAATAATAAGAAAGGGATTTGCAAATGTTATGATGTTTCCGCCTCTAACTTTTGGTAATGCGATTTTGGTTTGCTAAAATCTGTATAATAAACTGAACATTTTTACATGTAGGTATGTTAGTGAGATATAACTTTAATAAATATAACGTTTGTAGTTCATTTGGGAGATTTTTTTTGCCAAAGAAAATTTGTGTAATAAATCTTTTTAGAAGGTTTATGATATTTCTAGAATTATTACAATTACATAATGTATGTAACATGCTATTTAATAAAATATATTGATAACATTTGATACAAGTTGGAATATTTTTTTTATGTAGGTACACATTTCCATTTTTTTACAATTTAATCTGCTGCAGTTTTATGTAGCAAAATCAAAAAACATTGTCATTTTTGACCTACTAAAATACGTCGAAAAGCAGCGCGGTGCACTTAGTAAAAGTAAATTTAAAATTTTTTTCGACGTCGTGCTACAACGGCAAACAATTTTCAGTGCACTGTTTAAAATGAAAATGAATTCTTTAGGAGGAAAACTCATTAAAAGATATTAGTTTTCTTAAATAATGAAGTATTACAATATTTCGATTCTTTTTAGATAAGTTCATTGTTCATTTGACTATTTACGATGTTTTTTTTTATGCCACCCCATATTCCCTTTTACGATTGGTGCTCAATGTCATATAATATTCTCCGTGCACACCGCTCGCCTACATTCAAAGGAGCATGTTACGTGTGTGAGTATAAATGCTATACCTACTTCCTCTGTGTACACCTACAGCAGCCATTAGTTTATTGTATGTGTGAAGATTGTTTGCAAATAAAAGCGCCAAAATACAATGGTAACTCTCGGTGGACACAAATTAGACTTTGCGCTGTCAGTTCGCCTAGTTGTTAAGTGGAAACATAAAACAGCAACCTCGCAGGTTTTGTGTGTGTTGAAATGCAATTTTAAAGGACATTTGTAGCTTTGAGGCCATTAATGGTAACACAAATGTCAAGATAGTAACTTATTGGAATGGAGCTTATCGACACAAAACTGAGTGCAATATCCCGTTTGGCGACTGTAATTCAAGATAATAGTCACAAATTTCTACTTGGGATAACAGTGGCTCTAAAACTGTGCCAGTGAGGCCAACTTGAAAAACCAAATGTCACAAAATTAAAAAAAAAAAAACAATGAATATGCTGATGGAAAAAAAAATTATTGCTCAAAGATGGTAACACCAACAGCAACATGTTGCACATCCGTGGAAAGAGGAGAAACAGACCTTTAATATGAGGTGTAAAAGATAATAGTGGCTCTAAAACTGTGCCAGTGAGGCCAACTTGAAATCCCCAAATGTCACAAAATTAAAAAAAAACAATGAATATGCTGATGGAAAAAAATTTATTGCTCAAAGATGGTAACTCCTACAGCAACATGTTGAGAAACAGACCTTTAATATGAGGGGTAAAAGATAATAGTGGCTCTAAAACTGAAAAGAGGAGAAACAGACCTTTATTATAAGGGGTAAAAGATAACAGTGGCTCTAAAACTGTGCCAGTGAGCCAAACTTGAAAAACCAAATGTCACAAAATTAAAAAAAAAAACAATGAATATGCTGATGGAAAAAAATTTATTGCTCAAAGATGGTAACACCTACAGCAACATGTTGCACATCCCTGGAAAGAGGAGAAACAGACCTTTAATATGAGGGGTAAAAGATAATAGTGGCTCTAAAACTGTGCCAGTGAGACCAACTTAAAGAACCAAACGGCACAAAATTAAAAAAAAAAAAACAATGAATATGCTGATGGAAAAAAAATTATTGCTCAAAGATGGTAACACCTGCAGCAACATGTTGCACATTGCTGGAAAGAGGAGAAACAGACCTTTAATATGAGGGGTTAAAAGATAGTAGTGGCTCTAAAACTGTGCCAGTGAGGCCAACTTGAAAAACCAAATGTCAGAAAATTAAAAAAAAACAATGAATATGCTGATGGAAAAAAATTTATTGCTCAAAGATGGTAACACCTACAAAAACATGTTGCACATTCCTGGAAAGAGGAGAAACAGGCCTTTAATATGAGGGGTAAGAGATAATAGTGCCTCTAAAACTGTGCCAGTGAGGCCAACTTGAAGAACCAAATGTCACAAAATTAAAAAAAACAATGAATATGCTGATGGAAAAAAATTTATTGCTCATAGATGGTAGCACCTACAGCAACATGTTGCACATCCCTGGAAAGAGGAGAAACAGGCCTTTAATATGAGGGGTAAAAGATCATAGTGGCTCTAAAACTGTGCCAGTGAGACCAACTTGAAGAACCAAATGTCACAAAATTTAAAAAAAAAAACAATGAATGTGATGATGGAAAAAAATTTATTGCTCAAAGATGGTAACACCTACAGCAACATGTTGCAAATCCCTGGAAAGAGGAGAAACAGACCTTTAATATGAGGGGTTAAAAGATAATAGTGGCTCTAAAACTGTGCCAGTGAGGCCAACTTGAAAAACCAAATATCAGAAAATTAAAAAAAAAACAATGAATATGCTGATGGAAAAAAATTTATTGCTCAAAGATGGTAACACCTACAAAAACATGTTGCACATTCCTGGAAAGAGGAGAAACAGGCCTTTAATATGAGGGGTAAAAGATAATAGTGGCTCTAAAACTGTGCCAGTGAGGCCAACTTGAAAAACCAAATGTCACAAAATTAAAAAAAACAACGAATATGCTGATGGAAAAAAATGTATTGCTCAAAGATGGTAACACCTACAAAAACATGTTGCACATCCCTGTAAAGAGGAGAAATAGACATTTAATATGAGGGGTAAAAGATCATAGTGGCTCTAAAACTGTGCCAGTGAGACCAACTTGAAGAACCAAATTTCACAAAATTTAAAAAAAAACAATGAATATGATGATGGAAAAAAATGTATTGCTCAAAGATGGTAACACCTACAGCAACATGTTGCACATCCCTGGAAAGAGGAGAAACAGACCTTTAATATGGATAATAGTGGCTCTAAAACTGTGCCAGTGAGGCCAACTTGAAAAACCAAATGTCACAAAATTAAAAAAAACAACGAATATGCTGATGGAAAAAAATTTATTGCTCAAAGATGGTAATACCTACAAAAACATGTTGCACATTTCTGGAAAGAGGAGAAACAGACCTTTAATATGAGGGGTAATAGATAATAGTGGCTCTAAAACTGTGTCAGTGAGGCCAACTTGAAGAACCAAATGTCACAAAATTAAAAAAAACAATGAATATGCTGATGGAAAAAAATTTATTGCTCAAAGATGGTAACACCTAAAGCAACATGTTGCACATCCCTGAAAAGAGGAGAAATAGACCTTTAATATGAGGGGTAAAAGATAATAGTGGCTCTAAAACTGTGCCAGTGAGGCCAACTTGAAGAACCAAATGTCACAAAATTAAAAAAAACAATGAATATGCTGATGGAAAAAAATGTATTGCTCAAAGATGGTAACACCTACAGCAACATGTTGCACATCCCTGGAAAGAGGAGAAATAGACCTTTAATATGAGGGGTAAAAGATAATAGTGGCTCTAAAACTGTGCCAGTGAGGAAAACTTGAAGAACCAAATGTCACAAAATTAAAAAAAAACAATGAATATGCTGATGGAAAAAAATGTATTGCTCAAAGATGGTAACACCTACAGCAACATGTTGAACATCCCTGGAAAGAGGAGAAACAGACCTTTAATATGAGGGGTAAAAGATAATAGTGGCTCTAAAACTGTGCCAGTGAGGCCAACTTGAAAAACCAAATGTCACAAAATTAAAAAAAACAATGAATATGCTGATGGAAAAAAAAGTATTGCTCAAAGATGGTAACACCTACAAAAACATGTTGCACATTCCTGAAAAGAGGAGAAACATGCCTTTAATATGAGGGGTAAAAGATACCAGTGGCTCTAAAACTGTGCCAGTGAGGCCAACTTTAAAAACCAAATGTCACAAAATTAAAAAAAAACAATGAATATGCTGATGGAAAAAAATTTATTGCTCAAAGATGGTAACACCTAAAGCAACATGTTGCACATCCCTGGAAAGAGGAGAAATAGACCTTTAATATGAGGGGTAAAAGATAATAGTGGCTCTAAAACTGTGCCAGTGAGGCCAACTTGAAGAACCAAATGTCACAAAATTAAAAAAAAACAATGAATATGCTGATGGAAAAAAATGTATTGCTCAAAGATGGTAACACCTACAGCAACATGTTGCACATCCCTGTAAAGAGGAGAAACAGACCTTTAATATGAGGGGTAAAAGATAATAGTGGCTCTAAAACTGTGCCAGTGAGGCCAACTTGAAAAACCAAATGTCACAAAATTAAAAAAAACAATGAATATGCTGATGGAAAAAAAATTATTGCTCAAAGATGGTAACACCTACAGCAACATGTTGAGACACAGACCTTTAATATGAGGGGTAAAAGTTAATAGTGGCTCTAAAACTGTGCCAGTGAGGCCAACTTGAAAAACCAAATGTCACAAAATTAAAAAAAAACAATGAATATGCTCAAAGACGGTAACACCTACAGCAACATGTTGCACATCCCTGGAAAGAGGAGAAACAGACCTTTCATATGAGGGGTAAAATATAACAGTGGGTCTAAATCTGTGCCAGTGAGGCCAACTTGAAAAACCAAATGTCACAAAATTAAAAAAACAATGAATATGCTGATGGAAAAAAATTTATTGCTCAAAGATGGTAACACCTACAAAAACATGTTGCACATCCCTGGAAAGAGGAGAAACAGACCTTTAATATGAGGGGTAAAAGATAATAGTGGCCCTAAAACTGTGCCAGTGAGGCCAACTTGAAAAACCAAATGTCACAAAATTACAAAAAACAATGAATATGCTGATGGAAAAAAATTTATTGCTCAAAGATGGTAACAGTGCCAGTGAGGCCAACTTGAAAAAAAAAATGTCACAAAATCAAAAAAAAACAATGAATATGCTGATGGAAAAAAATTTATTGCTCAAAGATGGTAACACCTACAGGAACATGTTGCAAATCACTAGAAAGAGGAGAAACAGACCTTTAATATGATTGGTAAAAGATAATAGTGGCTCTAAAACTGCGCCAGTGAGGCCAACTTGAAGAACCAAATGTCACAAAATTAAAAAAAACAATGAATATGCTGATGGAAAATTTTTTTTTGCTGTAAGATGGTAACACCTACAGCAACATGTTGCACATCCCTGGAAAGAGGAGAAACAGACGTTTAATATGAGGGGTAAAAGATAATAGTGGCTCTAAAACTGTGTCAGTGAGGCCAACTTGAAAAGCCAAATGTCACAAAATACAAAAACTCAATGAATATGCTGATGGAAAAAAATTTATTGCTCAAAGATGGTAACACCTACAAAAAAATGTTGTACATCCCTGGAAAGAGGAGAAACAGACCTTTAATATGAGGGGTAAAATATAACAGTGGGTCTAAAACTGTGCCAGTGAGGCCAACTTGAAAAACCAAATGTCACAAAATTAAAAAAACAATGAATATGCGGATGGAAAAAAATTGATTGCTCAAAAATGGTAATACCTACAAAAAAATGTTATACATCCCTGGAAAGAGGAGAAACAGACCTTTAATATGAGGGGTAAAAGATAATAGTTGCCCTAAAACTGTGCCAGTGAGGCCAACTTGAAGAACCAAATGTCACAAAATTAAAAAAAAACAATGAATATGCTGATGGAAAAAAATGTATTGCTCAAAGATGGTAACACCTACAGCATCATGTTGCACATCCCTGGAAAGGGGAGAAACAGACCTTTAATATGAGGGGCAAAATATAACAGTGGGTCTAAAACTGTGCCAGTGAGGCCAACTTGAAAAACCAAATGTCACAAAATTAAAAAAAAAAATGAATATGCTGATGGAAAAAAATGTATTGCTCAAAGATGGTAACACTTACAAAAACATGTTGTACATCCCTGGAAAGAGGAGAAACAGACCTTTAATATGAGGGGTAAAAGATAATAGTGGCCCTAAAACTGTGCCAGTGAGGCCAACTTGAAGAACCAAATGTCACAAAATTAAAAAAAAAAAAAATGAATATGCTGATGGAAAAAAATGCATTGCTCAAAGATGGTAACACCCACAGCAACATGTTGCACATCCCTGGAAAGAGGAGAATCAGACCTTTAATATGAGGGGTAAAAGATAATAGTGGCTCTAAAACTGTGCCAGTGAGGCCAACTTGAAGAACCAAATGTCACAAAATTAAAAAAAAACAATGAATATGCTCAAAGACGGTAACACCTACAGCAACATGTTGCACATCCCTGGAAAGAGGAGAAACAGACCTTTCATATGAGGGGTAAAATATAACAGTGGGTCTAAATCTGTGCCAGTGAGGCCAACTTGAAAAACCAAATGTCACAAAATTAAAAAAAAACAATGAATATGCTGATGGAAAAAAATTTATTGCTCAAAGATGGTAACACCTACAAAAACATGTTGCACATCCCTGGAAAGAGGAGAAACAGACCTTTAATATGAGGGGTAAAAGATAATAGTGGCCCTAAAACTGTGCCAGTGAGGCCAACTTGAAAAACCAAATGTCACAAAATTACAAAAAACAATGAATATGCTGATGGAAAAAAATTTATTGCTCAAAGATGGTAACAGTGCCAGTGAGGCCAACTTGAAAAAAAAAAATGTCACAAAATTAAAAAAAACAATGAATATGCTGATGGAAAAAAATTTATTGCTCAAAGATGGTAACACCTACAGGAACATGTTGCAAATCACTAGAAAGAGGAGAAACAGACCTTTAATATGATTGGTAAAAGATAATAGTGGCTCTAAAACTGCGCCAGTGAGGCCAACTTGAAGAACCAAATGTCACAAAATTAAAAAAAACAATGAATATGCTGATGGAAATTTTTTTTTTGCTGTAAGATGGTAACACCTACAGCAACATGTTGCACATCCCTGGAAAGAGGAGAAACAGACGTTTAATATGAGGGGTAAAAGATAATAGTGGCTCTAAAACTGTGTCAGTGAGGCCAACTTGAAAAGCCAAATGTCACAAAATACAAAAACTCACTGAATATGCTGATGGAAAAAAATTTATTGCTCAAAGATGGTAACACCTACAAAAAAATGTTGTACATCCCTGGAAAGAGGAGAAACAGACCTTTAATATGAGTGGTAAAATATAACACCGGGTCTAAAACTGTGCCAGTGAGGCCAACTTGAAAAACCAAATGTCACAAAATTAAAAAAACAATGAATATGCTGATGGAAAAAAATTGATTGCTCAAAATGGTAATACCTACAAAAAAATGTTATACATCCCTGGAAAGAGGAGAAACAGACCTTTAATATGAGGGGCAAAAGATAATAGTGGCCCTAAAACTGTGCCAGTGAGGCCAACTTGAAGAACCAAATGTCACAAAATTAAAAAAAAACAATGAATATGCTGATGGAAAAAAATGTATTGCTCAAAGATGGTAACACCTACAGCATCATGTTGCACATCCCTGGAAAGAGGAGAAACAGACCTTTAATATGAGGGGTAAAAGATAATAGTGGCTCTAAAACTGTGCCAGTGAGGCCAACTTGAAGAACCAAATGTCACAAAATTAAAAAAAAAAAAGAATATGCTGATGGAAAAAAATTTATTGCTCAAAGATAGTAACACCTACAGGAACATGTTGCACATCACTAGAAAGAGGAGAAACAGACCTTTAATATGATTGGTAAAAGATAATAGTGGCTCTAAAACTGTGCCAGTGAGGCCAACTTGAAGAACCAAATGCCACAAAATTAAAAAAAAACAATGAATATGCTGATGGAAACAATTTTTTTGCTGTAAGATGGTAACACCTACAGCAACATGTTGCACATCCCTGGAAAGAGGAGAAACAGACCTTTAATATGAGGGGTAAAAGATAATAGTGGCTCTAAAACTGTGCCAGTGAGGCCAACTTGAAAAGCCAAATGTCACAAAATACAAAAACTCAATGAATATGCTGATGGAAAAAAATTTATTGCCCAAAGATGGTAACACCTACAGCAACATGTTGCACAACCCTGGAAAGAGGAGAAACAGACCTTTAATATGAGGGGTAAAAGATAATAGTGGCTCTAAAACTGTGCCAGTGAGACCAACTTGAAGAACCAAATGTCACAAAATTAAAAAAAAAACAATGAATATGCTGATGGAAAAAAATTTATTGCTCAAAGATGGTAACACCTACAGCAACATGTTGAGAAACAGCCCTTTAATATGAGGTGTAAAAGATAATAGTGGCTCTAAAACTGTGCCAGTGAGGCCAACTTGAAAAACCAAATGTCACAAAATTAAAAAAAAACAGTGAATATGCTGATGGAAAAAAAATTATTGCTCAAAGATGGTAACACCTACAAAAAAATGTTGTACATCCCTGGAAAGAGGAGAAACAGACCTTTAATATGAGGGGTAAAAGATAATAGTGGCCCTAAAACTGTGCCAGTGAGGCCAACTTGAAGAACCAAATGTCACAAAATTAAAAAAAAACAATGAATATGCTGATGGAAAAAAATGTATTGCTCAAAGATGGTAACACCTACAGCATCATGTTGCACATCCCTGGAAAGAGGAGAAACAGACCTTTAATATGAGGGGCAAAATATAACAGTGGGTCTAAAACTGTGCCAGTGAGGCCAACTTGAAAAACCAATTGTCACAAAATTAAAAAAAACAATGAATATGCTGATGGAAAAAAATGTATTGCTCAAAGATGGTAACACCTACAAAAATATGTTGTACATCCCTGGAAAGAGGAGAAATAGATTTTTAATATGAGGGGTAAAAGATAATAGTGGCCCTAAAACTGTGCCAGTGAGGCCAACTTGAAGAACCAAATGTCACAAAATTAAAAAAAAAAACAATGAATATGCTGATGGAAAAAAATGCATTGCTCAAAGATGCTAACACCTACAGCAACACGTTGCACATCCCTGGAAAGAGGAGAAACAGACCTTTAATATGAGGGGTAAAAGATAATAGTGGCTCTAAAACTGTGCCAGTGAGGCCAACTTGAAAAACCAAATGTCACAAAATTAAAAAAAAACAATGAATATGCTGATGGAAAAAAATTTATTGCTCAAAGATGGTAACACCTACAGCAACATGTTGCACATCACTAGAAAGAGGAGAAACAGACCTTTAATATGATAGGTAAAAGATAATAGTGGCTGTAAAACTGTACCAGTGAGGCCAACTTGAAGAACCAAATGTCACAAAATTAAAAAAAACAATGAATATGCTGATGGAAAAAATTTTTGTTGCTGAAAGATGGTAACACCTACAGCAACATGTTGCACATCCCTGGAAAGAGGAGAAACAGACCTTTAATATGAGGGGTAAAATATAACAGTGGGTCTAAAACTGTGCCAGTGAGGCCAACTTGAAAAACCAAATGTCACAAAATTAAAAAAAAACAGTGAATATGCTGATGGAAAAAAATTTATTGCTCAAAGATGGTAACACCTACAAAAAAATGTTGTACATCCCTGGAAAGAGGAGAAACAGACCTTTAGTATGAGGGGTAAAATATAACAGTGGGTCTAAAACTGTGCCAGTGAGGCCAACTTGAAAAACCAAATGTCACAAAATTAAAAAAACAATGAATATGCTGATGGAAAAAAATTTATTGCTCAAAGATGGTAACACCAACAAAAAATTTTGTACATCCCTGGAAAGAGGAGAAACAGACCTTTAATATGAGGGGTAAAAGATAATAGTGGCCCTAAAACTGTGCCAGTGAGGCCAACTTGAAGAACCAAATGTCACAAAATTAAAAAAAAGCAATGAATATGCCGATGGAAAAAATGTATTGCTCAAAGATGGTAACACCTACAGCAACATGTTGCACATCCCTGGAAAGAGGAGAAACAGACCTTTAATATGAGGGGTAAAATATAACAGTGGGTCTAAAACTGTGCCAGTGAGGCCAACTTGAAAAACCAAATGTCACAAAATTAAAAAAAACAATGAATATGCTGATGGAAAAAAATGTATTGCTCAAAGATGGTAACACCTAAAAAAACATGTTTTACATCCCTGGAAAGAGGAGAAACAGACCTTTAATATGAGGGATAAAAGATAATAGTGGCCCTAAAACTGTGCCAGTGAGGCCAACTTGAAGAACCAAATGTCACAAAATTAAAAAAAAAAACAATGAATATGCTGATGGAAAAAAATGTATTGCTCAAAGATGGTAACACCTACAGCAAAATGTTGCACATCCCTGGAAAGAGGAGAAACAGACCTTTAATATGAGGGGTAAAAGATAATAGTGGCTCTAAAACTGTGCCAGTGAGGCCAACTTGAAAAAACAAATGTCACAAAATTCAAAAAAAAAACAATGAATATGCTGAATATGCTGATGCAAAAAAATTTTTTGCTCAAAGATGGTAACACCTACAGCAACATGTTGCACATTCCTGGAAAGAGGAGAAACAGACCTTTAATATGAGGGGTAAAAGATAATAGTGGCTCTAAAACTGTGCCAGTGAGACCAACTTGAAGAACCAAATGTCACAAAATTAAAAAAAAAAACAATGAATATGCTGATGGAAAAAAATGTATTGCTCAAAGATGGTAACACCTACAGCAAAATGTTGCACATCCCTGGAAAGAGGAGAAACAGACCTTTAATATGAGGGGTAAAAGATAATAGTGGCTCTAAAACTGTGCCAGTGAGGCCAACTTGAAAAAGCAAATGTCACAAAATTCAAAAAAAAAACAATGAATATGCTGAATATGCTGATGCAAAAAAATTTTTTGCTCAAAGATGGTAACACCTACAGCAACATGTTTTACATCACTGGAAAGAGGAGAAACAGACCTTTAATATGAGGGATAAAAGATAATAGTGGCCCTAAAACTGTGCCAGTGAGGCCAACTTGAAGAACCAAATGTCACAAAATTAAAAAAAAAAACAATGAATATGCTGATGGAAAAAAATGTATTGCTCAAAGATGGTAACACCTACAGCAAAATGTTGCACATCCCTGGAAAGAGGAGAAACAGACCTTTAATATGAGGGGTAAAAGATAATAGTGGCTCTAAAACTGTGCCAGTGAGACCAACTTGAAGAACCAAATATCACAAAATTAAAAAAAAAACAATGAATATGCTGATGGAAACAAATTTATTGCTCAAAGATGGTAACACCTACAGCAACATGTTGCACATCCCTGGAAAGAGGAGAAACAGGCCATTAATATGAGGGGTAAAAGATAATAGTGGCTCTAAAACTGTGCCAGTGAGGCCAACTTGAAGAACCAAATGTCACAAAATTAAAAAAAAAAAAAACAATGAATATGCTGATGGAAACAAATTTATTGCTCAAAGATGGTAACACCTACAGCAACATGTTGCACATCAATGGAAAGAGGAGAAACAGACCTTTAATATGAGGGGTAAAAGATAATAGTGGCTCTACAACTGTGCCAGTGAGGCCAACTTGAAAAACCAAATGTCACAAAATTAAAAAAAAACAATGAATATGCTGATGGAAAAAAATTTATTGCTCAAAGATGGTAACAGTTACAAAAAGATGTTGCACATTTCTGGAAAGAGGAGAAACAGGCCTTTAATATGAGGGGTAAAAGATAATAGTGGCTCTAAAACTGTGCCAGTGAGGCCAACTTGAAGAACCAAATGTCACAAAATTAAAAAAAAAATGAATATGCTGATGGAAAAAAAATTATTTCTCAAAGATGGTAACACCTACAGCAACATGTTGCACATCCCTGGAAAGAGGAGAAACAGACCTTTAATATGAGGGGTAAAAGATAATAGTGGCTCTAAAACTGTGCCAGTGAGGCCAACTTGAAAAACCAAATGTCACAAAATTAAAAAAAACAATGAATATGCTGATGGAAAAAAATGTATTGCTCAAAGATGGTAACACCTACAGCAACATGTTGCATATTTCTGAAAAGAGGAGAAACAGGCCTTTAATATGAGGTGTAAAATATAATAGTGGCTCTAAAACTGTGCCAGTGAGGCCAACTTGAAGAACCAAATGTCACAAAATTAAAAAAAACAATGAATATGCTAATGGAAAAAAATTTATTGCTCAAAGATGGTAACACCTACAGCAACTTGTTGCACATCCCTGGAAAGAGGAGAAACAGACCTTTAATATGAAGGGTAAAAGATAATAGTGGCTCTAAAACTGTGCCAGTGAGGCCAACTTGAAAAACCAAATGTCACAAAATTAAAAAAAAACAATGAATATGCTAATGGAAAAAAATTTATTGCTCAAAGATGGTAACACCTACAGCAACATGTTGAGAAACAGACCTTTAATATGAGGGGTAAAAGATAATAGTGGCTCTAAAACTGTGCCAGTGAGGCCAACTTGAAAAACCAAATGTCACAAAATTAAAAAAAAAAACAATGAATATGCTCAAAGACGGTAACACCTACAGCAACATGTTGCACATCCCTGGAAAGAGGAGAAACAGACCTTTAATATGAGGGGTAAAATATAACAGTGGGTCCAAAACTGTGCCAGTGAGGCCAACTTGAAAAACCAAATGTCACAAAATTAAAAAAAAACAATGAATATGCTGATGGAAAAAAACTTATTGCTCAAAGATGGTAACACCTACAAAAACATGTTGCACATCCCTGGAAAGAGGAGAAACAGACCTTTAATATGAGTGGTAAAAGATAATAGTGGCCCTAAAACTGTGCCAGTGAGGCCAACTTGAAGAACCAAATGTCACAAAATTAAAAAAAAAAACAATGAATATGCTGATGGCAAAAAATGTATTGCTCAAAGATGGTAACACCTACAGCAACATGTTGCACATCCCTGGAAAGAGGAGAAACAGACCTTTAATATGAGGGGTAAAAGATACTAGTGGCTCTAAAACTGTGCCAGTGAGGCCAACTTGAAAAACCAAATGTCACAAAATTAAAAAAAACAATGAATATGCTGATGGGAAAAAATTTATTGCTCAAAGATGGTAACACCTACAGCAATATGTTGAGAAACAGACCTTTAATATGAGGGGTAAAAGTTAATAGTGGCTCTAAAACTGTGCCAGTGAGGCCAACTTGAAAAACCAAATGTCACAAAATTAAAAAAAAAACAATGAATATGCTCAAAGACGGTAACACCTACAGCAACATGTTGCACATCCCTGGAAAGAGGAGAAACAGACCTTTCATATGAGGGGTAAAATATAACATTGGGTCTAAATCTGTGCCAGTGAGGCCAACTTGAAAAACCAAATGTCACAAAATTAAAAAAAAACAATGAATATGCTGATGGAAAAAAAGTTATTGCTCAAAGATGGTAACACCTACAAAAACATGTTGCACATCCCTGGAAAGAGGAGAAACAGACCTTTAATATGAGGGGTAAAAGATAATAGTGGCTCTAAAACTGTGCCAGTGAGACCAACTTGAAGAACCAAATATCACAAAATTAAAAAAAAAACAATGAATATGCTGATGGAAACAAATTTATTGCTCAAAGATGGTAACACCTACAGCAACATGTTGCACATCCCTGGAAAGAGGAGAAACAGGCCATTAATATGAGGGGTAAAAGATAATAGTGGCTCTAAAACTGTGCCAGTGAGGCCAACTTGAAGAACCAAATGTCACAAAATTAAAAAAAAAAAAAACAATGAATATGCTGATGGAAACAAATTTATTGCTCAAAGATGGTAACACCTACAGCAACATGTTGCACATCAATGGAAAGAGGAGAAACAGACCTTTAATATGAGGGGTAAAAGATAATAGTGGCTCTACAACTGTGCCAGTGAGGCCAACTTGAAAAACCAAATGTCACAAAATTAAAAAAAACAATGAATATGCTGATGGAAAAAAATTTATTGCTCAAAGATGGTAACAGTTACAAAAAGATGTTGCACATTTCTGGAAAGAGGAGAAACAGGCCTTTAATATGAGGGGTAAAAGATAATAGTGGCTCTAAAACTGTGCCAGTGAGGCCAACTTGAAGAACCAAATGTCACAAAATTAAAAAAAAAATGAATATGCTGATGGAAAAAAAATTATTTCTCAAAGATGGTAACACCTACAGCAACATGTTGCACATCCCTGGAAAGAGGAGAAACAGACCTTTAATATGAGGGGTAAAAGATAATAGTGGCTCTAAAACTGTGCCAGTGAGGCCAACTTGAAAAACCAAATGTCACAAAATTAAAAAAAACAATGAATATGCTGATGGAAAAAAATGTATTGCTCAAAGATGGTAACACCTACAGCAACATGTTGCATATTTCTGAAAAGAGGAGAAACAGGCCTTTAATATGAGGTGTAAAATATAATAGTGGCTCTAAAACTGTGCCAGTGAGGCCAACTTGAAGAACCAAATGTCACAAAATTAAAAAAAACAATGAATATGCTAATGGAAAAAAATTTATTGCTCAAAGATGGTAACACCTACAGCAACTTGTTGCACATCCCTGGAAAGAGGAGAAACAGACCTTTAATATGAAGGGTAAAAGATAATAGTGGCTCTAAAACTGTGCCAGTGAGGCCAACTTGAAAAACCAAATGTCACAAAATTAAAAAAAACAATGAATATGCTGATGGAAAAAAATTTATTGCTCAAAGATGGTAACAGTTACAAAAAGATGTTGCACATTTCTGGAAAGAGGAGAAACAGGCCTTTAATATGAGGGGTAAAAGATAATAGTGGCTCTAAAACTGTGCCAGTGAGGCCAACTTGAAGAACCAAATGTCACAAAATTAAAAAAAAAATGAATATGCTGATGGAAAAAAAATTATTTCTCAAAGATGGTAACACCTACAGCAACATGTTGCACATCCCTGGAAAGAGGAGAAACAGACCTTTAATATGAGGGGTAAAAGATAATAGTGGCTCTAAAACTGTGCCAGTGAGGCCAACTTGAAAAACCAAATGTCACAAAATTAAAAAAAACAATGAATATGCTGATGGAAAAAAATGTATTGCTCAAAGATGGTAACACCTACAGCAACATGTTGCATATTTCTGAAAAGAGGAGAAACAGGCCTTTAATATGAGGTGTAAAATATAATAGTGGCTCTAAAACTGTGCCAGTGAGGCCAACTTGAAGAACCAAATGTCACAAAATTAAAAAAAACAATGAATATGCTAATGGAAAAAAATTTATTGCTCAAAGATGGTAACACCTACAGCAACTTGTTGCACATCCCTGGAAAGAGGAGAAACAGACCTTTAATATGAAGGGTAAAAGATAATAGTGGCTCTAAAACTGTGCCAGTGAGGCCAACTTGAAAAACCAAATGTCACAAAATTAAAAAAAAAACAATGAATATGCTAATGGAAAAAAATTTATTGCTCAAAGATGGTAACACCTACAGCAACATGTTGAGAAACAGACCTTTAATATGAGGGGTAAAAGATAATAGTGGCTCTAAAACTGTGCCAGTGAGGCCAACTTGAAAAACCAAATGTCACAAAATTAAAAAAAAAACAATGAATATGCTCAAAGACGGTAACACCTACAGCAACATGTTGCACATCCCTGGAAAGAGGAGAAACAGACCTTTAATATGAGGGGTAAAATATAACAGTGGGTCCAAAACTGTGCCAGTGAGGCCAACTTGAAAAACCAAATGTCACAAAATTAAAAAAAACAATGAATATGCTGATGGAAAAAAACTTATTGCTCAAAGATGGTAACACCTACAAAAACATGTTGCACATCCCTGGAAAGAGGAGAAACAGACCTTTAATATGAGTGGTAAAAGATAATAGTGGCCCTAAAACTGTGCCAGTGAGGCCAACTTGAAGAACCAAATGTCACAAAATTAAAAAAAAAAACAATGAATATGCTGATGGAAAAAAATGTATTGCTCAAAGATGGTAACACCTACAGCAACATGTTGCACATCCCTGGAAAGAGGAGAAACAGACCTTTAATATGAGGGGTAAAAGATAATAGTGGCTCTAAAACTGTGCCAGTGAGGCCAACTTGAAAAACCAAATGTCACAAAATTAAAAAAAACAATGAATATGCTGATGGGAAAAAATTTATTGCTCAAAGATGGTAACACCTACAGCAATATGTTGAGAAACAGACCTTTAATATGCGGGGTAAAAGTTAATAGTGGCTCTAAAACTGTGCCAGTGAGGCCAACTTGAAAAACCAAATGACACAAAATTAAAAAAAAAACAATGAATATGCTCAAAGACGGTAACACCTACAGCAACATGTTGCACATCCCTGGAAAGAGGAGAAACAGACCTTTCATATGAGGGGTAAAATATAACATTGGGTCTAAATCTGTGCCAGTGAGGCCAACTTGAAAAACCAAATGTCACAAAATTAAAAAAAAACAATGAATATGCTGATGGAAAAAAAGTTATTGCTCAAAGATGGTAACACCTACAAAAACATGTTGCACATCCCTGGAAAGAGGAGAAACAGACCTTTAATATGAGGGGTAAAAGATAATAGTGGCCCTAAAACTGTGCCAGTGAGGCCAACTTGAAGAACCAAATGTCACAAAATTAAAAAAAAAACAATGAATATGCTGATGGAAAAAAATGTATTGCTCAAAGATGGTAACACCTACAGCAACATGTTGCACATCCCTGGAAAGAGGAGAAACAGACCTTTAATATGAGGGGTAAAATATAATAGTGGCTCTAAAACTTTGCCAGTGAGGCCAACTTGAAAAACCAAATGTCACAAAATTAAAAAAAACAATGAATATGCTGATGGAAAAAAATTTATTGCTCAAAGATGGTAACACCTACAGCAATATGTTGAGAAACAGACCTTTAATATGAGGGGTAAAAGATAATAGTGGCTCTAAAACTGTGCCAGTGAGACCAACTTAAAGAACCAAACGGCACAAAATTAAAAAAAAAAAAAACAATGAATATGCTGATGGAAAAAAAAATGATTGCTCAAGGATGGTAACACCTGCAGCAACATGTTGCACATCCCTGGAAAGAGGAGAAACAGACCTTTAATATGAGGGGTAAAAGATAATAGTGGCTCTAAAACTGTGCCAGTGAGACCAACTTGAAGAACCAAATGTCACAAAATTAAAAAAAAAAAAAACAATGAATATGCTGATGGAAACAAATTTATTGCTCAAAGATGGTAACACCTACAGCAACATGTTGCACATCCCTGGAAAGAGGAGAAACAGACCTTTAATATGAGGGGTAAAATATAACAGTGGGTCTAAAACTGTGCCAGTGAGGCCAACTTGAAAAACCAAATGTCACAAAATTAAAAAAAAAAAATGAATATGCTGATGGAAAAAAATGTATTGCTCAAAGATGGTAACACCTACAGCAACATATTGCACATCCCTGGAAAGGGGAGAAACAGACCTTTAATATGAGGGGTAAAAGATAACAGTGGCTCTAAAACTGTGCCAGTGAGGCCAACTTGAAAAACCAAATGTCACAAAATTAAAAAAAACAATGAATATGCTAATGGAAAAAAATTTATTGCTCAAAGATGGTAACACCTACAGCAACATGTTGAGAAACAGACCTTTAATATGAGGGGTAAAAGATAATAGTGGCTCTAAAACTGTGCCAGTGAGGCCAACTTGAAAAACCAAATGTCACAAAATTAAAAAAAAAACAATGAATATTGTAACGGTGGTTCCCATGTAACCTAAGGGTATATGTACTAGTATTTTCATACAGGATAAAAAAGAACACTTTCTAAATTTCCACTGTACTTATTATTTTTGTTTTTTTTTTTGTTGTATACCTTAAATTTTTAATAATAAACCGTATGTAGTAGGAAAAATTTATCATTCAAGTTCTGTGTGTCAACCAAATAAAATAAATTTGAGAAATAAGAAAAAAAAAAATAAATAAAAGCAAAGCTGAAATATTGAGATAGGAAGAAAAAAAAGAAGAAGGGTTAAACTATAGAAATTATTATTTCAAGAAAAGTGTTAGATATTTTAAGGTAAATTTTTTGTATATGATTTCATAAGATTAGTTAGAATAATATTATTTTAAAACATTTGTGATTTCTTTTATATTCCGGGAGCTAAGCACAAAAATAGGAGCGGGGCACAGGCCCGAAATCTCGGTCTTGCAGCTTGCAATACACAAAACATTCATCCATCTAATTCCAATCTAAAGAAAAAATTAAAAAGGGGATAAAGAAAAGAGAAAAGAATCTAACCTAAAACAATCTAACCTAAAAGAATTTAACCTAAAAGAATAACTATAAAAAAAATTTATAATAATAATAACAATTATTTATATTTGCGTGAATAGTAATTAGTTTATTCAACTCTATTTGTTTCTCTTTAATTTCACTAATTCAAATCATAACTATCATTTTTATATTGTTAATAATTTCTTCTTTTCATAATTGTTTTTAATTACTTTAATTAATATTTTCTATTGTTTGAAAAATTAGTTTATAATACCAAAATAACGAGTTTAGCTAAAACAGAACAAGATTTTCGTGCGCACGGACGTCGTTGGATTTTTAAAGGTAAATACATTATTTTTTTGTTTTTAATTACATTTTGTTCTCTCTCAATTTTTCATTCAAACGTTTTTTATTGCAAATAATTAATTTATATAGATTACCCATGTTTCATTTAACTAAAATAATTAAAATCTAAATGTTTGTATTTATAAACATTATGGTTTGATTTGATTTTTAATAACCCAGGAATGGCGTAGGTTGCAGGAAAAGATGTAACTAAAATATAGGGTAGATATACCAAAAACGATCGGCCAATATATCTACATGGATGGGGTGGGTGGCCAAGGAGTCATAAGTTATCCTTTAAGACTTCATATCCAGATAAAGATTCTTCCGCCTCTGACCAAGGATAACTCTAAATTTTACTTCAAATTTTCAGTTATTGATTTTTCTTTTATTTGTACTGTGCTGTCGCCTGAACCAGCCCTTAGCCGGGTTTGCCACATCAGCAACATTTGCGACCTCTCTACCCTCACAGTTACAAAATGGCGCCCAACTTTAAAATTTTGTTAAACTTATTTCGATTACTTCTGTTAAATAGTAAAATTTATTATTCGAAATAAATGTTCTGCCTAGTGACATGTAACATAAAAGTCTCTAATAAGTTATATCCTAAGCTGAACATCTGTTTCATTGTATGAAGCGTGTATTATGTATTCTGTGTGATTAATTACTAAATTTGATTTAGATACATTTATCTACATTACCACAGACTGCTAGTAACATATTATTTTTTCTCGATATTCTGGTAAATTGATAGAACTTATGATTTTTAACAGGTTTAAGACATATGCATCAATTTATATATCCGAATAAAAACTTTCTTTTTTCGTTTTATTGGTCTTTGGAGGAGGAAATTTATCTGGAAAACTGTTGCATCTCGATGCACTTACGCCAAATATATTTCTGGGTTTATACTGAACGCATTTTATTTAACATAGAGGAGAATAAACAACAATAATTACATATTAAATTAATTACAATTTTTATCATTAGCTAGTACACTTTTATTCTTTTATTTATCTGATTTTTTTTAATATCACAGATCTTAGATACTTTTCTCTTGCTTTACCATTTTTGTTAAATTGTCTTCGATTACATACTTACTTTTGTTATCATAATGTTTGTTTCTGGAATTAATCCGAATCATTTATCGGAGGACATGCTCAAATATGAGTACACTCTTAGAAATCTTGACCCCCTGGCACTAGATGCTCTTGACAGCTTAAAGTCTATTTTAGAAATAGAACAAAAAGAAAACAAGTTCCCTGATCGATATCCTAAAATAGATAAGACCATAACTTCGGAACTTGCAGGAATAACAACCCAATTAGGCGAATTTATAAAAACTTCAAAAACTGTAGCCACTGCTAAGGAAATTTCTAAATTATTGTCAATATTAAAACATTTTTTAAACCGATTGAGACTTTTAGAAATTTCATACCCAAATTTATCTAGTAAAACAGATTATTTAATTAATCTTTGTACTAAAGAAATTGCTGAATTAGACGAATTGCTTGAAAGTGTCTCACCGTCAGTGGTCGAAAATGAGGAAGATATTTTGGAAAAATCTTTCCGTCAGCTCCAAATGATTGTTAATAAGAAGCCAGCAAATAAGCCAGAAGTCCCTATTCTGCAGAGCACTTTCAGTAATAACGTGGAACCGCATGCTTCCAATTTTCCGCCGAAATTAGTAGATTTTTCCAGTGATGAAGAAAGTGAAATCTACAATTCACGAAATTACAAAGACAAACCCCATATTGAATCATTCAAGGATCCAATTTCAAAGTGGGATTTTAAATTTGATGGTGGAGCAAATGGGCTATCTGTTGATGAATTTTTGTTTCGAGTGAAAGTATTAATGAAGAGAGGAGAATATTCCTTAAAATACCTTCTGGAATCATTTCATAGACTTCTTGCTGGAAAAGCTAGTACATGGTATTGGCATTTTTATCGCCAAAACTCAAATTTCACATGGAAAGACATATGCATAGCGTTGCGTGCTGAGTTCACCCATTCGTTGGATGATGATGACTTATATCGTCAAATCATAGATCGTAATCAAAAACCAGGAGAAAATTTTATGGATTTCAGCCAAGAAATATGTAAGTTGAACTACCAAATGCTAAACCCTTTGCCTGAAATACGACTTGTCGAAATAATGAAGAAAAACTTGTGTCGTAAACATCTTCATATGATATGGTTTCATAGTCCAAGAACTATAACTGAACTACGAGATCTAGTTAAAAGTTCCGAAAAATTTTTTAAGCCCAGCTATTTGCAAACGTTTAATGTAAATGAGATCGAAACAGTGACTGATAGTGAAGATCATGAATTATCCGCTTTCAATAAATCATTTCAAAATGTTTCTAAATTAATTTGTTGGAATTGTGATCAAATTGGTCATTCCTATATTGAATGCAAATCTGAAAAATGGGAGAAGTTTTGTTGGGGTTGCGGGAAAAAGGGCGTTATAAAACCTAACTGTTCCGTTTGTCTGTCGGGAAACAAGCGGATGAATGCAAAGTAAGCCGGAATTTTGCATTCAAGTTACCTCAGACTCCTGGCGAACAAATAAATTTTTTATCAAAAAATCCAATTAAAATTTTTCAAACTCCAAAATCAAATATTGATTCGCAAATTAAATTTCCAATGAAACCATATCACGAACGACTTCGCGATTATGAATTAGCAAGATCTAGGATATTCTCAACTTCGGCTAAGAAGAACAGATCAACAATTCGATGTAGACAATTTTACAAAAATTTGAAATCCGAAAAGAGACTGCTTTCGTCTAGTTTACTAAATAATTGTGATGACCCCAGACCATACGCACGAGTCAAAATTTTTGGTAATGAATTGATGGGACTTTTAGATAGTGGTGCGAGTATCACTTGTCTGGGAAATAATGGTTTGAATATCATCAAACATTTTAATATTAAAATTAACAAAATAACTTCAAAAATTAAGACAGCTGATGGTAATTCTCACAATATTTTGGGTAAAATTTTAGTTCCTATCACATACAAAAATGAAACAAAATTGATTACTCTGTACATTGTTCCAAATTTAAAACAAGATTTATATTTAGGAGTAAATTTCTGGAAAGCGTTCAATTTGGCCCCCACAATTTTAACTCAAATTGCGGAAATCGATATTTCGGATCCAAATCTACATAGTTTAACACATGATCAAAATTTTCGATTAAATTTCATTAAATTAAAATTCCCTTCATTTCTTGAAAAAGGACTAGGAAAAACTACGCTAGAAAATCATATAATTGATGTCGGGGATACAAATCCCATTAAACAAAGACATTATCCGGTGTCGCCGGCTATCCAAACACTAATGTTCGAGGAGCTTGACCGTATGCTTGAAATGGATGTCATTGAGGAAAGTAATAGTGCTTGGAATTCCCCCGTTGTTCTTATCCGAAAGCCAGGTAAAAATCGATTATGCCTAGATTCCAGAAAAGTAAATGATGTTACGAAAAAAGATGCTTATCCTTTACCAAATATTGGTGGTATTTTAAGCAGGATCCAGGAAACAAGGTACATATCCAGTATCGATTTAAAAGACGCCTTTTGGCAAATACCTTTAGAAAACAGCTCTAGGGAGAAAACTGCATTTACGGTTCCAGGACGTCCATTATATCAATTTAAGGTCATGCCTTTTGGGTTATGCAATGCTCCACAGCGTATGTGTCGACTGATGGACAAAGTGATTCCTTCGGATATCCGAGAAAATGTGTTTGTATATCTGGACGACTTGCTGGTGATGTCACCTGATTTTAATTCTCATGCTTTTCTTCTGGAAAAAGTAGCTGATTGCTTAACTAACGCTGGTCTTACGATTAATGTAGCCAAAAGTAAGTTTTGCTTTAAGGAATTACGTTATTTGGGTTATATTGTTGGAAACGGGGGATTGAAAACAGATCCTAGTAAGGTCGCTGCTGTAAAAGATTTTCCTACGCCAAAAACCACTAAGGCCCATTTTATTCACTCGAAGTTGAACACAACTTGGGGATTTTTATATGGGAAACTTCCCAAGTTGTGTTCAACTTCGAGTGAATAAAATGGGCCTAAGCAAATTAGGCGATTTATCGGAATGACAAGTTGGTATCGTCGCTTTATTCCCAACTTCGCTACCATAAGTGCTCCAATAACAGAATGCCTAAAACAAAATCGAAAATTCTGTTGGACGAAAGACGCTGAAGCAAGTTTCAATGAGCTAAAGATTGCTCTTTCTAATGCTTCAATGCTATTTCATCCTGACTATTCAAAGCCATTCGTTATTCAGTGTGATGCAAGTACATCAGGGGTTGGTAGTGTATTGTATCAAATCGACGATAATGAAATAGAGAAACCGATTGCCTATATGTCTCAGAAATTAAATTCTGCACAAAAAAATTATGCTATCACAGAATTGGAATGCTACGCTGCAGTTCTGAGTGTAAAAAAATTTCGAGAGTACGTAGAAGGCTTTCCATTTAAAATCGTCACTGATCATTCAGCACTTAAATGGTTAATGAATCAGAAAGATTTGAGCGGTAGGTTAGCTCGGTGGAGTCTAAGGCTTCAAGGTTTCGATTTCACGATCGAACATCGGAAAGGAAGTCAGAATGTGGTACCTGATGCCTTATCAAGAGTATATTCGGCTGACGAGATTGACTCATATGGTTCAGATATGTTAAGTATTGATTTGAATTCACATGAATTTAAGTCTGATGAATACAAGAAACTAATTAGTATGATCGCTGAGAACCAAGATAAGTTACCAGATCTTCATGTAGCCGATGATTATGTTTATAAACGCATGGAACCACGTTCTGGTGATCCTGAATACGATAAACTAATTTGGAAGCTTTGGATTCCACAGAGTTTAACTAAAAATCTCATTTCATCTGCTCATAATCCCCCTAATGCATCACACAGTGGATTTGTAAAAACATTATTTAAATTGCGTCAATTTTTTTTCTGGCCCAAAATGGCAAATCAGGTTAAATTATTCGTTAACAACTGTGACACTTGCAAACAAACCAAATCATGCAATAGCGTTCAGCGACCTCTCATGGGTAACCAAATTCAGGTTGACCGTCCGTATCAACGAATTTATGTAGACTTCTTGGGTCCTTATCCTCGTTCAACTTCTGGTAATTGTTTTATTTTTATAGTTCTAGATCAATTTTCTAAATTTATTATGCTCAAAGCAATGCGAAAAGCTACATCAAATAATGTTATAAAATTTTTGGAAGAAAGCGTCTTCACAATTTTTGGCATACCTGAAAGTTTATTTTCGGATAATGGTAGTCAATTTGTTTCAAAGTTATTTGTAAAATTTTTAAAAAGCTATGGAATAAATCATTTAAGGACTCCTATTTATTCTCCTCAAGCGAACGCTTCTGAAAGGGTCAACAGATCTATTGTTACGGCCATCAGAGCTTACATTAAACAGGACTGTCATAAGGAGTGGGATCAGCATTTGGCACAGATTGGAAGTGCGTTAAGATGCACTGTGCATGAATCCATCGGAACATCCCCTTATTATGTTTTGTTCGGCACTCAAATGATAACACACGGATCGATGTACTCTATCATTAGAAAACTAAATTTGCTACAAGGAGATAACATTGAGATACTACCACATTCATCTAAATTACAAATTATTCATGAAAAAATTAAAGAAAAATTAGATAAGGCTCATGAGAAGCATAATAAGGTTTATAATCTTAGGTCACGGGATATTCAATATTCGCCAGGTCAGATAGTCTTTAGAAAAAACTTTGTTGTAAGTAATAAATTCAAAAACTTAAATAGCAAATTTTTTTATAAATTTATCAAGTGTAAAATTAGAAGAGTTCTAAGCAAAAATATATATGAACTCGAGGATTTAGATGGCAAGTTAGTTGTAGGTAAATTTCATGGCAAAGATTTGCGGACATAAAAATAAATGCACGATTAAATTAAACTAGATTAAAGTTAATTTAGTCTGAAAAATTTAATATGTTCGTGCCCAACGTAAATTTCGATTATATGAATCAAAATTCACTCATTAAAGGGGGGGAATGTGTAACGGTGGTTCCCATGTAACCTAAGGGTATATGTACTAGTATTTTCATACAGGATAAAAAAGAACACTTTCTAAATTTCCACTGTACTTATTATTTTTGTTTTTTTTTTTTTGTATACCTTAAATTTTTAATAATAAACCGTATGTAGTAGGAAAAATTTATCATTCAAGTTCTGTGTGTCAACCAAATAAAATAAATTTGAGAAATAAGAAAAAAAAAATAAATAAAAGCAAAGCTGAAATATTGAGATAGGAAGAAAAAAAAGAAGAAGGGTTAAACTATAGAAATTATTATTTCAAGAAAAGTGTTAGATATTTCAAGGTAAATTTTTTGTATATGATTTCATAAGATTAGTTAGAATAATATTATTTTAAAACATTTAGGATTTCTTTTATATTCCGGGAGCTAAGCACAAAAATAGGAGCGGGGCACAGGCCCGAAATCTCGGTCTTGCAGCTTGCAATACACAAAACATTCATCCATCTAATTCCAATCTAAAGAAAAAATTAAAAAGGGGATAAAGAAAAGAGAAAAGAATCTAACCTAAAACAATCTAACCTAAAAGAATTTAACCTAAAAGAATAACTATAAAAAAAATTTATAATAATAATAACAATTATTTATATTTGCGTGAATAGTAATTAGTTTATTCAACTCTATTTGTTTCTCTTTAATTTCACTAATTCAAATCATAACTATCATTTTTATATTGTTAATAATTTCTTCTTTTCATAATTGTTTTTAATTACTTTAATTAATATTTTCTATTGTTTGAAAAATTAGTTTATAATACCAAAATAACGAGTTTAGCTAAAACAGAACAAGATTTTCGTGCGCACGGACGTCGTTGGATTTTTAAAGGTAAATACATTATTTTTTTGTTTTTAATTACATTTTGTTCTCTCAATTTTTCATTCAAACGTTTTTTATTGCAAATAATTAATTTATATAGATTACCCATGTTTCATTTAACTAAAATATAACAGTGGGTCCAAAACTGTGCCAGTGAGGCCAACTTGAAAAACCAAATGTCACAAAATTAAAAAAAACAATGAATATGCTGATGGAAAAAAACTTATTGCTCAAAGATGGTAACACCTACAAAAACATGTTGCACATCCCTGGAAAGAGGAGAAACAGACCTTTAATATGAGTGGTAAAGGATAATAGTGGCCCTAAAACTGTGCCAGTGAGGCCAACTTGAAGAACCAAATGTCACAAAATTAAAAAAAAAACAATGAATATGCTGATGGAAAAAAATGTATTGCTCAAAGATGGTAACACCTACAGCAACATGTTGCACATCCCTGGAAAGGGGAGAAACAGACCTTTAATATGAGGGGTAAAATATAATAGTGGCTCTAAAACTGTGCCAGTGAGGCCAACTTGAAAAACCAAATGTCACAAAATTAAAAAAAACAATGAATATGCTGATGGAAAAAAAATTATTGCTCAAAGATGGTAACACCTACAGCAATATGTTGAGAAACAGACCTTTAATATGAGGGGTAAAAGTTAATAGTGGCTCTAAAACTGTGCCAGTGAGGCCAACTTGAAAAACCAAATGTCACAAAATTAAAAAAAAAAACAATGAATATGCTCAAAGCCGGTAACACCTACAGCAACATGTTGCACATCCCTGGAAAGAGGAGAAACAGACCTTTCATATGAGGGGTAAAATATAACATTGGGTCTAAATCTGTGCCAGTGAGGCCAACTTGAAAAACCAAATGTCACAAAATTAAAAAAAAACAATGAATATGCTGATGGAAAAAAATTTATTGCTCAAAGATGGTAACACCTACAAAAACATGTTGCACATCCCTGGAAAGAGGAGAAACAGACCTTTAATATGAGGGATAAAAGATAATAGGGTCCCTAAAACTGTGCCAGTGAGGCCAACTTGAAGAACCAAATGTCACAAAATTAAAAAAAAAACAATGAATATGCTGATGGAAAAAAATGTATTGCTCAAAGATGGTAACACCTACAGCAACATGTTGCACATCCCAGGAAAGAGGAGAAACAGACCTTTAATATGAGGGGTAAAATATAATAGTGGCTCTAAAACTTTGCCAGTGAGGCCAACTTGAAAAACCAAATGTCACAAAATTAAAAAAAACAATGAATATGCTGATGGAAAAAAATTTATTGCTCAAAGATGGTAACACCTACAGCAATATGTTGAGAAACAGACCTTTAATATGAGGGGTAAAAGATAATAGTGGCTCTAAAACTGTGCCAGTGAGACCAATTTAAAGAACCAAACGGCACAAAATTAAAAAAAAAAAAACAATGAATATGCTGATGGAAAAAAAAATGATTGCTCAAAGATGGTAACACCTGCAGCAACATGTTGCACATCCCTGGAAAGAGGAGAAACAGACCTTTAATATGAGGGGTAAAAGATAATAGTGGCTCTAAAACTGTGCCAGTGAGACCAACTTGAAGAACCAAATGTCACAAAATTAAAAAAAAACAAACAATGAATATGCTGATGGAAACAAATTTATTGCTCAAAGATGGTAACACCTACAGCAACATGTTGCACATCCCTGGAAAGAGGAGAAACAGACCTTTAATATGAGGTGTAAAATATAACAGTGGGTCTAAAACTGTGCCAGTGAGGCCAACTTGAAAAACCAAATGTCACAAAATTAAAAAAAACAATGAATATGCTGATGGAAAAAAATTTATTGCTCAAAGATGGTAACACCTACAAAAAGATGTTGCACATCGCTGGAAAGAGGAGGAACAGACCTTTAATATGAGGGATAAAAGACAATAGTGGCTCTAAAACTGTGCCGTGAGGCCAACTTGAAAAACCAAATGTCACAAAATTAAAAAAAACAATGAATATGCTGATGGAAAAAAATTTATTGCTCAAAGATGGTAACACCTACAGCAACATGTTGCACATCCCTAAAAAGAGGAGAAACAGACCTTTAATATGATTGGTAAAAGATAATAGTGGCTCTAAAACTGCGCCAGTGAGGCTGTTGTGATCCGCACAACCATACCCTACTCATGACCTACCCTAATCATCACCTTCTCACTAGCAAGCCGTTTCATACATTACCGAAGCATACGGCTATTAATAGGTCATTTGCTTTGTTTTCATTTGTTCTTCCATTTACCCAAAAATGCCACCCAAGCGCAATGAGTCAAGTGCATACCTACCCAATACGATACACACGTAACCCAACTCCGATTGCACAGCGGCACGCCGACATATGGCAAAACTGCAGTGGTTGCATATCGGAGGAATACTACGTTGTGCTATCGGGGAAGTAATAATAATTTATGAATGGATGACACTTGACACCAGCGTAAGGCAAATGACACCCAAGATGTCATTTGGGTACTTTTAATGGGAACGGAAAACAATTAAGCAATATACCTAAAAACAGCGCGTATGCACATATGGTAATTGGTAAGGAAACCAATGGTGCGTGGAGGGGGAAGATAGGAGATGGGTCATGACCAAATAATAGTATAAAAGGCAAAGGTTGTGACAAGGAAAAGCAGAGTTAGTTCATAATCCTAATAGATCGCAGCCATTGCTATAGACAGCGGATCTACTAATCATTTGAAATATAAAAATTAATAAAGAACTCAGAGTCGCAGCCACGCTATAGACAGCGGGCTCTGCAGTACAAATAATACGAAAAGCATTTTTATTAACTCTCCGCTTTGCACTCTTCCCTCTCTCTAGAGGAAGCACGGTGCAAAACGTAACATTGGTGGCAGCGGTGGGATACTCAAAAGGTCCCAACTACCAAAACCAAAACAAGACAAAGATCTTGAGGCGTCTCTCTGGGGCTATACACCAGAGAAAATAGAGAAAAAAAAAATTTTTTTTTTTTTATAGTGCTTAAATAAAGTGAAGCGTCTCTGGGGCTAACACCAGAAAAAGTGAAAAAGTGAAAAAAAAAAAAAAATAATAAACAACAATTTCATCATCAAGAAGCAGCAGCCATAACTGGACATCAGCTCAACAACAGTACCTACCAGCAATACAAAGAAACTAAGGTATTTAAGTATTTAAGTATTTAAGCATATATATATATATATCTAAAAAACAAAAAAGAAAAAAAAAAAACACACCTTTGTACACTTAAACTATTTTTATTATAAAATTTTTGTTAAACATTTCCTACTATTACATCCAATCTGATTTCCCAACATAAAATCCCATAATCATTCAATATTCTCACGCGGAACAATCATCGCGTAGCGGAATTATTCAAATTCCTGCCCTTCCCCGAACCTGAAATCATAATGGAGTTCAAAATTAATGTCAGTGACATTTATCAGATCGTCCCCCTATTCAACGGGAATCCAAAAGATCTGAACAGGTTTATAACCTGTGGAAACACCCTTTTCTCTTCAGCTAAAACCACTGAAGAACAAGCTTTCTATCTGGAGATTATTAAAACCAGATTAGAAGGTCCCGCTTTCGAACTTATACAGTTCAAGTCCTTCAAAAAATGGACGGACCTCGTCCAGGAGTTGGAATCGCAGTACAAGGAACAAAAATCACGCTCCTCTGTACAAAACGACCTTTTATCCTCGAAACAAAACCCCCAGGAAACAGTCAGAGAATTTGGCGACCGAATTAGCGATCTCCTGAGTCGTCTTAATTCAGCCACCTACGCATCTATTACCGAGGATGCGGTAAGAACGTTTCTCGTTAAAGAAAACGAAAAAATGGCAATACGAACTTTTGAGGACGGCCTCAAAAACGAAAGCCTTCGTCTGATGATCCAAGCGGTTGGAGAATCAGATCTTAGAAGAGCCATTTCTTTTGCCGAGGAACATTCTAGCCGCATTGAAAGATGTGCAATGGCACATAGAAACACCACTGCAAGACCCCCGTACAATTCTTTTCCTCCTAAACCAATGTGCCAACTCTGCAACAAAATTGGCCATACGCGGGAAACTTGTTTTAAAAACCTTCCAAACTTTGCAAATATTCGCCCTAAGGTTAAAAGGGAAATACAGCACTTAACGTGCAATTATTGTAATCGTCGAAACCATACTCTAGAATCTTGCAGACTTAGAATTGCACACCTAAATTCAGGCCAAATACTCAACCCTAATCAAGGGACTGCCCCCAGAAACCACTACCCCTCGAATAATATTAACACTACACAACATTACGCGCAACTAATTAGAGAGCCACACCCTGACGATAGACGTCAAATAAATCTTCAGCAGATACCACACCAAACCTATCAAACTACTCCTACCCTTCTGGAAACCTCCCCTAATAACGCGGGAAACGATTACTCTCGGGAAGGAACGACCGGCAACCTCTCTCGAGTCACGACCGAAGCCGAAGTCCACCGAAACTAAACCCCGCACACAAATTACACGTTTCCCTCATCCCAAACAACGAACTTTTCATGATCAGAGTTCCGCTCCAAAATGGCGAAATAAAAAATTTTTTAATAGACACCGGAGCGGAAATATCCATCATAAAATCAAGTCCCAATCAAATCAAAACTATACACAATAATATGATTATCTCCAACATCTTCGGAGAAAATATAATCGAATCCACTTCCACTTTAGAAACAATAATATTTCAATCTGAAAGTCATCGATATGAGTTAACACATCCCTTTCATATCCTAGATGGTAAACTTAGTACGGATTTCGACGGAATAATCGGTAACGATTTCCTGAAGAAATACTCATGTTCCATCAATTACGTAAAAAATACTCTGGAAATACATCCATTCACAATATCCGGTTCCACCGTTGTATTCAACACTTCTGAAGAAGCTCGTCCGCAAGAACAGAGTGATAATACTAACACGGAAAAAGGAATGTCGGGTGAAATAAGGATAAAACCCAGGAGTGAGCAAATAGTAGAAATACCATTTAACTGCAATAACGATGTAGTGTTCCGGAAAAAACAGGTCCACCCTGGAGTCTTTATGGCCTCTTCCGTAGCCAAGTCTCATCAAAACAGCGTTAAAATTCTACTGCTCAACGTAAATGAGAGTGAGACAACGTTACAGATACCAGATCTGGGATTGGAATGGGACAACTTGGACGATTTTGATTGTATTAATGCTCACCCTGAGCAAGACCCTATCCATAATCGATTAAAGAAACTAGAATCCCAACTCAAACTAGATCATTGCAATTCAGAAGAAAAAACCGAAATTACAAAAATCTGCAGGAACTTTAACGATTTATTCTTTCTACCGGGCGACGCATTAACATACACTAATGCAATTACACACGTACTTGAAACTGAGCCGAACAAACCGCCTATTTTCATACGGCCATATCGACTTCCCGAATCTAGCAAAGCAGAGATCCATAAACAAGTCAAGGAAATGCTAGACAACGATATTATAAGGCCCAGTCATAGTCCGTGGAATTCACCTCTATTACTTGTTCCGAAAAAACCAGATGCTCAAGGTAACAAACAATGGAAAGTAGTCGTAGATTATCGGCGATTAAATGACGCAACCGTGGGAGATGCATACCCATTGCCCAACATAACGGACATATTGGATCAACTGGGTAAAGCAAAATATTTTTCCACTCTCGATCTAGCTAATGGATTTCATCAAATTCTTGTTGAGAACTCTGACCGAAGTAAAACCGCATTTAGCACTCCCTCCGGACATTATGAATATAACAGAATGCCGTTCGGATTAAAAAATGCCCCGGCTACTTTTCAAAGAATGATGAACAATGTCCTAATGGGAATGATCGGAATAGGTTGTTTCGTCTATGTAGACGACATTGTCATTTACGGGTCAGACCTCGCCGAACATAACGGCAAGCTAATAAGTGTTCTGACCAGGTTACGACAATATAATCTCAAACTACAACCCGAAAAATGCCATTTCATGCGAAAAGAGCTAATGTACCTAGCACATGTGATAAGCGAAGAAGGAATAAAGCCAGATCCCGAAAAAATTAAGGTAGTGAAAACCTACCCTACTCCTAAAAACGCTAAAGGCATAAAATCCTTCTTGGGATTCACTGGCTACTACAGAAGGTTCATAGATAATTTTTCAATTATAGCAAAACCTCTTACAAAGCTCTTGAAAAAGAATGCCCCTTTCAAATGGGACACATTTTGTGATGAAGCATTCACAACACTGAAAAATAATCTGATGAGCCCCCCAATCCTTGCATACCCTGATTTCAGTAAAGAATTTATCATTACAACGGATGCAAGTGATGTTGGTCTAGGAGCCGTTTTGTCACAAGGTTCCATTGGCCAAGACAAGCCAATTTGTTTTGCGAGCCGAACCCTTAATGACGCCGAAACTAGGTACACCACAACAGAAAAAGAACTTTTAGCTATTGTATTTGCAGTGAAACAATTTCGACCTTACGTATATGGGCGAAAATTTACCATATGTACGGATCATAAACCACTTCAATGGCTCATGAACCTAAAAGATCCTACTTCAAGATTAGCCCGATGGAGAATCTTGCTAGAGGAATACGAATACAACATAATCTACAAAGCTGGCAAATACAATTCCAATGCTGACGCATTAAGTCGAATACCAACCGTAGCAATGGTAACAACTAGAGGTCAACGCCAAAACAACGCAATCCAAAATACGACAAATCCCTCACAAAGTGACGATATGCAAATTCAAACACTTTCCAGTTTCACCTTACAAGAGGAGCAGGGGTCTATATACAAAAACAAATTAATTAAATTCAAAATAATTATATTACCCATAATTGAATCTGAAGAAGAGAATATTATAAAACATAAAATACCCCAATTTATTAAGCCCTCAATAGGAAAAACTGTTGCATATCCACAAAATGACGACACAACTATATACATCGCCACTCTTCCCATACCTTTTAGAAGCCCCACTGACAGAAAAACTACTGAGGCATGTTGCAAAGAAATAAAAGACCTCTGCAAGAAGGATAATATTCGAATCTTGGGCATAGCACTACCAGTCATGGAGATCTCATCAAAAAGAATTATAAAACTCCTACTGGAAGACACTTTCCAAGACCAAGATATTACCATCCACATTTTTTCTGACGACATAATTTCTCTTAACAACAAGGAGGAAATAAAAAAGGTTCTGTTTGAATATCACGATTCCCCTCTCGGAGGTCACCAAGGGATTACACGAACTCTTAAGAAAATAAAACAGAAATACTCCTGGCCGACTATGAGTAAGGATATAAAAACCTATATACTTCAGTGTAAATCATGTCAGCAAAACAAATTAAGTAAGAACCACAGGGTACCAATGAAGATAACCACTACAAGCTCCACCCCTTTCGAGCGGGTAGCCCTAGACATTGTAGGGCCCTTGCCCGTAAGCCATGATAATAATAAATATCTGCTCACATTTCAAGATGACTTAACAAAATTCACGGAAGCCATACCGCTCCAGAATGCTGAAGCTTCTACAGTGGCTAGAGCATTCGTCGAAAAAATATTATGTCGATTTGGCTTTCCAGAATCACTTCTTACTGATCAAGGCACTAATTTCTTAAGCCAACTCTTTAAAGATACCTGCAAACTTTTGAAAATTAAGAAACTTCAAACTTCCTCCTACCACCCTCAAACCAATGGAGCTCTAGAACGAAGTCACCGTACTCTAGCAGAATACCTTCGACACTATGTCAACAAAGACCCCCTCTCATGGGACACATGGATACCATACGCCATTTTTGTTTTTAATACAACCAACCATAGCAGTACTGGTTATACTCCACATGAGCTACTTTATGGATATCCAGCAAGGATACCGAATCCTCTAGAACAAAACCCCCAAATTAGTTACAATTACGAAAAGTATTCTAGTGAGTTGCGAGCACGTCTCCAACACGGTTATCAAATTGCCCGCGAACGACTGTTAACAAAGAAAGAAAAATCAAAAGACTATTACGATATAGGAACTAACTACAAACATTTTAATATTGGCGAGAAGGTTCTCTTAAGAAATCATGTACGTAAGAACAAACTCTCATCACTGTGGGAAGGACCTTACGACGTAACAAACATTATTTCTTCAGAAAATACAGAGATCCAGGTTCGGAACAAAACGAAAATAGTCCATAACAATGACCTTAAGTCCTTCACGGAATAAGTCCTATTAAAACTATCCTCAGCTTTCACAAACATACACACTCATAACTCCCTTCAACTATACGCTGACTTACACTACTCTAACAATCCTATTACTCGCAATTTGTATTATGATCAGATACCTCAGGGGCAGGAATATTGAAACTCCAAAAATTGACAATTTAGAAATGCAGATACCTCATACAAGCATATTCCCCGATCCTAATCCTAGCGAAAATACAAAAACTACCCCAACAAATCTTACTCCAAATCCTATTCCCAGAATGGTACTCGCTACCAGAGATTAAAAAAAAAAAAAAAAAAAATATATAATATATACTAAATATTTTAATGAAATTTTATAAATTAGTAATCAAAAACAAAAAAAGAAACAAATAAAATAAGCTTATTATGGGTATAATCAAAATTATCATATTATAAAAAAAAAAAAAAAATTATTAAGTAAAATGTTACACAAAAAAATATATGCCTAGATAACATATTTTAAATAAATTAAAAACATTATAAAGTAAAATGTTGTACAAAAGTAAAACAACATATTCTATCTCTTGGGATAAGAAAGCAGTTAAAACTCTCCCTTGGGAAGTACTGCGAAATATATTAAAAACATATTAAAGAAAAATGTTATACAAAAATAAAATGTTATATGACTAAATAACATATGTTAAATAAATTAAAAACATTGTAAAGTAAAATGTTATACAAAAGTAAAACAACATATTCTATCTCTTGGGATAAGAAAGCAGTTAAAACTCTCCCTTGGGAAGTACTGCGAAATATATTAAAAACATATTAAAGAAAAATGTTATACAAAAATAAAATGTTATATGACTAAATAACATATTTTAAATAAATTAAAAACATTATAAAGTAAAATGTTATACAAAAGTAAAACAACATATTCTATCTCTTGGGATAAGAAAGCAGTTAAAACTCTCCCTTGGGAAGTACTGCAAACAAATTAAAAACATTATAAAGAAAAATATTATACAAAAGATTACAATTATAAAAAAAAAAAAAAAAAAAAAACGAAACAAATACTGTAAAACCACAAACCTCTTCAAGGGTGGAATTATTTTTAACTCCTAAGTTAGTTCTTTATTAATATTATATATTTCTTGTAATTTTACTTCATTACAAATTTCTGCTAATTCAGAATTTTATTAAATTATTATAAGTTTTTCCTCGTCACACCAAAGCCTACTTGCAGAAAATTCTAACCCTTCAGGTAAGAATTTTCTTTTTCTAAGGGGGGTGGGATGTTGTGATCCGCACAACCATACCCTACTCATGACCTACCCTAATCATCACCTTCTCACTAGCAAGCCGTTTCATACATTACCGAAGCATACGGCTATTAATAGGTCATTTGCTTTGTTTTCATTTGTTCTTCCATTTACCCAAAAATGCCACCCAAGCGCAATGAGTCAAGTGCATACCTACCCAATACGATACACACGTAACCCAACTCCGATTGCACAGCGGCACGCCGACATATGGCAAAACTGCAGTGGTTGCATATCGGAGGAATACTACGTTGTGCTATCGGGGAAGTAATAATAATTTATGAATGGATGACACTTGACACCAGCGTAAGGCAAATGACACCCAAGATGTCATTTGGGTACTTTTAATGGGAACGGAAAACAATTAAGCAATATACCTAAAAACAGCGCGTATGCACATATGGTAATTGGTAAGGAAACCAATGGTGCGTGGAGGGGGAAGATAGGAGATGGGTCATGACCAAATAATAGTATAAAAGGCAAAGGTTGTGACAAGGAAAAGCAGAGTTAGTTCATAATCCTAATAGATCGCAGCCATTGCTATAGACAGCGGATCTACTAATCATTTGAAATATAAAAATTAATAAAGAACTCAGAGTCGCAGCCACGCTATAGACAGCGGGCTCTGCAGTACAAATAATACGAAAAGCATTTTTATTAACTCTCCGCTTTGCACTCTTCCCTCTCTCTAGAGGAAGCACGGTGCAAAACGTAACAAGGCCAACTTGAAGAACCAAATGTCACAAAATTAAAAAAAAAACAATGAATATGCTGATGGAAAAAAATTTATTGCTCAAAGATGGTAACACCTACAGCAACATGTTGCACATCCCTGGAAAGAAGAGAAACAGACCTTTAATATGTGGGGTAAAAGATAATAGTGGCTCTAAAACTGTGCCAGTGAGGCCAACTTGAAAAACCAAATGTCACAAAATTAAAAAAAACAATGAATATGCTGATGGAAAAAAAATTATTGCTCAAAGATGGTAACACCTACAGCAATATGTTGAGAAACAGACCTTTAATATGAGGGGTAAAAGTTAATAGTGGCTCTAAAACTGTGCCAGTGAGGCCAACTTGAAAAACCAAATGTCACAAAATTAAAAAAAAAACAATGAATATGCTCAAAGCCGGTAACACCTACAGCAACATGTTGCACATCCCTGGAAAGAGGAGAAACAGACCTTTCATATGAGGGGTAAAATATAACATTGGGTCTAAATCTGTGCCAGTGAGGCCAACTTGAAAAACCAAATGTCACAAAATTAAAAAAAAAACAATGAATATGCTGATGGAAAAAAATGTATTGCTCAAAGATGGTAACACCTACAGCAACATGTTGCACATCCCTGGAAATAAGAGAAGCAGACCTTTAATATGAGGGGTAAAAGACAATAGTGGCTCTAAAACTGTGCCAGTGAGGCCAACTTGAAGAACCAAATGTCACAAAATTAAAAAAAAAAACAATGAATATGCTGATGGAAAAAAATTTATTGCTCAAAGATGGTAACACCTACAGCAACATGTTGCACATCCCTGGAAAGAAGAGAAACAGACCTTTAATATGTGGGGTAAAAGATAATAGTGGCTCTAAAACTGTGCCAGTGAGGCCAACTTGAAAAACCAAATGTCACAAAATTAAAAAAAACAATGAATATGCTGATGGAAAAAAATTTATTGCTCAAAGATGGTAACACCTACAGCAATATGTTGAGAAACAGACCTTTAATATGAGGGGTAAAAGTTAATAGTGGCTCTAAAACTGTGCCAGTGAGGCCAACTTGAAAAAGCAAATGTCACAAAATTAAAAAAAACAATGAATATGCTGATGGAAAAAAATGTATTGCTCAAAGATGGTAACACCTACAGCAACATGTTGCACATCCCTGGAAATAAGAGAAGCAGACCTTTAATATGAGGGGTAAAAGACAATAGTGGCTCTAAAACTGTGCCAGTGAGGCCAACTTGAAGAACCAAATGTCACAAAATTAAAAAAAAAACAATGAATATGCTGATGGAAAAAAATTTATTGCTCAAAGATGGTAACACCTACAGCAACATGTTGCACATCCCTGGAAAGAGGAGAAACAGACCTTTAATATGAGGGGTAAAAGATAATAATGGCTATAAAACTGTGCCAGTGAGGCCAACTTGAAAAACCAAATGTCACAAAATTAAAAAAAACAATGAATATGCTGATGGAAAAAAATTTATTGCTTAAAGATGGTAACACCTACGGCAACATGTTGCACATCCCTGGAAAGAAGAGAAACAGACCTTTAATATGTGGGGTAAAAGATAATAGTGGCTCTAAAACTGTGCCAGTAAGGCCAACTTGAAGAACCAAATGACACAAAATTAAAAAAAAAAACAATGAATATGCTGGTGAAAAAAAATTTATTGATCAAAGATGGTAACACCTACAGCAACATGTTGCATATCCCTGGAAAGAGGAGAAAAATACCCTTAATATGAGGGGTAAAAGATAATAGTGGCTCTAAAACTGTGCCAGTGAGACCAACTTGAAGAACCAAATGTCACCAAATTAAAAAAAAACAATGAATATGCTGATGGAAAAAAATTTATTGCTCAAAGATGGTAACACCTACAGCAACATGTTGCACATCCCTAGAAAGAGGAGAAACAGACCTTTTATATAAAGTGTAAAAGATAATAGTGGCTCTAAAACTGTGCCAGTGAGGCCAACTTGAAACACCAAATGTCACAAAATTAAAAAAAACAATGAATATGCTGATGGAAAAAAATTTATTGCTCAAAGATGGTAACACCTACAGCAACATGTTGCACATCCCTAAAAAGAGGAGAAACAGACCTTTAATATGATTGGTAAAAGATAATAGTGGCTATAAAACTGCGCCAGTGAGGCCAACTTGAAGAACCAAATGTCACAAAATTAAAAAAAAAACAATGAATATGCTGATTGAAAAAAATGTATTGCTCAAAGATGGTAACACCTACAGCAACATGTTGCACATCCCTGGAAAGAGGAGAAACAGACCTTTAATATGAGGGGTAAAAGATAATAGTGGCTCTAAAACTGTGCCAGTTAGGCCAACTTGAAGAACCAAATGTCACAAAATTAAAAAAAAAAACAATGAATATGCTGATGGAAAAAAATGTATTGCTGAAAGATGGTAACACCTACAGCAACATGTTGAGAAACAGACCTTTAATATGAGGGGTAAAAGATAATAGTGGCTCTAAAACTGTGCCAGTGAGGCCAACTTGAAGAATTAAATGTCACAAAATTAAACAAAAACAATGAATATGCTGATTGAAAAAAATTTATTGCTCAAAGATGGTAACACCTACAGCAACATGTTGCACATCCCTGGAAAGAGGAGAAACATACCTTTAATATGAGGGGTAAAAGATAATAGTGGCTCTAAAACTGTGCCAGTGAGGCCAACTTGAAGAACCAAATGTCACAAAATTAAAAAAAACAATGAATATGCTGATGGAAAAAAATTTATTGCTCAAAGATGGTAACACGTACAGCAACATGTTGCACATCCCTAAAAAGAGGAGAAACAGACCTTTAATATGATTGGTAAAAGATAATAGTGGCTCTAAAACTGTGCCAGTGAGGCCAACTTGAAAAACCAAATGTCACAAAATTAAAAAAAACAATGAATATGCTGATTGAAAAAAATTTATTGCTCAAAGATGGTAACACCTACAGCAACATGTTGCACATCCCTGGAAAGAGGAGAAACATACCTTTAATATGAGGGGTAAAAGATAACAGTGGCTCTAAAACTGTGCCAGTGAGGCCAACTTGAAAAACCAAATGTCACAAAATTAAAAAAAACAATGAATATGCTGATAGAAAAAAATGTATTGCTCAAAGATGGTAACACCTACAAAAAGATGTTGCACATCGCTGGAAAGAGGAGAAACAGACCTTTAATATGAGGGGTAAAAGATAATAGGGGCTCTAAAACTGTGCCAGTGAGGCCAACTTGAAGAACCAAATGTCACAAAATTAAAAAAAAAAAAACAATGAATATGCTGATGGAAAAAAATTTATTGCTCAAAGATGGTAACACCTACAGCAACATGTTGTACATCCCTGGAAAGAGGAGAAACAGGCCTTTAATATGAGGGGTAAAAGGTAATAGTGGCTCTAAAACTGTGCCAGTGAGGCCAACTTGAAAAAGCAAATGTCACAAAATTAAAAAAAACAATGAATATGCTGATGGAAAAAAATGTATTGCTCAAAGATGGTAACACCTACAGCAACATGTTGTACATCCCTGGAAATAAGAGAAGCAGACCTTTAATATGAGGGGTAAAAGACAATAGTGGCTCTAAAACTGTGCCAGTGAGGCCAACTTGAAGAACCAAATGTCACAAAATTAAAAAAAAAACAATGAATATACTGATGGAAAAAAATGTATTGCTCAAATATGGTAACACCTACAGCAACATGTTGCACATTTCTGGAAAGAGGAGAAACAGGCCTTTAATATGAGGGGTAAAAGATAACAGTGGCTCTAAAACTGTGCCAGTGAGGCCAACTTGAAAAACCAAATGTCACAAAATTAAAAAAAAAACAGTGAATATGCTGATGGAAAAAAATTTATTGCTCAAAGATGGTAACACCTACAGCAACATGTTGAGAAACAGACCTTTAATATGAGGGGTAAAAGATAATAGTGGCTCTAAAACTGTGCCAGTTAGGCCAACTTGAAGAACCAAATGTCACAAAATTAAAAAAAAAAACAATGAATATGCTGATGGAAAAAAATGTATTGCTCAAATATGGTAACACCTACAGCAACATGTTGCACATTTCTGGAAAGAGGAGAAACAGGCCTTTAATATGAGGGGTAAAAGATAACAGTGGCTCTAAAACTGTGCCAGTGAGGCCAACTTGAAAAACCAAATGTCACAAAATTTAAAAAAGCAATGAATATGCTGATGGAAAAAAATTTATTGCTCAAAGATGGTAACACCTACAGCAACATGTTGCACATCCCTAAAAAGAGGAGAAACAGACCTTTAATATGATTGGTAAAAGATAATAGTGGCTCTAAAACTGCGCCAGTGAGGCCAACTTGAAGAACCAAATGTCACAAAATTAAAAAAAAACAATGAATATGCTGATGGAAAAAAATGTATTGCTCAAAGATGGTAACACCTACAGCAACATGTTGCACATCCCTGGAAAGAGGAGAAACAGACCTTTAATATGACGGGTAAAAGATAATAGTGGCTCTAAAACTGTGCCAGTTAGGCCAACTTGAAGAACCAAATGTCACAAAATTAAAAAAAAACAATGAATATGCTGATGGAAAAAAATGTATTGCTCAAATATGGTAATACCTACAGCAACATGTTGCACATTTCTGGAAAGAGGAGAAACAGGCCTTTAATATGAGGGGTAAAAGATAACAGTGGCTCTAAAACTGTGCCAGTGAGGCCAACTTGAAAAACCAAATGTCACAAAATTAAAAAAAAAAACAGTGAATATGCTGATGGAAAAAAATGTATTGCTCAAAGATGGTAACACCTACAGCAACATGTTGCACATCCCTGGAAAGAGGAGAAACATACCTTTAATATGAGGGGTAAAAGATAATAGTGGCTCTAAAACTGGTAACACCTACAGCAACATGTTGCACATCCCTAAAAAGAGGAGAAACAGACCTTTAATATGATTGGTAAAAGATAATAGTGGCTCTAAAACTGTGCCAGTGAGGCCAACTTGAAAAAGCAAATGTCACAAAATTAAAAAAAACAATGAATATGCTGATGGAAAAAAATGTATTGCTCAAAGATGGTAACACCTACAGCAACATGTTGTACATCCCTGGAAATAAGAGAAGCAGACCTTTAATATGAGGGGTAAAAGACAATAGTGGCTCTAAAACTGTGCCAGTTAGGCCAACTTGAAGAACCAAATGTCACAAAATTAAAAAAAAAACAATGAATATGCTGATGGAAAAAAATGTATTGCTCAAATATGGTAACACCTACAGCAACATGTTGCACATTTCTGGAAAGAGGAGAAACAGGCCTTTAATATGAGGGGTAAAAGATAACAGTGGCTCTAAAACTGTGCCAGTGAGGCCAACTTGAAAAACCAAATGTCACAAAATTAAAAAAAAAACAGTGAATATGCTGATGGAAAAAAATTTATTGCTCAAAGATGGTAACACCTACAGCAACATGTTGAGAAACAGACCTTTAATATGAGGGGTAAAAGATAATAGTGGCTCTAAAACTGTGCCAGTTAGGCCAACTTGAAGAACCAAATGTCACAAAATTAAAAAAAAAAACAATGAATATGCTGATGGAAAAAAATGTATTGCTCAAATATGGTAACACCTACAGCAACATGTTGCACATTTCTGGAAAGAGGAGAAACAGGCCTTTAATATGAGGGGTAAAAGATAACAGTGGCTCTAAAACTGTGCCAGTGAGGCCAACTTGAAAAACCAAATGTCACAAAATTTAAAAAAGCAATGAATATGCTGATGGAAAAAAATTTATTGCTCAAAGATGGTAACACCTACAGCAACATGTTGCACATCCCTAAAAAGAGGAGAAACAGACCTTTAATATGATTGGTAAAAGATAATAGTGGCTCTAAAACTGCGCCAGTGAGGCCAACTTGAAGAACCAAATGTCACAAAATTAAAAAAAAACAATGAATATGCTGATGGAAAAAAATGTATTGCTCAAAGATGGTAACACCTACAGCAACATGTTGCACATCCCTGGAAAGAGGAGAAACAGACCTTTAATATGACGGGTAAAAGATAATAGTGGCTCTAAAACTGTGCCAGTTAGGCCAACTTGAAGAACCAAATGTCACAAAATTAAAAAAAAACAATGAATATGCTGATGGAAAAAAATGTATTGCTCAAATATGGTAATACCTACAGCAACATGTTGCACATTTCTGGAAAGAGGAGAAACAGGCCTTTAATATGAGGGGTAAAAGATAACAGTGGCTCTAAAACTGTGCCAGTGAGGCCAACTTGAAAAACCAAATGTCACAAAATTAAAAAAAAAAACAGTGAATATGCTGATGGAAAAAAATGTATTGCTCAAAGATGGTAACACCTACAGCAACATGTTGCACATCCCTGGAAAGAGGAGAAACATACCTTTAATATGAGGGGTAAAAGATAATAGTGGCTCTAAAACTGTGCCAGTGAGGCCAACTTGAAGAACCAAATGTCACAAAATTAAAAAAAAACAATGAATATGCTGATGGAAAAAAATTTATTGCTCAAAGATGGTAACACCTACAGCAACATGTTGAGAAACAGACCTTTAATATGAGGGGTAAAAGATAATAGTGGCTCTAAAACTGTGCCAGTGAGGCCAACTTGAAGAATTAAATGTCACAAAATTAAAAAAAAACAATGAATATGCTGATGGAAAAAAATTTATTGCTCAAAGATGGTAACACCTACAGCAACATGTTGCACATCCCTGGAAAGAGGAGAAACAGACCTTTAATATGTGGGGTAAAAGATAATAGTGGCTCCAAAACTATGCCAGTAAGGCCAACTTGAAGAACCAAATGACACAAAATTAAAAAAAAAAACAATGAATATGCTGGTGAAAAAAAATTTATTGATCAAAGATGGTAACACCTACAGCAACATGTTGCACATCCCTGGAAAGAGGGGAAAAATACCCTTAATATGAGGGGTAAAAGATAATAGTGGCTCTAAAACTGTGCCAGTGAGACCAACTTGAAGAACCAAATGTCACCAAATTAAAAAAAAACAATGAATATGCTGATGGAAAAAAATTTATTGCTCAAAGATGGTAACACCTACAGCGACATGTTGCACATCCCTAGAAAGAGGAGAAACAGACCTTTTATATAAAGGGTAAAAGATAATAGTGGCTCTAAAACTGTGCCAGTGAGGCCAACTTGAAAAACCAAATGTCACAAAATTAAAAAAATCAATGAATATGCTGATGGAAAAAAATTTATTGCTCAAAGATGGTAACTCCTACAGCAACATGTTGCACATCCCTAAAAAGAGGAGAAACAGACCTTTAATATGATTGGTAAAAGATAATAGTGGCTCTAAAACTGCGGCAGTGAGGCCAACTTGAAGAACCAAATGTCACAAAATTAAAAAAAAAAACAATGAATATGCTGATTGAAAAAAATTTATTGCTCAAAGATGGTAACACCTACAGCAACATATTGCACATCCCTGGAAAGAGGAGAAACAGACCTTTAATATGAGGGGTAAAAGATAATAGTGGCTCTAAAACTGTGCCAGTTAGGCCAACTTGAAGAACCAAATGTCACAAAATTAAAAAAAAAACAATGAATATGCTGATGGAAAAAAATGTATTGCTCAAATATGGTAACACCTACAGCAACATGTTGCACATTTCTGGAAAGAGGAGAAACAGGCCTTTAATATGAGGGGTAAAAGATAACAGTGGCTCTAAAACTGTGCCAGTGAGGCCAACTTGAAAAACCAAATGTCACAAAATTAAAAAAAAAAAACAGTGAATATGCTGATTGAAAAAAATTTATTGCTCAAAGATGGTAACACCTACAGCAACATGTTGCACATCCCTGGAAAGAGGAGAAACAGACCTTTAATATGAGGGGTAAAAGATAATAGTGGCTCTAAAACTGTGCCAGTTAGGCCAACTTGAAGAACCAAATGTCACAAAATTAAAAAAAAAACAATGAATATGCTGATGGAAAAAAAATTATTGCTCAAAGATGGTAACACCTACAGCAACATGTTGCACATCCCTGGAAAGAGGAGAAAAAGGCCTTTATTATGAGGGGTAAAAGATAATAGTGGCTCTAAAACTGCGCCAGTGAGGCCAACTTGAAGAACCAAATGTCACAAAATTAAAAAAAAAACAATGAATATGCTGATGGAAAAAAATGTATTGCTCAAAGATGGTAACACCTACAGCAACATGTTGCACATCCCTGGAAAGAGGAGAAACAGACCTTTAATATGAGGGGTAAAAGATAATAGTGGCTCTAAAACTGTGCCAGTGAGGCCAACTTGAAGAACCAAATGTCACAAAATTAAAAAAAAAACAATGAATATGCTGATGGAAAAAAATGTATTGCTCAAAGATGGTAACACCTACAGCAACATGTTGCACATCCCTGGAAAGAGGAGAAACAGACCTTTAATATGAGGGGTAAAAGATAATAGTGGCTCTAAAACTGTGCCAGTTAGGCCAACTTGAAGAACCAAATGTCACAAAATTAAAAAAAAAACAATGAATATGCTGATGGAAAAAAATGTATTGCTCAAAGATGGTAACACCTACAGCAACATGTTGCACATCCCTGGAAATAAGAGAAGCAGACCTTTAATATGAGGGGTAAAAGACAATAGTGGCTCTAAAACTGTGCCAGTGAGGCCAACTTGAAGAACCAAATGTCACAAAATTAAAAAAAAAACAATGAATATACTGATGGAAAAAAATGTATTGCTCAAATATGGTAACACCTACAGCAACATGTTGCACATTTCTGGAAAGAGGAGAAACAGGCCTTTAATATGAGGGGTAAAAGATAACAGTGGCTCTAAAACTGTGCCAGTGAGGCCAACTTGAAAAACCAAATGTCACAAAATTAAAAAAAAAAACAGTGAATATGCTGATGGAAAAAAATGTATTGCTCAAAGATGGTAACACCTACAGCAACATGTTGCACATCCCTGGAAAGAGGAGAAACAGACCTTTAATATGAGGGGTAAAAGATAATAGTGGCTCTAAAACTGTGCCAGTGAGGCCAACTTGAAGAACCAAATGTCACAAAATTAAAAAAAAAACAATGAATATGCTGATGGAAAAAAATGTATTGCTCAAAGATGGTAACACCTACAGCAACATGTTGCACATCCCTGGAAAGAGGAGAAACAGACCTTTAATATGAGAGTAAAAGATAATAGTGGCTCTAAAACTGTGCCAGTTAGGCCAACTTGAAGAACCAAATGTCACAAAATTAAAAAAAAAAACAATGAATATGCTGATGGAAAAAAATGTATTGCTCAAAGATGGTAACACCTACAGCAACATGTTGCACATCCCTGGAAATAAGAGAAGCAGACCTTTAATATGAGGGGTAAAAGACAATAGTGGCTCTAAAACTGTGCCAGTGAGGCCAACTTGAAGAACCAAATGTCACAAAATTAAAAAAAAAACAATGAATATACTGATGGAAAAAAATGTATTGCTCAAATATGGTAACACCTACAGCAACATGTTGCACATTTCTGGAAAGAGGAGAAACAGGCCTTTAATATGAGGGGTAAAAGATAACAGTGGCTCTAAAACTGTGCCAGTGAGGCCAACTTGAAAAACCAAATGTCACAAAATTAAAAAAAAAAACAGTGAATATGCTGATGGAAAAAAATTTATTGCTCAAAGATGGTAACACCTACAGCAACATGTTGAGAAACAGACCTTTAATATGAGGGGTAAAAGATAATAGTGGCTCTAAAACTGTGCCAGTTAGGCCAACTTGAAGAACCAAATGTCACAAAATTAAAAAAAAAACAATGAATATGCTGATGGAAAAAAATGTATTGCTCAAATATGGTAACACCTACAGCAACATGTTGCACATTTCTGGAAAGAGGAGAAACAGGCCTTTAATATGAGGGGTAAAAGATAACAGTGGCTCTATAACTGTGCCAGTGAGGCCAACTTGAAAAACCAAATGTCACAAAATTAAAAAAAGCAATGAATATGCTGATGGAAAAAAATTTATTGCTCAAAGATGGTAACACCTACAGCAACATGTTGCACATCCCTAAAAAGAGGAGAAACAGACCTTTAATATGATTGGTAAAAGATAATAGTGGCTCTAAAACTGCGCCAGTGAGGCCAACTTGAAGAACCAAATGTCACAAAATTAAAAAAAAAAACAATGAATATGCTGATGGAAAAAAATGTATTGCTCAAAGATGGTAACACCTACAGCAACATGTTGCACATCCCTGGAAAGAGGAGAAACAGACCTTTAATATGAGGGGTAAAAGATAATAGTGGCTCTAAAACTGTGCCAGTTAGGCCAACTTGAAGAACCAAATGTCACAAAATTAAAAAAAAAACAATGAATATGCTGATGGAAAAAAATGTATTGCTCGAATATGGTAACACCTACAGCAACATGTTGCACATTTCTGGAAAGAGGAGAAACAGGCCTTTAATATGAGGGGTAAAAGATAACAGTGGCTCTAAAACTGTGCCAGTGAGGCCAACTTGAAAAACCAAATGTCACAAAATTAAAAAAAAAAAACAGTGAATATGCTGATGGAAAAAAATGTATTGCTCAAAGATGGTAACACCTACAGCAACATGTTGCACATCCCTGGAAAGAGGAGAAACATACCTTTAATATGAGGGGTAAAAGATAATAGTGGCTCTAAAACTGTGCCAGTGAGGCCAACTTGAAGAACCAAATGTCACAAAATTAAAAAAAAACAATGAATATGCTGATGGAAAAAAATTTATTGCTCAAAGATGGTAACACCTACAGCAACATGTTGAGAAACAGACCTTTAATATGAGGGGTGAAAGATAATAGTGGCTCTAAAACTGTGCCAGTGAGGCCAACTTGAAGAATTAAATGTCACAAAATTAAAAAAAAACAATGAATATGCTGATGGAAAAAAATTTATTGCTCAAAGAAGGTAACACCTACAGCAACATGTTGCACATCCCTGGAAAGAGGAGAAACAGACCTTTAATATGAGGGGTTAAAGATAATAGTGGCTCTAAAACTGTGCCAGTGAGGCCAACTTGAAAAAGCAAATGTCACAAAATTAAAAAAAACAATGAATATGCTGATGGAAAAAAATGTATTGCTCAAAGATGGTAACACCTACAGCAACATGTTGCACATCCCTGGAAATAAGAGAAGCAGACCTTTAATATGAGGGGTAAAAGACAATAGTGGCTCTAAAACTGTGCCAGTGAGGCCAACTTGAAGAACCAAATGTCACAAAATTAAAAAAAAACAATGAATATGCTGATGGAAAAAAATTTATTGCTCAAAGATGGTAACACCTACAGCAACATGTTGCACATCCCTGGAAAGAAGAGAAACAGACCTTTAATATGTGGGGTAAAAGATAATAGTGGCTCCAAAACTATGCCAGTAAGGCCAACTTGAAGAACCAAATGACACAAAATTAAAAAAAAAAACAATGAATATGCTGGTGAAAAAAAATTTATTGATCAAAGATGGTAACACCTACAGCAACATGTTGCACATCCCTGGAAAGAGGAGAAAAATACCCTTAATATGAGGGGTAAAAGATAATAGTGGCTCTAAAACTGTGCCAGTGAGACCAACTTGAAGAACCAAATGTCACCAAATTAAAAAAAAACAATGAATATGCTGATGGAAAAAAATTTATTGCTCAAAGATGGTAACACCTACAGCGACATGTTGCACATCCCTAGAAAGAGGAGAAACAGACCTTTTATATAAAGGGTAAAAGATAATAGTGGCTCTAAAACTGTGCCAGTGAGGCCAACTTGAAAAACCAAATGTCACAAAATTAAAAAAAACAATGAGTATGCTGATGGAAAAAAATTTATTGCTCAAAGATGGTAACACCTACAGCAACATGTTGCACATCCCTAAAAAGAGGAGAAACAGACCTTTAATATGATTGGTAAAAGATAATAGTGGCTCTAAAACTGCGCCAGTGAGGCCAACTTGAAGAACCAAATGTCACAAAATTAAAAAAAAAACAATGAATATGCTGATTGAAAAAAATTTATTGCTCAAAGATGGTAACACCTACAGCAACATATTGCACATCCCTGGAAAGAGGAGAAACAGACCTTTAATATGAGGGGTAAAAGATAATAGTGGCTCTAAAACTGTGCCAGTTAGGCCAACTTGAAGAACCAAATGTCACAAAATTAAAAAAAAAACAATGAATATGTTGATGGAAAAAAATGTATTGCTCAAATATGGTAACACCTACAGCAACATGTTGCACATTTCTGGAAAGAGGAGAAACAGGCCTTTAATATGAGGGGTAAAAGATAACAGTGGCTCTAAAACTGTGCCAGTGAGGCCAACTTGAAAAACCAAATGTCACAAAATTAAAAAAAAAAAAACAGTGAATATGCTGATTGAAAAAAATTTATTGCTCAAAGATGGTAACACCTACAGCAACATGTTGCACATCCCTGGAAAGAGGAGAAACAGACCTTTAATATGAGGGGTAAAAGATAATAGTGGCTCTAAAACTGTGCCAGTTAGGCCAACTTGAAGAACCAAATGTCACAAAATTAAAAAAAAAACAATGAATATGCTGATGGAAAAAAATGTATTGCTCAAATATGGTAACACCTACAGCAACATGTTGCACATTTCTGGAAAGAGGATAAACAGGCCTTTAATATGAGGGGTAAAAGATAATAGTGGCTCTAAAACTGTGCCAGTGAGGCCAACTTGAAGAACCAAATGTCACAAAATTAAAAAAAAACAATGAATATGCTGATTGAAAAAAATTTATTGCTCAAAGATGGTAACACCTACAGCAACATGTTGCACATCCCTGGAAAGAGGAGAAACAGACCTTTAATATAAGGGGTAAAAGATAATAGTGGCTCTAAAACTGTGCCAGTGAGGCCAACTTGAAGAACCAAATGTCACAAAATTAAAAAAAAAACAATGAATATGCTGATGGAAAAAAATTTATTGCTCAAAGATGGTAACACGTACAGCAACATGTTGCACATTTCTGGAAAGAGGAGAAACAGGCCTTTATTATGAGGGGTAAAAGATAACAGTGGCTCTAAAACTGTGCCAGTGAGGCCAACTTGAAAAACCAAATGTCACAAAATTAAAAAAAACATTGAATATGCTGATGGAAAAAAAATTATTGCTCAAAGATGGTAACACCTACAGCAACATGTTGCACATCCCTGGAAAGAGGAGAAAAAGGCCTTTATTATGAGGGGTAAAAGATAATAGTGGCTCTAAAACTGCGCCAGTGAGGCCAACTTGAAGAACCAAATGTCACAAAATTAAAAAAAAAAAACAATGAATATGCTGATGGAAAAAAATGTATTGCTCAAAGATGGTAACACCTACAGCAACATGTTGCACAATCCTGGAAAGAGGAGAAACAGACCTTTAATATGAGGGGTAAAAGATAATAGTGGCTCTAAAACTGTGCCAGTGAGGCCAACTTGAAGAACCAAATGTCACAAAATTAAAAAAAAAAACAATGAATATGCTGATGGAAAAAAATGTATTGCTCAAAGATGGTAACACCTACAGCAACATGTTGCACATCCCTGGAAAGAGGAGAAACAGACCTTTAATATGAGGGGTAAAAGATAATAGTGGCTCTAAAACTGTGCCAGTTAGGCCAACTTGAAGAACCAAATGTCACAAAATTAAAAAAAAAACAATGAATATGCTGATGGAAAAAAATGTATTGCTCAAAGATGGTAACACCTACAGCAACATGTTGCACATCCCTGGAAAGAGGAGAAACAGACCTTTAATATAAGGGGTAAAAGATAATAGTGGCTCTAAAACTGCGCCAGTGAGGCCAACTTGAAGAACCAAATGTCACAAAATTAAAAAAAAAAACAATGAATATGCTGATGGAAAAAAATGTATTGCTCAAAGATGGTAACACCTACAGCAACATGTTGCACATCCCTAGAAAGAGGAGAAACAGACCTTTAATATGAGGGGTAAAAGATAATAGTGGCTCTAAAACTGTGCCAGTTAGGCCAACTTGAAGAACCAAATGTCACAAAATTAAAAAAAAAACAATGAATATGCTGATGGAAAAAAATGTATTGCTCAAATATGGTAACACCTACAGCAACATGTTGCACATTTCTGGAAAGAGGAGAAACAGGCCTTTAATATGAGGGGTAAAAGATAACAGTGGCTCTAAAACTGTGCCAGTGAGGCCAACTTGAAAAACCAAATGTCACAAAATTAAAAAAAAAAACAGTGAATATGCTGATGGAAAAAAATGTATTGCTCAAAGATGGTAACACCTACAGCAACATGTTGCACATCCCTGGAAAGAGGAGAAACATACCTTTAATATGAGGGGTAAAAGATAATAGTGGCTCTAAAACTGTGCCAGTGAGGCCAACTTGAAGAACCAAATGTCACAAAATTAAAAAAAAACAATGAATATGCTGATGGAAAAAAATTTATTGCTCAAAGATGGTAACACCTACAGCAACATGTTGCAAATCACTAGAAAGAGGAGAAACAGACCTTTAATATGATTGGTAAAAGATAATAGTGGCTCTAAAACTGTGCCAGTGAGGCCAACTTGAAGAACCAAATGTCACAAAATTAAAAAAAACAATGAATATGCTGATGGAAAAAATTTTTTTGCTGTAAGATGGTAACACCTACAGAAACATGTTGCACATCCCTGGAAAGAGGAGAAACAGACCTTTAATATGAATGGTAAAAGATAATAGTGGCTCTAAAACTGTGCCAGTGAGGCCAACTTGAAAAGCCAAATGTCACAAAATACAAAAACTCAATGAATATGCTGATGGAAAAAAATTTATTGCTCAAAGATGGTAACACCTACAGCAACATGTTGCAAAACCCTGAAAAGAGGAGAAACAGACCTTTAATATGAGGGGTAAAAGATAATAGTGGCTCTAAAACTGTGCCAGTGAGACCAACTTGAAGAACCAAATGTCACAAAATAAAAAAAAAAACAATGAATATGCTGATGGAAAAAAAATTATTGCTCAAAGATGGTAACACCTACAAAAACATGTTGCACATATCTGGAAAGAGGAGAAACAGACCTTTAATATGAGGGGTAAAAGATAATAGTGGCCATAAAACTGTGCCAGTAAGGCCAACTTGAAAAACCAAATGTCACAAAATTAAAAAAAAACAATGAACATGCTGATGGAAAAAAATTTATTGCTCAAAGATGGTAACACCTACAAAAACATGTTGCACATATCTGGAAAGAGGAGAAACAGACCTTTAATATGAAGGGTAAAAGATAATAGTGGCTCTAAAACTGTGCCAGTGAGGCCAACTTGAAAAAAAAAATGTCACAAAATTAAAAAAAACAATGAATATGCTGATGGAAAAAAATTTATTGCTCAAAGATGGTAACACCTACAAAAACATGTTGCACATATCTGGAAAGAGGAGAAACAGACCTTTAATATGAAGGGTAAAAGATAATAGTGGCTCTAAAACTGTGCCAGTGAGGCCAACTTGAAAAAAAAAAATGTCACAAAATTAAAAAAACAATGAATATGCTGATGGAAAAAAATTTATTGCTCAAAGATGGTAACACCTACAGCGACATGTTGCACATCCCTAGAAAGAGGAGAAACAGACCTTTTATATAAAGGGTAAAAGATAATAGTGGCTCTAAAACTGTGCCAGTGAGGCCAACTTGAAAAACCAAATGTCACAAAATTAAAAAAAACAATGAGTATGCTGATGGAAAAAAATTTATTGCTCAAAGATGGTAACACCTACAGCAACATGTTGCACATCCCTAAAAAGAGGAGAAACAGACCTTTAATATGATTGGTAAAAGATAATAGTGGCTCTAAAACTGCGCCAGTGAGGCCAACTTGAAGAACCAAATGTCACAAAATTAAAAAAAAAACAATGAATATGCTGATTGAAAAAAATTTATTGCTCAAAGATGGTAACACCTACAGCAACATATTGCACATCCCTGGAAAGAGGAGAAACAGACCTTTAATATGAGGGGTAAAAGATAATAGTGGCTCTAAAACTGTGCCAGTTAGGCCAACTTGAAGAACCAAATGTCACAAAATTAAAAAAAAAACAATGAATATGTTGATGGAAAAAAATGTATTGCTCAAATATGGTAACACCTACAGCAACATGTTGCACATTTCTGGAAAGAGGAGAAACAGGCCTTTAATATGAGGGGTAAAAGATAACAGTGGCTCTAAAACTGTGCCAGTGAGGCCAACTTGAAAAACCAAATGTCACAAAATTAAAAAAAAAAAAAACAGTGAATATGCTGATTGAAAAAAATTTATTGCTCAAAGATGGTAACACCTACAGCAACATGTTGCACATCCCTGGAAAGAGGAGAAACAGACCTTTAATATGAGGGGTAAAAGATAATAGTGGCTCTAAAACTGTGCCAGTTAGGCCAACTTGAAGAACCAAATGTCACAAAATTAAAAAAAAAACAATGAATATGCTGATGGAAAAAAATGTATTGCTCAAATATGGTAACACCTACAGCAACATGTTGCACATTTCTGGAAAGAGGATAAACAGGCCTTTAATATGAGGGGTAAAAGATAATAGTGGCTCTAAAACTGTGCCAGTGAGGCCAACTTGAAGAACCAAATGTCACAAAATTAAAAAAAAACAATGAATATGCTGATTGAAAAAAATTTATTGCTCAAAGATGGTAACACCTACAGCAACATGTTGCACATCCCTGGAAAGAGGAGAAACAGACCTTTAATATAAGGGGTAAAAGATAATAGTGGCTCTAAAACTGTGCCAGTGAGGCCAACTTGAAGAACCAAATGTCACAAAATTAAAAAAAAAACAATGAATATGCTGATGGAAAAAAATTTATTGCTCAAAGATGGTAACACGTACAGCAACATGTTGCACATTTCTGGAAAGAGGAGAAACAGGCCTTTATTATGAGGGGTAAAAGATAACAGTGGCTCTAAAACTGTGCCAGTGAGGCCAACTTGAAAAACCAAATGTCACAAAATTAAAAAAAACATTGAATATGCTGATGGAAAAAAAATTATTGCTCAAAGATGGTAACACCTACAGCAACATGTTGCACATCCCTGGAAAGAGGAGAAAAAGGCCTTTATTATGAGGGGTAAAAGATAATAGTGGCTCTAAAACTGCGCCAGTGAGGCCAACTTGAAGAACCAAATGTCACAAAATTAAAAAAAAAAAACAATGAATATGCTGATGGAAAAAAATGTATTGCTCAAAGATGGTAACACCTACAGCAACATGTTGCACATCCCTGGAAAGAGGAGAAACAGACCTTTAATATGAGGGGTAAAAGATAATAGTGGCTCTAAAACTGTGCCAGTGAGGCCAACTTGAAGAACCAAATGTCACAAAATTAAAAAAAAAAACAATGAATATGCTGATGGAAAAAAATGTATTGCTCAAAGATGGTAACACCTACAGCAACATGTTGCACATCCCTGGAAAGAGGAGAAACAGACCTTTAATATGAGGGGTAAAAGATAATAGTGGCTCTAAAACTGTGCCAGTTAGGCCAACTTGAAGAACCAAATGTCACAAAATTAAAAAAAAAACAATGAATATGCTGATGGAAAAAAATGTATTGCTCAAAGATGGTAACACCTACAGCAACATGTTGCACATCACTGGAAAGAGGAGAAACAGACCTTTAATATAAGGGGTAAAAGATAATAGTGGCTCTAAAACTGCGCCAGTGAGGCCAACTTGAAGAACCAAATGTCACAAAATTAAAAAAAAAAACAATGAATATGCTGATGGAAAAAAATGTATTGCTCAAGGATGGTAACACCTACAGCAACATGTTGCACATCCCTGGAAAGAGGAGAAACAGACCTTTAATATGAGGGGTAAAAGATAATAGTGGCTCTAAAACTGTGCCAGTTAGGCCAACTTGAAGAACCAAATGTCACAAAATTAAAAAAAAAACAATGAATATGCTGATGGAAAAAAATGTATTGCTCAAACATGGTAACACCTACAGCAACATGTTGCACATTTCTGGAAAGAGGAGAAACAGGCCTTTAATATGAGGGGTAAAAGATAACAGTGGCTCTAAAACTGTGCCAGTGAGGCCAACTTGAAAAACCAAATGTCACAAAATTAAAAAAAAAAACAGTGAATATGCTGATGGAAAAAAATGTATTGCTCAAAGATGGTAACACCTACAGCAACATGTTGCACATCCCTGGAAAGAGGAGAAACATACCTTTAATATGAGGGGTAAAAGATAATAGTGGCTCTAAAACTGTGCCAGTGAGGCCAACTTGAAGAACCAAATGTCACAAAATTAAAAAAAAACAATGAATATGCTGATGGAAAAAAATTTATTGCTCAAAGATGGTAACACCTACAGCAACATGTTGAGAAACAGACCTTTAATATGGGGGGTAAAAGATAATAGTGGCTCTAAAACTGTGCCAGTGAGGCCAACTTGAAGAATTAAATGTCACAAAATTAAAAAAAAACAATGAATATGCTGATGGAAAAAAATTTATTGCTCAAAGATGGTAACACCTACAGCAACATGTTGCACATCCCTGGAAAGAGGAGAAACAGACCTTTAATATGAGGGGTAAAAGATAATAGTGGCTCTAAAACTGTGCCAGTGAGGCCAACTTGAAAAAGCAAATGTCACAAAATTAAAAAAAAACAATGAATATGCTGATGGAAAAAAATGTATTGCTCAAAGATGGTAACACCTACAGCAACATGTTGCACATCCCTGGAAATAAGAGAAGCAGACCTTTAATATGAGGGGTAAAAGACAATAGTGGCTCTAAAACTGTGCCAGTGAGGCCAACTTGAAGAACCAAATGTCACAAAATTAAAAAAAAAACAATGAATATGCTGATGGAAAAAAATGTATTGCTCAAAGATGGTAACACCTACAGCAACATGTTGCACATCCCTGGAAAGAGGAGAAACAGACCTTTAATATGAGGGGTAAAAGATAATAGTGGCTCTAAAACTGTGCCAGTGAGGCCAACTTGAAGAACCAAATGTCACAAAATTAAAAAAAAAAACAATGAATATGCTGATGGAAAAAAATGTATTGCTCAAAGATGGTAACACCTACAGCAACATGTTGCACATCCCTGGAAAGAGGAGAAACAGACCTTTAATATGAGGGGTAAAAGATAATAGTGGCTCTAAAACTGTGCCAGTTAGGCCAACTTGAAGAACCAAATGTCACAAAATTAAAAAAAAAACAATGAATATGCTGATGGAAAAAAATGTATTGCTCAAAGATGGTAACACCTACAGCAACATGTTGCACATCACTGGAAAGAGGAGAAACAGACCTTTAATATAAGGGGTAAAAGATAATAGTGGCTCTAAAACTGCGCCAGTGAGGCCAACTTGAAGAACCAAATGTCACAAAATTAAAAAAAAAAACAATGAATATGCTGATGGAAAAAAATGTATTGCTCAAGGATGGTAACACCTACAGCAACATGTTGCACATCCCTGGAAAGAGGAGAAACAGACCTTTAATATGAGGGGTAAAAGATAATAGTGGCTCTAAAACTGTGCCAGTTAGGCCAACTTGAAGAACCAAATGTCACAAAATTAAAAAAAAAACAATGAATATGCTGATGGAAAAAAATGTATTGCTCAAACATGGTAACACCTACAGCAACATGTTGCACATTTCTGGAAAGAGGAGAAACAGGCCTTTAATATGAGGGGTAAAAGATAACAGTGGCTCTAAAACTGTGCCAGTGAGGCCAACTTGAAAAACCAAATGTCACAAAATTAAAAAAAAAAACAGTGAATATGCTGATGGAAAAAAATGTATTGCTCAAAGATGGTAACACCTACAGCAACATGTTGCACATCCCTGGAAAGAGGAGAAAAAGGCCTTTATTATGAGGGGTAAAAGATAATAGTGGCTCTAAAACTGCGCCAGTGAGGCCAACTTGAAGAACCAAATGTCACAAAATTAAAAAAAAAAAACAATGAATATGCTGATGGAAAAAAATGTATTGCTCAAAGATGGTAACACCTACAGCAACATGTTGCACATCCCTGGAAAGAGGAGAAACAGACCTTTAATATGAGGGGTAAAAGATAATAGTGGCTCTAAAACTGTGCCAGTGAGGCCAACTTGAAGAACCAAATGTCACAAAATTAAAAAAAAAAACAATGAATATGCTGATGGAAAAAAATGTATTGCTCAAAGATGGTAACACCTACAGCAACATGTTGCACATCCCTGGAAAGAGGAGAAACAGACCTTTAATATGAGGGGTAAAAGATAATAGTGGCTCTAAAACTGTGCCAGTTAGGCCAACTTGAAGAACCAAATGTCACAAAATTAAAAAAAAAACAATGAATATGCTGATGGAAAAAAATGTATTGCTCAAAGATGGTAACACCTACAGCAACATGTTGCACATCACTGGAAAGAGGAGAAACAGACCTTTAATATAAGGGGTAAAAGATAATAGTGGCTCTAAAACTGCGCCAGTGAGGCCAACTTGAAGAACCAAATGTCACAAAATTAAAAAAAAAAACAATGAATATGCTGATGGAAAAAAATGTATTGCTCAAGGATGGTAACACCTACAGCAACATGTTGCACATCCCTGGAAAGAGGAGAAACAGACCTTTAATATGAGGGGTAAAAGATAATAGTGGCTCTAAAACTGTGCCAGTTAGGCCAACTTGAAGAACCAAATGTCACAAAATTAAAAAAAAAACAATGAATATGCTGATGGAAAAAAATGTATTGCTCAAACATGGTAACACCTACAGCAACATGTTGCACATTTCTGGAAAGAGGAGAAACAGGCCTTTAATATGAGGGGTAAAAGATAACAGTGGCTCTAAAACTGTGCCAGTGAGGCCAACTTGAAAAACCAAATGTCACAAAATTAAAAAAAAAAACAGTGAATATGCTGATGGAAAAAAATGTATTGCTCAAAGATGGTAACACCTACAGCAACATGTTGCACATCCCTGGAAAGAGGAGAAACATACCTTTAATATGAGGGGTAAAAGATAATAGTGGCTCTAAAACTGTGCCAGTGAGGCCAACTTGAAGAACCAAATGTCACAAAATTAAAAAAAAACAATGAATATGCTGATGGAAAAAAATTTATTGCTCAAAGATGGTAACACCTACAGCAACATGTTGAGAAACAGACCTTTAATATGGGGGGTAAAAGATAATAGTGGCTCTAAAACTGTGCCAGTGAGGCCAACTTGAAGAATTAAATGTCACAAAATTAAAAAAAAACAATGAATATGCTGATGGAAAAAAATTTATTGCTCAAAGATGGTAACACCTACAGCAACATGTTGCACATCCCTGGAAAGAGGAGAAACAGACCTTTAATATGAGGGGTAAAAGATAATAGTGGCTCTAAAACTGTGCCAGTGAGGCCAACTTGAAAAAGCAAATGTCACAAAATTAAAAAAAAACAATGAATATGCTGATGGAAAAAAATGTATTGCTCAAAGATGGTAACACCTACAGCAACATGTTGCACATCCCTGGAAATAAGAGAAGCAGACCTTTAATATGAGGGGTAAAAGACAATAGTGGCTCTAAAACTGTGCCAGTGAGGCCAACTTGAAGAACCAAATGTCACAAAATTAAAAAAAAAACAATGAATATGCTGATGGAAAAAAATTTATTGCTCAAAGATGGTAACACCTACAGCAACATGTTGCACATCCCTGGAAAGAAGAGAAACAGACCTTTAATATGTGGGGTAAAAGATAATAGTGGCTCCAAAACTATGCCAGTAAGGCCAACTTGAAGAACCAAATGACACAAAATTAAAAAAAAAACAATGAATATGCTGGTGAAAAAAAATTTATTGATCAAAGATGGTAACACCTACAGCAACATGTTGCACATCCCTGGAAAGAGGAGAAAAATACCCTTAATATGAGGGGTAAAAGATAATAGTGGCTCTAAAACTGTGCCAGTGAGACCAACTTGAAGAACCAAATGTCACCAAATTAAAAAAAAACAATGAATATGCTGATGGAAAAAAATTTATTGCTCAAAGATGGTAACACCTACAGCGACATGTTGCACATCCCTTGAAAGAGGAGAAACAGACCTTTTATATAAAGGGTAAAAGATAATAGTGGCTCTAAAACTGTGCCAGTGAGGCCAACTTGAAAAACCAAATGTCACAAAATTAAAAAAAACAATGAATATGCTGATGGAAAAAAATTTATTGCTCAAAGATGGTAACACCTACAGCAACATGTTGCACATCCCTAAAAAGAGGAGAAACAGACCTTTAATATGATTGGTAAAAGATAATAGTGGCTCTAAAACTGCGCCAGTGAGGCCAACTTGAAGAACCAAATGTCACAAAATTAAAAAAAAACAATGAATATGCTGATTGAAAAAAATTTATTGCTCAAAGATGGTAACACCTACAGCAACATATTGCACATCCCTGGAAAGAGGAGAAACAGACCTTTAATATGAGGGGTAAAAGATAATAGTGGCTCTAAAACTGTGCCAGTTAGGCCAACTTGAAGAACCAAATGTCACAAAATTAAAAAAAAAACAATGAATATGCTGATGGAAAAAAATGTATTGCTCAAATATGGTAACACCTACAGCAACATGTTGCACATTTCTGGAAAGAGGAGAAACAGGCCTTTAATATGAGGGGTAAAAGATAACAGTGGCTCTAAAACTGTGCCAGTGAGGCCAACTTGAAAAACCAAATGTCACAAAATTAAAAAAAAAAAACAGTGAATATGCTGATTGAAAAAAAATTATTGCTCAAAGATGGTAACACCTACAGCAACATGTTACACATCCCTGGAAAGAGGAGAAACAGACCTTTAATATGAGGGGTAAAAGATAATAGTGGCTCTAAAACTGTGCCAGTTAGGCCAACTTGAAGAACCAAATGTCACAAAATTAAAAAAAAAACAATGAATATGCTGATGGAAAAAAATGTATTGCTCAAAGATGGTAACACCTACAGCAACATGTTGCACATCCCTGGAAAGAGGAGAAACAGACCTTTAATATGAGGGGTAAAAGATAATAGTGGCTCTAAAACTGTGCCAGTTAGGCCAACTTGAAGAACCAAATGTCACAAAATTAAAAAAAAAACAATGAATATGCTGATGGAAAAAAATGTATTGCTCAAAGATGGTAACACCTACAGCAACATGTTGCACATCCCTGGAAAGAGGAGAAACAGACCTTTAATATAAGGGGTAAAAGATAATAGTGGCTCTAAAACTGCGCCAGTGAGGCCAACTTGAAGAACCAAATGTCACAAAATTAAAAAAAAAACAATGAATATGCTGATGGAAAAAAATGTATTGCTCAAAGATGGTAACACCTACAGCAACATGTTGCACATCCCTGGAAAGAGGAGAAACAGACCTTTAATATGAGGGGTAAAAGATAATAGTGGCTCTAAAACTGTGCCAGTTAGGCCAACTTGAAGAACCAAATGTCACAAAATTAAAAAAAAAAAACAATGAATATGCTGATGGAAAAAAATGTATTGCTCAAATATGGTAACACCTACAGCAACATGTTGCACATTTCTGGAAAGAGGAGAAACAGGCCTTTAATATGAGGGGTAAAAGATAACAGTGGCTCTAAAACTGTGCCAGTGAGGCCAACTTGAAAAACCAAATGTCACAAAATTAAAAAAAAAAACAGTGAATATGCTGATGGAAAAAAATGTATTGCTCAAAGATGGTAACACCTACAGCAACATGTTGCACATCCCTGGAAAGAGGAGAAACATACCTTTAATATGAGGGGTAAAAGATAATAGTGGCTCTAAAACTGTGCCAGTGAGGCCAACTTGAAAAACCAAATGTCACAAAATTAAAAAAAAACAATGAATATGCTGATGGAAAAAAATTTATTGCTCAAAGATGGTAACACCTACAGCAACATGTTGAGAAACAGACCTTTAATATGAGGGGTAAAAGATAATAGTGGCTCTAAAACTGTGCCAGTGAGGCCAACTTGAAGAATTAAATGTCACAAAATTAAAAAAAAACAATGAATATGCTGATGGAAAAAAATTTATTGCTCAAAGATGGTAACACCTACAGCAACATGTTGCACATCCCTGGAAAGAGGAGAAACAGACCTTTAATATGAGGGGTAGAAGATAATAGTGGCTCTAAAACTGTGCCAGTGAGGCCAACTTGAAAAAGCAAATGTCACAAAATTAAAAAAAACAATGAATATGCTGATGGAAAAAAATGTATTGCTCAAAGATGGTAACACCTACAGCAACATGTTGCACATCCCTGGAAATAAGAGAAGCAGACCTTTAATATGAGGGGTAAAAGACAATAGTGGCTCTAAAACTGTGCCAGTGAGGCCAACTTGAAGAACCAAATGTCACAAAATTAAAAAAAAAACAATGAATATGCTGATGGAAAAAAATTTATTGCTCAAAGATGGTAACACCTACAGCAACATGTTGCACATCCCTGGAAAGAAGAGAAACAGACCTTTAATATGTGGGGTAAAAGATAATAGTGGCTCCAAAACTATGCCAGTAAGGCCAACTTGAAGAACCAAATGACACAAAATTAAAAAAAAAAACAATGAATATGCTGGTGAAAAAAAATTTATTGATCAAAGATGGTAACACCTACAGCAACATGTTGCACATCCCTGGAAAGATGAGAAAAATACCCTTAATATGAGGGGTAAAAGATAATAGTGGCTCTAAAACTGTGCCAGTGAGACCAACTTGAAGAACCAAATGTCACCAAATTAAAAAAAAACAATGAATATGCTGATGGAAAAAAATTTATTGCTCAAAGATGGTAACACCTACAGCGACATGTTGCACATCCCTAGAAAGAGGAGAAACAGACCTTTTATATAAAGGGTAAAAGATAATAGTGGCTCTAAAACTGTGCCAGTGAGGCCAACTTGAAAAACCAAATGTCACAAAATTAAAAAAAACAATGAATATGCTGATGGAAAAAAATTTATTGCTCAAAGATGGTAACACCTACAGCAACATGTTGCACATCCCTAAAAAGAGGAGAAACAGACCTTTAATATGATTGGTAAAAGATAATAGTGGCTCTAAAACTGCGCCAGTGAGGCCAACTTGAAGAACCAAATGTCACAAAATTAAAAAAAAACAATGAATATGCTGATTGAAAAAAATTTATTGCTCAAAGATGGTAACACCTACAGCAACATATTGCACATCCCTGGAAAGAGGAGAAACAGACCTTTAATATGAGGGGTAAAAGATAATAGTGGCTCTAAAACTGTGCCAGTTAGGCCAACTTGAAGAACCAAATGTCACAAAATTAAAAAAAAAACAATGAATATGCTGATGGAAAAAAATGTATTGCTCAAATATGGTAACACCTACAGCAACATGTTGCACATTTCTGGAAAGAGGAGAAACAGGCCTTTAATATGAGGGGTAAAAGATAACAGTGGCTCTAAAACTGTGCCAGTGAGGCCAACTTGAAAAACCAAATGTCACAAAATTAAAAAAAAAAAACAGTGAATATGCTGATTGAAAAAAAATTATTGCTCAAAGATGGTAACACCTACAGCAACATGTTACACATCCCTGGAAAGAGGAGAAACAGACCTTTAATATGAGGGGTAAAAGATAATAGTGGCTCTAAAACTGTGCCAGTTAGGCCAACTTGAAGAACCAAATGTCACAAAATTAAAAAAAAAACAATGAATATGCTGATGGAAAAAAATGTATTGCTCAAAGATGGTAACACCTACAGCAACATGTTGCACATCCCTGGAAAGAGGAGAAACAGACCTTTAATATGAGGGGTAAAAGATAATAGTGGCTCTAAAACTGTGCCAGTTAGGCCAACTTGAAGAACCAAATGTCACAAAATTAAAAAAAAAACAATGAATATGCTGATGGAAAAAAATGTATTGCTCAAAGATGGTAACACCTACAGCAACATGTTGCACATCCCTGGAAAGCGGAGAAACAGACCTTTAATATAAGGGGTAAAAGATAATAGTGGCTCTAAAACTGCGCCAGTGAGGCCAACTTGAAGAACCAAATGTCACAAAATTAAAAAAAAAACAATGAATATGCTGATGGAAAAAAATGTATTGCTCAAAGATGGTAACACCTACAGCAACATGTTGCACATCCCTGGAAAGAGGAGAAACAGACCTTTAATATGAGGGGTAAAAGATAATAGTGGCTCTAAAACTGTGCCAGTTAGGCCAACTTGAAGAACCAAATGTCACAAAATTAAAAAAAAAACAATGAATATGCTGATGGAAAAAAATGTATTGCTCAAATATGGTAACACCTACAGCAACATGTTGCACATTTCTGGAAAGAGGAGAAACAGGCCTTTAATATGAGGGGTAAAAGATAACAGTGGCTCTAAAACTGTGCCAGTGAGGCCAACTTGAAAAACCAAATGTCACAAAATTAAAAAAAAAAACAGTGAATATGCTGATGGAAAAAAATGTATTGCTCAAAGATGGTAACACCTACAGCAACATGTTGCACATCCCTGGAAAGAGGAGAAACATACCTTTAATATGAGGGGTAAAAGATAATAGTGGCTCTAAAACTGTGCCAGTGAGGCCAACTTGAAGAACCAAATGTCACAAAATTAAAAAAAAACAATGAATATGCTGATGGAAAAAAATTTATTGCTCAAAGATGGTAACACCTACAGCAACATGTTGAGAAACAGACCTTTAATATGAGGGGTAAAAGATAATAGTGGCTCTAAAACTGTGCCAGTGAGGCCAACTTGAAGAATTAAATGTCACAAAATTAAAAAAAACAATGAATATGCTGATGGAAAAAAATTTATTGCTCAAAGATGGTAACACCTACAGCAACATGTTGCACATCCCTGGAAAGAGGAGAAACAGACCTTTAATATGAGGGGTAAAAGATAATAGTGGCTCTAAAACTGTGCCAGTGAGGCCAACTTGAAAAAGCAAATGTCACAAAATTAAAAAAAACAATGAATATGCTGATGGAAAAAAATGTATTGCTCAAAGATGGTAACACCTACAGCAACATGTTGCACATCCCTGGAAATAAGAGAAGCAGACCTTTAATATGAGGGGTAAAAGACAATAGTGGCTCTAAAACTGTGCCAGTGAGGCCAACTTGAAGAACCAAATGTCACAAAATTAAAAAAAAAACAATGAATATGCTGATGGAAAAAAATTTATTGCTCAAAGATGGTAACACCTACAGCAACATGTTGCACATCCCTGGAAAGAAGAGAAACAGACCTTTAATATGTGGGGTAAAAGATAATAGTGGCTCCAAAACTATGCCAGTAAGGCCAACTTGAAGAACCAAATGACACAAAATTAAAAAAAAAAAACAATGAATATGCTGGTGAAAAAAAATTTATTGATCAAAGATGGTAACACCTACAGCAACATGTTGCACATCCCTGGAAAGAGGAGAAAAATACCCTTAATATGAGGGGTAAAAGATAATAGTGGCTCTAAAACTGTGCCAGTGAGACCAACTTGAAGAACCAAATGTCACCAAATTAAAAAAAAAAACAATGAATATGCTGATGGAAAAAAATTTATTGCTCAAAGATGGTAACACCTACAGCGACATGTTGCACATCCCTAGAAAGAGGAGAAACAGACCTTTTATATAAAGGGTAAAAGATAATAGTGGCTCTAAAACTGTGCCAGTGAGGCCAACTTGAAAAACCAAATGTCACAAAATTAAAAAAAACAATGAATATGCTGATGGAAAAAAATTTATTGCTCAAAGATGGTAACACCTACAGCAACATGTTGCACATCCCTAAAAAGAGGAGAAACAGACCTTTAATATGATTGGTAAAAGATAATAGTGGCTCTAAAACTGCGCCAGTGAGGCCAACTTGAAGAACCAAATGTCACAAAATTAAAAAAAAAACAATGAATATGCTGATTGAAAAAAATTTATTGCTCAAAGATGGTAACACCTACAGCAACATATTGCACATCCCTGGAAAGAGGAGAAACAGACCTTTAATATGAGGGGTAAAAGATAATAGTGGCTCTAAAACTGTGCCAGTTAGGCCAACTTGAAGAACCAAATGTCACAAAATTAAAAAAAAAACAATGAATATGCTGATGGAAAAAAATGTATTGCTCAAATATGGTAACACCTACAGCAACATGTTGCACATTTCTGGAAAGAGGAGAAACAGGCCTTTAATATGAGGGGTAAAAGATAACAGTGGCTCTAAAACTGTGCCAGTGAGGCCAACTTGAAAAACCAAATGTCACAAAATTAAAAAAAAAAAAACAGTGAATATGCTGATTGAAAAAAATTTATTGCTCAAAGATGGTAACACCTACAGCAACATGTTGCACATCCCTGGAAAGAGGAGAAACAGACCTTTAATATGAGGGGTAAAAGATAACAGTGGCTCTAAAACTGTGCCAGTGAGGCCAACTTGAAAAACCAAATGTCACAAAATTAAAAAAAACAATGAATATGCTGATGGAAAAAAAATTATTGCTCAAAGATGGTAACACCTACAGCAACATGTTGCACATCCCTGGAAAGAGGAGAAAAAGGCCTTTATTATGAGGGGTAAAAGATAACAGTGGCTCTAAAACTGTGCCAGTGAGGCCAACTTGAAAAACCAAATGTCACAAAATTAAAAAAAAAAAACAATGAATATGCTGATGGAAAAAAATGTATTGCTCAAAGATGGTAACACCTACAGCAACATGTTGCACATCCCTAAAAAGAGGAGAAACAGACCTTTAATATGATTGGTAAAATATAATAGTGGCTCTAAAACTGTGTCAGTGAGGCCAACTTGAAAAACCAAATGTCACAAAATTAAAAAAAAACAATGAATATGCTGATTGAAAAAAATTTATTGCTCAAAGATGGTAACACCTACAGCAACATGTTGCACATCCCTAAAAAGAGGAGAAACAGACCTTTAATATGATTGGTAAAAGATAATAGTGGCTCTAAAACTGTGCCAGTGAGGTCAACTTGAAAAACCAAATGTCACAAAATTAAAAAAAACAATGAATATGCTGATGGAAAAAAATTTATTGCTCAAAGATGGTAGCACCTACAGCAACATGTTGCACATCCCTGGAAAGAGGAGAAACAGACCTTTAATATGAGGGGTAAAAGATAATAGTGGCTCTAAAACTGTGCCAGTGAGGCCAACTTGAAGAACCAAATGTCACAAAATTAAAAAAAACAATGAATATGCTGATGGAAAAAAATTTATTGCTCAAAGATGGTAACACCTTTAGCAACATGTTGCACATTTCTGGAAAGAGGAGAAACAGGCCTTTAATATGAGGGGTAAAAGATAACAGTGGCTCTAAAACTGTGCCAGTGAGGCCAACTTGAAGAACCAAATGTCACAAAATTAAAAAAAACAATGAATATGCTGATGGAAAAAAATTTATTGCTCAAAGATGGTAACACCTACAAAAACATGTTGCACATTCCTGGAAAGAGGAGAAACAGGCCTTTAATATGAGGGGTAAAAGATAATAGTGGTTTTAAAACTGTGCCAGTGAGGCCAACTTGAAGAACCAAATGTCACAAAATTAAAAAAAACAATGAATATGCTGATGGAAAAAAATGTATTGCTCAAAGATGGTAACACCTACAGCAACATGTTGCACATCCCTGGAAAGAGGAGAAACAGACCTTTAATATGGATAATAGTGGCTCTAAAACTGTGCCAGTGAGGCCAACTTGAAAAACCAAATGTCACAAAATTAAAAAAAAAACAACGAATATGCTGATGGAAAAAAATTTATTGCTCAAAGATGGTAACACCTACAAAAACACGTTGCACATTTCTGGAAAAAGGAGAAACAGACCTTTAATATGAGGGGTAATAGATAATAGTGGCTCTAAAACTGTGTCAGTGAGGCCAACTTGAAGAACCAAATGTCACAAAATTAAAAAAACAATGAATATGCTGATGGAAAAAAATTTATTGCTCAAAGATGGTAACACCTACAGCAACATATTGCACATTCCTGGAAAGAGGAGAAACAGACCTTTAATATGAGCGGTAAAAGATAATAGTGGCTGTAAAACTGTGCCAGTGAGGCCAACTTGAAAAACCAAATGTCACAAAATTAAAAAAAAAACAATGAATATGCTGATGGAAAACAATTTATTGCTCAAAGATGGTAACACCTACAGCAACATGTTGCATATCCCTGGAAAGAGGAGAAACAGACCTTTAATATGAGCGGTAAAAGATAATAGTGGCTCTAAAACTGTGCCAGTGAGGCCAACTTGAAGAACAAAATGCCACAAAATTAAAAAAACAATGAATATGCTGATGGAAAAAAATTTATTGCTCAAAGATGGTAACACCTACAGCAACATGTTGCATATCCCTGGAAAGAGGAGAAACAGACCTTTAATATGAGCGGTAAAAGATAATAGTGGCTCTAAAACTGGAAAGAGGAGAAACAGACCTTTATTATGAGGGGTAAAAGATAACAGTGGCTCTAAAACTGTGCCAGTGAGGCCAACTTGAAAAACCAAATGTCACAAAATTAAAAAAAAACAATGAATATGCTGATGGAAAAAAAGTTATTGCTCAAAGATGGTAACACCTACAAAAACATGTTGCATATTTCTGGGAAGAGGAGAAACAGGCCTTTAATATGAGGGGTAAAAGATAACAGTGGCTCTAAAACTGTGTCAGTGAGGCCAACTTGAAGAACCAATTGTCACAAAATTAAAAAAAACAATGAATATGCTGATGGAAAAAAAGTTATTGCTCAAAGATGGTAACACCTACAGCAACATGTTGCACATCCCTGTAAAGAGGAGAAACACACCTTTAATATGAGGGGTAAAAGATCATAGTGGCTCTAAAACTGTGCCAGTGAGGCCAACTTGAAAAACCAAATGTCACAAAATTAAAAAAACAACGAATATGCTGATGGAAAAAAATTTATTGCTCAAAGATGGTAACACCTACAAAAACATGTTGCACATTTCTGGAAAGAGGAGAAACAGGCCTTTAATATGAGGGGTAAAAGATAACAGTGGCTCTAAAACTGTGTCAGTGAGGCCAACTTGAAGAACCAAATGTCACAAAATTAAAAAAAACAATGAATATGCTGATGGAAAAAAATTTATTGCTCAAAGATGGTAACACCTACAGCAACATGTTGCACATCCCTGAAAAGAGGAGAAACAGACCTTTAATATGAGGGGTAAAATATAATAGTGGCTCTAAAACTGTGCCAGTGAGGCCAACTTTAAAAACCAAATGTCACAAAATTAAAAAAAAAATGAATACGCTGATGGAAAAAAATTTGTTGCTCAAAGATGGTAACACCTACAGCAACATGTTGAGAAACAGACCTTTAATATGAGGGGTAAAAGATAATAGTGGCTCTAAAACTGGAAAGAGGAGAAACAGACCTTTATTATGAGGGGTAAAAGATAACAGTGGCTCTAAAACTGTGCCAGTGAGGCCAACTTGAAAAACCAAATGTCACAAAATTAAAAAAAAAACAATGAATATGCTGATGGAAAAATATTTATTGCTCAAAGATGGTAACACCTACAGCAACATGTTGCACATCCCTGGAAAGAGGAGAAACAGACCTTTAATATAAGGGGTAAAAGATAATAGTGGCTCTAACTGTGCCAGTGAGACCAACTTAAAGAACCAAACGGCACAAAATTAAAAAAAAAAAACAATGAATATGCTGATGGAAAAAAAATGATTGCTCAAAGATGGTAACACCTGCAGCAACATGTTGCACATTCCTGGAAAGAGGAGAAACAGACCTTTAATATGAGGGGTAAAAGATAATAGTGGCTCTAAAACTGTGCCAGTGAGGCCAACTTGAAAAACCAAATGTCACAAAATTAAAAAAAACAATGAATATGCTGATGGAAAAAAATGTATTGCTCAAAGATGGTAACACCTACAGCAACATGTTGCACATCCCTGGAAAGAGGAGAAACAGACCTTTAATATGAGGGGTAAAAGATAATAGTGGCTCTAAAACTGTGCCAGTGAGGCCAACTTGAAAAAGCAAATGTCACAAAATTAAAAAAAACAATGAATATGCTGATGGAAAAAAATGTATTGCTCAAAGATGGTAACACCTACAGCAACATGTTGCACATCCCTGGAAATAAGAGAAGCAGACCTTTAATATGAGGGGTAAAAGACAATAGTGGCTCTAAAACTGTGCCAGTGAGGCCAACTTGAAGAACCAAATGTCACAAAATTAAAAAAAAAACAATGAATATGCTGATGGAAAAAAATTTATTGCTCAAAGATGGTAACACCTACAGCAACATGTTGCACATCCCTGGAAAGAAGAGAAACAGACCTTTAATATGTGGGGTAAAAGATAATAGTGGCTCCAAAACTATGCCAGTAAGGCCAACTTGAAGAACCAAATGACACAAAATTAAAAAAAAAAACAATGAATATGCTGGTGAAAAAAAATTTATTGATCAAAGATGGTAACACCTACAGCAACATGTTGCACATCCCTGGAAAGAGGAGAAAAATACCCTTAATATGAGGGGTAAAAGATAATAGTGGCTCTAAAACTGTGCCAGTGAGACCAACTTGAAGAACCAAATGTCACCAAATTAAAAAAAAACAATGAATATGCTGATGGAAAAAAATTTATTGCTCAAAGATGGTAACACCTACAGCGACATGTTGCACATCCCTAGAAAGAGGAGAAACAGACCTTTTATATAAAGGGTAAAAGATAATAGTGGCTCTAAAACTGTGCCAGTGAGGCCAACTTGAAAAACCAAATGTCACAAAATTAAAAAAACAATGAATATGCTGATGGAAAAAAATTTATTGCTCAAAGATGGTAACACCTACAGCAACATGTTGCACATCCCTAAAAAGAGGAGAAACAGACCTTTAATATGATTGGTAAAAGATAATAGTGGCTCTAAAACTGCGCCAGTGAGGCCAACTTGAAGAACCAAATGTCACAAAATTAAAAAAAAAACAATGAATATGCTGATTGAAAAAAATTTATTGCTCAAAGATGGTAACACCTACAGCAACATATTGCACATCCCTGGAAAGAGGAGAAACAGACCTTTAATATGAGGGGTAAAAGATAATAGTGGCTCTAAAACTGTGCCAGTTAGGCCAACTTGAAGAACCAAATGTCACAAAATTAAAAAAAAAACAATGAATATGCTGATGGAAAAAAATGTATTGCTCAAATATGGTAACACCTACAGCAACATGTTGCACATTTCTGGAAAGAGGAGAAACAGGCCTTTAATATGAGGGGTAAAAGATAACAGTGGCTCTAAAACTGTGCCAGTGAGGCCAACTTGAAAAACCAAATGTCACAAAATTAAAAAAAAAAAACAGTGAATATGCTGATTGAAAAAAAATTATTGCTCAAAGATGGTAACACCTACAGCAACATGTTACACATCCCTGGAAAGAGGAGAAACAGACCTTTAATATGAGGGGTAAAAGATAATAGTGGCTCTTAAACTGTGCCAGTTAGGCCAACTTGAAGAACCAAATGTCACAAAATTAAAAAAAAAACAATGAATATGCTGATGGAAAAAAATGTATTGCTCAAAGATGGTAACACCTACAGCAACATGTTGCACATCCCTGGAAAGAGGAGAAACAGACCTTTAATATGAGGGGTAAAAGATAATAGTGGCTCTAAAACTGTGCCAGTTAGGCCAACTTGAAGAACCAAATGTCACAAAATTAAAAAAAAAACAATGAATATGCTGATGGAAAAAAATGTATTGCTCAAAGATGGTAACACCTACAGCAACATGTTGCACATCCCTGGAAAGAGGAGAAACAGACCTTTAATATAAGGGGTAAAAGATAATAGTGGCTCTAAAACTGCGCCAGTGAGGCCAACTTGAAGAACCAAATGTCACAAAATTAAAAAAAAAACAATGAATATGCTGATGGAAAAAAATGTATTGCTCAAAGATGGTAACACCTACAGCAACATGTTGCACATCCCTGGAAAGAGGAGAAACAGACCTTTAATATGAGGGGTAAAAGATAATAGTGGCTCTAAAACTGTGCCAGTTAGGCCAACTTGAAGAACCAAATGTCACAAAATTAAAAAAAAAACAATGAATATGCTGATGGAAAAAAATGTATTGCTCAAATATGGTAACACCTACAGCAACATGTTGCACATTTCTGGAAAGAGGAGAAACAGGCCTTTAATATGAGGGGTAAAAGATAACAGTGGCTCTAAAACTGTGCCAGTGAGGCCAACTTGAAAAACCAAATGTCACAAAATTAAAAAAAAAAACAGTGAATATGCTGATGGAAAAAAATGTATTGCTCAAAGATGGTAACACCTACAGCAACATGTTGCACATCCCTGGAAAGAGGAGAAACATACCTTTAATATGAGGGGTAAAAGATAATAGTGGCTCTAAAACTGTGCCAGTGAGGCCAACTTGAAGAACCAAATGTCACAAAATTAAAAAAAAACAATGAATATGCTGATGGAAAAAAATTTATTGCTCAAAGATGGTAACACCTACAGCAACATGTTGAGAAACAGACCTTTAATATGAGGGGTAAAAGATAATAGTGGCTCTAAAACTGTGCCAGTGAGGCCAACTTGAAGAATTAAATGTCACAAAATTAAAAAAAAACAATGAATATGCTGATGGAAAAAAATTTATTGCTCAAAGATGGTAACACCTACAGCAACATGTTGCACATCCCTGGAAAGAGGAGAAACAGACCTTTAATATGAGGGGTAAAAGATAATAGTGGCTCTAAAACTGTGCCAGTGAGGCCAACTTGAAAAAGCAAATGTCACAAAATTAAAAAAAACAATGAATATGCTGATGGAAAAAAATGTATTGCTCAAAGATGGTAACACCTACAGCAACATGTTGCACATCCCTGGAAATAAGAGTAGCAGACCTTTAATATGAGGGGTAAAAGACAATAGTGGCTCTAAAACTGTGCCAGTGAGGCCAACTTGAAGAACCAAATGTCACAAAATTAAAAAAAAAACAATGAATATGCTGATGGAAAAAAATTTATTGCTCAAAGATGGTAACACCTACAGCAACATGTTGCACATCCCTGGAAAGAAGAGAAACAGACCTTTAATATGTGGGGTAAAAGATAATAGTGGCTCCAAAACTATGCCAGTAAGGCCAACTTGAAGAACCAAATGACACAAAATTAAAAAAAAAAAACAATGAATATGCTGGTGAAAAAAAATTTATTGATCAAAGATGGTAACACCTACAGCAACATGTTGCACATCCCTGGAAAGAGGAGAAAAATACCCTTAATATGAGGGGTAAAAGATAATAGTGGCTCTAAAACTGTGCCAGTGAGACCAACTTGAAGAACCAAATGTCACCAAATTAAAAAAAAAAACAATGAATATGCTGATGGAAAAAAATTTATTGCTCAAAGATGGTAACACCTACAGCGACATGTTGCACATCCCTAGAAAGAGGAGAAACAGACCTTTTATATAAAGGGTAAAAGATAATAGTGGCTCTAAAACTGTGCCAGTGAGGCCAACTTGAAAAACCAAATGTCACAAAATTAAAAAAAACAATGAATATGCTGATGGAAAAAAATTTATTGCTCAAAGATGGTAACACCTACAGCAACATGTTGCACATCCCTAAAAAGAGGAGAAACAGACCTTTAATATGATTGGTAAAAGATAATAGTGGCTCTAAAACTGCGCCAGTGAGGCCAACTTGAAGAACCAAATGTCACAAAATTAAAAAAAAAACAATGAATATGCTGATTGAAAAAAATTTATTGCTCAAAGATGGTAACACCTACAGCAACATATTGCACATCCCTGGAAAGAGGAGAAACAGACCTTTAATATGAGGGGTAAAAGATAATAGTGGCTCTAAAACTGTGCCAGTTAGGCCAACTTGAAGAACCAAATGTCACAAAATTAAAAAAAAAACAATGAATATGCTGATGGAAAAAAATGTATTGCTCAAATATGGTAACACCTACAGCAACATGTTGCACATTTCTGGAAAGAGGAGAAACAGGCCTTTAATATGAGGGGTAAAAGATAACAGTGGCTCTAAAACTGTGCCAGTGAGGCCAACTTGAAAAACCAAATGTCACAAAATTAAAAAAAAAAAAACAGTGAATATGCTGATTGAAAAAAATTTATTGCTCAAAGATGGTAACACCTACAGCAACATGTTGCACATCCCTGGAAAGAGGAGAAACAGACCTTTAATATGAGGGGTAAAAGATAACAGTGGCTCTAAAACTGTGCCAGTGAGGCCAACTTGAAAAACCAAATGTCACAAAATTAAAAAAAACAATGAATATGCTGATGGAAAAAAAATTATTGCTCAAAGATGGTAACACCTACAGCAACATGTTGCACATCCCTGGAAAGAGGAGAAAAAGGCCTTTATTATGAGGGGTAAAAGATAACAGTGGCTCTAAAACTGTGCCAGTGAGGCCAACTTGAAAAACCAAATGTCACAAAATTAAAAAAAAAAACAATGAATATGCTGATGGAAAAAAATGTATTGCTCAAAGATGGTAACACCTACAGCAACATGTTGCACATCCCTAAAAAGAGGAGAAACAGACCTTTAATATGATTGGTAAAATATAATAGTGGCTCTAAAACTGTGTCAGTGAGGCCAACTTGAAAAACCAAATGTCACAAAATTAAAAAAAAACAATGAATATGCTGATTGAAAAAAATTTATTGCTCAAAGATGGTAACACCTACAGCAACATGTTGCACATCCCTAAAAAGAGGAGAAACAGACCTTTAATATGATTGGTAAAAGATAATAGTGGCTCTAAAACTGTGCCAGTGAGGTCAACTTGAAAAACCAAATGTCACAAAATTAAAAAAAACAATGAATATGCTGATGGAAAAAAATTTATTGCTCAAAGATGGTAGCACCTACAGCAACATGTTGCACATCCCTGGAAAGAGGAGAAACAGACCTTTAATATGAGGGGTAAAAGATAATAGTGGCTCTAAAACTGTGCCAGTGAGGCCAACTTGAAGAACCAAATGTCACAAAATTAAAAAAAACAATGAATATGCTGATGGAAAAAAATTTATTGCTCAAAGATGGTAACACCTTTAGCAACATGTTGCACATTTCTGGAAAGAGGAGAAACAGGCCTTTAATATGAGGGGTAAAAGATAACAGTGGCTCTAAAACTGTGCCAGTGAGGCCAACTTGAAGAACCAAATGTCACAAAATTAAAAAAAACAATGAATATGCTGATGGAAAAAAATTTATTGCTCAAAGATGGTAACACCTACAAAAACATGTTGCACATTCCTGGAAAGAGGAGAAACAGGCCTTTAATATGAGGGGTAAAAGATAATAGTGGTTTTAAAACTGTGCCAGTGAGGCCAACTTGAAGAACCAAATGTCACAAAATTAAAAAAAACAATGAATATGCTGATGGAAAAAAATGTATTGCTCAAAGATGGTAACACCTACAGCAACATGTTGCACATCCCTGGAAAGAGGAGAAACAGACCTTTAATATGGATAATAGTGGCTCTAAAACTGTGCCAGTGAGGCCAACTTGAAAAACCAAATGTCACAAAATTAAAAAAAAACAACGAATATGCTGATGGAAAAAAATTTATTGCTCAAAGATGGTAACACCTACAAAAACACGTTGCACATTTCTGGAAAAAGGAGAAACAGACCTTTAATATGAGGGGTAATAGATAATAGTGGCTCTAAAACTGTGTCAGTGAGGCCAACCTGAAGAACCAAATGTCACAAAATTAAAAAAACAATGAATATGCTGATGGAAAAAAATTTATTGCTCAAAGATGGTAACACCTACAGCAACATATTGCACATTCCTGGAAAGAGGAGAAACAGACCTTTAATATGAGCGGTAAAAGATAATAGTGGCTGTAAAACTGTGCCAGTGAGGCCAACTTGAAAAACCAAATGTCACAAAATTAAAAAAAAAACAATGAATATGCTGATGGAAAACAATTTATTGCTCAAAGATGGTAACACCTACAGCAACATGTTGCATATCCCTGGAAAGAGGAGAAACAGACCTTTAATATGAGCGGTAAAAGATAATAGTGGCTCTAAAACTGTGCCAGTGAGGCCAACTTGAAGAACAAAATGCCACAAAATTAAAAAAACAATGAATATGCTGATGGAAAAAAATTTATTGCTCAAAGATGGTAACACCTACAGCAACATGTTGCATATCCCTGGAAAGAGGAGAAACAGACCTTTAATATGAGCGGTAAAAGATAATAGTGGCTCTAAAACTGGAAAGAGGAGAAACAGACCTTTATTATGAGGGGTAAAAGATAACAGTGGCTCTAAAACTGTGCCAGTGAGGCCAACTTGAAAAACCAAATGTCACAAAATTAAAAAAAAACAATGAATATGCTGATGGAAAAAAAGTTATTGCTCAAAGATGGTAACACCTACAAAAACATGTTGCATATTTCTGGGAAGAGGAGAAACAGGCCTTTAATATGAGGGGTAAAAGATAACAGTGGCTCTAAAACTGTGTCAGTGAGGCCAACTTGAAGAACCAATTGTCACAAAATTAAAAAAAACAATGAATATGCTGATGGAAAAAAAGTTATTGCTCAAAGATGGTAACACCTACAGCAACATGTTGCACATCCCTGTAAAGAGGAGAAACACACCTTTAATATGAGGGGTAAAAGATCATAGTGGCTCTAAAACTGTGCCAGTGAGGCCAACTTGAAAAACCAAATGTCACAAAATTAAAAAAACAACGAATATGCTGATGGAAAAAAATTTATTGCTCAAAGATGGTAACACCTACAAAAACATGTTGCACATTTCTGGAAAGAGGAGAAACAGGCCTTTAATATGAGGGGTAAAAGATAACAGTGGCTCTAAAACTGTGTCAGTGAGGCCAACTTGAAGAACCAAATGTCACAAAATTAAAAAAAACAATGAATATGCTGATGGAAAAAAATTTATTGCTCAAAGATGGTAACACCTACAGCAACATGTTGCACATCCCTGAAAAGAGGAGAAACAGACCTTTAATATGAGGGGTAAAATATAATAGTGGCTCTAAAACTGTGCCAGTGAGGCCAACTTTAAAAACCAAATGTCACAAAATTAAAAAAAAAATGAATACGCTGATGGAAAAAAATTTGTTGCTCAAAGATGGTAACACCTACAGCAACATGTTGAGAAACAGACCTTTAATATGAGGGGTAAAAGATAATAGTGGCTCTAAAACTGGAAAGAGGAGAAACAGACCTTTATTATGAGGGGTAAAAGATAACAGTGGCTCTAAAACTGTGCCAGTGAGGCCAACTTGAAAAACCAAATGTCACAAAATTAAAAAAAAAACAATGAATATGCTGATGGAAAAATATTTATTGCTCAAAGATGGTAACACCTACAGCAACATGTTGCACATCCCTGGAAAGAGGAGAAACAGACCTTTAATATAAGGGGTAAAAGATAATAGTGGCTCTAACTGTGCCAGTGAGACCAACTTAAAGAACCAAACGGCACAAAATTAAAAAAAAAAAACAATGAATATGCTGATGGAAAAAAAATGATTGCTCAAAGATGGTAACACCTGCAGCAACATGTTGCACATTCCTGGAAAGAGGAGAAACAGACCTTTAATATGAGGGGTAAAAGATAATAGTGGCTCTAAAACTGTGCCAGTGAGGCCAACTTGAAAAACCAAATGTCACAAAATTAAAAAAAACAATGAATATGCTGATGGAAAAAAATTTATTGCTCATAGATGGTAGCACCTACAGCAACATGTTGCACATCCCTGGAAAGAGGAGAAACAGACCTTTAATATGAGGGGTAAAAGATAGTAGTGGCTCTAAAACTGTGCCAGTGAGGCCAACTTGAAAAACCAAATGTCACAAAATTAAAAAAAACAACGAATATGCTGATGGAAAAAAATGTATTGCTCAAAGATGGTAACACCTACAAAAACATGTTGCATATCCCTGTAAAGAGGAGAAAAAGACCTTTAATATGGATAATAGTGGCTCTAAAACTGTGCCAGTGAGGCCAACTTGAAAAACCAAATGTCACAAAATTAAAAAAAACAATGAATATGCTGATGGAAAAAAATTTATTGCTCAAAGATGGTAACACCTACAAAAACATTTTGCACATTCCTGGAAAGAGGAGAAACAGGCCTTTAATATGAGGGGTAAAAGATAATAGTGGTTTTAAAACTGTGCCAGTGAGGCCAACTTGAAGAACCAAATGTCACAAAATTAAAAAAAAAAAATGAATATGCTGATGGAAAAAAATTTATTGCTCATAGATCGTAGCACCTACAGCAACATGTTGTACATCCCTGGAAAGAGGAGAAACAGACCTTTAATATGAGGGGTAAAAGATAATAGTGGCTCTAAAACTGTGCCAGTGAGGGCAACTTGAAAAACCAAATGTCACAAAATTAAAAAAAACAACGAATATGCTGATGGAAAAAAATGTATTGCTCAAAGATGGTAACACCTACAAAAACATGTTGCATATCCCTGTAAAGAGGAGAAACAGACCTTTAATATGAGGGGTAAAAGATCATAGTGGCTCTAAAACTGTGCCAGTGAGACCAACTTGAAGAACCAAATGTCACAAAATTAAAAAAAAAAAAAAAAAAATGAATATGATGATGGAAAAAAATTTATTTGCTCAAAGATGGTAACACCTACAGCTACATGTTGCATATTTCTGGAAAGAGGAGAAACAGGCCTTTAATATGAGGGGTAAAAGATAATAGTGGCTCTAAAACTGTGCCAGTGAGGCCAACTTGAAGAACCAAATGTCACAAAATTAAAAAAAAAAACAATGAATATGCTGATGGACAAAAATTTATTGCTCAAAGATGGTAACACCTATAGCAACATGTTGCACATCCCTGGAAAGAGGAGAAACAGACCTTTAATATGAGGGGTAAAAGATAATAGTGGCTCTAAAACTGTGCCAGTGAGGCCAACTTGAAGAACCAAATGTCACAAAATTAAAAAAAAAAACAATGAATATGCTGATGGATAAAAATGTATTGCTCAAAGATGGTAACACCTACAGCAACATGTTGCACATTCCTGGAAAGAGGAGAAACAGACCTTTAATATGAGGGGTAAAAGATAATAGTGGCTCTAAAACTGTGCCAGTGAGGCCAACTTGAAGAACCAAATGTCACAAAATTAAAAAAAAAACAATGAATATGCTGATGGAAAAAAATTTATTGCTCAAAGATGGTAACACCTACAGCAACATGTTGCAAATCCCTGGAAAGAGGAGAAACAGACCTTTAATATGAAGGGTAAAAGATAATAGTGGCTCTAAAACTGTGCGAGTGAGGCCAACTTGAAGAACCAAATGTCACAAAATTAAAAAAAAAAAAAAAACAATGAATATGCTGATGGAAAAAAATTTATTGCTCAAAGATGGTAACACCTACAGCAACATGTTGCACATCCCTAGAAAGAGGAGAAACAGACCTTTAATATGAGGGGTAAAAGATAATAGTGGCTCTAAAAATGTGCCAGTGAGGCCAACTTGAAGAACCAAATGTCACAAAATTAAAAAAAAAAACAATGAATATGCTGATGGAAAAAAATTTATTGCTCAAAGATGGTAACACCTACAGCAACATGTTGCACATCCCTGGAAAGAGGAGAAACAGACCTTTAATATGAGGGGTAAAAGATAATAGTGGCTCTAAAACTGTGCCAGTGAGGCCAACTTGAAGAACCAAATGTCACAAAATTAATAAAAAAAACAATGAATATGCTGATGGAAAAAAATTTATTGCTCAAAGATGGTAACACCTACAGCAACATGTTGCACATGTAGTTTTAACGTCCGGAGAATAAAAAAGAGACGTGCTTATAGTTTGGAGTGTCTTTATTGAATTGTACATGTGGAGAAACAAATTATGAAGTAAAGGTAAATGTATGTGATCTGAAAGGTATCAGGTGGGAAGCGTAGTATGCTGAAAAGCACATTCCACACTCCAAGTATCGAATCAGGTAACGAGCCGTACTCGTCACCCGACACGACACCCGGAATGTGCATGTAGGCAAATAAACACACTACACCACCCTTTTTACAAAGAATGATCTTGGTATTATATTCTATTTAAACAAGATCATTTTTAATTAATTTTGTTTTTTTTTTTTTCGATATCTTAAATCTATTATGAAAACAAATGAATAGACATTATTACTTATTATTACCTATTTATTATTAATATTTATATATCAACGACAATAATAGCTTAATCAATTATCTTTAAATTTAATTAATTTTGTTTTTTTTTTTTTTTTTTTTTTTTATTTTTTTTATTTTTTTTTTTTTTTTTTTTATTAACTATAAAAATAACATATATTTATGCTTTTTGCTAATGATATTTCCTTAGTCTATTCTTATGTACTATAGTAATTTTGTTATTTTCGTCTGTTATCGTACAGTTATGATTATTATCTATTTTTACTACTTTAAATGGGCCCATGTATAATTTATCTAGCTTATGTCCTGCATTATTTTCCAATAGTACTAGATCTCCTATAGCTAAGTCGATTTCTTTAAGGTTCCTATCGTACTGCCGTTTTTGGGTTATCTTTGACTGTTCTAACATGTGCCTAGCTCTATTTTGGGCTACCTGTAGTCTGTATTTTGCCTCCTTGTCATATGCGTCCATATTGTAAAGGGGGTCGATTTCAGGTTGCTGTAAGAAATCGATTGTATTTGGTATCTTTCCAAATACTAATTCAAACGGACAGTAACCATGCACTGTCGAGGGTGTGGTATTGTAACAATACGTAAAAGATGTAACCCATTCATCCCAATCATTTTTATCGAGGGATATGTATGATCTTATATATTCATTTAAGGTTCTGTGTACGCGTTCCACAGATCCTAATGTTTGATGATGATAGGCAGTAGAGTTTACCTTTTCGATCTTTAGGAGATCGCACAATTCTTGGAATAATTGGTTCATGTATTCTGTTCCCATGTCTGTTAGAATTTTCTTCATGAGCCCGTATGTTAGAATAAAACCATTAAATATTCCTTTAGCCACCGCTCTGGCACTCTTATTGTGTATTGGTATTGTAACTAAGTACTTAGTTAAGTCACACACTATAGTTATGGCGTATTCGTTACCATTTTCAGTTTTTGGTAATGGGCCAATAGTGTCTATTAATACTGTGTCAAAGGCACTTATTGGTGTGGGAGTAAGTATCAAGGTCTCTTTCGTTTTTAAAAATGATTTACTTTTTTTGCACTGCTCACACGCTTTGACATAACTTTTAATTTCTCTAGTCATGTTTTTCCAGTAGAAGTATTTTCTTATCTTATTAGCTAACCTCGTGATTCCTGGGTGGCCACCAAAAACAGGATCATCGTGGTATCTTTTCAGAATTTTTAGTTTTTCATCCTCGTCTTTTATAACTTTTATCCTAGGTGTAAGCACAATTTCTAAACTTTTTAATAACGCGTTTCCTTTTTCTTTAAATTTATTTATCCGGATTTTATTAAATATTTCATCACCAAGTGACAACTGGAATCTCTTTATTCCTTTATTACCAGCTATTTTTTCAAGCTTTGGGAATAGTTGATCTAAATCAATTTTCCCATTGACAATAAAGTCGTTCCTTTTTATTGTACTTATTATTTGTTTGCCTTTCGTGATATTTAAGTTAAAGTCTTTGAGACTAAGGCGTTCAAATTTTCGTACTTCTTTTAAATTAAGTGCTTCATAAATTTTTAAGTTTTCAGACTGAGGGCTGTGAAGTATAGTGTTGGGCGTGTTTAGCTTTAAGTTATCCCTTTTCGATTGAAGCCTTGTAGTGACTTTCAAAATATTACTGGAAAGTTTTGGAATTTGTTTGATTTCAGAAAAATCTATGCGAGACAAAGCGTCGGCTGCATAATTTTCTTTTCCCCTAATATACTCTATTACGAAATCGTACTCCTCTAAATCTAATCTCATTCGTGTTAGTTTCGATGATGGATTTTTCATTGAAAAAAGGTAGGAAAGTGGTCTATGATCACTCTTAACTAAGAATTGTTTTCCATATATATATGGTTTGAAGTGAGTTATAGCCCAGTGAATAGCTGCTAACTCTTGTTCGATGGTTGACTTATTGCTTTCGCCTTTCGTGAAAGCTCTAGAAGCATATGCAACGGGTAGTTGTTTTCCTTTGTACTCTTGGCTAAGTACCGCTCCACACGCATGCTTGCTAGCGTCCGTTGTTATACAAAATTGCTTCTGAAAGTTGGGATATTGCAGAATATTCGGGCTAAGTAGGCAGTTTTTAAGATATTGAAATGCGGTTTCGCACTCATAAGTCCATGCAAACGATGTGTTCTTTCGAGTTAATCGTGATAGATGACGTGAATGCTCGGCAAAATTTGGTATAAAACGCCTATAATAGTTGCAGAAAGCAACGAATCTTTTCGTTTGATCGGCATTTTGAGGGGTCGGATAGTTAAGGACAGCGCTGAATTTGCTATCATCTGGAAGTATGCCCTTATCTGTACATTTATGCCCTAAATATGTCACTTCGTGACCGAAAAATGAGCATTTGTCCGGATGGAGTTTTAAATTGTATTTACGGCAAATAGAAAAAACATCTTTAAGGTTTTTTAACATGTGTTCCTCTGAGCAGCCCAGTACTACCAAATCATCCATGTACAGAAATGCCTGTTCTGGTGAGAGACCACTAAATGCTATGGACATCATTCGTTGAAAGGAATTTGGCGCTATTTTGATGCCATACGGGAGTCGGCTGAAACGAAATGACCCTTTGTCCGTAGAAAACGATGTTATATCTCTCGATTTTTCATCTAACTTGATTTGATGAAAGCCCGATATTAAATCAAGGCACGAAAAATATTTTGCCCTTCCTAGTTGGTCAAGAATATCATCTATTCTTGGTAATGGGAATTTATCCGCAATCAATTTTTTATTTACATTTCTAAAATCCACTACCAATCTCCACCGTTTCTCATTACTTCCTGGTAACGATTTTTTTGGTACCAGTAAGATTGGACTGTTATATTCCGAAGTTGATGGTTCAACTATGTCATCTTTGATTAGTTTATCAACCTGCTTCGCTATTTCTTCCTTTTGTGAATGAGGAATTCTGTAATTTTTTATATATACTGGTGATTCATCTTTTAGGCGTAGCTTTTGTGTGTAAAAATTATTACATGAAATTTTTTCTGATTCTAATGCGAAAACATCATTAAATTCGTTGCACAGGTCAGTCAGCTTTGATTTTACAAATTGAGGGAAGTTTTTTGATAATCTGACAAGAATTTTTTCTTTATGGCCCTTTTCCAAATTTTTATTTATGAGAATGTTATAATTAGACAGATCCTCTGTTATAATATTGGGATTGCTTAACGTTACATTATTATTTGTTGTATTGACTATGCGCACTAATGGTTTTTTCGCGTTTATTATCGTACTCGCAATATAAATTCCCGTTTTAAGTTCTTGGTTTGGTATCAAAAGTTCATCTTTTTCGGTATTAATTGAGATTTGTCTGATCACTTCTGACCTAGCGGGAATTGAAAATGAATTGGGACATGAGGATGTATGCATGGGTATAGCTACATTTTCTGGAAAGTTATCTGGGCGCAATATTAGCCAGTCTTGATGATACTGATAGTCTAGCACACAATTGTATTTTTTTATAAAATCAAGCCCAAGTATACCCTCACTGGGTATAGGAAAATCCGTTCGTACTACTTGGAAGATTTGGGGTATAAGAATATTTTCAACTTTTAAATCTGCTTTAACTGTACCTATTGTATTAATTACCCCCTGTCCTATACCACTTAGTTCTTTTGTAGTGCCTTTATTAACGAATATACTATCATTAATTTGAGTTTCTTTTATAATTGAAACGTCTGCGCCGGTATCGATTAAAAAGTTTGAAAATTTGTTCGTTGATATCAGCTTTACTTTTATAAAGCTGCTGAGATTGAGATTTAGATTTAGTATTTTATTCGTAATATTTACATATTGTTTTGAGTATTTAGGGGTTCGTTCCAGTTTTCCGAACTTTGTTCTTCATTTATATATCGTATATTGTTTTGGTTGCCTCGACCATTTTGGCGGTAATGGCCATTGTTGTGTAAACTACCTCGACCTCGACCACGGCCTCTGCCACGGTTGAAATTTTGATATTGGCCGCGTGTACGGTTACGACCAAGATGATGCCAATATGTTTTGTTGTTATAATTGCTATTTTTATTAAAATATAAAATAGAATTTGGTTGACCAAAGGTTTCGGTACTACTATTGACAAACTTGGCTACAACTTCGTTCATATTATTGAATTGACCAGATTCCATTACAATTTTAATTTTTTCGTTTGTGGCATTCTTTGTCATGGCACGTACCGCTGTTTGGGTAGAGTACTTCTCTGCTAACGCGATGGTTAACCCATCCGAAATATAAGCGTTGTTCAGAGATTTGGTCAAGTCCTCGATCTCATTAGCGTATGTGTTAGCAGACTTGTTATTTTGCTTTACACTCATGAGTTTTGCTGCCAGAACTTCAACTGACTCGCCTTTTATCGATTTTCTTAAGTTTGCAATAATTTGTTGCAACGAAGACTCATTTGCAATAAGGTTTCGTGCAGCACCTTTGAGTTTAGTTTTTACTAACTCAACTGCTACTTGTTCATGAGTCTCTTTTATCGAGTCTACCAAATTTAATGAATCCAAAAAACTTTGTAGGTTTTCAATTTTACCGTCAAAATCTGGTATTAATTTTGACGCTGTATTAAGGAACTCAATTTTGGTTTGTGACATTTTGGCAGTGTTATTTATATCCGTTTTGTTCAAATTAATCTGATTGTATAGATCTTTAGATTCTTCTAAGCCTACTTCTTCGTCTTCCTCACCGTCACTACTTTCAGCAGTGATATTATTTGAGCTCAATTCAGTTTCTAGAGAAAGTGGGACTTTTAAATGAATTTTCCTTTTAGTGAAAATTTTAAGTAATCTATCTCTAAAACTCCAGAATATATCTTGAGCTTCAGCTTTGTGTTCCTTTGTTAATTTAGTGTAGTGTACGTTTAGTACTGTTCTTATTTTGTTGAAGTTTTCTATCAGTACGTTGATATGTTTGTCTACAGTGTCACTCTTAATTTCAATATTTTTATTTAAACATTTATACGATCTATTAAACACTTGTCTACATACATCTATTTTTGACAGAATGTCTGTCCACTGTTGGCACATTGGAATGGGTCATTTATTTGATTACTTATTTTATTTTCATTTTATTTTTATTTTTCTCAACGTAATAGGCTTGAATTATTTACAATCACTTATATCAATCATCTATATCTAAATTATCCGTACATTTGTTAATTTAATACTATCATAACTAATAATAAAAAAAAATTTTAAGGTATTATTATAACATAATAAAATTCTAGGCTGTACCTGTAGAAACGTCGCTCGGTGTAAATATGAGGAATTTTGAATATGTTCTGCTATCGTTTTATGTTGCTTGGCTGGTAGTTTCTTATCTATCGAGATGTATTTAGTATTGTTGTCGCTTCCAGATTACTGCTGAGATGATGATGAGTGTTATTTAAAGATGCACATTTGTTACTACGTAGTTGCACTGTTTGAATGTCTGTAGTGTTTTTTTTTTTTTATTTTTCTTTTTTTATATTTGATTTATTGATGCCACCGACGCGGCACGCTGTATATACTTGCGTTTGATGTTTGCGCGATAAATTTTTAGGAGTTTATACAAAAAACTCGCGGCACATATTATTGCTATTATTATTATTGCAACGGTTGTCACACCAACTTGATTTGTATTTTCTATTTCTATTTCGTTCACTACATTTGCCTTTGGGTTTACAATTTTTGATTGCTCTTTACCCATTTTTGTTTCTTTTTATTTATTTTTTTTTTTTTTTTATTATTTAATTAATCGGATATTTTGTCACTATGTCCTGTCACGGTCGCCATGTAGTTTTAACGTCCGGAGAATAAAAAAGAGACGTGCTTATAGTTTGGAGTGTCTTTATTGAATTGTACATGTGGAGAAACAAATTATGAAGTAAAGGTAAATGTATGTGATCTGAAAGGTATCAGGTGGGAAGCGTAGTATGCTGAAAAGCACATTCCACACTCCAAGTATCGAATCAGGTAACGAGCCGTACTCGTCACCCGACACGACACCCGGAATGTGCATGCAGGCAAATAAACACACTACACACATCCCTGGAAAGAGGAGAAACAGACCTTTAATACGAGGGGTAAAAGATAATAGTGGCTCTAAAACTGTGCCAGTGAGGCCAACTTGAAGAACCAAATGTCACAAAATTAAAAAAAAAAAACAATGAATATGCTGATGGAAAAAAATTTATTGCTCAAAGATGCTAATACCTACAGCAACATGTTACACATCCCTGGAAAGAGGAGAAACAGACCTTTAATATGAGGGGTAAAAGATAATAGTGGCTCTAAAACTGTGCCAGTGAGGCCAACTTGAAGAACCAAATGTCACAAAATTAAAAAAAAACAATGAATATGCTGATGGAAAAAAAATTATTGCTCAAAGATGGTAACACCTACAGCAACATGTTGCACATCGCTGGAAAGAGGAGAAACAGACCTTTAATATGAGGGGTAAAAGATAATAGTGGCTCTAAAACTGTGCCAGTGAGGCCAACTTGAAGAACCAAATGTCACAAAATTAAAAAAAAAAACAATGAATATGCTGATGGACAAAAATTTATTGCTCAAAGATGGTAACACCTATAGCAACATGTTGCACATCCCTGGAAAGAGGAGAAACAGACCTTTAATATGAGGGGTAAAAGATAATAGTGGCTCTAAAACTGTGCCAGTGAGGCCAACTTGAAGAACCAAATGTCACAAAATTAAAAAAAAAAAACAATGAATATGCTGATGGAAAAAAATGTATTGCTCAAAGATGGTAACACCTACAGCAACATGTTGCACATTCCTGGAAAGAGGAGAAACAGACCTTTAATATGAGGGGTAAAAGATAATAGTGGCTCTAAAACTGTGCCAGTGAGGCCAACTTGAAGAAAAAAATGTCACAAAATTTAAAAAAAAAAAACAATGAATATGCTGATGGAAAAAAATTAATTGCTCAAAGGTGGTAACACCTACAGCAACATGTTGCACATCCCTGGAAAGAAGAGAAACAGACCTTTAATATGAGGGGTAAAAGATAATACTGGCTCTAAAACTGTGCCAGTGAGGCCAACTTGAAGAACCAAATGTCACAAAATAAAAAAAAAACAATGAATATGCTGATGGAAAAAATTTTATTGCTCAAAGATGGTAACACCTACAGCAACATGTTGCACATCCCTGGAAAGAGAAGAAACAGACCTTTAATATGAGGGGTAAAAGATAATAGTGGCTCTAAAACTGTGCCAGTGAGGCCAACTTGAAGAACCATATGTCACAAAATTAAAAAAAAACAATGAATATGCTGATGGAAAAAAATTTATTGCTCAAAGATGGTAACACCTACAGCAACATGTTGTACATCCTTGGAAAGAGGAGAAACAGAACTTTAATATGAGGGGTAAAAGATAATAGTGGCTCTAAAACTGTGCCAGTGATGCCAACTTGAAGAACCAAATGTCACAAAATTAAAAAAAAAACAATGAATATGCTGATGGAAAAAAATTTATTGCTCAAAGATGGTAACACCTACAGCAACATGTTGCACATCCCTGGAAAGAGGAGAAACAGACCTTTAATATGAGGGGTAAAAGATAATAGTGGCTCTAAAACTGTGCCAGTGAGGCCAACTTGAAGAACCAAATGTCACAAAATTAAAAAAATCTATGAATATGGTGATGGAAAAAAATTTATTGCTCAAAGATGGTAGCACCTACAGCAACATGTTGTACATCCCTGGAAAGAGGAGAAACAGAGCTTTAATATGAGGGGTAAAAGATAATAGTGGCTCTAAAACTGTGCCAGTGAGGCCAACTTGAAGAACCAAATGTCACAAAATTAAAAAAAAACAATGAATATGCTGATGGAAAAAAATTTATTGCTCAAAGATGGTAACACCTACAGCAACATGTTGTACATCCCTGGAAAGAGGAGAAACAGACCTTTAATATGAGGGGTAAAAGATAATAGTGGCTCTAAAACTGTGCCAGTGAGGCCAACTTGAAGAACCAAATGTCACAAAATTAAAGAAAAACAATGAATATGCTGATGGAAAAAAAATTACTGCTCAAAGATGGTAATACCTACAGCAACATGTTGTACATCCCTGGAAAGAGGAGAAACAGACCTTTAATATGAGGGGTAAAAGATAATAGTGGCTCTAAAACTGTGCCAGTGAGGCCAACTTGAAGAACCAAATGTCACAAAATTAAAAAAAAACAATGAATATGGTGATGGAAAAAAATTTATTGCTCAAAGATGGTAACACCTACAGCAACATGTTGTACATCCCTGGAAAGAGGAGAAACAGACCTTTAAGATGAGGGGCAAAAGATAACAGTGGCTGTAAAACTGTGCCAGTGAGGCCAACTTGAAGAACCAAATGTCACAAAATTAAAAAAAAAAACAATGAATATGCTGATGGAAAAAAATTTATTGCTCAAAGATGGTAACACCTACAGCAACATGTTGTACATCCCTGGAAAGAGGAGAAACAGAGCTTTAATATGAGGGGTAAAAGATAATAGTGGCTCTAAAACTGTGCCAGTGAGGCCAACTTGAAGAACCAAATGTCACAAAATTAAAAAAAAACAATGAATATGCTGATGGAAAAAAATTTATTGCTCAAAGATGGTAACACCTACAGCAACATGTTGTACATCCCTGGAAAGAGGAGAAACAGACCTCTAATATGAGGGGTAAAAGATAATAGTGGCTCTAAAACTGTGCCAGTGAGGCCAACTTGAAGAACCAAATGTCACAAAATTAAAAAAATCAATGAATATGGTGATGGAAAAAAATTTATTGCTCAAAGATGGTAACACCTACAGCAACATGTTGTACATCCCTGGAAAGAGGAGAAACAGACCTTTAATATGAGGGGTAAAAGATAATAGTGGCTCTAAAACTGTGCCAGTGAGGCCAACTTGAAGAACCAAATGTCACAAAATTAAAAAAAACCAATGAATATGCTGATGGAAAAAAATTTATTGCTCAAAGATGGTAACACCTACAGCAACATGTTGTACATGCCTGGAAAGAGGAGAAACAGACCTTTAATATGAGGGGTAAAAGATAATAGTGGCTCTAAAACTGTGCCAGTGAGGCCAACTTGAAGAACCAAATGTCACAAAATTAAAAAAAAACAATGAATATGCTGATGGAAAAAAATTTATTGCTCAAAGATGGTAACACCTACAGCAACATGTTGTACATCCCTGGAAAGAGGAGAAACAGACCTTTAATATGAGGGGTAAAAGATAATAGTGGCTCTAAAACTGTGCCAGTGAGGCCAACTTGAAGAACCAAATGTCACAAAATTAAAAAAATCAATGAATATGGTGATGGAAAAAAATTTATTGCTCAAAGATGGTAACACCTACAGCAACATGTTATACATCCCTGGAAAGAGAAGAAACAGACCTTTAATATGAGGGGTAAAAGATAATAGTGGCTCTAAAACTGTGCCAGTGAGGCCAACTTGAAGAACCAAATGTCACAAAATTAAAAAAATCAATGAATATGCTGATGGAAAAAAATTTATTGCTCAAAGATGGTAACACCTACAGCAACATGTTGTACATCCCTGGAAAGAGGAGAAACAGACCTTTAATATGAGGGGTAAAAGATAATAGTGCCTCTAAAACTGTGCCAGTGAGGCCAACTTGAAGAACCAAATGTCACAAAATTAAAAAAAAACAATGAATATGCTGATGGAAAAAAAATTATTGCTCAAAGATGGTAATACCTACAGCAACATGTTGTACATCCCTGGAAAGAGGAGAAACAGACCTTTAATATGAGGGGTAAAAGATAATAGTGCCTCTAAAACTGTGCCAGTGAGGCCAACTTGAAGAACCAAATGTCACAAAATTAAAAAAAAAACAATGAATATGCTGATGGAAAAAAATTTATTGCTCAAAGATGGTAACACCTACAGCAACATGTTGTACATCCCTGGAAAGAGGAGAAACAGACCTTTAATATGAGGGGTAAAAGATAATAGTGGCTCTAAGACTGTGCCAGTGAGGCCAACTTGAAGAACCAAATGTCACAAAATTAAAAAAAAACAATGAATATGCTGATGGAAAAAAAATTATTGCTCAAAGATGGTAGCACCTACAGCAACATGTTGTACATCCCTGGAAAGAGGAGAAACAGAGCTTTAATATGAGGGGTAAAAGATAATAGTGGCTCTAAAACTGTGCCAGTGAGGCCAACTTGAAGAACCAAATGTCACAAAATTAAAAAAAAACAATGAATATGCTGATGGAAAAAAATTTATTGCTCAAAGATGGTAGCACCTACAGCAACATGTTGTACATCCCTGGAAAGAGGAGAAATAGACCTTAAATATGAGCAGTAAAAGATAATAGTGGCTCTAAAACTGTGCCAGTGAGGCCAACTTGAAGAACCAAATGTCACAAAATTAAAGAAAAACAATGAATATGCTGATGGAAAAAAATTTATTGCTCAAAGATGGTAACACCTACAGCAACATGTTGTACATCCCTGGAAAGAGGAGAAACAGAGCTTTAATATGAGGGGTAAAAGATAATAGTGGCTCTAAAACTGTGCCAGTGAGGCCAACTTGAAGAACCAAATGTCACAAAATTAAAAAAAAACAATGAATATGCTGATGGAAAAAAATTTATTGCTCAAAGATGGTAACACCTACAGCAACATGTTGTACATCCCTGGAAAGAGGAGAAACAGACCTCTAATATGAGGGGTAAAAGATAATAGTGGCTCTAAAACTGTGCCAGTGAGGCCAACTTGAAGAACCAAATGTCACAAAATTAAAAAAATCAATGAATATGGTGATGGAAAAAAATTTATTGCTCAAAGATGGTAACACCTAAAGCAACATGTTGTACATCCCTGGAAAGAGGAGAAACAGACCTTTAATATGAGGGGTAAAAGATAATAGTGGCTCTAAAACTGTGCCAGTGAGGCCAACTTGAAGAACCAAATGTCACAAAATTAAAAAAAACCAATGAATATGCTGATGGAAAAAAATTTATTGCTCAAAGATGGTAACACCTACAGCAACATGTTGTACATGCCTGGAAAGAGGAGAAACAGACCTTTAATATGAGGGGTAAAAGATAATAGTGGCTCTAAAACTGTGCCAGTGAGGCCAACTTGAAGAACCAAATGTCACAAAATTAAAAAAAAACAATGAATATGCTGATGGAAAAAAATTTATTGCTCAAAGATGGTAACACCTACAGCAACATGTTGTACATCCCTGGAAAGAGGAGAAACAGACCTTTAATATGAGGGGTAAAAGATAATAGTGGCTCTAAAACTGTGCCAGTGAGGCCAACTTGAAGAACCAAATGTCACAAAATTAAAAAAATCAATGAATATGGTGATGGAAAAAAATTTATTGCTCAAAGATGGTAACACCTACAGCAACATGTTATACATCCCTGGAAAGAGAAGAAACAGACCTTTAATATGAGGGGTAAAAGATAATAGTGGCTCTAAAACTGTGCCAGTGAGGCCAACTTGAAGAACCAAATGTCACAAAATTAAAAAAATCAATGAATATGCTGATGGAAAAAAATTTATTGCTCAAAGATGGTAACACCTACAGCAACATGTTGTACATCCCTGGAAAGAGGAGAAACAGACCTTTAATATGAGGGGTAAAAGATAATAGTGCCTCTAAAACTGTGCCAGTGAGGCCAACTTGAAGAACCAAATGTCACAAAATTAAAAAAAAACAATGAATATGCTGATGGAAAAAAAATTATTGCTCAAAGATGGTAATACCTACAGCAACATGTTGTACATCCCTGGAAAGAGGAGAAACAGACCTTTAATATGAGGGGTAAAAGATAATAGTGCCTCTAAAACTGTGCCAGTGAGGCCAACTTGAAGAACCAAATGTCACAAAATTAAAAAAAAAACAATGAATATGCTGATGGAAAAAAATTTATTGCTCAAAGATGGTAACACCTACAGCAACATGTTGTACATCCCTGGAAAGAGGAGAAACAGACCTTTAATATGAGGGGTAAAAGATAATAGTGGCTCTAAGACTGTGCCAGTGAGGCCAACTTGAAGAACCAAATGTCACAAAATTAAAAAAAAACAATGAATATGCTGATGGAAAAAAAATTATTGCTCAAAGATGGTAGCACCTACAGCAACATGTTGTACATCCCTGGAAAGAGGAGAAACAGAGCTTTAATATGAGGGGTAAAAGATAATAGTGGCTCTAAAACTGTGCCAGTGAGGCCAACTTGAAGAACCAAATGTCACAAAATTAAAAAAAAACAATGAATATGCTGATGGAAAAAAATTTATTGCTCAAAGATGGTAGCACCTACAGCAACATGTTGTACATCCCTGGAAAGAGGAGAAATAGACCTTAAATATGAGCAGTAAAAGATAATAGTGGCTCTAAAACTGTGCCAGTGAGGCCAACTTGAAGAACCAAATGTCACAAAATTAAAGAAAAACAATGAATATGCTGATGGAAAAAAAATTATTGCTCAAAGATGGTAATACCTACAGCAACATGTTGTACATCCCTGGAAAGAGGAGAAACAGACCTTTAATATGAGGGGTAAAAGATAATAGTGCCTCTAAAACTGTGCCAGTGAGGCCAACTTGAAGAACCAAATGTCACAAAATTAAAAAAAAAACAATGAATATGCTGATGGAAAAAAATTTATTGCTCAAAGATGGTAACACCTACAGCAACATGTTGTACATCCCTGGAAAGAGGAGAAACAGACCTTTAATATGAGGGGTAAAAGATAATAGTGGCTCTAAGACTGTGCCAGTGAGGCCAACTTGAAGAACCAAATGTCACAAAATTAAAAAAATCAATGAATATGGTGATGGAAAAAAATTTATTGCTCAAAGATGGTAACACCTACTGCAACATGTTGTACATCCCTGGAAAGAGGAGAAACAGACCTTTAATATGAGGGGTAAAAGATAATAGTGGCTCTAAAACTGTGCCAGTGAGGCCAACTTGAAGAACCAAATGTCACAAAATTAAAAAAATCAATGAATATGCTGATGGAAAAAAATTTATTGCTCAAAGATGGTAACACCTACAGCAACATGTTGTACATCCCTGGAAAGAGGAGAAACAGACCTTTAATATGAGGGGTAAAAGATAATAGTGCCTCTAAAACTGTACCAGTGAGGCCAACTTGAAGAACCAAATGTCACAAAATTAAAAAAAAACAATGAATATGCTGATGGAAAAAAATTTATTGCCCAAAGATGGTAGCACCTACAGCAACATGTTGTATATCCCTGGAAAGAGGAGAAACAGAGCTTTAATATGAGGAGTAAAAGATAATAGTGGCTCTAAAACTGTGCCAGTGAGGCCAACTTGAAGAACCAAATGTCACAAAATTAAAGAAAAACAATGAATATAGTGATGGAAAAAAATTTATTGCTCAAAGATGGTAACACCTACAGCAACATGTTGTACATCCCTGGAAAGAGGAGAAACAGAGCTTTAATATGAGGGGTAAAAGATAATAGTGCCTCTAAAACTGTGCCAGTGAGGCCAACTTGAAGAACCATATGTCACAAAATTAAAAAAATCAATGAATATGGTGATGGAAAAAAATTTATTGCTCAAAGATGGTAACACCTACAGCAACATGTTGTACATCCCTGGAAAGAGGAGAAACAGACCTTTAATATGAGGGGTAAAAGATAATAGTGGCTCTAAAACTGTGCCAGTGAGGCCAACTTGAAGAACCAAATGTCACAAAATTAAAAAAAACCAATGAATATGCTGATGGAAAAAAATTTATTGCTCAAAGATGGTAACACCTACAGCAACATGTTGTACATGCCTGGAAAGAGGAGAAACAGACCTTTAATATGAGGGGTAAAAGATAATAGTGGCTCTAAAACTGTGCCAGTGAGGCCAACTTGAAGAACCAAATGTCACAAAATTAAAAAAAAACAATGAATATGCTGATGGAAAAAAATTTATTGCTCAAAGATGGTAACACCTACAGCAACATGTTGTACATCCCTGGAAAGAGGAGAAACAGACCTTTAATATGAGGGGTAAAAGATAATAGTGGCTCTAAAACTGTGCCAGTGAGGCCAACTTGAAGAACCAAATGTCACAAAATTAAAAAAATCAATGAATATGGTGATGGAAAAAAATTTATTGCTCAAAGATGGTAACACCTACAGCAACATGTTATACATCCCTGGAAAGAGAAGAAACAGACCTTTAATATGAGGGGTAAAAGATAATAGTGGCTCTAAAACTGTGCCAGTGAGGCCAACTTGAAGAACCAAATGTCACAAAATTAAAAAAATCAATGAATATGCTGATGGAAAAAAATTTATTGCTCAAAGATGGTAAAACCTACAGCAACATGTTGTACATCCCTGGAAAGAGGAGAAACAGACCTTTAATATGAGGGGTAAAAGATAATAGTGCCTCTAAAACTGTGCCAGTGAGGCCAACTTGAAGAACCAAATGTCACAAAATTAAAAAAAAACAATGAATATGCTGATGGAAAAAAAATTATTGCTCAAAGATGGTAATACCTACAGCAACATGTTGTACATCCCTGGAAAGAGGAGAAACAGACCTTTAATATGAGGGGTAAAAGATAATAGTGCCTCTAAAACTGTGCCAGTGAGGCCAACTTGAAGAACCAAATGTCACAAAATTAAAAAAAAAACAATGAATATGCTGATGGAAAAAAATTTATTGCTCAAAGATGGTAACACCTACAGCAACATGTTGTACATCCCTGGAAAGAGGAGAAACAGACCTTTAATATGAGGGGTAAAAGATAATAGTGGCTCTAAGACTGTGCCAGTGAGGCCAACTTGAAGAACCAAATGTCACAAAATTAAAAAAAAACAATGAATATGCTGATGGAAAAAAAATTATTGCTCAAAGATGGTAGCACCTACAGCAACATGTTGTACATCCCTGGAAAGAGGAGAAACAGAGCTTTAATATGAGGGGTAAAAGATAATAGTGGCTCTAAAACTGTGCCAGTGAGGCCAACTTGAAGAACCAAATGTCACAAAATTAAAAAAAAACAATGAATATGCTGATGGAAAAAAATTTATTGCTCAAAGATGGTAGCACCTACAGCAACATGTTGTACATCCCTGGAAAGAGGAGAAATAGACCTTAAATATGAGCAGTAAAAGATAATAGTGGCTCTAAAACTGTGCCAGTGAGGCCAACTTGAAGAACCAAATGTCACAAAATTAAAGAAAAACAATGAATATGCTGATGGAAAAAAAATTATTGCTCAAAGATGGTAATACCTACAGCAACATGTTGTACATCCCTGGAAAGAGGAGAAACAGACCTTTAATATGAGGGGTAAAAGATAATAGTGCCTCTAAAACTGTGCCAGTGAGGCCAACTTGAAGAACCAAATGTCACAAAATTAAAAAAAAAACAATGAATATGCTGATGGAAAAAAATTTATTGCTCAAAGATGGTAACACCTACAGCAACATGTTGTACATCCCTGGAAAGAGGAGAAACAGACCTTTAATATGAGGGGTAAAAGATAATAGTGGCTCTAAGACTGTGCCAGTGAGGCCAACTTGAAGAACCAAATGTCACAAAATTAAAAAAATCAATGAATATGGTGATGGAAAAAAATTTATTGCTCAAAGATGGTAACACCTACAGCAACATGTTGTACATCCCTGGAAAGAGGAGAAACAGACCTTTAATATGAGGGGTAAAAGATAATAGTGGCTCTAAAACTGTGCCAGTGAGGCCAACTTGAAGAACCAAATGTCACAAAATTAAAAAAATCAATGAATATGCTGATGGAAAAAAATTTATTGCTCAAAGATGGTAACACCTACAGCAACATGTTGTACATCCCTGGAAAGAGGAGAAACAGACCTTTAATATGAGGGGTAAAAGATAATAGTGCCTCTAAAACTGTACCAGTGAGGCCAACTTGAAGAACCAAATGTCACAAAATTAAAAAAAAACAATGAATATGCTGATGGAAAAAAATTTATTGCCCAAAGATGGTAGCACCTACAGCAACATGTTGTATATCCCTGGAAAGAGGAGAAACAGAGCTTTAATATGAGGAGTAAAAGATAATAGTGGCTCTAAAACTGTGCCAGTGAGGCCAACTTGAAGAACCAAATGTCACAAAATTAAAGAAAAACAATGAATATAGTGATGGAAAAAAATTTATTGCTCAAAGATGGTAACACCTACAGCAACATGTTGTACATCCCTGGAAAGAGGAGAAACAGAGCTTTAATATGAGGGGTAAAAGATAATAGTGCCTCTAAAACTGTGCCAGTGAGGCCAACTTGAAGAACCATATGTCACAAAATTAAAAAAATCAATGAATATGCTGATGGAAAAAAATTTATTGCTCAAAGATGGTAACACCTACAGCAACATGTTGTACATCCCTGGAAAGAGGAGAAACAGACCTTTAAGATGAGGGGTAAAAGATAACAGTGGCTATAAAACTGTGCCAGTGAGGCCAACTTGAAGAACCAAATGTCACAAAATTAAAAAAAAACAATGAATATGCTGATGGAAAAAAATGTATTGCTCAAAGATGGTAACACCTACAGCAACATGTTGTACATCCCTGGAAAGAGGAGAAACAGACCTCTAATGTGAGGGGTAAAAGATAATAGTGGCTCTAAAACTGTGCCAGTGAGGCCATTTTGAAGAACCAAATGTCACAAAATTAAAAAAATCAATGAATATGGTGATGGAAAAAAATTTATTGCTCAAAGATGGTAACACCTACAGCAACATGTTGTACATGCCTGGAAAGAGGAGAAACAGACCTTTAATATGAGGGGTAAAAGATAATAGTGGCTCTAAAACTGTGCCAGTGAGGCCAACTTGAAGAACCAAATGTCACAAAATTAAAAAAAAACAATGAATATGCTGATGGAAAAAAATTTATTGCTCAAAGATGGTAACACCTACAGCAACATGTTGTACATCCCTGGAAAGAGGAGAAACAGACCTTTAATATGAGGGGTAAAAGATAATAGTGCCTCTAAAACTGTGCCAGTGAGGCCAACTTGAAGAACCATATGTCACAAAATTAAAAAAATCAATGAATATGCTGATGGAAAAAAATTTATTGCTCAAAGATGGTAACACCTACAGCAACATGTTGTACATCCCTGGAAAGAGGAGAAACAGAGCTTTAATATGAGGGGTAAAAGATAATAGTGGCTCTAAAACTGTGCCAGTGAGGCCAACTTGAAGAACCAAATCTCACAAAATTAAAAAAATCAATGAATATGGTGATGGAAAAAAATTTATTGCTCAAAGATGGTAACACCTACAGCAACATGTTGTACATACCTGGAAAGAGAAGAAACAGACCTTTAATATGAGGGGTAAAAGATAATAGTGGCTCTAAAACTGTGCCAGTGAGGCCAACTTGAAGAACCAAATGTCACAAAATTAAAAAAATCAATGAATATGCTGATGGAAAAAAATTTATTGCTCAAAGATGGTAACACCTACAGCAACATGTTGTACATCCCTGGAAAGAGGAGAAACAGACCTTTAATATGAGGGGTAAAAGATAATAGTGCCTCTAAAACTGTGCCAGTGAGGCAAACTTGAAGAACCAAATGTCACAAAATTAAAAAAAAACAATGAATATGCTGATGGAAAAAAATTTATTGCTCAAAGATGGTAGCACCTACAGCAACATGTTGTACATCCCTGGAAAGAGGAGAAACAGACCTTTAATATGAGGGGTAAAAGATAATAGTGCCTCTAAAACTGTGCCAGTGAGGCCAACTTGAAGAACCATATGTCACAGAATTAAAAAAATCAATGAATATGCTGATGGAAAAAAATTTATTGCTCAAAGATGGTAACACCTACAGCAACATGTTGTACATCCCTGGAAAGAGGAGAAACAGAGCTTTAATATGAGGGGTAAAAGATAATAGTGGCTCTAAAACTGTGCCAGTGAGGCCAACTTGAAGAACCAAATGTCACAAAATTAAAAAAATCAATGAATATGGTGATGGAAAAAAATTTATTGCTCAAAGATGGTAACACCTACAGCAACATGTTGTACATACCTGGAAAGAGAAGAAACAGACCTTTAATATGAGGGGTAAAAGATAATAGTGGCTCTAAAACTGTGCCAGTGAGGCCAACTTGAAGAACCAAATGTCACAAAATTAAAAAAATCAATGAATATGCTGATGGAAAAAAATTTATTGCTCAAAGATGGTAACACCTACAGCAACATGTTGTACATCCCTGGAAAGAGGAGAAACAGACCTTTAATATGAGGGGTAAAAGATAATAGTGCCTCTAAAACTGTGCCAGTGAGGCAAACTTGAAGAACCAAATGTCACAAAATTAAAAAAAAACAATGAATATGCTGATGGAAAAAAATTTATTGCTCAAAGATGGTAGCACCTACAGCAACATGTTGTACATCCCTGGAAAGAGGAGAAACAGACCTTTAATATGAGGGGTAAAAGATAATAGTGCCTCTAAAACTGTGCCAGTGAGGCCAACTTGAAGAACCATATGTCACAGAATTAAAAAAATCAATGAATATGCTGATGGAAAAAAATTTATTGCTCAAAGATGGTAACACCTACAGCAACATGTTGTACATCCCTGGAAAGAGGAGAAACAGACCTTTAAGATGAGGGGTAAAAGATAACAGTGGCTGTAAAACTGTGCCAGTGAGGCCAACTTGAAGAACCAAATGTCACAAAATTAAAAAAAAACAATGAATATGCTGATGGAAAAAAATGTATTGCTCAAAGATGGTAACACCTACAGCAACATGTTGTACATCCCTGGAAAGAGGAGAAACAGAGCTTTAATATGAGGTGTAAAAGATAATAGTGGCTCTAAAACTGTGCCAGTGAGGCCAACTTGAAGAACCAAATGTCACAAAATTAAAAAAAAACAATGAATATGCTGATGGAAAAAAAATTATTGCTCAAAGATGGTAACACCTACAGCAACATGTTGTACATCCCTGGAAAGAGGAGAAACAGACCTCTAATGCGAGGGGTAAAAGATAATAGTGGCTCTAAAACTGTGCCAGTGAGGCCAACTTGAAGAACCAAATGTCACAAAATTAAAAAAATCAATGAATATGGTGATGGAAAAAAATTTATTGCTCAAAGATGGTAACACCTACAGCAACATGTTGTACATCCCTGGAAAGAGGAGAAACAGACCTTTAATATGAGGGGTAAAAGATAATAGTGGCTCTAAAACTGTGCCAGTGAGGCCAACTTGAAGAACCAAATGTCACAAAATTAAAAAAAAAAAAAATGAATATGCTGATGGAAAAAAATTTATTGCTCAAAGATGGTAACACCTACAGCAACATGTTGTACATGCCTGGAAAGAGGAGAAACAGACCTTTAATATGAGGGGTAAAAGATAATAGTGGCTCTAAAACTGTGCCAGTGAGGCCAACTTGAAGAACCAAATGTCACAAAATTAAAAAAAAACAATGAATATGCTGATGGAAAAAAATTTATTGCTCAAAGATGGTAACACCTACAGCAACATGTTGTACATCCCTGGAAAGAGGAGAAACAGACCTTTAATATGAGGGGTAAAAGATAATAGTGCCTCTAAAACTGTGCCAGTGAGGCCAACTTGAAGAACCATATGTCACAAAATTAAAAAAATCAATGAATATGCTGATGGAAAAAAATTTATTGCTCAAAGATGGTAACAGCTACAGCAACATGTTGTACATCCCTGGAAAGAGGAGAAACAGACCTTTAAGATGAAGGGTAAAAGATAACAGTGTCTGTAAAACTGTGCCAGTGAGGCCAACTTGAAGAACCAAATGTCACAAAATTAAAAAAAAACAATGAATATGCTGATGGAAAAAAATGTATTGCTCAAAGATGGTAACACCTACAGCAACATGTTGTACATCCCTGGAAAGAGGAGAAACAGAGCTTTAATATGAGGTGTAAAAGATAATAGTGGCTCTAAAACTGTGCCAGTGAGGCCAACTTGAAGAACCAAATGTCACAAAATTAAAAAAAAACAATGAATATGCTGATGGAAAAAAATTTATTGCTCAAAGATGGTAACACCTACAGCAACATGTTGTACATCCCTGGAAAGAGGAGAAACAGACCTCTAATGTGAGGGGTAAAAGATAATAGTGGCTCTAAAACTGTGCCAGTGAGGCCAACTTGAAGAACCAAATGTCACAAAATTAAAAAAATCAATGAATATGGTGATGGAAAAAAATTTATTGCTCAAAGATGGTAACACCTACAGCAACATGTTGTACATCCCTGGAAAGAGGAGAAACAGACCTTTAATATGAGGGGTAAAAGATAATAGTGGCTCTAAAACTGTGCCAGTGAGGCCAACTTGAAGAACCAAATGTCACAAAATTAAAAAAAAACAATGAATATGCTGATGGAAAAAAATTTATTGCTCAAAGATGGTAACACCTACAGCAACATGTTGTACATCCCTGGAAAGAGGAGAAACAGACCTTTAATATGAGGGTTAAAAGGTAATAGTGCCTCTAAAACTGTGCCAGTGAGGCCAACTTGAAGAACCATATGTCACAAAATTAAAAAAATCAATGAATATGCTGATGGAAAAAAATTTATTGCTCAAAAATGGTAACACCTACAGCAACATGTTGTACATCCCTGGAAAGAGGAGAAACAGAGCTTTAATATGAGGGGTAAAAGATAATAGTGGCTCTAAAACTGTGCCAGTGAGGCCAACTTGAAGAACCAAATGTCACAAAATTAAAAAAATCAATGAATATGCTGATGGAAAAAAAATTATTGCTCAAAGATGGTAATACCTACAGCAACATGTTGTACATCACTGGAAAGAGGAGAAACAGACCTTTAATATGAGGGGTAAAAGATAATAGTGGCTCTAAAACTGTGCCAGTGAGGCCAACTTGAAGAACCAAATGTCACAAAATTAAAAAAATCAATGAATATGCTGATGGAAAAAAATTTATTGCTCAAAGATGGTAACACCTACAGCAACATGTTGTACATCCCTGGAAAGAGGAGAAACAGACCTTTAATATGAGGGGTAAAAGATAATAGTGGCTCTAAAACTGTGCCAGTGAGGCCAACTTGAAGAACCAAATGTCACAAAATTAAAAAAATCAATGAATATGCTGATGGAAAAAAATTTATTGCTCAAAGATGGTAACACCTACAGCAACATGTTGTACATCCCTGGAAAGAGGAGAAACAGAGCTTTAATATGAGGGGTAAAAGATAATAGTGCCTCTAAAACTGTGCCAGTGAGGCCAACTTGAAGAACCAAATGTCACAAAATTAAAAAAAAAACAATGAATATGCTGATGGAAAAAAATTTATTGCTCAAAGATGGTAACACCTACAGCAACATGTTGTACATCCCTGGAAAGAGGAGAAACAGAGCTTTAATATGAGGGGTAAAAGATAATAGTGGCTCTAAAACTGTGCCAGTGAGGCGAACTTGAAGAACCAAATGTCACAAAATTAAAAAAATCAATGAATATGCTGATGGAAAAAAATTTATTGCTCAAAGATGGTAACACCTACAGCAACATGTTGTACATCCCTGGAAAGAGGAGAAACAGAGCTTTAATACGAGGGGTAAAAGATAATAGTGCCTCTAAAACTGTGCCAGTGAGGCCAACTTGAAGAACCAAATGTCACAAAATTAAAAAAAAACAATGAATATGCTGATGGAAAAAAATTTATTGCTCAAAGATGGTAACACCTACAGCAACATGTTGTACATCCCTGGAAAGAGGAGAAACAGACCTTTAATATGAGGGGTAAAAGATAATAGTGGCTCTAAATTTGTGCCAGTGAGGCCAACTTGAAGAACCAAATGTCACAAAATTAAAAAAAAAAACAATGAATATGCTGATGGAAAAAAATTTATTGCTCAAAGATGGTAACACCTACAGCAACATGTTGTACATCCCTGGAAAGAGGAGAAACAGACCTTTAATATGAGGTGTAAAAGATAATAGTGGCTCTAAAATTGTGCCAGTGAGGCCAACTTGAAGAACCAAATGTCACAAAATTAAAAAAAAACAATGAATATGCTGATGGAAAAAAATGTATTGCTCAAAGATGGTAACACCTACAGCAACATGTTGTACATCCCTGGAAAGAGGAGAAACAGAGCTTTAATATGAGGGGTAAAAGATAATAGTGGCTCTAAAACTGTGCCAGTGAGGCCAACTTGAAAAACCAAATGTCACAAAATTAAAAAAATCAATGAATATGGTGATGGAAAAAAATTTATTGCTCAAAGATGGTAACACCTACAGCAACATGTTGTACATCCCTGGAAAGAGGAGAAACAGAGCTTTAATATGAGGGGTAAAAGATAATAGTGGCTCTAAAACTGTGCCAGTGAGGCCAACTTGAAGAACCAAATGTCACAAAATTAAAAAAAAACAATGAATATGGTGATGGAAAAAAATTTATTGCTCAAAGATGGTAACACCTACAGCAACATGTTGTACATCCCTGGAAAGAGGAGAAACAGACCTTTAATATGAGGGGTAAAAGATAACAGTGGCTCTAAAACTGTGCCAGTGAGGCCAACTTGAAGAACCAAATGTCACAAAATTAAAAAAAAACAATGAATATGCTGATGGAAAAAAATTTATTGCTCAAAGATGGAAACACCTACAGCAACATGTTGTACATCCCTGGAAAGAGGAGAAACAGACCTTTAATATGAGGGGTAAAAGATAATAGTGGCTCTAAAACTGTGCCAGTGAGGCCAACTTGAAGAACCAAATGTCACAAAACTAAAAAAAACCAATGAATATGCTGATGGAAAAAAATTTATTGCTCAAAGATGGTAACACCTACAGCAACATGTTGTACATGCCTGGAAAGAGGAGAAATAGACCTTTAATATGAGGGGTAAAAGATAATAGTGGCTCTAAAACTGTGCCAGTGAGGCCAACTTGAAGAACCAAATGTCACAAAATTAAAAAAAAACAATGAATATGCTGATGGAAAAAAATTTATTGCTCAAAGATGGTAACACCTACAGCAACATGTTGTACATCCCTGGAAAGAGGAGAAACAGACCTTTAATATGAGGTGTAAAAGATAATAGTGGCTCTAAAATTGTGCCAGTGAGGCCAACTTGAAGAACCAAATGTCACAAAATTAAAAAAAAACAATGAATATGCTGATGGAAAAAAATGTATTGCTCAAAGATGGTAACACCTACAGCAACATGTTGTACATCCCTGGAAAGAGGAGAAACAGAGCTTTAATATGAGGGGTAAAAGATAATAGTGGCTCTAAAACTGTGCCAGTGAGGCCAACTTGAAAAACCAAATGTCACAAAATTAAAAAAATCAATGAATATGGTGATGGAAAAAAATTTATTGCTCAAAGATGGTAACACCTACAGCAACATGTTGTACATCCCTGGAAAGAGGAGAAACAGAGCTTTAATATGAGGGGTAAAAGATAATAGTGGCTCTAAAACTGTGCCAGTGAGGCCAACTTGAAGAACCAAATGTCACAAAATTAAAAAAAAACAATGAATATGGTGATGGAAAAAAATTTATTGCTCAAAGATGGTAACACCTACAGCAACATGTTGTACATCCCTGGAAAGAGGAGAAACAGACCTTTAATATGAGGGGTAAAAGATAACAGTGGCTCTAAAACTGTGCCAGTGAGGCCAACTTGAAGAACCAAATGTCACAAAATTAAAAAAAAACAATGAATATGCTGATGGAAAAAAATTTATTGCTCAAAGATGGAAACACCTACAGCAACATGTTGTACATCCCTGGAAAGAGGAGAAACAGACCTTTAATATGAGGGGTAAAAGATAATAGTGGCTCTAAAACTGTGCCAGTGAGGCCAACTTGAAGAACCAAATGTCACAAAATTAAAAAAAACCAATGAATATGCTGATGGAAAAAAATTTATTGCTCAAAGATGGTAACACCTACAGCAACATGTTGTACATGCCTGGAAAGAGGAGAAATAGACCTTTAATATGAGGGGTAAAAGATAATAGTGGCTCTAAAACTGTGCCAGTGAGGCCAACTTGAAGAACCAAATGTCACAAAATTAAAAAAAAACAATGAATATGCTGATGGAAAAAAATTTATTGCTCAAAGATGGTAACACCTACAGCAACATGTTGTACATCCCTGGAAAGAGGAGAAACAGACCTTTAATATGAGGGGTAAAAGATAACAGTGGCTCTAAAACTGTGCCAGTGAGGCCAACTTGAAGAACCAAATGTCACAAAATTAAAAAAAAAACAATGAATATGCTGATGGAAAAAAATTTATTGCTCAAAGATGGTAACACCTACAGCAACATGTTGTACATCCCTGGAAAGAGGAGAAACAGACCTTTAATATGAGGGGTAAAAGATAACAGTGGCTCTAAAACTGTGCCAGTGAGGCCAACTTGAAGAACCAAATGTCACAAAATTAAAAAAAACAATGAATATGCTGATGGAACAAAATTATTGCTCAAAGATGGTAACACCTACAGCAACATGTTGTACATCTCTGGAAAGAGGAGAAACAGACCTTTAATATGACGGGTAAAAGATAATAGTGCCTCTAAAACTGTGCCAGTGAGGCCAACTTGAAGAACCAAATGTCACAAAATTAAAAAAATCAATGAATATGGTGATGGAAAAAAATTTATTGCTCAAAGATGGTAACACCTACAGCAACATGTTGTACATTCCTGGAAAGAGGAGAAACAGACCTTTAATATGAGGGGTAAAAGATAATAGTGGCTCTAAAACTGTGCCAGTGAGGCCAACTTGAAGAACCAAATGTCACAAAATTAAAAAAATCAATGAATATGCTGATGGAAAAAAATTTATTGCTCAAAGATGGTAACACCTACAGCAACATGTTGTACATCCCTGGAAAGAGGAGAAACAGAGCTTTAATACGAGGGGTAAAAGATAATAGTGCCTCTAAAACTGTGCCAGTGAGGCCAACTTGAAGAACCAAATGTCACAAAATTAAAAAAAAACAATGAATATGCTGATGGAAAAAAATTTATTGCTCAAAGATGGTAACACCTACAGCAACATGTTGTACATCCCTGGAAAGAGGAGAAACAGACCTTTAATATGAGGGGTAAAAGATAATAGTGGCTCTAAATTTGTGCCAGTGAGGCCAACTTGAAGAACCAAATGTCACAAAATTAAAAAAAAACAATGAATATGCTGATGGAAAAAAATTATTGCTCAAAGATGGTAACACCTACAGCAACATGTTGTACATCCCTGGAAAGAGGAGAAACAGACCTTTAATATGAGGGGTAAAAGATAATAGTGGCTCTAAAACTGTGCCAGTGAGGCCAACTTGAAGAACCAAATGTCACAAAATTAAAAAAAAACAATGAATATGCTGATGGAAAAAAATTTATTGCTCAAAGATGGTAACACCTACAGCAACATGTTGTACATCCCTGGAAAGAGGAGAAACAGACCTTTAATATGAGGTGTAAAAGATAATAGTGGCTCTAAAATTGTGCCAGTGAGGCCAACTTGAAGAACCAAATGTCACAAAATTAAAAAAAAACAATGAATATGCTGATGGAAAAAAATGTATTGCTCAAAGATGGTAACACCTACAGCAACATGTTGTACATCCCTGGAAAGAGGAGAAACAGAGCTTTAATATGAGGGGTAAAAGATAATAGTGGCTCTAAAACTGTGCCAGTGAGGCCAACTTGAAAAACCAAATGTCACAAAATTAAAAAAATCAATGAATATGGTGATGGAAAAAAATTTATTGCTCAAAGATGGTAACACCTACAGCAACATGTTGTACATCCCTGGAAAGAGGAGAAACAGAGCTTTAATATGAGGGGTAAAAGATAAAAGTGGCTCTAAAACTGTGCCAGTGAGGCCAACTTGAAGAACCAAATGTCACAAAATTAAAAAAAAACAATGAATATGGTGATGGAAAAAAATTTATTGCTCAAAGATGGTAACACCTACAGCAACATGTTGTACATCCCTGGAAAGAGGAGAAACAGACCTTTAATATGAGGGGTAAAAGATAACAGTGGCTCTAAAACTGTGCCAGTGAGGCCAACTTGAAGAACCAAATGTCACAAAATTAAAAAAAAACAATGAATATGCTGATGGAAAAAAATTTATTGCTCAAAGATGGAAACACCTACAGCAACATGTTGTACATCCCTGGAAAGAGGAGAAACAGACCTTTAATATGAGGGGTAAAAGATAATAGTGGCTCTAAAACTGTGCCAGTGAGGCCAACTTGAAGAACCAAATGTCACAAAACTAAAAAAAACCAATGAATATGCTGATGGAAAAAAATTTATTGCTCAAAGATGGTAACACCTATAGCAACATGTTGTACATGCCTGGAAAGAGGAGAAATAGACCTTTAATATGAGGGGTAAAAGATAATAGTGGCTCTAAAACTGTGCCAGTGAGGCCAACTTGAAGAACCAAATGTCACAAAATTAAAAAAAAACAATGAATATGCTGATGGAAAAAAATTTATTGCTCAAAGATGGTAACACCTACAGCAACATGTTGTACATCCCTGGAAAGAGGAGAAACAGACCTTTAATATGAGGTGTAAAAGATAATAGTGGCTCTAAAATTGTGCCAGTGAGGCCAACTTGAAGAACCAAATGTCACAAAATTAAAAAAAAACAATGAATATGCTGATGGAAAAAAATGTATTGCTCAAAGATGGTAACACCTACAGCAACATGTTGTACATCCCTGGAAAGAGGAGAAACAGAGCTTTAATATGAGGGGTAAAAGATAATAGTGGCTCTAAAACTGTGCCAGTGAGGCCAACTTGAAAAACCAAATGTCACAAAATTAAAAAAATCAATGAATATGGTGATGGAAAAAAATTTATTGCTCAAAGATGGTAACACCTACAGCAACATGTTGTACATCCCTGGAAAGAGGAGAAACAGAGCTTTAATATGAGGGGTAAAAGATAATAGTGGCTCTAAAACTGTGCCAGTGAGGCCAACTTGAAGAACCAAATGTCACAAAATTAAAAAAATCAATGAATATGCTGATGGAAAAAAATTTATTGCTCAAAGATGGTAACACCTACAGCAACATTTTGTACATTCCTGGAAAGAGGAGAAACAGACCTTTAATATGAGGGGTAAAAGATAATAGTGGCTCTAAAACTGTGCCAGTGAGGCCAACTTGAAGAACCAAATGTCACAAAATTAAAAAAATCAATGAATATGCTGATGGAAAAAAATTTATTGCTCAAAGATGGTAACACCTACAGCAACATGTTGTACATCCCTGGAAAGAGGAGAAACAGAGCTTTAATATGAGGGGTAAAAGATAATAGTGCCTCTAAAACTGTACCAGTGAGGCCAACTTGAAGAACCAAATGTCACAAAATTAAAAAAAAAACAATGAATATGCTGATGGAAAAAAATTTATTGCCCAAAGATGGTAGCACCTACAGCAACATGTTGTATATCCCTGGAAAGAGGAGAAACAGAGCTTTAATATGAGGAGTAAAAGATAATAGTGGCTCTAAAACTGTGCCAGTGAGGCCAACTTGAAAAACCAAATGTCACAAAATTAAAGAAAAACAATGAATATGGTGATGGAAAAAAATTTATTGCTCAAAGATGGTAACACCTACAGCAACATGTTGTACATCCCTGGAAAGAGGAGAAACAGAGCTTTAATATGAGGGGTAAAAGATAATAGTGCCTCTAAAACTGTGCCAGTGAGGCCAACTTGAAGAACCATATGTCACAAAATTAAAAAAATCAATGAATATGCTGATGGAAAAAAATTTATTGCTCAAAGATGGTAACACCTACAGCAACATGTTGTATATCCCTGGAAAGAGGAGAAACAGACCTTTAAGATGAGGGGTAAAAGATAACAGTGGCTATAAAACTGTGCCAGTGAGGCCAACTTGAAGAACCAAATGTCACAAAATTAAAAAAAAACAATGAATATGCTGATGGAAAAAAATGTATTGCTCAAAGATGGTAACACCTACAGCAACATGTTGTACATCCCTGGAAAGAGGAGAAACAGACCTCTAATGTGAGGGGTAAAAGATAATAGTGGCTCTAAAACTGTGCCAGTGAGGCCATTTTGAAGAACCAAATGTCACAAAATTAAAAAAATCAATGAATATGGTGATGGAAAAAAATTTATTGCTCAAAGATGGTAACACCTACAGCAACATGTTGTACATGCCTGGAAAGAGGAGAAACAGACCTTTAATATGAGGGGTAAAAGATAATAGTGGCTCTAAAACTGTGCCAGTGAGGCCAACTTGAAGAACCATATGTCACAAAATTAAAAAAATCAATGAATATGCTGATGGAAAAAAATTTATTGCTCAAAGATGGTAACACCTACAGCAACATGTTGTACATCCCTGGAAAGAGGAGAAACAGACCTTTAAGATGAGGGGTAAAAGATAATAGTGCCTCTAAAACTGTGCCAGTGAGGCCAACTTGAAGAATATGCTGATGGAAAAAAATTTATTGCTCAAAGATGGTAACACCTACAGCAACATGTTGTACATCCCTGGAAAGAGGAGAAACAGAGCTTTAATATGAGAGGTAAAAGATAATAGTGGCTCTAAAACTGTGCCAGTGAGGCCAACTTGAAGAACCAAATGTCACAAAATTAAAAAAATCAATGAATATGGTGATGGAAAAAAATGTATTGCTCAAAGATGGAAACACCTACAGCAACATGTTGTACATCCCTGGAAAGAGGAGAAACAGAGCTTTAATATGAGGGGTAAAAGATAATAGTGGCTCTAAAACTGTGCCAGTGAGGCGAACTTGAAGAACCAAATGTCACAAAATTAAAAAAAAACAATGAATATGCTGATGGAACAAAATTATTGCTCAAAGATGGTAACACCTACAGCAACATGTTGTACATCTCTGGAAAGAGGAGAAACAGACCTTTAATATGACGGGTAAAAGATAATAGTGCCTCTAAAACTGTGCCAGTGAGGCCAACTTGAAGAACCAAATGTCACAAAATTAAAAAAAAAACAATGAATATGCTGATGGAAAAAAATTTATTGCTCAAAGATGGTAACACCTACAGCAACATGTTGTACATCCCTGGAAAGAGGAGAAACAGAGCTTTAATATGAGGGGTAAAAGATAATAGTGGCTCTAAAACTGTGCCAGTGAGGCGAACTTGAAGAACCAAATGTCACAAAATTAAAAAAATCAATGAATATGCTGATGGAAAAAAATTTATTGCTCAAAGATGGTAACACCTACAGCAACATGTTGTACATCCCTGGAAAGAGGAGAAACAGAGCTTAAATACGAGGGGTAAAAGATAATAGTGCCTCTAAAACTGTGCCAGTGAGGCCAACTTGAAGAACCAAATGTCACAAAATTAAAAAAAAACAATGAATATGGTGATGGAAAAAAATTTATTGCTCAAAGATGGTAACACCTACAGCAACATGTTGTACATCCCTGGAAAGAGGAGAAACAGACCTTTAATATGAGGGGTAAAAGATAACAGTGGCTCTAAAACTGTGCCAGTGAGGCCAACTTGAAGAACCAAATGTCACAAAATTAAAAAAAAACAATGAATATGCTGATGGAAAAAAATTTATTGCTCAAAGATGGAAACACCTACAGCAACATGTTGTACATCCCTGGAAAGAGGAGAAACAGACCTTTAATATGAGGGGTAAAAGATAATAGTGGCTCTAAAACTGTGCCAGTGAGGCCAACTTGAAGAACCAAATGTCACAAAATTAAAAAAAACCAATGAATATGCTGATGGAAAAAAATTTATTGCTCAAAGATGGTAACACCTACAGCAACAAGTTGTACATGCCTGGAAAGAGGAGAAATAGACCTTTAATATGAGGGGTAAAAGATAATAGTGGCTCTAAAACTGTGCCAGTGAGGCCAACTTGAAGAACCAAATGTCACAAAATTAAAAAAAAACACAATGAATATGCTGATGGAAAAAAATTTATTGCTCAAAGATGGTAACACCTACAGCAACATGTTGTACATCCCTGGAAAGAGGAGAAACAGACCTTTAATATGAGGGGTAAAAGATAACAGTGGCTCTAAAACTGTGCCAGTGAGGCCAACTTGAAGAACCAAATGTCACAAAATTAAAAAAAAACAATGAATATGCTGATGGAACAAAATTATTGCTCAAAGATGGTAACACCTACAGCAACATGTTGTACATCTCTGGAAAGAGGAGAAACAGACCTTTAATATGACGGGTAAAAGATAATAGTGCCTCTAAAACTGTGCCAGTGAGGCCAACTTGAAGAACCAAATGTCACAAAATTAAAAAAATCAATGAATATGGTGATGGAAAAAAATTTATTGCTCAAAGATGGTAACACCTACAGCAACATGTTGTACATCCCTGGAAAGAGGAGAAACAGACCTTTAATATGAGGGGTAAAAGATAATAGTGGCTCTAAAACTGTGCCAGTGAGGCCAACTTGAAGAACCAAATGTCACAAAATTAAAAAAATCAATGAATATGCTGATGGAAAAAAATTTATTGCTCAAAGATGGTAACACCTACAGCAACATGTTGTACATCCCTGGAAAGAGGAGAAACAGACCTTTAATATGAGGGGTAAAAGATAATAGTGCCTCTAAAACTGTACCAGTGAGGCCAACTTGAAGAACCAAATGTCACAAAATTAAAAAAAAAACAATGAATATGCTGATGGAAAAAAATTTATTGCCCAAAGATGGTAGCACCTACAGCAACATGTTGTATATCCCTGGAAAGAGGAGAAACAGAGCTTTAATATGAGGAGTAAAAGATAATAGTGGCTCTAAAACTGTGCCAGTGAGGCCAACTTGAAGAACCAAATGTCACAAAATTAAAGAAAAACAATGAATATGGTGATGGAAAAAAAATTATTGCTCAAAGATGGTAACACCTACAGCAACATGTTGTACATCCCTGGAAAGAGGAGAAACAGAGCTTTAATATGAGGGGTAAAAGATAATAGTGCCTCTAAAACTGTGCCAGTGAGGCCAACTTGAAGAACCATATGTCACAAAATTAAAAAAATCAATGAATATGCTGATGGAAAACAATTTATTGCTCAAAGATGGTAACACCTACAGCAACATGTTGTACATCCCTGGAAAGAGGAGAAACAGACCTTTAAGATGAGGGGTAAGAGATAACAGTGGCTATAAAACTGTGCTAGTGAGGCCAACTTGAAGAACCAAATGTCACAAAATTAAAAAAAAAAACAATGAATATGCTGATGGAAAAAAATGTATTGCTCAAAGATGGTAACACCTACAGCAACATGTTGTACATCCCTGGAAAGAGGAGAAACAGACCTCTAATGTGAGGGGTAAAAGATAATAGTGGCTCTAAAACTGTGCCAGTGAGGCCATTTTGAAGAACCAAATGTCACAAAATTAAAAAAATCAATGAATATGGTGATGGAAAAAAATTTATTGCTCAAAGATGGTAACACCTACAGCAACATGTTGTGCATGCCTGGAAAGAGGAGAAACAGACCTTTAATATGAGGGGTAAAAGATAATAGTGGCTCTAAAACTGTGCCAGTGAGGCCAACTTGAAGAACCATATGTCACAAAATTAAAAAAATCAATGAATATGCTGATGGAAAAAAATGTATTGCTCAAAGATGGTAACACCTACAGCAACATGTTGTACATCCCTGGAAAGAGGAGAAACAGACCTTTAAGATGAGGGGTAAAAGATAATAGTGCCTCTAAAACTGTGCCAGTGAGGCCAACTTGAAGAACCATATGTCACAAAATTAAAAAAATCAATGAATATGCTGATGGAAAAAAATTTATTGCTCAAAGATGGTAACACCTACAGCAACATGTTGTACATCCCTGGAAAGAGGAGAAACAGAGCTTTAATATGAGAGGTAAAAGATAATAGTGGCTCTAAAACTGTGCCAGTGAGGCCAACTTGAAGAACCAAATGTCACAAAATTAAAAAAATCAATGAATATGGTGATGGAAAAAAATTTATTGCTCAAAGATGGTAACACCTACAGCAACATGTTGTACATACCTGGAAAGAGAAGAAACAGACCTTTAATATGAGGGGTAAAAGATAATAGTGGCTCTAAAACTGTGCCAGTGAGGCCAACTTGAAGAACCAAATGTCACAAAATTAAAAAAATCAATGAATATGCTGATGGAAAAAAATTTATTGCTCAAAGATGGTAACACCTACAGCAACATGTTGTACATCCCTGGAAAGAGGAGAAACAGACCTTTAATATGAGGGGTAAAAGATAATAGTGCCTCTAAAACTGTGCCAGTGAGGCCAACTTGAAGAACCAAATGTCACAAAATTAAAAAAAAACAATGAATATGCTGATGGAAAAAAATTTATTGCTCAAAGATGGTAGCACCTACAGCAACATGTTGTACATCCCTGGAAAGAGGAGAAACAGACCTTTAAGATGAGGGGTAAAAGATAACAGTGGCTGTAAAACTGTGCCAGTGAGGCCAACTTGAAGAACCAAATGTCACAAAATTAAAAAAAAACAATGAATATGCTGATGGAAAAAAATGTATTGCTCAAAGATGGTAACACCTACAGCAACATGTTGTACATCCCTGGAAAGAGGAGAAACAGACCTTTAATATGAGGGGTAAAAGATAATAGTGCCTCTAAAACTGTGCCAGTGAGGCCAACTTGAAGAACCATATGTCACAAAATTAAAAAAATCAATGAATATGCTGATGGAAAAAAATTTATTGCTCAAAGATGGTAACACCTACAGCAACATGTTGTACATCCCTGGAAAGAGGAGAAACAGACCTTTAAGATGAGGGGTAAAAGATAACAGTGGCTGTAAAACTGTGCCAGTGAGGCCATCTTGAAGAACCAAATGTCACAAAATTAAAAAAAAAAACAATGAATATGCTGATGGAAAAAAATGTATTGCTCAAAGATGGTAACACCTACAGCAACATGTTGTACATCCCTGGAAAGAGGAGAAACAGAGCTTTAATATGAGGTGTAAAAGATAATAGTGGCTCTAAAACTGTGCCAGTGAGGCCAACTTGAAGAACCAAATGTCACAAAATTAAAAAAAAACAATGAATATGCTGATGGAAAAAAATTTATTGCTCAAAGATGGTAACACCTACAGCAACATGTTGTACATCCCTGGAAAGAGGAGAAACAGACCTCTAATGTGAGGGGTAAAAGATAATAGTGGCTCTAAAACTGTGCCAGTGAGGCCAACTTGAAGAACCAAATGTCACAAAATTAAAAAAATCAATGAATATGGTGATGGAAAAAAATTTATTGCTCAAAGATGGTAACACCTACAGCAACATGTTGTACATCCCTGGAAAGAGGAGAAACAGACCTTTAATATGAGGGGTAAAAGATAATAGTGGCTCTAAAACTGTGCCAGTGAGGCCAACTTGAAGAACCAAATGTCACAAAATTAAAAAAAAACAATGAATATGCTGATGGAAAAAAATTTATTGCTCAAAGATGGTAACACCTACAGCAACATGTTGTACATCCCTGGAAAGAGGAGAAACAGACCTTTAATATGAGGGGTAAAAGATAATAGTGGCTCTAAAACTGTGCCAGTGAGGCCAACTTGAAGAACCAAATGTCACGAAATTAAAAAAAAACAATGAATATGCTGATGGAAAAAAATTTATTGCTCAAAGATGGTAACACCTACAGCAACATGTTGTACATCCCTGGAAAGAAGAGAAACAGACCTTTAATATGAGGGGTAAAAGATAATAGTGCCTCTAAAACTGTGCCAGTGAGGCCAACTTGAAGAACCATATGTCACAAAATTAAAAAAATCAATGAATATGCTGATGGAAAAAAATTTATTGCTCAAAGATGGTAACACCTACAGCAACATGTTGTACATCCCTGGAAAGAGGAGAAACAGACCTTTAAGATGAGGGGTAAAAGATAACAGTGTCTGTAAAACTGTGCCAGTGAGGCCAACTTGAAGAACCAAATGTCACAAAATTAAAAAAAAACAATGAATATGCTGATGGAAAAAAATGTATTGCTCAAAGATGGTAACACCTACAGCAACATGTTGTACATCCCTGGAAAGAGGAGAAACAGAGCTTTAATATGATGTGTAAAAGATAATAGTGGCTCTAAAACTGTGCCAGTGAGGCCAACTTGAAGAACCAAATGTCACAAAATTAAAAAAAAACAATGAATATGCTGATGGAAAAAAATTTATTGCTCAAAGATGGTAACACCTACAGCAACATGTTGTACATCCCTGGAAAGAGGAGAAACAGACCTCTAATGTGAGGGGTAAAAGATAATAGTGGCTCTAAAACTGTGCCAGTGAGGCCAACTTGAAGAACCAAATGTCACAAAATTAAAAAAATCAATGAATATGGTGATGGAAAAAAATTTATTGCTCAAAGATGGTAACACCTACAGCAACATGTTGTACATCCCTGGAAAGAGGAGAAACAGACCTTTAATATGAGGGGTAAAAGATAATAGTGGCTCTAAAACTGTGCCAGTGAGGCCAACTTGAAGAACCAAATGTCACAAAATTAAAAAAAAACAATGAATATGCTGATGGAAAAAAATGTATTGCTCAAAGATGGTAACACCTACAGCAACATGTGATACATGCCTGGAAAGAGGAGAAACAGACCTTTAATATGAGGGATAAAAGATAATAGTGGCTCTAAAACTGTGCCAGTGAGGCCAACTTGAAGAACCAAATGTCACAAAATTAAAAAAAAACAATGAATATGCTGATGGAAAAAAATTTATTGCTCAAAGATGGTAACACCTACAGCAACATGTTGTACATCCCTGGAAAGAGGAGAAACAGACCTTTAATATGAGGGGTAAAAGATAATAGTGCCTCTAAAACTGTGCCAGTGAGGCCAACTTGAAGAACCATATGTCACAAAATTAAAAAAATCAATGAATATGCTGATGGAAAAAAATTTATTGCTCAAAGATGGTAACACCTACAGCAACATGTTGTACATCCCTGGAAAGAGGAGAAACAGACCTTTAATATGAGGGGTAAAAGATAATAGTGCCTCTAAAACTGTGCCAGTGAGGCCAACTTGAAGAACCAAATGTCACAAAATTAAAAAAAAACAATGAATATGCTGATGGAAAAAAATTTATTGCTCAAAGATGGTAGCACCTACAGCAACATGTTGTACATCCCTGGAAAGAGGAGAAACAGACCTTTAAGATGAGGGGTAAAAGATAACAGTGGCTGTAAAACTGTGCCAGTGAGGCCAACTTGAAGAACCAAATGTCACAAAATTAAAAAAAAACAATGAATATGCTGATGGAAAAAAATGTATTGCTCAAAGATGGTAACACCTACAGCAACATGTTGTACATCCCTGGAAAGAGGAGAAACAGACCTTTAATATGAGGGGTAAAAGATAATAGTGCCTCTAAAACTGTGCCAGTGAGGCCAACTTGAAGAACCATATGTCACAAAATTAAAAAAATCAATGAATATGCTGATGGAAAAAAATTTATTGCTCAAAGATGGTAACACCTACAGCAACATGTTGTACATCCCTGGAAAGAGGAGAAACAGACCTTTAAGATGAGGGGTAAAAGATAACAGTGGCTGTAAAACTGTGCCAGTGAGGCCATCTTGAAGAACCAAATGTCACAAAATTAAAAAAAAACAATGAATATGCTGATGGAAAAAAATGTATTGCTCAAAGATGGTAACACCTACAGCAACATGTTGTACATCCCTGGAAAGAGGAGAAACAGAGCTTTAATATGAGGTGTAAAAGATAATAGTGGCTCTAAAACTGTGCCAGTGAGGCCAACTTGAAGAACCAAATGTCACAAAATTAAAAAAAAACAATGAATATGCTGATGGAAAAAAATTTATTGCTCAAAGATGGTAACACCTACAGCAACATGTTGTACATCCCTGGAAAGAGGAGAAACAGACCTCTAATGTGAGGGGTAAAAGATAATAGTGGCTCTAAAACTGTGCCAGTGAGGCCAACTTGAAGAACCAAATGTCACAAAATTAAAAAAATCAATGAATATGGTGATGGAAAAAAATTTATTGCTCAAAGATGGTAACACCTACAGCAACATGTTGTACATCCCTGGAAAGAGGAGAAACAGACCTTTAATATGAGGGGTAAAAGATAATAGTGGCTCTAAAACTGTGCCAGTGAGGCCAACTTGAAGAACCAAATGTCACAAAATTAAAAAAAAACAATGAATATGCTGATGGAAAAAAATTTATTGCTCAAAGATGGTAACACCTACAGTAACATGTTGTACATCCCTGGAAAGAGGAGAAACAGACCTTTAATATGAGGGGTAAAAGATAATAGTGGCTCTAAAACTGTGCCAGTGAGGCCAACTTGAAGAACCAAATGTCACGAAATTAAAAAAAAACAATGAATATGCTGATGGAAAAAAATTTATTGCTCAAAGATGGTAACACCTACAGCAACATGTTGTACATCCCTGGAAAGAAGAGAAACAGACCTTTAATATGAGGGGTAAAAGATAATAGTGCCTCTAAAACTGTGCCAGTGAGGCCAACTTGAAGAACCATATGTCACAAAATTAAAAAAATCAATGAATATGCTGATGGAAAAAAATTTATTGCTCAAAGATGGTAACACCTACAGCAACATGTTGTACATCCCTGGAAAGAGGAGAAACAGACCTTTAAGATGAGGGGTAAAAGATAACAGTGTCTGTAAAACTGTGCCAGTGAGGCCAACTTGAAGAACCAAATGTCACAAAATTAAAAAAAAACAATGAATATGCTGATGGAAAAAAATGTATTGCTCAAAGATGGTAACACCTACAGCAACATGTTGTACATCCCTGGAAAGAGGAGAAACAGAGCTTTAATATGAGGTGTAAAAGATAATAGTGGCTCTAAAACTGTGCCAGTGAGGCCAACTTGAAGAACCAAATGTCACAAAATTAAAAAAAAACAATGAATATGCTGATGGAAAAAAATTTATTGCTCAAAGATGGTAACACCTACAGCAACATGTTGTACATCCCTGGAAAGAGGAGAAACAGACCTCTAATGTGAGGGGTAAAAGATAATAGTGGCTCTAAAACTGTGCCAGTGAGGCCAACTTGAAGAACCAAATGTCACAAAATTAAAAAAATCAATGAATATGGTGATGGAAAAAAATTTATTGCTCAAAGATGGTAACACCTACAGCAACATGTTGTACATCCCTGGAAAGAGGAGAAACAGACCTTTAATATGAGGGGTAAAAGATAATAGTGGCTCTAAAACTGTGCCAGTGAGGCCAACTTGAAGAACCAAATGTCACAAAATTAAAAAAAAACAATGAATATGCTGATGGAAAAAAATGCATTGCTCAAAGATGGTAACACCTACAGCAACATGTGATACATGCCTGGAAAGAGGAGAAACAGACCTTTAATATGAGGGATAAAAGATAATAGTGGCTCTAAAACTGTGCCAGTGAGGCCAACTTGAAGAACCAAATGTCACAAAATTAAAAAAAAACAATGAATATGCTGATGGAAAAAAATGTATTGCTCAAAGATGGTAACACCTACAGCAACATGTTGTACATCCCTGGAAAGAGGAGAAACAGAGCTTTAATATGAGGGGTAAAAGATAATAGTGCCTCTAAAACTGTGCCAGTGAGGCCAACTTGAAGAACCATATGTCACAAAATTAAAAAAATCAATGAATATGCTGATGGAAAAAAATTTATTGCTCAAAGATGGTAACACCTACAGCAACATGTTGTACATCCCTGGAAAGAGGAGAAACAGACCTTTAATATGAGGGGTAAAAGATAATAGTGCCTCTAAAACTGTGCCAGTGAGGCCAACTTGAAGAACCAAATGTCACAAAATTAAAAAAAAACAATGAATATGCTGATGGAAAAAAATTTATTGCTCAAAGATGGTAGCACCTACAGCAACATGTTGTACATCCCTGGAAAGAGGAGAAACAGACCTTTAAGATGAGGGGTAAAAGATAACAGTGGCTGTAAAACTGTGCCAGTGAGGCCAACTTGAAGAACCAAATGTCACAAAATTAAAAAAAAACAATGAATATGCTGATGGAAAAAAATGTATTGCTCAAAGATGGTAACACCTACAGCAACATGTTGTACATCCCTGGAAAGAGGAGAAACAGACCTTTAATATGAGGGGTAAAAGATAATAGTGCCTCTAAAACTGTGCCAGTGAGGCCAACTTGAAGAACCATATGTCACAAAATTAAAAAAATCAATGAATATGCTGATGGAAAAAAATTTATTGCTCAAAGATGGTAACACCTACAGCAACATGTTGTACATCCCTGGAAAGAGGAGAAACAGACCTTTAAGATGAGGGGTAAAAGATAACAGTGGCTGTAAAACTGTGCCAGTGAGGCCATCTTGAAGAACCAAATGTCACAAAATTAAAAAAAAACAATGAATATGCTGATGGAAAAAAATGTATTGCTCAAAGATGGTAACACCTACAGCAACATGTTGTACATCCCTGGAAAGAGGAGAAACAGAGCTTTAATATGAGGTGTAAAAGATAATAGTGGCTCTAAAACTGTGCCAGTGAGGCCAACTTGAAGAACCAAATGTCACAAAATTAAAAAAAAACAATGAATATGCTGATGGAAAAAAATTTATTGCTCAAAGATGGTAACACCTACAGCAACATGTTGTACATCCCTGGAAAGAGGAGAAACAGACCTCTAATGTGAGGGGTAAAAGATAATAGTGGCTCTAAAACTGTGCCAGTGAGGCCAACTTGAAGAACCAAATGTCACAAAATTAAAAAAATCAATGAATATGGTGATGGAAAAAAATTTATTGCTCAAAGATGGTAACACCTACAGCAACATGTTGTACATCCCTGGAAAGAGGAGAAACAGACCTTTAATATGAGGGGTAAAAGATAATAGTGGCTCTAAAACTGTGCCAGTGAGGCCAACTTGAAGAACCAAATGTCACAAAATTAAAAAAAAACAATGAATATGCTGATGGAAAAAAATTTATTGCTCAAAGATGGTAACACCTACAGCAACATGTTGTACATCCCTGGAAAGAGGAGAAACAGACCTTTAATATGAGGGGTAAAAGATAATAGTGGCTCTAAAACTGTGCCAGTGAGGCCAACTTGAAGAACCAAATGTCACGAAATTAAAAAAAAACAATGAATATGCTGATGGAAAAAAATTTATTGCTCAAAGATGGTAACACCTACAGCAACATGTTGTACATCCCTGGAAAGAAGAGAAACAGACCTTTAATATGAGGGGTAAAAGATAATAGTGCCTCTAAAACTGTGCCAGTGAGGCCAACTTGAAGAACCATATGTCACAAAATTAAAAAAATCAATGAATATGCTGATGGAAAAAAATTTATTGCTCAAAGATGGTAACACCTACAGCAACATGTTGTACATCCCTGGAAAGAGGAGAAACAGACCTTTAAGATGAGGGGTAAAAGATAACAGTGTCTGTAAAACTGTGCCAGTGAGGCCAACTTGAAGAACCAAATGTCACAAAATTAAAAAAAAACAATGAATATGCTGATGGAAAAAAATGTATTGCTCAAAGATGGTAACACCTACAGCAACATGTTGTACATCCCTGGAAAGAGGAGAAACAGAGCTTTAATATGAGGTGTAAAAGATAATAGTGGCTCTAAAACTGTGCCAGTGAGGCCAACTTGAAGAACCAAATGTCACAAAATTAAAAAAAAACAATGAATATGCTGATGGAAAAAAATTTATTGCTCAAAGATGGTAACACCTACAGCAACATGTTGTACATCCCTGGAAAGAGGAGAAACAGACCTCTAATGTGAGGGGTAAAAGATAATAGTGGCTCTAAAACTGTGCCAGTGAGGCCAACTTGAAGAACCAAATGTCACAAAATTAAAAAAATCAATGAATATGGTGATGGAAAAAAATTTATTGCTCAAAGATGGTAACACCTACAGCAACATGTTGTACATCCCTGGAAAGAGGAGAAACAGACCTTTAATATGAGGGGTAAAAGATAATAGTGGCTCTAAAACTGTGCCAGTGAGGCCAACTTGAAGAACCAAATGTCACAAAATTAAAAAAAAACAATGAATATGCTGATGGAAAAAAATGTATTGCTCAAAGATGGTAACACCTACAGCAACATGTGATACATGCCTGGAAAGAGGAGAAACAGACCTTTAATATGAGGGGTAAAAGATAATAGTGGCTCTAAAACTGTGCCAGTGAGGCCAACTTGAAGAACCAAATGTCACAAAATTAAAAAAAAAACAATGAATATGCTGATGGAAAAAAATGTATTGCTCAAAGATGGTAACACCTACAGCAACATGTTGTACATCCCTGGAAAGAGGAGAAACAGAGCTTTAATATGAGGTGTAAAAGATAATAGTGGCTCTAAAACTGTGCCAGTGAGGCCAACTTGAAGAACCAAATGTCACAAAATTAAAAAAATCAATGAATATGGTGATGGAAAAAAATTTATTGCTCAAAGATGGTAACACCTACAGCAACATGTTGTACATCCCTGGAAAGAGGAGAAACAGACCTTTAATATGAGGGGTAAAAGATAATAGTGCCTCTAAAACTGTGCCAGTGAGGCCAACTTGAAGAACCATATGTCACAAAATTAAAAAAATCAATGAATATGCTGATGGAAAAAAAATTATTGCTCAAAGATGGTAACACCTACAGCAACATGTTGTACATCCCTGGAAAGAGGAGAAACAGAGCTTTAATATGAGGGGTAAAAGATAATAGTGGCTCTAAAACTGTGCCAGTGAGGCCAACTTGAAGAACCAAATGTCACAAAATTAAAAAAATCAATGAATATGCTGATGGAAAAAAAATTATTGCTCAAAGATGGTAATACCTACAGCAACATGTTGTACATCACTGGAAAGAGGAGAAACAGACCTTTAATATGAGGGGTAAAAGATAATAGTGGCTCTAAAACTGTGCCAGTGAGGCCAACTTGAAGAACCAAATGTCACAAAATTAAAAAAATCAATGAATATGCTGATGGAAAAAAATTTATTGCTCAAAGATGGTAACACCTACAGCAACATGTTGTACATCCCTGGAAATAGGAGAAACAGACCTTTAATATGAGGGGTAAAAGATAATAGTGGCTCTAAAACTGTGCCAGTGAGGCCAACTTGAAGAACCAAATGTCACAAAATTAAAAAAATCAATGAATATGCCGATGGAAAAAAATTTATTGCTCAAAGATGGTAACACCTACAGCAACATGTTGTACATCCCTGGAAAGAGGAGAAACAGAGCTTTAATATGAGGGGTAAAAGATAATAGTGCCTCTAAAACTGTGCCAGTGAGGCCAACTTGAAGAACCAAATGTCACAAAATTAAAAAAAAAAACAATGAATATGCTGATGGAAAAAAATTTATTGCTCAAAGATGGTAACACCTACAGCAACATGTTGTACATCCCTGGAAAGAGGAGAAACAGAGCTTTAATATGAGGGGTAAAAGATAATAGTGGCTCTAAAACTGTGCCAGTGAGGCGAACTTGAAGAACCAAATGTCACAAAATTAAAAAAATCAATGAATATGCTGATGGAAAAAAATTTATTGCTCAAAGATGGTAACACCTACAGCAACATGTTGTACATCCCTGGAAAGAGGAGAAACAGAGCTTTAATACGAGGGGTAAAAGATAATAGTGCCTCTAAAACTGTGCCAGTGAGGCCAACTTGAAGAACCAAATGTCACAAAATTAAAAAAAAACAATGAATATGCTGATGGAAAAAAATTTATTGCTCAAAGATGGTAACACCTACAGCAACATGTTGTACATCCCTGGAAAGAGGAGAAACAGACCTTTAATATGAGGGGTAAAAGATAATAGTGGCTCTAAATTTGTGCCAGTGAGGCCAACTTGAAGAACCAAATGTCACAAAATTAAAAAAAAACAATGAATATGCTGATGGAAAAAAATTATTGCTCAAAGATGGTAACACCTACAGCAACATGTTGTACATCCCTGGAAAGAGGAGAAACAGACCTTTAATATGAGGGGTAAAAGATAATAGTGGCTTTAAAACTGTGCCAGTGAGGCCAACTTGAAGAACCAAATGTCACAAAATTAAAAAAAAACAATGAATATGCTGATGGAAAAAAATTTATTGCTCAAAGATGGTAACACCTACAGCAACATGTTGTACATCCCTGGAAAGAGGAGAAACAGACCTTTAATATGAGGTGTAAAAGATAATAGTGGCTCTAAAATTGTGCCAGTGAGGCCAACTTGAAGAACCAAATGTCACAAAATTAAAAAAAAACAATGAATATGCTGATGGAAAAAAATGTATTGCTCAAAGATGGTAACACCTACAGCAACATGTTGTACATCCCTGGAAAGAGGAGAAACAGAGCTTTAATATGAGGGGTAAAAGATAATAGTGGCTCTAAAACTGTGCCAGTGAGGCCAACTTGAAAAACCAAATGTCACAAAATTAAAAAAATCAATGAATATGGTGATGGAAAAAAATTTATTGCTCAAAGATGGTAACACCTACAGCAACATGTTGTACATCCCTGGAAAGAGGAGAAACAGAGCTTTAATATGAGGGGTAAAAGATAATAGTGGCTCTAAAACTGTGCCAGTGAGGCCAACTTGAAGAACCAAATGTCACAAAATTAAAAAAAAACAATGAATATGGTGATGGAAAAAAATTTATTGCTCAAAGATGGTAACACCTACAGCAACATGTTGTACATCCCTGGAAAGAGGAGAAACAGACCTTTAATATGAGGGGTAAAAGATAACAGTGGCTCTAAAACTGTGCCAGTGAGGCCAACTTGAAGAACCAAATGTCACAAAATTAAAAAAAAACAATGAATATGCTGATGGAAAAAAATTTATTGCTCAAAGATGGAAACACCTACAGCAACATGTTGTACATAGATAGATAGATAGATAGATAGATATAATATTTATTTTCTTATGATCCTCGAAGGTACAACAACAATTTAATAGTTTATACAATTACATACTTAATAGCTGGGAAAAATATAAGAAAAAGTTAATGACATTTTTATTTTTACATACAAAAGTAATAAAAATGGTGTTGAATGCCCCTTAAATTGGCGTATACAGAAGAAATTCATTTTATGGGTGGGGTGACCCTATAGATAAATCTAGATGAATTGGATGAGTTGGAAAGCTTATATATACTTAATGGTTCTACTACATACAGAGGCATAATATAAGATCTATAGCATTAATACAAAGATACAAAATAAATAAATAAATAAATAAATAGAAAAAAGTAGAAACTTCAACAGAGCACAAAATTAAATAATAATAAAACTAAAAGGTAAACCAGAAAATCAGACAATAATTGATTCTAAGCTGGCATAATTGAATCGAAAAAGCCAAATTTTTGCTTGCTTTATAAATGTTCCAGGAATTGATATTGCTCTGATAGACAACGGGAGTTTATTAAACAAACGATAAGACAAAATAGAGAAAAAATTACGAAATGCAGTGGTACGGAAATTGGGAACAGTGAACATATGAGAGGAGTTAACACGTAAACCATAATTTGAAATTACACGAAAATTGCGATGACCAGACATCATGAAAAACATTTTTAACACCTTGAAACAATATAAATGACGAACAGGAAGAATATTCAGGTCACAGAACAAAGGATAGCTAGGATGTCTGCGAGGTTTACGACAAATTATTCTTAAGATGTATTTCTGCAAGATCAGCAGCGGATGAATTTTATTCTGGTACACACCGCCCCAACAAGCAATTCCCTATTGTAGCTTGGAATGGAAAATTCCATAATATATTACCTTCAGAAGCTTAGTTGAGCATATATTACGCAAGTAATAAAAATATCTAAGTGTACACCGTAAATACTTTTTCAATGATACAGTATGATACGCAAAACTCATTCTAGAGTCAAGGCAGAGTCCCAAGTACTTAAAGTTATCTACTGTTTCAATTAAAAAGCATTTGTCACTGCAGTTTAGAGTACTACAGTAAGTTTGACCGGAGGTGCAATTGCAGTTGGTCAGTTTGTATCTTAGGCATTCAGGTGCATGAAAGTATACGTTGGCTTCAAACTTAGACGATTGGGATAAATTGAAAAACATTATTTTAGTTTTAGAGCTAATAACTAAATGATGTTCAGCAAACCAGTGTCTCAAGAGATTAAGATCCCAGTTTAAATCAGACACCAAGTCTAAGGGACTGTTTGAACCATAAGAGAAGCCAATGTCATCCGCAAAGGCAGTAGGTGATCCTTTGAAATTAAGAGCAAACACTGAATTAATATAGACTAAAAACAAAATGGGACCCAGAACAGAGCCTTGTGGTACACCGAGATTAAAGAACTTGACTTCGCTCCTAACTCCAGCAATTCTTACTTGTTGCGACCTATTTTTAAGATACGACCTGAACCAATTTAGGATGAAGCCACGGAATCCGCATTTTTCCAGTTTTCTTAACAGAATATTATGGTTAACCATATCAAAAGCTTTAGTTATATCAATAAATAAGCCCGCCGTGTATTTTTTTTCGTCTAGGTGTGACATTATTTGCGAACAAAACTGTAACAACGCTTCTTCCGTCGACTTTCCTTTTTGAAAACCAAACTGAACTGGATTAAAGTACTTGGTATTAGATAAAAAACTCACTATCCTATTTTTCATTAATTTTTCAAATATTTTGCTAAAAACTGGAAGAAGAGAAATGGGCCTATAGTTACTGATTTCAGCGGAAGAACCCTTTTTAAGTAAAGGAATGACATCTGCACATTTGAGATCATCAGGGAAAACACCTGCAAATACGCAACGATTATAAACATCTGCCAATACATCCACAAGGAGACAAGCAATTTGCTTTAGGATAAAATTCGAGATGCCATCATCTCCAGCAGAATTCGAAGAAGTCAAAGTTCCAATAACTTTTAAGATTTCAAGAGGAGTTATGGGCTGATAAACAAAACTATTACATTGAAACGGTTCAGTGCATTCGCAAATAGCCGGACAGAGAGAACAGATTGATTGGACTGGACAAGGTTGTAAATTGCAGCCTATGTTTGCAAAATAGCAATTAAATGCATCTGCAATTGCAAGTTTGTCAGACACCTCGGAGTCACCAACACGTATAATAGAAGGTATTTTCGAAAGATTCTCTTTGTTAAGAATGTTGTTAACTACTCTCCATTCATTCTTTAAATTTCCATTTGCAGATCTAAATTGTGATTGGTAAAAGTTGTCGCGGCAAATAGGAATCTCTTTCTTAAGCTCAGCGCATAGATTTTTATATTTCCTTCTTAAGTCCAAATTATCAGGATACTTTTTGCATTTTAATCCGAGTTTATTTTTACCTATAACTTTGTTTAGTAAGAAACTAGATAACCAAGGTTTTAGTCTTTTTACAAATTTTTTGGAGGGCAGAGACGAGGAACAACTTAAAATGTGATTCTTAAGAGAGTCGATAAATAAAGTATAAGCAGTAGATGCATCATAAGAAGTATATACTTCATTCCAGAATTCATAAAACAGATTGCGTTTAAGTTTAAAAAAGTTAATTATCGTTTTTCTTTGGGATGTGTTTGGATTATTACAAACCTTTGAAACATTAACTATGAGTCCAGTCATAGAGTGATCAGTTATCATTAAATCAAAGACACATTTTTCGCACTTAATAAAACCAATGTTCTTGAAGCGCACATAGATATGATCTAAACAGCTATTCGAAAAAGTCCTGGTGGGTTCATTAATAAAGCTAGTTAGACCATGAGATGCTAGTAATGACAGGTAACCAGAAACGGTTTCATTATCATCCATAATGTTTATATTAAAATCACCTACAAAAATTAAGTTTTTCGATTTTTCCTTCGACAAAAGATCTGAAAATTCTTTTAAAAACATCGAGACATTGAACATTTGCAGTCTATAGACACACATAAAAACAAACACTTCATTATTAATTTCAATAGAGACCCTCAGCACATCTGCACTAACGAAATGAACACATAAAATATCAAGAATCTTACAGTTCTCTTTCACGAAACACCCAACTCCACCTGCAGCGTAATTTTCATTCGTATTAGGAACAAATTTAAAACCGGGAATAAAGTAGTCATTAATTTCAAAGTTGTATATCCAAATTTCAGACACAAAAACAATATCTGGAACACACGCAAAGGCATTAATGTGAGCAACAAGAGCAGAAAAATTAGTTCTCAGACTTCTGATGTTCTGGTGCACAATAAAAAGTTTGTTATGGCAGTAGAGACTGTCGGTAAATACATTATCACAGTTGGAACTATATGGAATAGAAAGGGTGGAAAGATCATCTATAAAAAAATTATCAAAATTCATTTGCAATTTAGGATTGAATGCACTAAATAAGTGCAAGATCATTAAAAGATTTCAATGATATGACCTTTCCCCCCTCAACCTTTCTTATAAGAATTTGATTGTTATTGTACCAAACATATTTAACTCCTTTCTGCTTCATTGATTCTTTCGCCTTCATTAGAAGGGCCGACGTATACTTCGTGAGTGAATCATTGATGTAAATACTGGAACCGCTAAATTTTCTGCTGCTGCTGTTACTGCTGCGACTGCTGTTGTTGTTGCTGTTGACAATACCACCGATGCCAGTAAAATGTGTATTGAGATTACTTTTGTTTGCTCTCTTTGCGCGCATTATTCGCTGCTTTGTTGTAAGATCAGAGAATTTTACACAGATAATCGATTTCGATTTAGATTGAGCAGATTTTGTTTGCACTTTTTTGACGTAACATTTCTCCAATTCGTCATCTAGAACATCGATGGATAATGCTTTGGAGAATATTTGTTTTGCTTTCCCAGCAGCATTAGAGTTGTTGACATCTGACACACCCTCTATTTCGATGGAATTGATGAGAAGGTGTTGTTGTTGCCAGTTAAGCTTGCTCTCCAGGTTATTTACTTTTGATTTGAGCTCCATATTTTCTGCTCGCATCTCATTTAGTTGTTGTAGAAAATGATTATTTGTTTCCTCTAACTTTGAAAGTTTGGCGTATATCATCTGTAGAGTGCATTCACTATCGCAGTTTACGTTGTATTTGGATGTCTCATCAGCTATCTTGTGTGCGTTGCTACTTTGTTCTAGCTGTATAGCGTTAGATGAAGGCAGAGCGCAGCTGTTTTTCTGATCAGAAAATACCGGCACTGATGCATATAAAGAGCGACGTCTTAGCACTGCACACTTATCACAGCGATAGGGATTACCACTTGATTTAAAATAATAAGCATCTTCTTCAGTGATATTTACACAGGCACAATGAAAAAAGTTCTTGCAATCAATGCAGTCTATTTTTGTTGTACTAATGCGATCAATTTTCAGCGAACAAACAGAACAATTCATCTTGAAAATTTAAGTTTCTAAACGATGCGCACCCCACGACAAACAAAGAGAAACTCCTCCTCCCTGGAAAGAGGAGAAACAGACCTTTAATATGAGGGGTAAAAGATAATAGTGGCTCTAAAACTGTGCCAGTGAGGCCAACTTGAAGAACCAAATGTCACAAAATTAAAAAAAACCAATGAATATGCTGATGGAAAAAAATTTATTGCTCAAAGATGGTAACACCTACAGCAACATGTTGTACATGCCTGGAAAGAGGAGAAATAGACCTTTAATATGAGGGGTAAAAGATAATAGTGGCTCTAAAACTGTGCCAGTGAGGCCAACTTGAAGAACCAAATGTCACAAAATTAAAAAAAAAACAATGAATATGCTGATGGAAAAAAATTTATTGCTCAAAGATGGTAACACCTACAGAAACATTTTGTACATCCCTGGAAAGAGGAGAAACAGACCTTTAATATGAGGGGTAAAAGATAACAGTGGCTCTAAAACTGTGCCAGTGAGGCCAACTTGAAGAACCAAATGTCACAAAATTAAAAAAAAAAAACAATGAATATGCTGATGGAAAAAAATTTATTGCTCAAAGATGGTAACACCTACAGCAACATGTTGTACATCCCTGGAAAGAGGAGAAACAGACCTTTAATATGAGGGGTAAAAGATAACAGTGGCTCTAAAACTGTGCCAGTGAGGCCAACTTGAAGAACCAAATGTCACAAAATTAAAAAAAAACAATGAATATGCTGATGGAACAAAATTATTGCTCAAAGATGGTAACACCTACAGCAACATGTTGTACATCTCTGGAAAGAGGAGAAACAGACCTACAATATGACGGGTAAAAGATAATAGTGGCTCTAAAACTGTGCCAGTGAGGCCAAGTTGAAGAACCAAATGTCACAAAATTAAAAAAAAACAATGAATATGCTGATGGAAAAAAATTTATTGGTCAAAGATGGTAACACCTACAGCAACATGTTGTACATCCCTGGAAAGAGGAGAAACAGACCTTTAATATGAGGGGTAAGAGATAATAGTGGCTCTAAAATTGTGCCAGTGAGGCCAACTTGAAGAACCAAATGTCACAAAATTAAAAAAAAACAATGAATATGCTGATGGAAAAAAATTTATTGCTCAAAGATGGTAACACCTACAGCAACATGTTGTACATCCCTGGAAAGAGGAGAAACAGAGCTTTAATATGAGGGGTAAAAGATAATAGTGGCTCTAAAACTGTGCCAGTGAGGCCAACTTGAAGAACCAAATGTCACAAAATTAAAAAAATCAATGAATATGGTGATGGAAAAAAATTTATTGCTCAAAGATGGTAACACCTACAGCAACATGTTGTACATCCCTGGAAAGAGGAGAAACAGAGCTTTAATATGAGGGGTAAAAGATAATAGTGGCTCTAAAACTGTGCCAGTGAGGCCAACTTGAAGAACCAAATGTCACAAAATTAAAAAAAAAACAATGAATATGGTGATGGAAAAAAATTTATTGCTCAAAGATGGTAACACCTACAGCAACATGTTGTACATCCCTGGAAAGAGGAGAAACAGACCTTTAATATGAGGGGTAAAAGATAACAGTGGCTCTAAAACTGTGCCAGTGAGGCCAACTTGAAGAACCAAATGTCACAAAATTAAAAAAATCAATGAATATGGTGATGGAAAAACATTTATTGCTCAAAGATGGTAACACCTACAGCAACATGTTGTACATCCCTGGAAAGAGGAGAAACAGACCTTTAATATGAGGGGTAAAAGATAACAGTGGCTCTAAAACTGTGCCAGTGAGGCCAACTTGAAGAACCAAATGTCACAAAATTAAAAAAATCAATGAATATGGTGATGGAAAAAAATTTATTGCTCAAAGATGGTAACACCTACAGCAACATGTTGTACATCCCTCGAAAGAGGAGAAACAGACCTTTAATATGAGGGGTAAAAGATAACAGTGGCTCTAAAACTGTGCCAGTGAGGCCAACTTGAAGAACCAAATGTCACAAAATTAAAAAAAACAATGAATATGCTGATGGAAAAAAAAATTATTGCTCAAAGATGGTAATACCTACAGCAACATGTTGTACATCCCTGGAAAGAGGAGAAACAGACCTTTAATATGAGGGGTAAAAGATAATAGTGGCTCTAAAACTGTGCCAGTGAGGCCAACTTGAAGAACCAAATGTCACAAAATTAAAAAAAAACCAATGAATATGCTGATGGAAAAAAATTTATTGCTCAAAGATGGTAACACCTACAGCAACATGTTGTACATGCCTGGAAAGAGGAGAAATAGACCTTTAATATGAGGGGTAAAAGATAATAGTGGCTCTAAAACTGTGCCAGTGAGGCCAACTTGAAGAACCAAATGTCACAAAATTAAAAAAAAACAATGAATATGCTGATGGAAAAAAATTTATTGCTCAAAGATGGTAACACCTACAGCAACATGTTGTACATCCCTGGAAAGAGGAGAAACAGACCTTTAATATGAGGGGTAAAAGATAACAGTGGCTCTAAAACTGTGCCAGTGAGGCCAACTTGAAGAACCAAATGTCACAAAATTAAAAAAAAAAAACAATGAATATGCTGATGGAAAAAAATTTATTGCTCAAAGATGGTAACACCTACACCAACATGTTGTACATCCCTGGAAAGAGGAGAAACAGACCTTTAATATGAGGGGTAAAAGATAACAGTGGCTCTAAAACTGTGCCAGTGAGGCCAACTTGAAGAACCAAATGTCACAAAATTAAAAAAAAACAATGAATATGCTGATGGAACAAAATTATTGCTCAAAGATGGTAACACCAACAGCAACATGTTGTACATCCCTGGAAAGAGGAGAAACAGACCTTTAATATGACGGGTAAAAGATAATAGTGGCTCTAAAACTGTGCCAGTGAGGCCAACTTGAAGAACCAAATGTGACAAAATTAAAAAAAAACAATGAATATGCTGATGGAAAAAAATTTATTGGTCAAAGATGGTAACACCTACAGCAACATGTTGTACATCCCTGGAAAGAGGAGAAACAGACCTTTAATATGAGGGGTAAGAGATAATAGTGGCTCTAAAATTGTGCCAGTGAGGCCAACTTGAAGAACCAAATGTCACAAAATTAAAAAAAAAACAATGAATATGCTGAAGGAACAAAATTATTGCTCAAAGACGGTAACACCAACAGCAACATGTTGTACATCCCTGGAAAGAGGAGAAACAGACCTTTAATATGACGGGTAAAAGATAATAGTGGCTCTAAAACTGTGCCAGTGAGGCCAACTTGAAGAACCAAATGTGACAAAATTAAAAAAAAACAATGAATATGCTGATGGAAAAAAATTTATTGGTCAAAGATGGTAACACCTACAGCAACATGTTGTACATCCCTGGAAAGAGGAGAAACAGACCTTTAATATGAGGGGTAAGAGATAATAGTGGCTCTAAAATTGTGCCAGTGAGGCCAACTTGAAGAACCAAATGTCCCAAAATTAAAAAAAAACAATGAATATGCTGATGGAAAAAAATTTATTGCTCAAAGATGGTAACACCTACAGCAACATGTTGTACATCCCTGGAAAGAGGAGAAACAGAGCTTTAATATGAGGGGTAAACGATAATAGTGGCTCTAAAACTGTGCCAGTGAGGCCAACTTGAAGAACCAAATGTCACAAAATTAAAAAAATCAATGAATATGGTGATGGAAAAAAATTTATTGCTCAAAGATGGTAACACCTACAGCAACATGTTGTACATCCCTGGAAAGAGGAGAAACAGAGCTTTAATATGAGGGGTAAAAGATAATAGTGGCTCTAAAACTGTGCCAGTGAGGCCAACTTGAAGAACCAAATGTCACAAAATTAAAAAAAAACAATGAATATGGTGATGGAAAAAATTTTATTGCTCAAAGATGGTAACACCTACAGCAACATGTTGTACATCCCTGGAAAGAGGAGAAACAGACCTTTAATATGAGGGGTAAAAGATAACAGTGGCTCTAAAACTGTGCCAGTGAGGCCAACTTGAAGAACCAAATGTCACAAAATTAAAAAAAAACAATGAATATGCTGATGGAAAAAAATTTATTGCTCAAAGATGGTAACACCTACAGCAACATGTTGTACATCCCTGGAAAGAGGAGAAACAGAGCTTTAATATGAGGGGTAAAAGATAATAGTGGCTCTAAAACTGTGCCAGTGAGGCCAACTTGAAGAACCAAATGTCACAAAATTAAAAAAATCAATGAATATGGTGATGGAAAAAAATTTATTGCTCAAAGATGGTAACACCTACAGCAACATGTTGTACATCCCTGGAAAGAGGAGAAACAGAGCTTTAATATGAGGGGTAAAAGATAATAGTCGCTCTAAAACTGTGCCAGTGAGGGCAACTTGAAGAACCAAATGTCACAAAATTAAAAAAAAACAATGAATATGGTGATGGAAAAAATTTTATTGCTCAAAGATGGTAACACCTACAGCAACATGTTGTACATCCCTGGAAAGAGGAGAAACAGACCTTTAATATGAGGGGTAAAAGATAACAGTGGCTCTAAAACTGTGCCAGTGAGGCCAACTTGAAGAACCAAATGTCACAAAATTAAAAAAATCAATGAATATGGTGATGGAAAAAAATTTATTGCTCAAAGATGGTAACACCTACAGCAACATGTTGTACATCCCTGGAAAGAGGAGAAACAGACCTTTAATATGACTGGTAAAAGATAATAGTGGCTCTAAAACTGTGCCAGTGAGGCCAACTTGAAGAACCAAATGTCACAAAATTAAAAAAAAACAATGAATATGCTGATGGAAAAAAATTTATTGGTCAAAGATGGTAACACCTACAGCAACATGTTGTACATCCCTGGAAAGAGGAGAAACAGACCTTTAATATGAGGGGTAAGAGATAATAGTGGCTCTAAAATTGTGCCAGTGAGGCCAACTTGAAGAACCAAATGTCACAAAATTAAAAAAAACAATGAATATGCTGATGGAAAAAAATTTATTGCTCAAAGATGGTAACACCTACAGCAACATGTTGTACATCCCTGGAAAGAGGAGAAACAGAGCTTTAATATGAGGGGTAAAAGATAATAGTGGCTCTAAAACTGTGCCAGTGAGGCCAACTTGAAGAACCAAATGTCACAAAATTAAAAAAATCAATGAATATGGTGATGGAAAAAAATTTATTGCTCAAAGATGGTAACACCTACAGCAACATGTTGTACATCCCTGGAAAGAGGAGAAACAGAGCTTTAATATGAGGGGTAAAAGATAATAGTGGCTCTAAAACTGTGCCAGTGAGGCCAACTTGAAGAACCAAATGTCACAAAATTAAAAAAAAACAATGAATATGGTGATGGAAAAAATTTTATTGCTCAAAGATGGTAACACCTACAGCAACATGTTGTACATCCCTGGAAAGAGGAGAAACAGACCTTTAATATGAGGGGTAAAAGATAACAGTGGCTCTAAAACTGTGCCAGTGAGGCCAACTTGAAGAACCAAATGTCACAAAATTAAAAAAATCAATGAATATGGTGATGGAAAAAAAATTATTGCTCAAAGATGGTAACACCTACAGCAACATGTTGTACATCCCTGGAAAGAGGAGAAACAGACCTTTAATATGAGGGGTAAAAGATAATAGTGGCTCTAAAACTGTGCCAGTGAGGCCAACTTGAAGAACCAAATGTCACAAAATTAAAAAAAAACAATGAATATGGTGATGGAAAAAATTTTATTGCTCAAAGATGGTAACACCTACAGCAACATGTTGTACATCCCTGGAAAGAGGAGAAACAGACCTTTAATATGAGGGGTAAAAGATAACAGTGGCTCTAAAACTGTGCCAGTGAGGCCAACTTGAAGAACCAAATGTCACAAAATTAAAAAAATCAATGAATATGGTGATGGAAAAAAATTTATTGCTCAAAGATGGTAACACCTACAGCAACATGTTGTACATCCCTGGAAAGAGGAGAAACAGACCTTTAATATGACGGGTAAAAGATAATAGTGGCTCTAAAACTGTGCCAGTGAGGCCAACTTGAAGAACCAAATGTCACAAAATTAAAAAAAAACAATGAATATGCTGATGGAAAAAAATTTATTGGTCAAAGATGGTAACACCTACAGCAACATGTTGTACATCCCTGGAAAGAGGAGAAACAGACCTTTAATATGAGGGGTAAGAGATAATAGTGGCTCTAAAATTGTGCCAGTGAGGCCAACTTGAAGAACCAAATGTCACAAAATTAAAAAAAAACAATGAATATGCTGATGGAAAAAAATTTATTGCTCAAAGATGGTAACACCTACAGCAACATGTTGTACATCCCTGGAAAGAGGAGAAACAGAGCTTTAATATGAGGGGTAAAAGATAATAGTGGCTCTAAAACTGTGCCAGTGAGGCCAACTTGAAGAACCAAATGTCACAAAATTAAAAAAAAACAATGAATATGGTGATGGAAAAAATTTTATTGCTCAAAGATGGTAACACCTACAGCAACATGTTGTACATCCCTGGAAAGAGGAGAAACAGACCTTTAATATGAGGGGTAAAAGATAACAGTGGCTCTAAAACTGTGCCAGTGAGGCCAACTTGAAGAACCAAATGTCACAAAATTAAAAAAAACAATGAATATGCTGATGGAAAAAAATTTATTGCTCAAAGATGGTAACACCTACAGCAACATGTTGTACATCCCTGGAAAGAGGAGAAACAGAGCTTTAATATGAGGGGTAAAAGATAATAGTGGCTCTAAAACTGTGCCAGTGAGGCCAACTTGAAGAACCAAATGTCACAAAATTAAAAAAATCAATGAATATGGTGATGGAAAAAAATTTATTGCTCATAGATGGTAACACCTACAGCAACATGTTGTACATCCCTGGAAAGAGGAGAAACAGAGCTTTAATATGAGGGCTAAAAGATAATAGTGGCTCTAAAACTGTGCCAGTGAGGCCAACTTGAAGAACCAAATGTCACAAAATTAAAAAAAAACAATGAATATGGTGATGGAAAAAATTTTATTGCTCAAAGATGGTAACACCTACAGCAACATGTTGTACATCCCTGGAAAGAGGAGAAACAGACCTTTAATATGAGGGGTAAAAGATAACAGTGGCTCTAAAACTGTGCCAGTGAGGCCAACTTGAAGAACCAAATGTCACAAAATTAAAAAAATCAATGAATATGGTGATGGAAAAAAATTTATTGCTCAAAGATGGTAACACCTACAGCAACATGTTGTACATCCCTGGAAAGAGGAGAAACAGACCTTTAATATGACGGGTAAAAGATAATAGTGGCTCTAAAACTGTGCCAGTGAGGCCAACTTGAAGAACCAAATGTCACAAAATTAAAAAAAAACAATGAATATGCTGATGGAAAAAAATTTATTGGTCAAAGATGGTAACACCTACAGCAACATGTTGTACATCCCTGGAAAGAGGAGAAACAGACCTTTAATATGAGGGGTAAGAGATAATAGTGGCTCTAAAATTGTGCCAGTGAGGCCAACTTGAAGAACCAAATGTCACAAAATTAAAAAAAACAATGAATATGCTGATGGAAAAAAATTTATTGCTCAAAGATGGTAACACCTACAGCAACATGTTGTACATCCCTGGAAAGAGGAGAAACAGAGCTTTAATATGAGGGGTAAAAGATAATAGTGGCTCTAAAACTGTGCCAGTGAGGCCAACTTGAAGAACCAAATGTCACAAAATTAAAAAAATCAATGAATATGGTGATGGAAAAAAATTTATTGCTCAAAGATGGTAACACCTACAGCAACATGTTGTACATCCCTGGAAAGAGGAGAAACAGAGCTTTAATATGAGGGGTAAAAGATAATAGTGGCTCTAAAACTGTGCCAGTGAGGCCAACTTGAAGAACCAAATGTCACAAAATTAAAAAAAAACAATGAATATGGTGATGGAAAAAATTTTATTGCTCAAAGATGGTAACACCTACAGCAACATGTTGTACATCCCTGGAAAGAGGAGAAACAGACCTTTAATATGAGGGGTAAAAGATAACAGTGGCTCTAAAACTGTGCCAGTGAGGCCAACTTGAAGAACCAAATGTCACAAAATTAAAAAAATCAATGAATATGGTGATGGAAAAAAATTTATTGCTCAAAGATGGTAACACCTACAGCAACATGTTGTACATCCCTGGAAAGAGGAGAAACAGAGCTTTAATATGAGGGGTAAAAGATAATAGTGGCTCTAAAACTGTGCCAGTGAGGCCAACTTGAAGAACCAAATGTCACAAAATTAAAAAAAAACAATGAATATGGTGATGGAAAAAATTTTATTGCTCAAAGATGGTAACACCTACAGCAACATGTTGTACATCCCTGGAAAGAGGAGAAACAGACCTTTAATATGAGGGGTAAAAGATAACAGTGGCTCTAAAACTGTGCCAGTGAGGCCAACTTGAAGAACCAAATGTCACAAAATTAAAAAAATCAATGAATATGGTGATGGAAAAAAATTTATTGCTCAAAGATGGTAACACCTACAGCAACATGTTGTACATCCCTGGAAAGGGGAGAAACAGACCTTTAATATGACGGGTAAAAGATAATAGTGGCTCTAAAACTGTGCCAGTGAGGCCAACTTGAAGAACCAAATGTCACAAAATTAAAAAAAAACAATGAATATGCTGATGGAAAAAAATTTATTGGTCAAAGATGGTAACACCTACAGCAACATGTTGTACATCCCTGGAAAGAGGAGAAACAGACCTTTAATATGAGGGGTAAGAGATAATAGTGGCTCTAAAATTGTGCCAGTGAGGCCAACTTGAAGAACCAAATGTCACAAAATTAAAAAAAAACAATGAATATGCTGATGGAAAAAAATTTATTGCTCAAAGATGGTAACACCTACAGCAACATGTTGTACATCCCTGGAAAGAGGAGAAACAGAGCTTTAATATGAGGGGTAAAAGATAATAGTGGCTCTAAAACTGTGCCAGTGAGGCCAACTTGAAGAACCAAATGTCACAAAATTAAAAAAATCAATGAATATGGTGATGGAAAAAAATTTATTGCTCAAAGATGGTAACACCTACAGCAACATGTTGTACATCCCTGGAAAGAGGAGAAACAGAGCTTTAATATGAGGGGTAAAAGATAATATTGGCTCTAAAACTGTGCCAGTGAGGCCAACTTGAAGAACCAAATGTCACAAAATTAAAAAAAACAATGAATATGGTGATGGAAAAAATTTTATTGCTCAAAGATGGTAACACCTACAGCAACATGTTGTACATCCCTGGAAAGAGGAGAAACAGACCTTTAATATGAGGGGTAAAAGATAACAGTGGCTCTAAAACTGTGCCAGTGAGGCCAACTTGAAGAACCAACTGTCACAAAATTAAAAAAATCAATGAATATGGTGATGGAAAAAAATTTATTGCTCAAAGATGGTAACACCTACAGCAACATGTTGTACATCCCTGGAAAGAGGAGAAACAGACCTTTAATATGACGGGTAAAAGATAATAGTGGCTCTAAAACTGTGCCAGTGAGGCCAACTTGAAGAACCAAATGTCACAAAATTAAAAAAAAACAATGAATATGGTGATGGAAAAAATTTTATTGCTCAAAGATGGTAACACCTACAGCAACATGTTGTACATCCCTGGAAAGAGGAGAAACAGACCTTTAATATGAGGGGTAAAAGATAATATTGGCTCTAAAACTGTGCCAGTGAGGCCAACTTGAAGAACCAAATGTCACAAAATTAAAAAAAAACAATGAATATGGTGATGGAAAAAATTTTATTGCTCAAAGATGGTAACACCTACAGCAACATGTTGTACATCCCTGGAAAGAGGAGAAACAGACCTTTAATATGAGGGGTAAAAGATAACAGTGGCTCTAAAACTGTGCCAGTGAGGCCAACTTGAAGAACCAAATGTCACAAAATTAAAAAAATCAATGAATATGGTGATGGAAAAAAATTTATTGCTCAAAGATGGTAACACCTACAGCAACATGTTGTACATCCCTGGAAAGAGGAGAAACAGACCTTTAATATGAGGGGTAAAAGATAATAGTGGCTCTAAAACTGTGCCAGTGAGGCCAACTTGAAGAACCAAATGTCACAAAATTAAAAAAAAACAATGAATATGGTGATGGAGAAAATTTTATTGCTCAAAGATGGTAACACCTACAGCAACATGTTGTACATCCCTGGAAAGAGGAGAAACAGACCTTTAATATGAGGGGTAAAAGATAACAGTGGCTCTAAAACTGTGCCAGTGAGGCCAACTTGAAGAACCAAATGTCACAAAATTAAAAAAATCAATGAATATGGTGATGGAAAAAAATTTATTGCTCAAAGATGGTAACACCTACAGCAACATGTTGTACATCCCTGGAAAGAGGAGAAACAGAGCTTTAATATGAGGGGTAAAAGATAATAGTGGCTCTAAAACTGTGCCAGTGAGGCCAACTTGAAGAACCAAATGTCACAAAATTAAAAAAAAACAATGAATATGGTGATGGAAAAAAATTTATTGCTCAAAGATGGTAACACCTACAGCAACATGTTGTACATCCCTGGAAAGAGGAGAAACAGACCTTTAATATGAGGGGTAAGAGATAATAGTGGCTCTAAAATTGTGCCAGTGAGGCCAACTTGAAGAACCAAATGTCACAAAATTAAAAAAAAACAATGAATATGCTGATGGAAAAAAATTTATTGCTCAAAGATGGTAACACCTACAGCAACATGTTGTACATCCCTGGAATGAGAAGAAACAGAGCTTTAATATGAGGGGTAAAAGATAATAGTGGCTCTAAAACTGTGCCAGTGAGGCCAACTTGAAGAACCAAATGTCACAAAATTAAAAAAATCAATGAATATGGTGATGGAAAAAAATTTATTGCTCAAAGATGGTAACACCTACAGCAACATGTTGTACATCCCTGGAAAGAGGAGAAACAGACCTTTAATATGAGGGGTAAAAGATAACAGTGGCTCTAAAACTGTGCCAGTGAGGCCAACTTGAAGAACCAAATGTCACAAAATTAAAAAAATCAATGAATATGGTGATGGAAAAAAATTTATTGCTCAAAGATGGTAACACCTACAGCAACATGTTGTACATCCCTGGAAAGAGGAGAAACAGAGCTTTAATATGAGGGGTAAAAGATAATAGTGGCTCTAAAACTGTGCCAGTGAGGCCAACTTGAAGAACCAAATGTCACAAAATTAAAAAAAAACAATGAATATGGTGATGGAAAAAATTTTATTGCTCAAAGATGGTAACACCTACAGCAACATGTTGTACATCCCTGGAAAGAGGAGAAACAGACCTTTAATATGAGGGGTAAAAGATAACAGTGGCTCTAAAACTGTGCCAGTGAGGCCAACTTGAAGAACCAAATGTCACAAAATTAAAAAAATCAATGAATATGGTGATGGAAAAAAATTTATTGCTCAAAGATGGTAACACCTACAGCAACATGTTGTACATCCCTGGAAAGAGGAGAAACAGACCTTTAATATGAGGGGTAAAAGATAATAGTGGCTCTAAAACTGTGCCAGTGAGGCCAACTTGAAGAACCAAATGTCACAAAATTAAAAAAAAACAATGAATATGGTGATGGAAAAAATTTTATTGCTCAAAGATGGTAACACCTACAGCAACATGTTGTACATCCCTGGAAAGAGGAGAAACAGACCTTTAATATGAGGGGTAAAAGATAACAGTGGCTCTAAAACTGTGCCAGTGAGGCCAACTTGAAGAACCAAATGTCACAAAATTAAAAAAATCAATGAATATGGTGATGGAAAAAAATTTATTGCTCAAAGATGGTAACACCTACAGCAACATGTTGTACATCCCTGGAAAGAGGAGAAACAGACCTTTAATATGAGGGGTAAGAGATAATAGTGGCTCTAAAATTGTGCCAGTGAGGCCAACTTGAAGAACCAAATGTCACAAAATTAAAAAAAACAATGAATATGCTGATGGAAAAAAATTTATTGCTCAAAGATGGTAACACCTACAGCAACATGTTGTACATCCCTGCAAAGAGGAGAAACAGAGCTTTAATATGAGGGGTAAAAGATAATAGTGGCTCTAAAACTGTGCCAGTGAGGCCAACTTGAAGAACCAAATGTCACAAAATTAAAAAAATCAATGAATATGGTGATGGAAAAAAATTTATTGCTCAAAGATGGTAACACCTACAGCAACATGTTGTACATCCCTGGAAAGAGGAGAAACAGAGCTTTAATATGAGGGGTAAAAGATAATAGTGGCTCTAAAACTGTGCCAGTGAGGCCAACTTGAAGAACCAAATGTCACAAAATTAAAAAAAAACAATGAATATGGTGATGGAAAAAATTTTATTGCTCAAAGATGGTAACACCTACAGCAACATGTTGTACATCCCTGGAAAGAGGAGAAACAGACCTTTAATATGAGGGGTAAAAGATAACAGTGGCTCTAAAACTGTGCCAGTGAGGCCAACTTGAAGAACCAAATGTCACAAAATTAAAAAAATCAATGAATATGGTGATGGAAAAAAATTTATTGCTCAAAGATGGTAACACCTACAGCAACATGTTGTACATCCCTGGAAAGAGGAGAAACAGACCTTTAATATGAGGGGTAAAAGATAATAGTGGCTCTAAAACTGTGCCAGTGAGGCCAACTTGAAGAACCAAATGTCACAAAATTAAAAAAAAACAATGAATATGGTGATGGAAAAAATTTTATTGCTCAAAGATGGTAACACCTACAGCAACATGTTGTACATCCCTGGAAAGAGGAGAAACAGACCTTTAATATGAGGGGTAAAAGATAACAGTGGCTCTAAAACTGTGCCAGTGAGGCCAACTTGAAGAACCAAATGTCACAAAATTAAAAAAATCAATGAATATGGTGATGGAAAAAAATGTATTGCTCAAAGATGGTAACACCTACAGCAACATGTTGTACATCCCTGGAAAGAGGAGAAACAGACCTTTAATATGAGGGGTAAGAGATAATAGTGGCTCTAAAATTGTGCCAGTGAGGCCAACTTGAAGAACCAAATGTCACAAAATTAAAAAAAACAATGAATATGCTGATGGAAAAAAATTTATTGCTCAAAGATGGTAACACCTACAGCAACATGTTGTACATCCCTGGAAAGAGGAGAAACAGAGCTTTAATATGAGGGGTAAAAGATAATAGTGGCTCTAAAACTGTGCCAGTGAGGCCAACTTGAAGAACCAAATGTCACAAAATTAAAAAAATCAATGAATATGGTGATGGAAAAAAATTTATTGCTCAAAGATGGTAATACCTACAGCAACATGTTGTACATCCCTGGAAAGAGGAGAAACAGAGCTTTAATATGAGGGGTAAAAGATAATAGTGGCTCTAAAACTGTGCCAGTGAGGCCAACTTGAAGAACCAAATGTCACAAAATTAAAAAAAAACAATGAATATGGTGATGGAAAAAATTTTATTGCTCAAAGATGGTAACACCTACAGCAACATGTTGTACATCCCTGGAAAGAGGAGAAACAGACCTTTAATATGAGGGGTAAAAGATAACAGTGGCTCTAAAACTGTGCCAGTGAGGCCAACTTGAAGAACCAAATGTCACAAAATTAAAAAAATCAATGAATATGGTGATGGAAAAAAATTTATTGCTCAAAGATGGTAACACCTACAGCAACATGTTGTACATCCCTGGAAAGAGGAGAAACAGACCTTTAATATGAGGGGTAAAAGATAATAGTGGCTCTAAAACTGTGCCAGTGAGGCCAACTTGAAGAACCAAATGTCACAAAATTAAAAAAAAACAATGAATATGGTGATGGAAAAAATTTTATTGCTCAAAGATGGTAACACCTACAGCAACATGTTGTACATCCCTGGAAAGAGGAGAAACAGACCTTTAATATGAGGGGTAAAAGATAACAGTGGCTCTAAAACTGTGCCAGTGAGGCCAACTTGAAGAACCAAATGTCACAAAATTAAAAAAATCAATGAATATGGTGATGGAAAAAAATTTATTGCTCAAAGATGGTAACACCTACAGCAACATGTTGTACATCCCTGGAAAGAGGAGAAACAGACCTTTAATATGAGGGGTAAGAGATAATAGTGGCTCTAAAATTGTGCCAGTGAGGCCAACTTGAAGAACCAAATGTCACAAAATTAAAAAAAACAATGAATATGCTGATGGAAAAAAATTTATTGCTCAAAGATGGTAACACCTACAGCAACATGTTGTACATCCCTGGAAAGAGGAGAAACAGAGCTTTAATATGAGGGGTAAAAGATAATAGTGGCTCTAAAACTGTGCCAGTGAGGCCAACTTGAAGAACCAAATGTCACAAAATTAAAAAAATCAATGAATATGGTGATGGAAAAAAATTTATTGCTCAAAGATGGTAACACCTACAGCAACATGTTGTACATCCCTGGAAAGAGGAGAAACAGAGCTTTAATATGAGGGGTAAAAGATAATAGTGGCTCTAAAACTGTGCCAGTGAGGCCAACTTGAAGAACCAAATGTCACAAAATTAAAAAAATCAATGAATATGGTGATGGAAAAAAATTTATTGCTCAAAGATGGTAACACCTACAGCAACATGTTGTACATCCCTGGAAAGAGGAGAAACAGAGCTTTAATATGAGGGGTAAAAGATAATAGTGGCTCTAAAACTGTGCCAGTGAGGCCAACTTGAAGAACCAAATGTCACAAAATTAAAAAAAAACAATGAATATGGTGATGGAAAAAATTTTATTGCTCAAAGATGGTAACACCTACAGCAACATGTTGTACATCCCTGGAAAGAGGAGAAACAGACCTTTAATATGAGGGGTAAAAGATAACAGTGGCTCTAAAACTGTGCCAGTGAGGCCAACTTGAAGAACCAAATGTCACAAAATTAAAAAAATCAATGAATATGGTGATGGAAAAAAATTTATTGCTCAAAGATGGTAACACCTACAGCAACATGTTGTACATCCCTGGAAAGAGGAGAAACAGAGCTTTAATATGAGGGGTAAAAGATAATAGTGGCTCTAAAACTGTGCCAGTGAGGCCAACTTGAAGAACCAAATGTCACAAAATTAAAAAAAAACAATGAATATGGTGATGGAAAAAATTTTATTGCTCAAAGATGGTAACACCTACAGCAACATGTTGTACATCCCTGGAAAGAGGAGAAACAGACCTTTAATATGAGGGGTAAAAGATAACAGTGGCTCTAAAACTGTGCCAGTGAGGCCAACTTGAAGAACCAAATGTCACAAAATTAAAAAAATCAATGAATATGGTGATGGAAAAAAATGTATTGCTCAAAGATGGTAACACCTACAGCAACATGTTGTACATCCCTGGAAAGAGGAGAAACAGACCTTTAATATGACGGGTAAAAGATAATAGTGGCTCTAAAACTGTGCCAGTGAGGCCAACTTGAAGAACCAAATGTCACAAAATTAAAAAAAAACAATGAATATGCTGATGGAAAAAAATTTATTGGTCAAAGATGGTAACACCTACAGCAACATGTTGTACATCCCTGGAAAGAGGAGAAACAGACCTTTAATATGAGGGGTAAGAGATAATAGTGGCTCTAAAATTGTGCCAGTGAGGCCAACTTGAAGAACCAAATGTCACAAAATTAAAAAAAAACAATGAATATGCTGATGGAAAAAAATTTATTGCTCAAAGATGGTAACACCTACAGCAACATGTTGTACATCCCTGGAAAGAGGAGAAACAGAGCTTTAATATGAGGGGTAAAAGATAATAGTGGCTCTAAAACTGTGCCAGTGAGGCCAACTTGAAGAACCAAATGTCACAAAATTAAAAAAATCAATGAATATGGTGATGGAAAAAAATTTATTGCTCAAAGATGGTAACACCTACAGCAACATGTTGTACATCCCTGGAAAGAGGAGAAACAGAGCTTTAATATGAGGGGTAAAAGATAATAGTGGCTCTAAAACTGTGCCAGTGAGGCCAACTTGAAGAACCAAATGTCACAAAATTAAAAAAAAACAATGAATATGGTGATGGAAAAAATTTTATTGCTCAAAGATGGTAACACCTACAGCAACATGTTGTACATCCCTGGAAAGAGGAGAAACAGACCTTTAATATGAGGGGTAAAAGATAACAGTGGCTCTAAAACTGTGCCAGTGAGGCCAACTTGAAGAACCAAATGTCACAAAATTAAAAAAATCAATGAATATGGTGATGGAAAAAAATTTATTGCTCAAAGATGGTAACACCTACAGCAACATGTTGTACATCCCTGGAAAGAGGAGAAACAGAGCTTTAATATGAGGGGTAAAAGATAATAGTGGCTCTAAAACTGTGCCAGTGAGGCCAACTTGAAGAACCAAATGTCACAAAATTAAAAAAAAACAATGAATATGGTGATGGAAAAAATTTTATTGCTCAAAGATGGTAACACCTACAGCAACATGTTGTACATCCCTGGAAAGAGGAGAAACAGACCTTTAATATGAGGGGTAAAAGATAACAGTGGCTCTAAAACTGTGCCAGTGAGGCCAACTTGAAGAACCAAATGTCACAAAATTAAAAAAATCAATGAATATGGTGATGGAAAAAAATTTATTGCTCAAAGATGGTAACACCTACAGCAACATGTTGTACATCCCTGGAAAGAGGAGAAACAGACCTTTAATATGACGGGTAAAAGATAATAGTGGCTCTAAAACTGTGCCAGTGAGGCCAACTTGAAGAACCAAATGTCACAAAATTAAAAAAAAACAATGAATATGCTGATGGAAAAAAATTTATTGGTCAAAGATGGTAACACCTACAGCAACATGTTGTACATCCCTGGAAAGAGGAGAAACAGACCTTTAATATGAGGGGTAAGAGATAATAGTGGCTCTAAAATTGTGCCAGTGAGGCCAACTTGAAGAACCAAATGTCACAAAATTAAAAAAAAACAATGAATATGCTGATGGAAAAAAATTTATTGCTCAAAGATGGTAACACCTACAGCAACATGTTGTACATCCCTGGAAAGAGGAGAAACAGAGCTTTAATATGAGGGGTAAAAGATAATAGTGGCTCTAAAACTGTGCCAGTGAGGCCAACTTGAAGAACCAAATGTCACAAAATTAAAAAAATCAATGAATATGGTGATGGAAAAAAATTTATTGCTCAAAGATGGTAACACCTACAGCAACATGTTGTACATCCCTGGAAAGAGGAGAAACAGAGCTTTAATATGAGGGGTAAAAGATAATAGTGGCTCTAAAACTGTGCCAGTGAGGCCAACTTGAAGAACCAAATGTCACAAAATTAAAAAAAAACAATGAATATGGTGATGGAAAAAATTTTATTGCTCAAAGATGGTAACACCTACAGCTTGACTTGAAGAACCAAATGTCACAAAATTAAAAAAATCAATGAATATGGTGATGGAAAAAAATTTATTGCTCAAAGATGGTAACACCTACAGCAACTTGTTGTACATCCCTGGAAAGAGGAGAAACAGACCTTTAATATGAGGGGTAAAAGATAATAGTGGCTCTAAAACTGTGCCAGTGAGGCCAACTTGAAGAACCAAATGTCACAAAATTAAAAAAAAACAATGAATATGCTGATAGAAAAAAAAATTATTGCTCAAAGATGGTAATACCTACAGCAACATGTTGTACATCCCTGGAAAGAGGAGAAACAGACCTTTAATATGAGGGGTAAAAGATAATAGTGGCTCTAAAACTGTGCCAGTGAGGCCAACTTGAAGAACCAAATGTAACAAAATTAAAAAAAAACAATGAATATGCTGATGGAAAAAAATTTATTGCTCAAAGATGGTAACACCTACAGCAACATGTTGTACATCCCTGGAAAGAGGAGAAACAGAGCTTTAATATGAGGGGTAAAAGATAATAGTGGCTCTAAAACTGTGCCAGTGAGGCCAACTTGAAGAACCAAATGTCACAAAATTAAAAAAAAACAATGAATATGCTGATGGAAAAAAATTTATTGCTCAAAGATGGTAACACCTACAGCAACATGTTGTACATCCCTGGAAAGAGGAGAAACAGACCTTTAATATGAGGGGTAAAAGATAATAGTGGCTCTAAAACTGTACCAGTGAGGCCAACTTGAAGAACCAAATGTCACAAAATTAAAAAAAAACAATGAATATGCTGATGGAAAAAAATTTATTGCTCAAAGATCGTAACACCTACAGCAACATGTTGTACATCCCTGGAAAGAGGAGAAACAGACCTTTAATATGAGGGGTAAAAGATAATAGTGGCTCTAAAACTGTGCCAGTGAGGCCAACTTGAAGAACAAAATGTCACAAAATTAAAAAAAAACAATGAATATGGTGATGGAAAAAAATTTATTGCTCAAAGATGGTAATACCTACAGCAACATGTTGTACATCCCTGGAAAGAGGAGAAACAGACCTTATGAGGGGTAAAAGATAATAGTGGCTCTAAAACTGTGCCAGTGAGGCCAACTTGAAGAACCAAATGTCACAAAATTAAAAAAAACCAATGAATATGCTGATGGAAAAAAATTTATTGCTCAAAGATGGTAACACCTACAGCAACATGTTGTACATCCCTGGAAAGAGGAGAAACAGACCTTTAATATGAGGGGTAAAAGATAACAGTGGCTCTAAAACTGTGCCAGTTAGGCCAACTTGAAGAACCAAATGTCACAAAATTAAAAAAATCAATGAATATGCTGATGGAAAAAAATTTATTGCTCAAAGATGGTAACACCTACAGCAACATGTTGTACATCCCTGGAAAGAGGAGAAACAGACCTTTAATATGAGGGGTAAAAGATAATAGTGGCTCTAAAACTGTGCCAGTGAGGCCAACTTGAAGAACCAAATGTCACAAAATTAAAAAAAAACAATGAATATGCTGATGGAAAAAAATTTATTGCTCAAAGATGGTAACACCTACAGCAACATGTTGTACATCCCTGGAAAGAGGAGAAACAGAGCTTTAATATGAGGGGTAAAAGATAATAGTGGCTCTAAAACTGTGCCAGTGAGGCCAACTTGAAGAACCAAATGTCACAAAATTAAAAAAATCAATGAATATGCTGATGGAAAAAAATTTATTGCTCAAAGATGGTAACACCTACAGCAACATGTTGTACATCCCTGGAAAGAGGAGAAACAGACCTTTAATATGAGGGGTAAAAGATAATAGTGGCTCTAAAACTGTGCCAGTGAGGCCAACTTGAAGAACCAAATGTCACAAAATTAAAAAAATCAATGAATATGCTGATGGAAAACAATTTATTGCTCAAAGATGGTAACACCTACAGCAACATGTTGTACATCCCTGGAAAGAGGAGAAACAGAGCTTTAATATGAGGGGTAAAAGATAATAGTGGCTCTAAAACTGTGCCAGTGAGGCCAACTTGAAGAACCAATTGTCACAAAATTAAAAAAAACCAATGAATATGCTGATGGAAAAAAATTTATTGCTCAAAGATGGTAACACCTACAGCAACATGTTGTACATCCCTGGAAAGAGGAGAAACAGACCTTTAATATGAGGGGTAAAAGATAATAGTGCCTCTAAAACTGTGCCAGTGAGGCCAACTTGAAGAACCAAATGTCACAAAATTAAAAAAATCAATGAATATGGTGATGGAAAAAAATTTATTGCTCAAAGATGGTAACACCTACAGCAACATGTTGTACATCCCTGGAAAGAGGAGAAACAGAGCTTTAATATGAGGGGTAAAAGATAATAGTGGCTCTAAAACTGTGCCAGTGAGGCCAACTTGAAGAACCAAATGTCACAAAATTAAAAAAAAACAATGAATATGCTGATGGAAAAAAATTTATTGCTCAAAGATGGTAACACCTACAGCAACATGTTGTACATCCCTGGAAAGAGGAGAAACAGAGCTTTAATATGAGGGGTAAAAGATAATAGTGGCTCTAAAACTGTGCCAGTGAGGCCAACTTGAAGAACCAAATGTCACAAAATTAAAAAAATCAATGAATATGCTGATGGAAAAAAATTTATTGCTCAAAGATGGTAACACCTACAGCAACATGTTGTACATCCCTGGAAAGAGGAGAAACAGACCTTTAATATGAGGGGTAAAAGATAATAGTGGCTCTAAAACTGTGCCAGTGAGGCCAACTTGAAGAACCAAATGTCACAAAATTAAAAAAAAAAACAATGAATATGCTGATGGAAAAAAAATTATTGCTCAAAGATGGTCACACCTACAGCAACATGTTGTACATCCCTGGAAAGAGGAGAAACAGACCTTTAATATGAGGGGTAAAAGATAATAGTGCCTCTAAAACTGTGCCAGTGAGGCCAACTTGAAGAACCAAATGTCACAAAATTAAAAAAAACAATGAATATGCTGATGGAAAAAAATTTATTGCTCAAAGATGGTAACACCTACAGCAACATGTTGTACATCCCTGGAAAGAGGAGAAACAGACCTTTAATATGAGGGGTAAAAGATAATAGTGGCTCTAAAACTGTGCCAGTGAGGCCAACTTGAAGAACCAAATGTCACAAAATTAAAAAAATCAATGAATATGCTGATGGAAAACAATTTATTGCTCAAAGATGGTAACACCTACAGCAACATGTTGTACATCCCTGGAAAGAGGAGAAACAGAGCTTTAATATGAGGGGTAAAAGATAATAGTGGCTCTAAAACTGTGCCAGTGAGGCCAACTTGAAGAACCAATTGTCACAAAATTAAAAAAAACCAATGAATATGCTGATGGAAAAAAATTTATTGCTCAAAGATGGTAACACCTACAGCAACATGTTGTACATCCCTGGAAAGAGGAGAAACAGACCTTTAATATGAGGGGTAAAAGATAATAGTGCCTCTAAAACTGTGCCAGTGAGGCCAACTTGAAGAACCAAATGTCACAAAATTAAAAAAATCAATGAATATGGTGATGGAAAAAAATGTATTGCTCAAAGATGGTAACACCTACAGCAACATGTTGTACATCCCTGGAAAGAGGAGAAACAGAGCTTTAATATGAGGGGTAAAAGATAATAGTGGCTCTAAAACTGTGCCAGTGAGGCCAACTTGAAGAACCAAATGTCACAAAATTAAAAAAATCAATGAATATGCTGATGGAAAAAAATTTATTGCTCAAAGATGGTAACACCTACAGCAACATGTTGTACATCCCTGGAAAGAGGAGAAACAGACCTTTAATATGAGGGGTAAAAGATAATAGTGGCTCTAAAACTGTGCCAGTGAGGCCAACTTGAAGAACCAAATGTCACAAAATTAAAAAAAAACAATGAATATGCTGATGGAAAAAAAAATATTGCTCAAAGATGGTCACACCTACAGCAACATGTTGTACATCCCTGGAAAGAGGAGAAACAGACCTTTAATATGAGGGGTAAGAGATAATAGTGCCTCTAAAACTGTGCCAGTGAGGCCAACTTGAAGAACCAAATGTCACAAAATTAAAAAAAAACAATGAATATGCTGATGGAAAAAAAATTATTGCTCAAAGATGGTAACACCTACAGCAACATGTTGTACATCCCTGGAAAGAGGAGAAACAGACCTTTAATATGAGGGGTAAAAGATAATAGTGGCTCTAAAACTGTGCCAGTGAGGCCAACTTGAAGAACCAAATGTCACAAAATTAAAAAAATCAATGAATATGCTGATGGAAAAAAATTTATTGCTCAAAGATGGTAACACCTACAGCAACATGTTGTACATCCCTGGAAAGAGGAGAAACAGAGCTTTAATATGAGGGGTAAAAGATAATAGTGGCTCTAAAACTGTGCCAGTGAGGCCAACTTGAAGAACCAATTGTCACAAAATTAAAAAAAAAACAATGAATATGCTGATGGAAAAAAATTTATTGCTCAAAGATGGTAACACCTACAGCAACATGTTGTACATCCCTGGAAAGAGGAGAAACAGACCTTTAATATGAGGGGTAAAAGATAATAGTGCCTCTAAAACTGTGCCAGTGAGGCCAACTTGAAGAACCAAATGTCACAAAATTAAAAAAATCAATGAATATGGTGATGGAAAAAAATTTATTGCTCAAAGATGGTAACACCTACAGCAACATGTTGTACATCCCTGGAAAGAGGAGAAACAGAGCTTTAATATGAGGGGTAAAAGATAATAGTGGCTCTAAAACTGTGCCAGTGAGGCCAACTTGAAGAACCAAATGTCACAAAATTAAAAAAAAAACAATGAATATGCTGATGGAAAAAAATTTATTGCTCAAAGATGGTAACACCTACAGCAACACATTGTACATCCCTGGAAAGAGAAGAAACAGACCTTTAATATGAGGGGTAAAAGATAATAGTGGCTCTAAAACTGTGCCAGTGAGGCCAACTTGAAGAACCAAATGTCACAGAATTAAAAAAATCAATGAATATGCTGATGGAAAAAAATTTATTGCTCAAAGATGGTAACACCTGCAGCAACATGTTGTACATCCCTGGAAAGAGGAGAAACAGACCTTTAATATGAGGGGTAAAAGATAATAGTGGCTCTAAAACTGTGCCAGTGAGGCCAACTTCAAGAACCAAATGTCACAAAATTAAAAAAAAAACCAATGAATATGCTGATGGAAAAAAATTTATTGCTCAAAGATGGTAACACCTACAGCAACATGTTGTACATCCCTGGAAAGAGGAGAAACAGAGCTTTAATATGAGGGGTAAAAGATAACAGTGGCTCTAAAACTGTGCCAGTGAGGCCAACTTGAAGAACCAAATGTCACAAAATTAAAAAAAAAAAAACAATGAATATGCTGATGGAAAAAAATTTATTGCTCAAAGATGGTAACACCTACAGCAACATGTTGTACATCCCTGGAAAGAGGAGAAACAGAGCTTTAATATGAGGGGTAAAAGATAATAGTGGCTCTAAAACTGTGCCAGTGAGGCCAACTTGAAGAACCAATTGTCACAAAATTAAAAAAAAAACAATGAATATGCTGATGGAAAAAAATTTATTGCTCAAAGATGGTAACACCTACAGCAACATGTTGTACATCCCTGGAAAGAGGAGAAACAGACCTTTAATATGAGGGGTAAAAGATAATAGTGGCTCTAAAACTGTGCCAGTGAGGCCAACTTGAAGAACCAAATGTCACAAAATTAAAAAAATCAATGAATATGCTGATGGAAAAAAATTTATTGCTCAAAGATGGTAACACCTACAGCAACACATTGTACATCCCTGGAAAGAGGAGAAACAGACCTTTAATATGAGGGGTAAAAGATAATAGTGGCTCTAAAACTGTGCCAGTGAGGCCAACTTGAAGAACCAAATGTCACAGAATTAAAAAAATCAATGAATATGCTGATGGAAAAAAATTTATTGCTCAAAGATGGTAACACCTGCAGCAACATGTTGTACATCCCTGGAAAGAGGAGAAACAGACCTTTAATATGAGGGGTAAAAGATAACAGTGGCTCTAAAACTGTGCCAGTGAGGCCAACTTGAAGAACCAAATGTCACAAAATTAAAAAAATCAATGAATATGCTGATGGAAAAAAATTTATTGCTCAAAGATGGTAACACCTACAGCAACATGTTGTACATCCCTGGAAAGAGGAGAAACAGAGCTTTAATATGAGGGGTAAAAGATAATAGTGGCTCTAAAACTGTGCCAGTGAGGCCAACTTGAAGAACCAATTGTCACAAAATTAAAAAAAAAACAATGAATATGCTGATGGAAAAAAATTTATTGCTCAAAGATGGTAACACCTACAGCAACATGTTGTACATCCCTGGAAAGAGGAGAAACAGACCTTTAATATGAGGGGTAAAAGATAATAGTGCCTCTAAAACTGTGCCAGTGAGGCCAACTTGAAGAACCAAATGTCACAAAATTAAAAAAATCAATGAATATGGTGATGGAAAAAAATTTATTGCTCAAAGATGGTAACACCTACAGCAACATGTTGTACATCCCTGGAAAGAGGAGAAACAGAGCTTTAATATGAGGGGTAAAAGATAATAGTGGCTCTAAAACTGTGCCAGTGAGGCCAACTTGAAGAACCAAATGTCACAAAATTAAAAAAAAAACAATGAATATGCTGATGGAAAAAAATTTATTGCTCAAAGATGGTAACACCTACAGCAACACATTGTACATCCCTGGAAAGAGGAGAAACAGACCTTTAATATGAGGGGTAAAAGATAATAGTGGCTCTAAAACTGTGCCAGTGAGGCCAACTTGAAGAACCAAATGTCACAGAATTAAAAAAATCAATGAATATGCTGATGGAAAAAAATTTATTGCTCAAAGATGGTAACACCTGCAGCAACATGTTGTACATCCCTGGAAAGAGGAGAAACAGACCTTTAATATGAGGGGTAAAAGATAATAGTGGCTCTAAAACTGTGCCAGTGAGGCCAACTTCAAGAACCAAATGTCACAAAATTAAAAAAAAAAACCAATGAATATGCTGATGGAAAAAAATTTATTGCTCAAAGATGGTAACACCTACAGCAACATGTTGTACATCCCTGGAAAGAGGAGAAACAGAGCTTTAATATGAGGGGTAAAAGATAACAGTGGCTCTAAAACTGTGCCAGTGAGGCCAACTTGAAGAACCAAATGTCACAAAATTAAAAAAAAAAACAATGAATATGCTGATGGAAAAAAATTTATTGCTCAAAGATGGTAACACCTACAGCAACATGTTGTACATCCCTGGAAAGAGGAGAAACAGAGCTTTAATATGAGGGGTAAAAGATAATAGTGGCTCTAAAACTGTGCCAGTGAGGCCAACTTGAAGAACCAAATGTCACAAAATTAAAAAAAAACAATGAATATGGTGATGGAAAAAAATTTATTGCTCAAAGATGGTAATACCTACAGCAACATGTTGTACATCCCTGGAAAGAGGAGAAACAGACCTTTAATATGAGGGGTAAAAGATAATAGTGCCTCTAAAACTGTGCCAGTGAGGCCAACTTGAAGAACCAAATGTCACAAAATTAAAAAAAAACAATGAATATGGTGATGGAAAAAAATTTATTGCTCAAAGATGGTAATACCTACAGCAACATGTTGTTCATCCCTGGAAAGAGGAGAAACAGACCTTTAATATGAGGGGTAAAAGATAATAGTGGCTCTAAAACTGTGCCAGTGAGGCCAACTTGAAGAACCAAATGTCACAAAATTAAAAAAAAAACAATGAATATGCTGATGGAAAAAAATTTATTGCTCAAAGATGGTAACACCTACAGCAACATGTTGTACATCCCTGGAAAGAGGAGAAACAGACCTTTAATATGAGGGGTAAAAGATAATAGTGGCTCTAAAACTGTGCCAGTGAGGCCAACTTGAAGAACCAAATGTCACAAAATTAAAAAAAAACAATGAATATGCTGATGGAAAAAAATTTATTGCTCAAAGATGGTAACACCTACAGCAACATGTTGTACATCCCTGGAAAGAGGAGAAACAGACCTTTAATATGAGGGGTAAAAGATAATAGTGCCTCTAAAACTGTGCCAGTGAGGCCAACTTGAAGAACCAAATGTCACAAAATTAAAAAAAAACAATGAATATGCTGATGGAAAAAAATTTATTGCTCAAAGATGGTAACACCTACAGCAACATGTTGTACATCCCTGGAAAGAGGAGAAACAGACCTTTAATATGAGGGGTAAAAGATAATAGTGGCTCTAAAACTGTGCCAGTGAGGCCAACTTGAAGAACCAAATGTCACAAAATTAAAAAAAAACAATGAATATGCTGATGGAAAAAAATTTATTGCTCAAAGATGGTAACACCTACAGCAACATGTTGTACATCCCTGGAAAGAGGAGAAACAGACCTTTAATATGAGGGGTAAAAGATAATAGTGCCTCTAAAACTGTGCCAGTGAGGCCAACTTGAAGAACCAAATGTCACAAAATTAAAAAAAAACAATGAATATGCTGATGGAAAAAAATTTATTGCTCAAAGATGGTAACACCTACAGCAACATGTTGTACATCCCTGGAAAGAGGAGAAACAGACCTTTAATATGAGGGGTAAAAGATAATAGTGGCTCTAAAACTGTGCCAGTGAGGCCAACTTGAAGAACCAAATGTCACAAAATTAAAAAAAAACAATGAATATGCTGATGGAAAAAAATTTATTGCTCAAAGATGGTAACACCTACAGCAACATGTTGTACATCCCTGGAAAGAGGAGAAACAGACCTTTAATATGAGGGGTAAAAGATAATAGTGCCTCTAAAACTGTGCCAGTGAGGCCAACTTGAAGAACCAAATGTCACAAAATTAAAAAAAAACAATGAATATGCTGATGAAAAAAAATTAATTGCTCAAAGATGGTAACACCTACAGCAACATGTTGTACATCCCTGGAAAGAGGAGAAACAGACCTTTAATATGAGGGGTAAAAGATAATAGTGGCTCTAAAACTGTGCCAGTGAGGCCAACTTGAAGAACCAAATGTCACAAAATTAAAAAAATCAATGAATATGCTGATGGAAAAAAATTTATTGCTCAAAGATGGTAACACCTACAGCAACATGTTGTACATCCCTGGAAAGAGGAGAAACAGAGCTTTAATATGAGCGGTAAAAGATAATAGTGGCTCTAAAACTGTGCCAGTGAGGCCAACTTGAAGAACCAAATGTCACAAAATTAAAAAAAAACAATGAATATGGTGATGGAAAAAAATTTATTGCTCAAAGATGGTAATACCTACAGCAACATGTTGTACATCCCTGGAAAGAGGAGAAACAGACCTTTAATATGAGGGGTAAAAGATAATAGTGCCTCTAAAACTGTGCCAGTGAGGCCAACTTGAAGAACCAAATGTCACAAAATTAAAAAAAAACAATGAATATGGTGATGGAAAAAAATTTATTGCTCAAAGATGGTAATACCTACAGCAACATGTTGTTCATCCCTGGAAAGAGGAGAAACAGACCTTTAATATGAGGGGTAAAAGATAATAGTGGCTCTAAAACTGTGCCAGTGAGGCCAACTTGAAGAACCAAATGTCACAAAATTAAAAAAAAAACAATGAATATGCTGATGGAAAAAAATTTATTGCTCAAAGATGGTAACACCTACAGCAACATGTTGTACATCCCTGGAAAGAGGAGAAACAGACCTTTAATATGAGGGGTAAAAGATAATAGTGGCTCTAAAACTGTGCCAGTGAGGCCAACTTGAAGAACCAAATGTCACAAAATTAAAAAAAAACAATGAATATGCTGATGGAAAAAAATTTATTGCTCAAAGATGGTAACACCTACAGCAACATGTTGTACATCCCTGGAAAGAGGAGAAACAGACCTTTAATATGAGGGGTAAAAGATAATAGTGCCTCTAAAACTGTGCCAGTGAGGCCAACTTGAAGAACCAAATGTCACAAAATTAAAAAAAAACAATGAATATGCTGATGGAAAAAAATTTATTGCTCAAAGATGGTAACACCTACAGCAACATGTTGTACATCCCTGGAAAGAGGAGAAACAGACCTTTAATATGAGGGGTAAAAGATAATAGTGGCTCTAAAACTGTGCCAGTGAGGCCAACTTGAAGAACCAAATGTCACAAAATTAAAAAAAAACAATGAATATGCTGATGGAAAAAAATTTATTGCTCAAAGATGGTAACACCTACAGCAACATGTTGTACATCCCTGGAAAGAGGAGAAACAGACCTTTAATATGAGGGGTAAAAGATAATAGTGCCTCTAAAACTGTGCCAGTGAGGCCAACTTGAAGAACCAAATGTCACAAAATTAAAAAAAAACAATGAATATGCTGATGAAAAAAAATTAATTGCTCAAAGATGGTAACACCTACAGCAACATGTTGTACATCCCTGGAAAGAGGAGAAACAGACCTTTAATATGAGGGGTAAAAGATAATAGTGGCTCTAAAACTGTGCCAGTGAGGCCAACTTGAAGAACCAAATGTCACAAAATTAAAAATATCAATGAATATGCTGATGGAAAAAAATTTATTGCTCAAAGATGGTAACACCTACAGCAACATGTTGTACATCCCTGGAAAGAGGAGAAACAGAGCTTTAATATGAGCGGTAAAAGAAAATAGTGGCTCTAAAACTGTGCCAGTGAGGCCAACTTGAAGAACCAAATGTCACAAAATTAAAAAAAACCAATGAATATGCTGATGGAAAAAAATTTATTGCTCAAAGATGGTAACACCTACAGCAACATGTTGTACATCCCTGGAAAGAGGAGAAACAGAGCTTTAATATGAGGAGTAAAAGATAAACAGTGGCTCTAAAACTGTGCCAGTGAGGCCAACTTGAAGAACCAAATGTCACAAAATTAAAAAAAAACAATGAATATGCTGATGGAAAAAAATTTATTGCTCAAAGATGGTAACACCTACAGCAACATGTTGCACATCCCTGGAAAGAGGAGAAACAGAGCTTTAATATGAGGGGTAAAAGATAATAGTGGCTCTAAAACTGTGCCAGTGAGGCCAACTTGAAGAACCAAATGTCACAAAATTAAAAAAAAACAATGAATATGCTGATGGAAAAAAATTTATTGCTCAAAGATGGTAACACCTACAGCAACATGTTGTACATCCCTGGAAAGAGGAGAAACAGAGCTTTAATATGAGGGGTAAAAGATAATAGTGGCTCTAAAACTGTGCCAGTGAGGCCAACTTGAAGAACCAAATGTCACAAAATTAAAAAAAAAACAATGAATATGCTGATGGAAAAAAATGTATTGCTCAAAGATGGTAACACCTACAGCAACATGTTGTACATCCCTGGAAAGAGGAGGAACAGAGCTTTAATATGAGGGGTAAAAGATAATAGTGGCTCTAGAACTGTGCCAGTGAGGCCAACTTGAAGAACCAAATGTCACAAAATTAAAAAAAATCAATGAATATGCTGATGGAAAAAAATTTATTGCTCAAAGATGGTAACACCTACAGCAACATGTTGTACATCCCTGGAAAGAGGAGAAACAGACCTTTAATATGAGGGGTAAAAGATAATAGTGGCTCTAAAACTGTGCCAGTGAGGCCAACTTGAAGAACCAAATGTCACAAAATTAAAAAAAAACAATGAATATGGTGATGGAAAAAAATTTATTGCTCAAAGATGGTAACACCTACAGCAACATGTTGTACATCCCTGGAAAGAGGAGAAACAGAGCTTTAATATGAGGGGTAAAAGATAATAGTGGCTCTAAAACTGTGCCAGTGAGGCCAACTTGAAGAACCAAATGTCACAAAATTAAAAAAAAACAATGAATATGCTGATGGAAAAAAATGTATTGCTCAAAAATGGTAACACCTACAGCAACATGTTGTACATCCCTGGAAAGAGGAGAAACAGACCTTTAATATGAGGGGTAAAAGATAATAGTGGCTCTAAATCTGTGCCAGTGAGGCCAACTTAAAGAACCACATGTCACAAAATTAAAAAAAAACAATGAATATGCTGATGGAAAAACATTTATTGCTCAAAGATGGTAACACCTACAGCAACATGTTGTACATCCCCGGAAAGAGGAGAAACAGACCTTTAATATGAGGGGTAAAAGATAATAGTGGCTCTAAAACTGTGCCAGTGAGGCCAACTTGAAGAACCAAATGTCACAAAATTAAAAAAAAAAAACAATGAATATGGTGATGGAAAAAAATTTATTGCTCAAAGATGGTAATACCTACAGCAACATGTTGTTCATCCCTGGAAAGAGGAGAAACAGACCTTTAATATGAGGGGTAAAAGATAATAGTGGCTCTAAAACTGTGCCAGTGAGGCCAACTTGAAGAACCAAATGTCACAAAATTAAAAAAAAAACAATGAATATGCTGATGGAAAAAATTTATTGCTCAAAGATGGTAACACCTACAGCAACATGTTGTACATCCCTGGAAAGAGGAGAAACAGAGCTTTAATATGAGGGGTAAAAGATAATAGTGGCTCTAAAACTGTGCCAGTGAGGCCAACTTGAAGAACCAAATGTCACAAAATTAAAGAAAAACAATGAATATGGTGATGGAAAAAAATTTATTGCTCAAAGATGGTAACACCTACAGCAACATGTTGTACATCCCTGGAAAGAGGAGAAACAGAGCTTTAATATGAGGGGTAAAAGATAATAGTGGCTCTAAAACTGTGCCAGTGAGGCCAACTTGAAGAACCAAATGTCACAAAATTAAAAAAAAACAATGAATATGCTGATGGAAAAAAATGTATTGCTCAAAAATGGTAACACCTACAGCAACATGTTGTACATCCCTGGAAAGAGGAGAAACAGACCTTTAATATGAGGGGTAAAAGATAATAGTGGCTCTAAAACTGTGCCAGTGAGGCCAACTTGAAGAACCACATGTCACAAAATTAAAAAAAAACAATGAATATGCTGATGGAAAAACATTAATTGCTCAAAGATGGTAACACCTACAGCAACATGTTGTACATCCCCGGAAAGAGGAGAAACAGACCTTTAATATGAGGGGTAAAAGATAATAGTGGCTCTAAAACTGTGCCAGTGAGGCCAACTTGAAGAACCAAATGTCACAAAATTAAAAAAAAAAACAATGAATATGGTGATGGAAAAAAATTTATTGCTCAAAGATGGTAATACCTACAGCAACATGTTGTTCATCCCTGGAAAGAGGAGAAACAGACCTTTAATATGAGGGGTAAAAGATAATAGTGGCTCTAAAACTGTGCCAGTGAGGCCAACTTGAAGAACCAAATGTCACAAAATTAAAAAAAAAACAATGAATATGCTGATGGAAAAAATTTATTGCTCAAAGATGGTAACACCTACAGCAACATGTTGTACATCCCTGGAAAGAGGAGAAACAGAGATTTAATATGAGGGGTAAAAGATAATAGTGGCTCTAAAACTGTGCCAGTGAGGCCAACTTGAAGAACCAAATGTCACAAAATTAAAGAAAAACAATGAATATGGTGATGGAAAAAAATTTATTGCTCAAAGATGGTAACACCTACAGCAACATGTTGTACATCCCTGGAAAGAGGAGAAACAGAGCTTTAATATGAGGGGCAAAAGATAAACAGTGGCTCTAAAACTGTGCCAGTGAGGCCAACTTGAAGAACCAAATGTCACAAAATTAAAAAAAAACAATGAATATGCTGATGGAAAAAAATTTATTGCTCAAAGATGGTAACACCTACAGCAACATGTTGTACATCCCTGGAAAGAGGAGAAACAGAGCTTTAATATGAGGGGTAAAAGATAATAGTGGCTCTAAAACTGTGCCAGTGAGGCCAACTTGAAGAACCAAATGTCAAAAAATTAAAAAAAAACAATGAATATGCTGATGGAAAAAAATTTATTGCTCAAAGATGGTAACACCTACAGCAACATGTTGTACATTCCTGGAAAGAGGAGAAACAGAGCTTTAATATGAGGGGTAAAAGATAATAGTGGCTCTAAAACTGTGCCAGTGAGGCCAACTTGAAGAACCAAATGTCACAAAATTAAAAAAAAACAATGAATATGCTGATGGAAAAAAATGTATTGCCAAAGATGGTAACACCTACGGCAACATGTTGTACATCCCTGGAAAGAGGAGAAACAGAGCTTTAATATGAGGGGTAAAAGATAATAGTGGCTCTAAAACTGTGCCAGTGAGGCCAACTTGAAGAACCAAATGTCACAAAATTAAAAAAAAACAATGAATATGGTGATGGAAAAAAATTTATTGCTCAAAGATGGTAACACCTACAGCAACATGTTGTTCATCCCTGGAAAGAGGAGAAACAGAGCTTTAATATGAGGGGTAAAAGATAATAGTGGCTCTAAAACTGTGCCAGTGAGGCCAACTTGAAGAACCAAATGTCACAAAATTAAAAAAAAAAACAATGAATATGCTGATGGAAAAAAATTTATTGCTCAAAGATGGTAACACCTACAGCAACATGTTGTACATCCCCGGAAAGAGGAGAAACAGACCTTTAATATGAGGGGTAAAAGATAATAGTGGCTCTAAAACTGTGCCAGTGAGGCCAACTTGAAGAACCAAATGTCACAAAATTAAAAAAAAAAACAATGAATATGCTGATGGAAAAAAATTTATTGCTCAAAGATGGTAACACCTACAGCAACATGTTGTACATCCCTGGAAAGAGGAGAAACAGACCTTTAATATGAGGGGTAAAAGATAATAGTGGCTCTAAAACTGTGCCAGTGAGGCCAACTTGAAGAACCACATGTCACAAAATTAAAAAAAAAACAATGAATATGCTGATGGAAAAACATTTATTGCTCAAAGATGGTAACACCTACAGCAACATGTTGTACATCCCCGGAAAGAGGAGAAACAGACCTTTAATATGAGGGGTAAAAGATAATAGTGGCTCTAAAACTGTGCCAGTGAGGCCAACTTGAAGAACCAAATGTCACAAAATTAAAAAAAAAAAATGAATATGGTGATGGAAAAAAATGTATTGCTCAAAGATGGTAATACCTACAGCAACATGTTGTTCATCCCTGGAAAGAGGAGAAACAGACCTTTAATATGAGGGGTAAAAGATAATAGTGGCTCTAAAACTGTGCCAGTGAGGCCAACTTGAAGAACCAAATGTCACAAAATTAAAAAAAAAACAATGAATATGCTGATGGAAAAAAATGTATTGCTCAAAGATGGTAACACCTACAGCAACATGTTGTACATTCCTGGAAAGAGGAGAAACAGAGCTTTAATATGAGGGGCAAAATATAATAGTGGCTCTAAAACTGTGCCAGTGAGGCCAACTTGAAGAACCAAATGTCACAAAATTAAAAAAATCAATGAATATGCTGATGGAAAAAAATTTATTGCTCAAAGATGGTAACACGTACAGCAACATGTTGTACATCCCTGGAAAGAGGAGAAACAGAGCTTTAATATGAGGGGTAAAAGATAATAGTGGCTCTAAAACTGTGCCAGTGAGGCCAACTTGAAGAACCAAATGTCACAAAATTAAAAAAAAACAATGAATATGCTGATGGAAAAAAATTTATTGCTCAAAGATGGTAACACCTACAGCAACATGTTGTACATCCCTGGAAAGAGGAGAAACAGACTTTTAATATGAGGGGTAAAAGATAATAGTGGCTCTAAACCTGTGCCAGTGAGGCCAACTTGAAGAACCAAATGTCACAAAATTAAAAAAAAAACAATGAATATGGTGATGGAAAAAAATTTATTGCTCAAAGATGGTAACACCTACAGCAACTTGTTGTACATCCCTGGAAAGAGGAGAAACAGACCTTTAATATGAGGGGTAAAAGATAATAGTGGCTCTAAAACTGTGCCAGTGAGGCCAACTTGAAGAACCAAATGTCACAAAATTAAAAAAAAACAATGAATATGCTGATGGAAAAAAATTTATTGCTCAAAGATGGTAACACCTACAGCAACATGTTGTACATCCCTGGAAAGAGGAGAAACAGACCTTTAATATGAGTGGTAAAAGATAATAGTGGCTCTAAAACTGTGCCAGTGAGGCCAACTTGAAGAACCAAATGTCACAAAATTAAAAAAAAACAATGAATATGCTGATGGAAAAAAATTTATCGCTCAAAGATGGTAACACCTACAGCAACATGATGTCCATCCCTGGAAAGAGGAGAAACAGAGCTTTAATATGAGGGGTAAAAGATAATAGTGGCTCTAAAACTGTGCCAGTGAGGCCAACTTGAAGAACCAAATGTCACAAAATTAAAGAAAAACAATGAATATGGTGATGGAAAAAAATTTATTGCTCAAAGATGGTAACACCTAGAGCAACATGTTATACATCCCTGGAAAGAGGAGAAACAGAGCTTTAATATGAGGGGTAAAAGATAATAGTGGCTCTAAAACTGTGCCAGTGAGGCCAACTTGAAGAACCAAATGTCACAAAATTAAAAAAATCAATGAATATGGTGATGGAAAAAAATTTATTGCTCAAAGATGGTAACACCTACAGCAACATGTTGTACATCCCTGGAAAGAGGAGAAACAGAGCTTTAATATGAGGGGTAAAAGATAATAGTGGCTCTAAAACTGTGCCAGTGAGGCCAACTTGAAGAACCAAATGTCACAAAATTAAAAAAAAACAATGAATATGCTGATGGAAAAAAATTTATTGCTCAAAGATGGTAACACCTACAGCAACATGTTGTACATCCCTGGAAAGAGGAGAAACAGAACTTTAATATGAGGGGTAAAAGATAATAGTGGCTCTAAAACTGTGCCAGTGAGGCCAACTTGAAGAACCAAATGTCACAAAATTAAAAAAAAACAATGAATATGGTGATGGAAAAAAATTTATTGCTCAAAGATGGTAACACCTACAGCAACATGTTGTACATCCCTGGAAAGAGGAGAAACAAAGCTTTAATATGAGGGATAAAAGATAATAGTGGCTCTAAAACTGTGCCAGTGAGGCCAACTTGAAGAACCAAATGTCACAAAATTAAAAAAAAAAAACAATGAATATGGTGATGGAAAAAAATTTATTGCTCAAAGATGGTAATACCTACAGCAACATGTTGTACATCCCTGGAAAGAGGAGAAACAGACCTTTAATATGAGGGATAAAAGATAATAGTGGCTCTAAAACTGTGCCAGTGAGGCCAACTTGAAGAACCAAATGTCACAAAATTAAAAAAAAACAATGAATATGGTGATGGAAAAAAATTTATTGCTCAAAGATGGTAATACCTACAGCAACATGTTGTACATCCCTGGAAAGAGGAGAAACAGACCTTTAATATGAGGGGTAAAAGATAATAGTGGCTCTAAAACTGTGCCAGTGAGGCCAACTTGAAGAACCAAATGTCACAAAATTAAAAAAAAACAATGAATATGCTGATGGAAAAAAATGTATTGCTCAAAGATGGTAACACCTACAGCAACATGTTGTACATCCCTGGAAAGAAGAGAAACAGACCTTTAATATGAGGGGTAAAAGATAATAGTGGCTCTAAAACTGTGCCAGTGAGGCCAACTTGAAGAACCAAATGTCACAAAATTAAAGAAAAACAATGAATATGCCGATGGAAAAAAAATTATTGCTCAAAGATGGTAACACCTACAGCAACATGTTGTACATCCCTGGAAAGAGGAGAAACAGACCTTTAATATGAGGGGTAAAAGATAATAGTGGCTCTAAAACTGTGCCAGTGAGGCCAACTTGAAGAACCAAATGTCACAAAATTAAAAAAATCAATGAATATGCTGATGGGAAAAAATTTATTGCTCAAAGATGGTAACACCTACAGCAACATGTTGTACATCCCTGGAAAGAGGAGAAACAGACCTTTAATATGAGGGGTAAAAGATAATAGTGGCTCTAAAACTGTGCCAGTGAGGCCAACTTGAAGAACCAAATGTCACAAAATTAAAAAAAAAACAATGAATATGCTGATGGAAAAAAATGTATTGCTCAAAGATGGTAACACCTACAGCAACATGTTGTACATCCCTGGAAAGAGGAGAAACAGACCTTTAATATGAGGGGTAAAAGATAATAGTGGCTCTAAAACTGTGCCAGTGAGGCCAACTTGAAGAACCAAATGTCACAAAATTAAAAAAATCAATGAATATGCTGATGGAAAAAAATGTATTGCTCAAAGATGGTAACACCTACAGCAACATGTTGTACATCCCTGAAAAGAGGAGAAACAGAACTTTAATATGAGGGGTAAAAGATAATAGTGGCTCTAAAACTGTGCCAGTGAGGCCAACTTGAAGAACCAAATGTCACAAAATTAAAAAAATCAATGAATATGCTGATGGAAAAAAATGTATTGCTCAAAGATACCTACAGCAACATGTTGTACATCCCTGAAAAGAGGAGAAACAGACCTTTAATATGAGGGGTAAAAGATAATAGTGGCTCTAAAACTGTGCCAGTGAGGCCAACTTGAAGAACCAAATGTCACAAAATTAAAAAAATCAATGAATATGCTGATGGAAAAAAATTTATTGCTCAAAGATGGTAACACCTACAGCAACATGTTGTACATCCCTGAAAAGAGGAGAAACAGAACTTTAATATGAGGGGTAAAAGATAATAGTGGCTCTAAAACTGTGCCAGTGAGGCCAACTTGAAGAACCAAATGTCACAAAATTAAAAAAAAACAATGAATATGGTGATGGAAAAAAATGTATTGCTCAAAGATGGTAACAACTACAGCAACATGTTGTACATCCCTGGAAAGAGGAGAAACAGACCTTTAATATGAGGGGTAAAAGATAATAGTGGCTCTAAAACTGTGCCAGTGAGGCCAACTTGAAGAACCAAATGTCACAAAATTAAAAAAAAACAATGAATATGCTGATGGAAAAAAATTTATTGCTCAAAGATGGTAACACCTACAGCAACATGTTGTACATCCCTGGAAAGAGGAGAAACAGACCTTTAATATGAGGGGTAAAAGATAATAGTGGCTCTAAAACTGTGCCAGTGAGGCCAACTTGAAGAACCAAATGTCACAAAATTAAAAAAAAAACAATGAATATGGTGATGGAAAAAAATTTATTGCTCAAAGATGGTAATACCTACAGCAACATGTTGTACATCCCTGGAAAGAGGAGAAACAGACCTTTAATATGAGGGGTAAAAGATAATAGTGGCTCTAAAACTGTGCCAGTGAGGCCAACTTGAAGAACCAAATGTCACAAAATTAAAAAAAAACAATGAATATGCTGATGGAAAAAAATGTATTGCTCAAAGATGGTAACACCTACAGCAACATGTTGTACATCCCTGGAAAGAAGAGAAACAGACCTTTAATATGAGGGGTAAAAGATAATAGTGGCTCTAAAACTGTGCCAGTGAGGCCAACTTGAAGAACCAAATGTCACAAAATTAAAGAAAAACAATGAATATGCCGATGGAAAAAAAATTATTGCTCAAAGATGGTAACACCTAACACCTTTAATATGAGGGGTAAAAGATAATAGTGGCTCTAAAACTGTGCCAGTGAGGCCAACTTGAAGAACCAAATGTCACAAAATTAAAAAAAAAACAATGAATATGGTGATGGAAAAAAATTTATTGCTCAAAGATGGTAATACCTACAGCAACATGTTGTACATCCCTGGAAAGAGGAGAAACAGACCTTTAATATGAGGGGTAAAAGATAATAGTGGCTCTAAAACTGTGCCAGTGAGGCCAACTTGAAGAACCAAATGTCACAAAATTAAAAAAAAACAATGAATATGCTGATGGAAAAAAATGTATTGCTCAAAGATGGTAACACCTACAGCAACATGTTGTACATCCCTGGAAAGAAGAGAAACAGACCTTTAATATGAGGGGTAAAAGATAATAGTGGCTCTAAAACTGTGCCAGTGAGGCCAACTTGAAGAACCAAATGTCACAAAATTAAAGAAAAACAATGAATATGCCGATGGAAAAAAAATTATTGCTCAAAGATGGTAACACCTACAGCAACATGTTGTACATCCCTGGAAAGAGGAGAAACAGACCTTTAATATGAGGGGTAAAAGATAATAGTGGCTCTAAAACTGTGCCAGTGAGGCCAACTTGAAGAACCAAATGTCACAAAATTAAAAAAATCAATGAATATGCTGATGGGAAAAAATTTATTGCTCAAAGATGGTAACACCTACAGCAACATGTTGTACATCCCTGGAAAGAGGAGAAACAGACCTTTAATATGAGGGGTAAAAGATAATAGTGGCTCTAAAACTGTGCCAGTGAGGCCAACTTGAAGAACCAAATGTCACAAAATTAAAAAAAAAACAATGAATATGCTGATGGAAAAAAATGTATTGCTCAAAGATGGTAACACCTACAGCAACATGTTGTACATCCCTGGAAAGAGGAGAAACAGACCTTTAATATGAGGGGTAAAAGATAATAGTGGCTCTAAAACTGTGCCAGTGAGGCCAACTTGAAGAACCAAATGTCACAAAATTAAAAAAATCAATGAATATGCTGATGGAAAAAAATTTATTGCTCAAAGATGGTAACACCTACAGCAACATGTTGTACATCCCTGAAAAGAGGAGAAACAGACCTTTAATATGAGGGGTAAAAGATAATAGTGGCTCTAAAACTGTGCCAGTGAGGCCAACTTGAAGAACCAAATGTCACAAAATTAAAAAAATCAATGAATATGCTGATGGAAAAAAATGTATTGCTCAAAGATGGTAACACCTACAGCAACATGTTGTACATCCCTGAAAAGAGGAGAAACAGACCTTTAATATGAGGGGTAAAAGATAATAGTGGCTCTAAAACTGTGCCAGTGAGGCCAACTTGAAGAACCAAATGTCACAAAATTAAAAAAATCAATGAATATGCTGATGGAAAAAAATTTATTGCTCAAAGATGGTAACACCTACAGCAACATGTTGTACATCCCTGGAAAGAGGAGAAACAGACCTTTAATATGAGGGGTAAAAGATAATAGTGGCTCTAAAACTGTGCCAGTGAGGCCAACTTGAAGAACCAAATGTCACAAAATTAAAAAAAAACAATGAATATGGTGATGGAAAAAAATGTATTGCTCAAAGATGGTAACAACTACAGCAACATGTTGTACATCCCTGGAAAGAGGAGAAACAGACCTTTAATATGAGGGGTAAAAGATAATAGTGGCTCTAAAACTGTGCCAGTGAGGCCAACTTGAAGAACCAAATGTCACAAAATTAAAAAAAAACAATGAATATGCTGATGGAAAAAAATTTATTGCTCAAAGATGGTAACACCTACAGCAACATGTTGTACATCCCTGGAAAGAGGAGAAACAGACCTTTAATATGAGGGGTAAAAGATAATAGTGGCTCTAAAACTGTGCCAGTGAGGCCAACTTGAAGAACCAAATGTCACAAAATTAAAAAAAAACAATGAATATGGTGATGGAAAAAAATTTATTGCTCAAAGATGGTAATACCTACAGCAACATGTTGTACATCCCTGGAAAGAGGAGAAACAGACCTTTAATATGAGGGGTAAAAGATAATAGTGGCTCTAAAACTGTGCCAGTGAGGCCAACTTGAAGAACCAAATGTCACAAAATTAAAAAAAAACAATGAATATGCTGATGGAAAAAAATGTATTGCTCAAAGATGGTAACACCTACAGCAACATGTTGTACATCCCTGGAAAGAAGAGAAACAGACCTTTAATATGAGGGGTAAAAGATAATAGTGGCTCTAAAACTGTGCCAGTGAGGCCAACTTGAAGAACCAAATGTCACAAAATTAAAGAAAAACAATGAATATGCCGATGGAAAAAAAATTATTGCTCAAAGATGGTAACACCTACAGCAACATGTTGTACATCCCTGGAAAGAGGAGAAACAGACCTTTAATATGAGGGGTAAAAGATAATAGTGGCTCTAAAACTGTGCCAGTGAGGCCAACTTGAAGAACCAAATGTCACAAAATTAAAAAAATCAATGAATATGCTGATGGGAAAAAATTTATTGCTCAAAGATGGTAACACCTACAGCAACATGTTGTACATCCCTGGAAAGAGGAGAAACAGACCTTTAATATGAGGGGTAAAAGATAATAGTGGCTCTAAAACTGTGCCAGTGAGGCCAACTTGAAGAACCAAATGTCACAAAATTAAAAAAAAAACAATGAATATGCTGATGGAAAAAAATGTATTGCTCAAAGATGGTAACACCTACAGCAACATGTTGTACATCCCTGGAAAGAGGAGAAACAGACCTTTAATATGAGGGGTAAAAGATAATAGTGGCTCTAAAACTGTGCCAGTGAGGCCAACTTGAAGAACCAAATGTCACAAAATTAAAAAAATCAATGAATATGCTGATGGAAAAAAATTTATTGCTCAAAGATGGTAACACCTACAGCAACATGTTGTACATCCCTGAAAAGAGGAGAAACAGACGTTTAATATGAGGGGTAAAAGATAATAGTGGCTCTAAAACTGTGCCAGTGAGGCCAACTTGAAGAACCAAATGTCACAAAATTAAAAAAATCAATGAATATGCTGATGGAAAAAAATGTATTGCTCAAAGATGGTAACACCTACAGCAACATGTTGTACATCCCTGGAAAGAGGAGAAACAGACCTTTAATATGAGGGGTAAAAGATAATAGTGGCTCTAAAACTGTGCCAGTGAGGCCAACTTGAAGAACCAAATGTCACAAAATTAAAAAAAAAACAATGAATATGCTGATGGAAAAAATGTATTGCTCAAAGATGGTAACACCTACAGCAACATGTTGTACATCCCTGGAAAGAGGAGAAACAGACCTTTAATATGAGGGGTAAAAGATAATAGTGGCTCTAAAACTGTGCCAGTGAGGCCAACTTGAAGAACCAAATGTCACAAAATTAAAAAAATCAATGAATATGCTGATGGAAAAAAATTTATTGCTCAAAGATGGTAACACCTACAGCAACATGTTGTACATCCCTGGAAAGAGGAGAAACAGACCTTTAATATGAGGGGTAAAAGATAATAGTGGCTCTAAAACTGTGCCAGTGAGGCCAACTTGAAGAACCAAATGTCACAAAATTAAAAAAAAACAATGAATATGGTGATGGAAAAAAATGTATTGCTCAAAGATGGTAACAACTACAGCAACATGTTGTACATCCCTGGAAAGAGGAGAAACAGACCTTTAATATGAGGGGTAAAAGATAATAGTGGCTCTAAAACTGTGCCAGTGAGGCCAACTTGAAGAACCAAATGTCACAAAATTAAAAAAAAACAATGAATATGCTGATGGAAAAAAATTTATTGCTCAAAGATGGTAACACCTACAGCAACATGTTGTACATCCCTGGAAAGAGGAGAACCAGACCTTTAATATGAGGGGTAAAAGATAATAGTGGCTCTAAAACTGTGCCAGTGAGGCCAACTTGAAGAACCAAATGTCACAAAATTAAAAAAATCAATGAATATGCTGATGGAAAAAAATTTATTGCTCAAAGATGGTAACACCTACAGCAACATGTTGTACATCCCTGGAAAGAGGAGAAACAGACCTTTAATATGAGGGGTAAAAGATAATAGTGGCTCTAAAACTGTGCCAGTGAGGCCAACTTGAAGAACCAAATGTCACAAAATTAAAAAAAAACAATGAATATGGTGATGGAAAAAAATGTATTGCTCAAAGATGGTAACAACTACAGCAACATGTTGTACATCCCTGGAAAGAGGAGAAACAGACCTTTAATATGAGGGGTAAAAGATAATAGTGGCTCTAAAACTGTGCCAGTGAGGCCAACTTGAAGAACCAAATGTCACAAAATTAAAGAAAAACAATGAATATGCTGATGGAAAAAAATTTATTGCTCAAAGATGGTAACACCTACAGCAACATGTTGTACATCACTGGAAAGAGGAGAACCAGACCTTTAATATGAGGGGTAAAAGATAATAGTGGCTCTAAAACTGTGCCAGTGAGGCCAACTTGAAGAACCAAATGTCACAAAATTAAAAAAAAACAATGAATATGCTGATGGAAAAAAATTTATTGCTCAAAGATGGTAACACCTACAGCAACATGTTGTACATCCCTGGAAAGAGGAGAAACAGACCTTTAATATGAGGGGTAAAAGATAATAGTGGCTCTAAAACTGTGCCAGTGAGGCCAACTTGAAGAACCAAATGTCACAAAATTTAAGAAAAACAATGAATATGCTGATGGAAAAAAAATCTATTGCTCAAAGATGGTAACACCTACAGCAACATGTTGTACATCCCTGGAAAGAAGAGAAACAGACCTTTAATATGAGGGGTAAAAGATAATAGTGGCTCTAAAACTGTGCCAGTGAGGCCAACTTGAAGAACCAAATGTCACAAAATTAAAAAAAAACAATGAATATGGTGATGGAAAAAAATTTATTGCTCAAAGATGGTAATACCTACAGCAACATGTTGTACATCCCTGGAAAGAGGAGAAACAGACCTTTAATATGAGGGGTAAAAGATAATAGTGCCTCTAAAACTGTGCCAGTGAGGCCAACTTGAAGAACCAAATGTCACAAAATTAAAAAAAAACAATGAATATGGTGATGGAAAAAAATTTATTGCTCAAAGATGGTAATACCTACAGCAACATGTTGTACATCCCTGGAAAGAGGAGAAACAGACCTTTAATATGAGGGGTAAAAGATAATAGTGCCTCTAAAACTGTGCCAGTGAGGCCAACTTGAAGAACCAAATGTCACAAAATTAAAAAAATCGATGAATATGGTGATGGAAAAAAATTTATTGCTCAAAGATGGTAACACCTACAGCAACATGTTGTACATCCC